>OZ009935.1:3224976-3824976 GCA_963932035.1 Caenorhabditis wallacei
TTATTTTTTTTTAAGTTGTGAACGCTGAAAGCTAATTTCCATTTAGTTGACTGAGTATCAAACGTTAAAAAAAACAAATATTTTTGGCTGTTTGTCTACAGAAAATACAGTAAATGTGTTGTAATTGACGCGTGAATGTAGAAAATTTTATGTTTGGTACTCAGTCAAGGGGAATGAAGGTAAGCAGCCAAATTTCGGGGATCAGTACGGCGCGTTTGCATCCCTAATTAAAGGGGAATTTTGAACGCTGCGTAGCTTTTCTTCAACGCTGCGTAGCTTTTCTTCAACGCTGCTTAGCTTTTCTTCAACGCTGCGTAGCTTTTCTTCAACGCTGCGTAGCTTTTCTTCAACGCTGCTTAGCTTTTCTTCAACGCTGCTTAGCTTTTCTTCAACGCTGCGTAGCTTTTCTTCAACGCTGCGTAGCTTTTCTTCAACGCTGCTTAGCTTTTCTTCAACGCTGCGTAGCTTTTCTTCAACGCTGCGTAGCTTTTCTTCAACGCTGCTTAGCTTTTCTTCAACGCTGCTTAGCTTTTCTTCAACGCTGCTTAGCTTTTCTTCAACGCTGCTTCTCTCCCATTTTCCACGTGAACCATCCTTCCCTTCTCCAAATCAAAAACTTCTTCCCCCCTCTCTTCCCCTCATTTCATAAAATCCTCCTCCATCGGTCCTTGTGATTCCCTGTTGATCTCGTTGACGTTTTTTGCGTGTTTATCTCCGTTTCCAACTTCAACACGATGACTTCTTCTTTTCGTTCGGTTCGAAATCTTTTTCCATGTTCCATTAAAAAAGGAAATCTGTAATTTCAGATGTCCGAAACAATGCAAGCCAACTACGATTTTCCGACGATTGTCAACAATAGTCGCTTGCTTCAAGTCAGTTTTTTATTTTAATTTCTCCCCCTTTATCTCTCTCATCTTCCAGGTCATTTGCACAATCTTCCAACTAATTCTCATCTACACCGAATCAGCCGCTCTCTCGTTTGTCACCTTCGTCTCCTATTCTCTTCTCATCGGTGTTCATCTCCTTCATTTGGCTCGTCGATGGTATTATAATATTGATGGACGATACGATGTCCGGCAAATTATTCGCGATAATGAGATCACTCTTCGAATTCAGTATGCCGTTGGTAAGTTTTTGCGGGGCGGTTTTCTCTAGTGCAAGCCCAATGTGTTGGGTTGTTGCATGCGTAGCTCAGCTGGGTCTGCGCTTGCCCGCGAAGTTGATGGTGTCGGGTTCGAATCCACCTGCGGTCATTTCAATTCAAAACTTTCACTAAAAACTTTCAGCCATCTTCTCTCCATTAATTCTGGGATTCCTCTCGTGGACTTTCGTGGAACTCAACAATGGATTAGTCCATTCCCTTTTCCATCTTTCCGTCATGATTCAGGTATACCTTAAACTCTAGAATTATCGAAATGTTCCATTTTCAGGTTGCCCTCGCCGTCGCACAACTCGGATTGGAATTCTATGAAGTTTGCATCGCCAACAAGAATAAATAAGCTTTGATTTTCCGATGAATAAATATTTTAGAGGCTTTTTCTAGCTTCATTTATTTTCATATTTGACCTACCTCTAAAAAATAAAGGACTAAAAATCTATTTTTCTTATTGGCAAAAACGACAAAATTCAATTTATTTATTGTTATTTATTAAATGTGCAGCATGCAATGAAATTTATAATTTCCAACAAAAAAAAATCAAAAATAATTATTTTTTATATCGGGCCAAACGACAATGATGAAACTTTTGGCTCCCTGTGATCTTAGAAGTGTCGCTGTCAATTCTTCATTCCGAATATCGAATCGACCATTGATTGGAAAAATTACTCCATCTTGGCTGAAAAAAAACTTTTTTAACTTTACTAAAGATTCTGCAGACCCTTGCTGAGGGTACGATCATCTACGCATTGCTACCAGCGCGTCTCATTTGCATGCGTGGCGCAGTGGGTAGCGCCCTCGCCTGTCGCCAAGCACAGGTGATTCGCGGTTTATCTATTATACCTCCCAGTACAAAAACGGTCTATAAATCACCTATCGCGAAAACGACATACCTACAATAAACAAATCGCGAACTGTTCGCGATAAGTCTATTATTTGTCTATATTTTATGTATCGGCGAATTGTCATCAGAAATCTTTTTCTTTTTTTTCCAAGTTATTTTTTCTTACAGTTTTCAACAATTACATTCAATTGTATTTCTTTTTTTTCGAGTTTAAATGTTTTGAATATTATATAACCGTCATTCAGACAACCTGTACAATAGTCAACGTTCCAACGGAGACATACGAATCATAACTAACGTAAGGTAACACGATGCTAATGAATAAATGTGAGGACATTAATTTTTACAGAAACCATCTGAAATAACGCCGTTGATCAGATCAGTCTCCGAAAATTATAATATGATTCGATGGTCTGGTCGTCTTACCCTTGATCGATGTCAAGCTTGGTGGCGCTTATACAAAGGGTATTTTTTCTTCATCAGATTTGGTAAGTTTTAATTACCGAAATGCTTGATAAAAATAGATTTGTTACAGGTATTGTATTAGACGTCAAACTTACTTCCTCTAGAACGAGATGCACATCAAAGTTCTGCAAAGGAACTCATCAAGGACCTGTCTTAATTGAGCAACGAAAGGTAATAATTTTCTAGTTTGACTGACCTTAAGAGCTATAATAAATTTACAGGAATCAATGTGACCGAAAATCAAAGATTCAAAGGAGTGACAGGAAAGGACACCAATTGAGAGGGCATAGGGAGAAGAGAACAAGTCCAATTCTGATAAACCGACACGAAAGGATGGACTCGACAACGTCTAGGACTACGTAACGAGCGGATTCTATCTTCTATTTATTGCTTAAACTCAATTTTTTCATATTTCGAATTTCTGAGTAAATTTTTTTGTTTGCAAAACTGTTCGCGATATATACATTTTAGTGCTCGCGATAGATCTATATTCTACTAATTCAGGTGGCGATACCTAATTTATAGGTAGAATATAGATAACTTCTCGCGATAAGTCTATTATAGACTTATTACAGATCTATCCCAGGTACTCGTTTTTCCTACGTGCGAGCTGTATTCTGGCTACAATAGATAAACCGCGAATCATCTGTGTAGGTTCAACTCCCACCCTCGGGGTTTCCCAAACTCACCTGTGATAGCGTCTTTTGAGATCTGAATCCGATTGATCCACTTCCAAATCTTTCAAAACATCTTCCCAATTGATTGTATCCTGAGTATACACCGAAAGCTCTTTCAATTTCGGACATCCTCCATTCATCCAATGATGTAAAAATGAATTAATATCATTTCCAGAAAATTTCGATTTTTCAAGATAAATATATTTACAATTCATCGATAAAAGATTGTTTCGATTAAACCAATGCGATGTATGAATCATTAATGTTTTCATTTCCATTGATTTCGAATTGAATTGAAATTGATTCGTTGTTTTAACATAAAGAACCAATTGATCGGTGACATTCAAATTATTGAGAAAATAAGTGATATTTTCATCTGTTAATTTTCCATCTGATTCTAAATAGCATTCAGATATCGATTTTTGAAATGAGTTTATCCAATCCAAAATCCGTATTGGCTCATTTATAAAACGACGAGTTCCAGTGGCTAGATAACTAATTGGTTTATTGAATAAATCCATTCCATAATTGATTATTTCTGTCATTCCAATTATTTGATCATTCCAATATGTATTCAGAATTCCATATCTACCAATTTCTATTGGAATTTCCCAATCACCAATTTCCCATTTCTCGAAAACTTTATTTCCTGGCATTTCGGAGACTTCGAATACTTTTGAAATTAGTACAAATTGATGAATATTTTCTCGAACACCGAATGTACCATAAGAATTTGTGATAACTTCAAGTTCCGGTCTTTTCGGAACACAATTCATATGTTTTATCAATTTAAACGTCCTTTTTGAGCACATTGATAAGATGAATCTGAAAAAACTAGGATATCTTTGTTTCCAGGAGAGATAGAAAAAAGTTGTCAATTAATGAAATGTAGCTCTTTTTAAGCTAAACAGATTGTTAGTTGACAATTTTTTGATAGCTCTCATGGCTGGAGAGATATAGCGCTTTGTAGAGGGCCTATCTCGCGCACCTCAATTAATTTCAGTGGCGCGTATCTCAGTTCCCGTAATAGCTGAGAAAAAGTTGTCAACTGATGAAATGAAGTTCTTTTTGTAAATAATATTTTGTTAGTTGACAGTTTTTTTATAGCTTTTACAGTAAGCGAGATATAAAAGTTTGAATATGGAAGGGTCAATTTTCGAGGCCTATTTTTTAAATCCCCGCTCTAAAACTTGAATATCTCAGTTCCCAAAAGAGATACAAAAAAGTTCTCAACTAATAAAATGTAGCCCTTTTTATGAGCAATATTTTCTTAGTTGACAACTTTTTGATATCTCTAGCGACAAGCGAGATACAACGGTTTGAAGTTTTACACTACCGGAAGGGGGTGTCTTACTGTCTGCGTCTCATACCTCACTTGTCGTTAGAGATACGAAAAAGTTGCCAACTAACAAAATGTAGATCTTATTATGATAAACATTTTATTAGTTGACAACTTTTTTGTATCTCTAATGAGAACTGAGTTACCAGGATTCAAAATTTCAAGTTTCCAGAAAAGAAGGTTAACTTACAATTCATTTGGATAAACCATATCCAGGACATTATTGATTGCTAGGTATGGAAGAGAGAGAAGAGGAAACATCGTTTGACGAAGAGGGTGAATGAATGGAATGGAAGGGGCAATCTGTCACTCAGACTCATCTGGAAAGGTCAGACACAACGAGACCTATTCAGGACCATTGACTATGCGCCTTTAATATAATATAATAGAGAGGTGTCCCTTGAACTCTAGAATTCTCAAAATATTCCTGTTTTCAGGTTGCTCGGATTGGAATTCTATGAAGTATGCATCGCCAACAAGAAAAAGAGGAGATTCTAGCTGAAAATTAATTATTTTCAGAAAAAACCGGGGGGTCTAAAATAATAATAATCTAGATAATCACTGGGGGGAAAGAATGGATTCACAGATTATGGCAAAATGGATCAAAAATTACAATAAAAAGAGGAAAAAAGAGAGAAATTATTTCCATAACTTCTTGATCGACATATTCTTATCACTATCCTTTTGCATCACTTTTCCAACAGCCATCTCGAAATCCTCTTGTGTCACATGAATTCGTCTCTCACGTAATGCGAACATTCCAGCTTCTGTACACACAGATTTGACTTCTGCTCCAGAAGCTCCCGGAATCTGCTCAGCAATCTTATCCATTTGAATTCCACGCATCAAATTCATCTTTCTCGAATGAATTTTTAGAATTTCGGCACGCGCCTTCTCATCTGGAGCCGGGAATTCGATTTTACGATCGATTCGGCCGGGACGAAGAAGAGCGGAATCGAGAATGTCGATACGATTTGTGGCCATGATTACCTGAAAGAAAAATGAGTTTTGAAAGGGAAAAGGAGGGATTTTTGAAGAAAAAAGTCTAGTTTTGATGGATGTTTGGTCTAAAAAGCTGGAAAATGGCTTGAAAATGTCCCAAATTACATCAGCGATTTGCTTAAAATTTCGAACCAAAACAAGCCAAAACCCCCTGAAAATGCTCTGAAAACCCCACCTTAATATTCTTAGTAGCCTCAAAACCGTCCAACTGATTGAGCAATTCGAGCATCGTTCTCTGAACTTCTGAATCACCGCCACGTGATCCTTCAATACGAGCTGATCCAATCGAATCGATTTCATCCATGAAAATGATTGATGGAGCGTGTTCACGAGCCATTACGAACAGTTCACGAACCTGGAGAAATGAGGATTTTTGGGAGAGTTTTGGTTGAAAACGATGATTTTAGTGATAAAAAAGGGTATTTTTCATTCAAACTTTAAAATTTCAAAGGAAATTTGGTGATTTTTAATTCAAAATTGGTTATAATTTTTATTTTAATTTGAGGGTATTTCGATTTAAAAAATACCGAAAATCCATTAAAACTCCTTTAAAACTTCCATATTTTTGATGAAATGTGGTCATTTTTGACTAAAAATGACGGAAAATAGACCAATTTTCTATTTATAAAAATACTTCAAAATCTGAAAAACTTGAAAAACAAACCATTCTAGCACCTTCTCCAATGAATTTTTGAACAAGTTCCGATCCGGAAACACGAATAAAAGTGCATTCAGTATGATGAGCAACAGCACGAGCCAATAGAGTTTTTCCTGTTCCAGGAGGTCCATAAAGAAGCACTCCTTTCGGTTGAGCAATTCCAAGTGCATCAAATAATTCTGGATGTTTCACAGGCAATTCAATAACTTCTTTGATCTCTTTGATTTGTTTATCTAATCCTCCAACCATTTCATATGTTGAATCGGGCACTTTTTCAACCATCATAAGAGATACCAATGGATCCACTTTATTCGGAAGAATCTTATGAATTTCATATGAATCTGAACGCAAAGCGACCCGAGTTCCAGGCGTCAACAAGCTAATATCGATTGATTTATCCAAATCGACGATATATTTTCCATCTGGATGATTCTTGACGAGAACTTTCTTCTTATCCATTGGCTTGCAGACTTCACCAACATAACTCGCTTGCTCATGCAATTTATTCAATTCTTCTTTCAATTCTCTCACTTTTCCGTTTAATTCGTTCTTTTGTGCTTGAAGACGAACCACGTTGATTTGTTTATTGTGCACTTTTTGCTGAAATTATTTTGAATTTTTCTTTTTAGAAGCATTTTGTGGAGATTTTCGCTTTGAAAAACTAGTTTTAGGGAGATTTTTTTCTAAAAATTCCAATTAAACCCCTCAATCCTATGTTAACCTCAATTTCATCGACTTTTGTCTTGAAATAAGAGCGAAGAGTGTTTTCTGCTGATTGTTCGTGAAGAATCGCTTGTGGTTGTCCTGGAATCCATGGGTTTTGAGACATTTTTCTTTGGCTGAAAAAAAATCAACTGAAAATATGTTTTTTGGCCTAAAATTCGCTCTTTAGCGGGAAATATCAATGAATTCAATGAAAAATCCAATTTTATTGAAAAAAAAAACTAATGAAAAAGATGAAAAAATCAAGAGAAACCAACAAAAATGAGTTGTTTCAGAGAAAACCATGACATTGAAATTGAAACCAAAAAATTGGCGGGTCCGCATTTTCGCGTCAGGTTGCGCGCATTACAGTAATCGTTTGCGTAAAAACAGACCTGAAAAGCAAAGAATTTTCTGGGTGCAATGTCGTTTTAGAACCGCACGAAATAGAACTGACTCGTTTTAGAACTGTTTCGAAATAGAACCGTTCGAAATAGCACTGTTTCGGTTTAGAACTGCCTCATAATAGAACTGTTTCGAAATAGAACTGCTTCGAATTCGAACTTTTTCGGTTTAGAACTGTGTCGTTTTAGAACTGCCTCGATTTAGAACTGCCTCGTTATAGAACTGTCTCGAAATAGAACTGTGTCGCTTTAGAACTACTTCGGTTTAGAACTGCTTATAAAGAAACTTTTTCCTTCTCCGACGCGTCGAAGTGCAATAAAAACTGCAAAAAAAAGCAGTTCTAAACCGGAGCAGTTCTAAAACGGCACAGTTCTATTTCGAGACAGTTCTAAAACGACACAGTTCTATTTCGAGACAGTTCTAAAACGACACAGTTCTATTTCGAGACAGTTCTAAAACGAGACAGTTCTAAACCGAGGCAGTTCTAAAACGACACAGTTCTATTTCGAAACAGTTCGAATTCGAAGCAGTTCTAAACCGAAACAATGCTATTTCGAACGGTTCTATTTCGAAACAGTTCTAAAACGAGTCAGTTCTATTTCGTGCGGTTCTAAAACGACACTGCACCATTTTCTGGATTTCATTAAATTTTAGAATTAATTCTGCGGAGAAGACTTGAATTTTCTGAAAAGTAAATATCAGTTTAAATTTTATTTGACAATAAAAAAAAAGAATAATGAGTCATAACACAGTTTTCAGTTTTCAGTTTTCAGTTTTCAGTTTTCAGTTTTCAGTTATCAGTTTTTTGTTTACTTTTTTCCATCATTATCACTTTTTCTCTTATCAATTGACAGAAAATTTCATTTTTCACCTCATTCGAAATAACTTTCTAAAAAAAATGTCTTCAATTTCTCTATCTGAAATGCCAGGAGTTGTAATGAACAAAATTCTGGAAAAATCGTCGATTCGATCAATGTGAGTTCTCATCGAATTTCATTTTAATCGATTTTCTTAGATTTACTCTCCGAAAAGTTTCTCATCGATTTCGAAATTTTATTGATGACGTCATTCCGGACACAAATTTTGAAATTATTGAAATTTCTGTGAAATCCGATTCAATTTGGGTTAGATACACTTCAAAAAATCATCAATTTTATCGATTGAAATATAATCAAGTGTGGATAAATGAATGTGAAATCGAGTTGGGAAGCAGGAAAATTCGGCTGAACGTGGATTATGTCGATGCTTTTTGCAATGATTTTTCGATTATTTTGAGGCATCAAAAGACAATTTTGTTATATTTCGATATTGAATTGAATGTTCCAGTGGAGTCGATAACCGGAAGAATTCAGAAGGAATTAGAAGAGAGAAAACGTCTTCTTCAAGTAAAAAATATTAAAATGAAGGTTTCTAATCAAAAACAAATCATGTCAATTCTTCCATTTATCGATCCGAAAACATTGAAAACAATCGGATTTTCAAGTCAATCAGAAACGATTCAAATTGAGGAAGTTGTGAATTTAGAACAATGGAAAAAAGCGAAAGAATTCTATTCATCGCTACCAAAATTACCAATTAAACCTCAGAATTTCTGTCATTTTTTGATAGGAAATCTAGTGATTTCGTCGATTACTGAACAGGATTTGATACAAATAAAAGAGGTAAATAGGTTATAACTTCCTTCAAAATTGATTTTTTTTTGGTATATGAAAATGACTAAAAAATGAGTTTTATTGAATCAGAGAAAGAAAAACAAATTTTTTTGAGAAAAATTTAAAAAAAAACCAAAGATTCCCCTTTTTCGATTTTGAATTTTTTTTCTGAAGTTACTAAAACTCATTTTTGAAGCATTTTTCATATACCCAACAAGTTTGGTGTGAATTGGATCATCCAAAGTTTAGATACGGTCTTGAGATCCGAGCTCCAGACCCCTGAAAATGGTAGAAATGACCGAAAATCAACTAAAAAAAATAGTTTTTGTATATCTTATTGTAATGTTTATAACCTATTTCAGACCTTACTCAATTCCAACTCATTCCACCAATTCGCAATCAATTGTGATAGTTTTCGAGAAGGAATTCATCAAATATTGGGAACTCCCTGTTTCCATAATGAAGATGATCATAAGATATGGATTTTCGAGAGTGAACAAGGAAAAATGTTAAAAATTGACATTCTTTCCGATTTTGCTAGCTTTCATTCGTTTCCCCGCCATGAGAACTACTCACGTTGAGCAACTTTATCCTAGATTTGATAATTTTTTAAATCGATAAATTTCTTATATTTATTTAAAAAAATTATTTCTATTTTTGAATGATTAGTTTTGGGCACAGGTGCCAAAGCGTGCCCCATGGATAAACCTTTTGATTATGGGCACATGTGCCCCAACATTTGAAAATTGTTCACGAAATAAGCTAAGCAAGAAAGCTGGCAAGGCTATTCAACGCTCATTAGGTACCTCTACTGCTTATCTCGATACAAATCATGCTCTAATCTAGTCATCGGCACTCTTTTCTCATACTAATTACAGATATAATTATATTGTCACCTGTCATCTCTTACAGTAATCCCATCTGCTCTTTGTCTCAGAATACTAATCCCCCCCTCCACTCTTTTTCCATGAACGTTTTAGATTTAATCTAAAATCCAATAATTGCTCTTTTGATTCCACCTGCTAGGTAAGAAAGGATCATAGGGGAGAAATAGTAGGTAGAGTTGAGAGAGTGCAGAGAAGTCAAGGGACCGCCCATCTAGGTGTCCAAGGGAGAGAAGGATTCATTCTCAACGTATTCTACGAACGATGGCTGGTCTTTTGTCGAAATTCTTCGAGTTTATTGGATTGGAGAAAAAGTGAGTTTTTTTTAAAGAGTTTTTGAACGCTGCTTAGCTGTCTTCAACGCTGCTTAGCTCCCCCGACAATCCATTTTCATTTCCAGACCATCTCCGATTATTCCACCACCAGCATTTTTCAAAACGAGATGCGCTGCTTCAAACATTGAACTCGTGATTGTCAGAGGCGGAAATGAAAAAGTTCACTTTTTTGATTGGGATGAGAACTCTTCTCTTTTATACCCACACCATTGTCGTGAGTGTGTCGACTAGCTTTTGAACCCTAACGGGTTCAAAAGCTAGACGCGGCGATGCCGCGTGCGTGGTGCTAAGCTTTCTAAGTTAGAGAGTAGCCGGGCCTCCGGCCCGGACTCAGCAAAGATGCGCCTATTCTCCCCTCACTCGCTCCGCTCGCTCGGGTCGAATAGGCTTCGAAATAAGTTTTAAGCTTACTTTGGGGATAGTTTACTTTTTAATGCATTAAGAGTAGCCGGGCCTCCGGCCCGGGCTAAGGATGAAGAACGCCTATTCTCCCCTCACTCGCTCCGCTCGTTCGGGTCGAATAGGCTTCGTGATAAGTTTTAAGCTTATTTCAGAATTTGTAGACTTTAAGGCAATAAGTAGCCGGGCCTCCGGCCCGGGTTTAGTTGAGAAAACGCCTGGGTTTGCTAAGATTTCTTTGTCAAGCAGTGGCCGGGCCTCCGGCCCGGGCTAAACATAGGGAACGCCTATTCTCCCCTCACTCGCTTCGCTCGTTCGGGTCGAATAGGCTCCTTTATGACCTTTACAGGACAATAAATCATAATTTGCCTTTGGGAAGCGGTTGTATTCACTAATATAGCCTTTCCCCCCACACACAGCCATAAAAGGGCAAAGACGTTACTGCAGAAACTTTGCGGCCGTTTTGAGGTCCGATTTCGCGAGAAAAGTATATTGAATCTTATATATTCAGAAAGAGGAGAAAAAACTCTATCGATTCATGTTTTGAAACATGCAAAAAGTCGAAAAATGAGAAAAATAATTTTTTTAATTTTTCGATTTTCCACGAAATTACTGTAACTCGGCGGGGAGTGGTCGGATCGGGCTGAAACTTTTTTTTCCTTTTTGTATCAAAGATAGAAGATATTTGAATATAGTTTCAGGAAAATTGTAGTGGAAAAATTTTTCAGGAATCGAAGGAAACCCAAAACCTCAGTACTAAATTTTCGTTTTTTCGCTCTCCTGAGAAATTTTTCCACTAAAACCTGGCTAAAACTTATATCAATCGACGCAGATTTTTTTTCTCTACAAAAAAATGTCCTTGTATCCACCGATTTTTCAAATCTGAGACCGCGCCAGGGTCCGAAAGTTTTGAGATTTATTTAAAAAACGCACTTCACTTTTTTGGCCATAACTTTGTTATTTTTGGGAAATTCAACAAACAAACCGAAAAAAACAATACACCATACAATTCCCTATTGAATGAAAAAAAAATTGTCCAAAAATATTAAGTTTGGGCCGAGTTACGGCCTCCCAAGCAAAGCCCTTTTCGCCGCCGACCGCGCACCCCCCAAAAACGGAAGTGACCCCTACTAAAACTGTCACCCCTCGGAGATGGTACATCAAAACACCACCAAATTTAAAACACAAATTCTCGATACGATTCTGCGTCGAGTCGTAAAAAAATCATCCAAAAAGCTTCACAAATCACCGAGTTATTAACGCTCAAACTTTTTTTTTGTTTTTTTATTACACTTTTTTTCATCATAGGCTCCGCCCACAAACTTAATCGCGCTATACTTTCCATGTTTTCGGAAAAAAGGTGGCAGAAAGAGGAAGTGTTAAGGGTTTAATGATTCCGGAGGTTAGTTTCAAGAGATAGAGAAGAGATAGGGGAAAGTTGTCAACCAATGAAATATAGCTCTTGTTAAGCTTAACATTTCGTTAGTTGAAAACTTTTTGAGAATTCCAACTGCAAGCGAGTTATGAGGGTTCGAAGTCTTGACCCCCTCGAGAGACGCTGATTAGCAAGGTCTCTTTCGGTCTGTGTATCTCGCTTGGTGTTAGAAATAGAAAAAAGTCGTCAACTAATAAAATATAGCTCTTGTTAAGTACTATATTTCACTAGTTGACAATTTTTTGATATCTTTAACCACAAACGAGATACAGCGATTTGAAGTTTTAGATTACCGGGAAGGGTGTCATAGAGGAGATGAGTAGCGTTCTCATCGTTCTATAGCGATTATCTCGGTTCTCTTAAGAGATATCAAAAAGTTGTCAACTAGTGAATTACTCAGCTTAATATGAGCAATATTTTGTTAGTTGACAACTTTTCGATATCTCTAAAAACAAGCGAGATAGAAAAGTTCAAAGTGTTTCCCTACTAATGAGAGAGTTGCAGGGTGCATTACTGTCTGCGTCTCATATCTCACTTGTGGTTAGAGATACAAAAAAGTTGTCAACTAATAAAATGTAGCTGTCATTAAGCTGAACAATTCATTAGTTGAAAACTTTTTGATAGCTATTAAGAGAGCCGAGATAAGAGATCTAGAATAAGACAGATCATTTAACTTTCCCAATTCCAGGTGGAAACCGATCCAAAGGAATCTGACGACGTGGAAGACGAGTCTGACATTTCAGATGAGGATGAAGAATATTCTGATGAATCTGAGGAGGAGTCCGAGGAGGAACCAGATGAAGAGAATGTCAAAGTGATCCGTGTCAGTGATCTCGTAAGAGACACTGATCTTTCCGATGATTCTGATGATGATGACTGGGAGCCACGTGTTAATATTAAACAGGATCCACTGGTTACGGTAGAAACTGCTTCAATTGAGGCAGAAGAGTGTTTAGAAGACACACAAGAGGTTAGTTTCTGAGTTGCTTAGCTAGCCTTCTACGGGGGCCGCTGTGTACTCCTCACGGACAAGTCGAAGCTAATCCTTGAGGAAATAAAAGAACGGCTTGTTCGTGAGAAGAACACCGACCGCATTCCTCAGCGCTGCTTAGATTCTTACTTCACATACAATATATTCCAGATTGAGCAGAAAGCCAACGAAACTCCTTCTGAGATTGACTCCGACTCAGAACCGGACGATGTTTCCTATGATTCTCCAGACGAGTTCCCAAAAAGAAAACCACTTCCTCCTGGATATCCCACATATCATGTAAGTAGATTTGAGACGAGAAGAGGAGAAGACAAGTGTGATTCGGATTCTGATAATTCCGATATTGATGAGTCGGTGTTCATGCAAATGGAAGTCAAGGAAACGAAAAATGATATCGTTGAGCAGGTAAGAACGCTGTTTAGCTTTCATTCCAATCAATTTTATTTTCAGAAAACCGTCGCTGATTTCCTTTATCCCACTGCCAATGAAACAGCAGATAGCCCAATGAATCATGAAGATAACATGAAAAATTTCAAGGAATTTATGGAGAGAGCTCAGGAGGAACATAAGAAAAGAATGCAGGAGATGAGAGACATTTTTAAGAAGGATTGATCTTTTTTTTGGATTTTCATTATTGTTTTCATGATGTTTTCTAACTTGCATAATTTTTTATTGGATGTGCTATTTTCTAAATTCAAATTGAATCAATAAATACTATCTCAAAAGAAGATTGTTTTTTTTTCTCATCGACTAAATACCAAAAATCAAATTTTATTTCCCCGCCATACTGAGTTCACTGCCAATTGGCTACTCAATATTTTCAAAAAGTGTCCGCAAACACCGCGTACACCATCACGGTTTTTTGCAGACTTGGCGCTGAGCCATGAGCCTGCGCTGTGGAGCGTTGTATAATATGAGGTGTGTAAAATTCAGAACAAGCACGCTCCACCGAAGTCTCTTGAGAAAGCTAGGTCACGACCGTGGGACGAAGTTTTTTTTTGGTTTTCAAAATTTTTTAAATTACAATTTTAATCGAAAAATGCTCTTTTTTCTTCAGTAGTTCAATAATTTTAATTTATCTAACCGAATAAATACGAATTATTGAAAAAACAACATTTTTCGATTAAAAATTGCGATTAAAGGAGGCCTGAACTCAAAATTTGAAAATTTTCATATTCACTAGGAATAGCCTTCACCGCTTCGGAAACACATTCATGAAGTATTCTGACTGTTAAAAACTTTCCTAGAGCCGTTCCGAGAAAATAACGAAAAACTAAATTTGAATTACCGCCAATCGTCGTGGCCGTGTTCGCGTACTTTTTGTTATTTTGACATGTAAATTCCCCAAAAACGAATCAAAATGAATTAAACAAAATATCAGAATATAAGAAATGGCCTATATTACATACTCGATGAATATATTATTTCGATTTTTACATCAAGTGCCTCATAACGTCAAATTTCATATTTTTAGCCGGTGTGCTTCGCAGACCGAATTTTGAAAAGCGGTAAAAAAGGAGTATTTGAGGGAACACATGTCTAATATACTCAAATTTTGTTTGTTTGATTTCATTTCGAAACTGCGAAGTTACATGTTGCAAGAAAAGACAATTGATTACTAGTAATTACTGTATTTTACATTAAAAATTGCAATGAATCGATCGGATACCGCCGATAGCTTTCCATTCACCGAAATTTTTGGGAATAGTTTCACTTAGATGTGAGCATTATTTTAAGCTTAATTCATTTACAATTAAGTTTGTTTTCTTACTGCAAATTAAATGAAAACGAAACTTTCGTAAAGTTGTGGCACGGGGTCACAAAAGCCCCCCTCCCTCGACGAAAGCAAAAAATATTTTCAAAGGCGGCATTCGCTGCGTAGCGACTCGACAACCTGCATTCCATACGGTAGTGTCAATTTGCGGGTCTACAAATTAATGGTTTTCGATGTTTTTTAATCGAATTCCACCAATAAATGTCGAAAAAAAGCTTTAAAAATTTTTAAAATATTACTTAAGCAAAGGAAAATTAAAATTTTTCGGTAAATTTAAATTTTAAACAAATTTTCATCATCAGACAGACCCGCAAAACTAATTTTTGGCACGCTGCCAAGTTTTATACGCCGTGTTCAATGGAGCGCATTTGCTTTGGAAATGCTGAAAGGGGGGCTTTTGGGACCCCGTGTTGTGGGCACAATGTGCGCAATCTTACGAAAAAGTATACGGTTCTCCGATTGGTTCTCCGTTTTTGCGAGAGTTCAGGCCCCCTTTAAAATAAATTTGAAATGCGAAAAAAAATTGGCCCCCGGTCGTGGCCTAGCTTTCTCAGGACACTTCGGTGGAGCGTCCTTGCTCTGAATTTTACACACCTAATATGAAACTTCGTGAAGACAAGCAGAGTTTCGAGCTTCCTTTCACGCTAACTCTTTTCTTACGTGCCCTCCTCCAACCTCCCCTAACCTATCCATTAACGTGTTCCCATTTCCCTTTCTTCCCCATTTTCAAATTCAATTTCTCAAAAACTCGTGTTTCAATTCTCTCTCTCTCCCAACTGATTCGATCTTCAACAAAATCACCAAGAAGAAGAAGAGAATAAGATGATATTTAAACAAGCACTTATCACTTATTTTCTTCTTCTCATTCTCCAACATTCGTTCGTTTCATCTCAAGATCTACACAATCCGAAATGTGTTCCGTCGACGAAAATGGAGGCGGAGTATCGATCCACTCGTTTTTTGTTTTTTGTCGATATGTTACTCGATCCGGATATGGTTTGTAGTCTTTGGAGTCTTTATAGTCTTTGTAGTCTAATCTTTTCAGTTGAGCCGTCTACAGTATCTATTCAAAGCGATTTCCTGTGAAATTCCGGCTGTCGAAGAAATCAAAAGTTTAGTGATGAGGTATACCAAAGATCAGGTGAGTCAATATAATGTAGTTTTAACTTCTAGAGATCATAACTCAATTCGCATTAGAAATATCAAAAAAGTGTCAATTAATGAAATGTTGCTTATAATAAGGGCCACATTTTATTAGTTGACTACTTTTTGATAGCAATTACGGAAACTGAGATACGAAAGCTCAAAGTTTTTGTCTTTCCAAGCGACCCTGAAAAAGGTGGCATCTCGTTGTCTGCGTCTCATATCTAGTTAGTCTTTAGAGATATCAAAAAAGTGTAAACTGATAAAATGTAGCTCTTATTAAAAGCAACATTTTGTCTGTTGACAACTTTTTGATAGCTCTAACGGGAACTGAGATATAAGCCCTAGAAATGTAGACAGATTTGAATGCTCTCAACGCAACACAGCTTAGCCGCCTTCAACCCTCCTCAATTCCAGCAAGTCCCCGGCTCAGACCTCCGAAGTGACCTCCTCGTCAACGATCTCTACCGTGAGATTTCTTCATCTGAATCCTCTTCCTCCTCAACCCCTTGTGATCGTTTCCGACGGGCTCTCGGCCGTGTTCCACCACCGTTTTTAGAGCATGAAAGCGTTCATTTTATGATTCCAATGATTGAGAATTCGACGACGCCCGGATGTTTTTTGAAAGCGTTTCAAGATCAATTTGGGGATCATTTGAAGAAGGACTCGTTCTTTTTTGATGGTATTTTGATTGATAAACATCCAAATGAGTGGCCGAAGTTTCGAGGGACGAGACTGGCGATTCCCGATATGAAGAAAGCTGTGAATTTATCAAGTGAGTTTGAAAGACTACAAAGACTACAAAAACTACAAAAACTACAAAAACTATAAAGACTACAAAGACTACAAAGACTACAAAAACTACAAAGACTACAAAGACTACAAAGACTACAAAGACTACAAAAACTACAAAAACTACAAAAACTATAAAGACTACAAAGACTACAAAAACTACAAAAACTACAAAAACTATAAAGACTACAAAGACTACAAAGACTACAAAAACTACAAAAACTACAAAGACTACAAAGACTACAAAGACTACAAAGACTACAAAGACTACAAAGACTACAAAGACTACAAAGACTACAAAAACTACAAAGACTACAAAGACTACAAAGACTACAAAGACTACAAAACCTCTTTCAGTCTCTGACATCACGGCTTCGGAAAAACCATCAATATCGCCTGCAACTCTCAGCATGGTTCAAGAATATGGGACATTGTAAGTCCTTTTGTAGTTTGTAGTTTGTAGTTTGTAGTCTCCTCTTTCCAGGATCGAAGCCATCCTCGGAGGAAAATTGATACCAAATTGGGAAGCGATCCCAACGACTACAGGCCTTCCGACGACTTCTTCAAAATCGACGATGACATCGACTACGGTAGTTAGCACGACTTCAGAAGACCCGACGACGACGACTAAAGGGGAGATTATCATTCCACGTGGAATCGAGTCGTCGACCTCAACTGTGACGTCCTCATCCACGACTACTGAATCTACGACATCAGAATCTACGACTTCTCAATCTACGAAGTCTTCCACTTCACAATCGTCGACAACGACTAGTGAAACATTTCTAGTTGGAGACGAGGTATTCGATGTTTCCAATTCAACAGAAATCCTCTCAAAACGAGCAATGATCATTGTGACGTCATCTGAGCCAACTACGACTTCAGATGAGGAAACGACGACTCTTGATCGAGATTATGATATTCCGGAAGGAGGAATTGGATTGGATTTGGCTTCTGGAGGAAAGGATTCAGATGATAAGGAGAAGAAGAAAAAGGATGATGGATATGATACGATTTATCGAAAAGTTCATGTCGAAGATCCACGTGAGCAGTTTTTCATGCTTTCGGATTTGAACGCTGCTTAACTTTCAACGCTGCTTAATCTTGAACGCTGCTTAGCTTTTAACTCTGGTTAGCTCCTTCTTCAACACTTTTTCCTTCCCGATTTCAGCGCACATGTTCGAGGCTAACCACCTAATCTACATCCTGGCTCTTCTCCTCCTAATCTGGCTTTTCTGTATTTTCATCTGCCTCATCTGGATGTTCAGATGTGCGAAACGAAAGAAGCGAAAGATATTAACTGAAGCAGAAGAACAACAGCAACTAATTCTTCCAATTTTCGAACATCATCCCGAACCAACCGCTCCGAAAATGTCGACTGAAAGTGAAGAAGCGGATGATGATTGGAGAAATGTGAGTTCAAAGAGTCATAACTCGCTTACCGTTAGAGATAGAAAAAAGTTGTCAACTGATGAAATGTAGCTCACAATAAGCGCAACATTTCATTAGTTGACACTTTTTTGATAGCTCTCATATCAAGCAGAGATGAGCGGAATTCCTTATTCCTTCTTCCTTCTTCCTTCTTCCGAGTGATTTTTCTATTCCTTATTCCTTCTTCCGTCTTCCGGAATTTTTATTTTCATTCCTTCTTCCTTCTTCCGTCTTCCGGAATTTTTATTTTCATTCCTTCTTCCTTCTTCCGTCTTCCGGATTTTTCGGACTCTTCCGGGTGATCTTGAAAATGTCATTTCAAAATCCGAAACATCAAAAAATTGCGTTCAAGAAAGCTCAATTTTTATTTTTACTTGTTATTTTAAGAAAAACAGAGGAAATTACTAATCTTGTACATTCCTCGACCTCTAAATCAATGTTTTATTCCTTCCTTCCTTATTCCTTCTTCCTTCTTCCGGGCGTTTTTTCATTCCTTCTTCCTTATTCCTTCTTCCGGAATTTTAATTTTTATTCCGTCTTCCTTCTTCCTTTTTCCGAATTTTTTTATTTAGTTCCTTATTCCTTCTTCCTTCTTCCGCATTCTCAAATTTTCTCTTCCGCTCATCTCTGATATCAAGCGAGATATAAGACGCAGACAGTTAACCAACCCATTCTTCAGATCAAACCAGCTGCATACACGGCCGCTACAGCATCCACCCAAAATACGACGAGATCAGAAATAGAAAACGCAAATCAACCGTCATCAAATGCTCAATATGCTCCAGTAGAAGTGTCTGAATTCGAGGATCCGATGGATGATGATGTCTATAATAGACCGAGAGGATATGATTTAACTGCTAAAAGAACTGCTCCATTGCGTTTTGATTAGATATAAATTTGTGGTTTCTGTGTTAAAATTGTTCTTTTTAGAAGCTAAACTTTGGGTTTTTTATTTTTAAAATTCTGAATTTTTCTGCGCCGCCCCATAGTAAATCTTCAAATGCTCATATCTCGTTAGCCATAAGAGATATCAAAAAACTGTTAACTAATGAAATATTGCTCATAATAAGGGCTACATTTTGTTAGTTGACAACTTTTTAATATCTCTAACGACAAGCGAGATATGATGCTTTAAATAAACTGTATGCTAAAGCTTCTGATTATTTGAATGGATATAATGTCCTTTATAAATTATCAATAATTATGAGGAAATTGACAATTAAAATAAAATTGAATTTAGATCAAATGAGATTCTTAACGTCCCCATCCATATCCACCGTATCCACGTCCCCATCCGCCACGACGTCCCCATCCACCGCCACGCCCCCATCCACCTCCGCGTCCCCATCCACCGTATCCTCTACGTCCCCAACCGCCGCCCCATCCCCATTGACGTTTTTCACGGAGTCCACTGAAAAATTCATGATTTGAAAATGGAAAGAAAACACCATTTTGAAATGGACAGTTCAAAATGTTTTATTTCCTTTGATCGGAAAGCTATTGACTTTGAACTGATATGAGAAATATTTCATTAGTTGACAACTTTTTGATATCTCTAACGAGGACCGAGATAAAAGCGTTCAAAGTTGCAGTCCAAAAAAAGAGGCGCATTGGTCTGCGTCTCATATCTCGCTTGGTTTTAGAGCTATCAAAAAGCTGTCAACTAATAAAACGAAGTCCTTATTTTGAGCTACATTTCATTAGTTGGCAACTTTTCCCCATCTCTTTTCCCAAGGGAGTTATAACGGCTCAAAGTTAAGAATATACTTACACAGCATCAAAATCTCCATCTTGCGCAGCTCCAATCATCGCAAAACATATCAAAAGAACCGCGAAAATAGCCAGAAATTTCAGAGAAGTCATCTTCGTTTTTTTTAGAAGTTGTTGTTATTTTTAATTGAAATTTTGTTTCTTTTTATAATAAAGAAAACTAGTTTTTTGTTATCTCTAATTGTAACTGATCATTAAGAGAGACTTCGCCAAAAAGGTCATGATTAAACTTCAAACAAGTTGACGAAAAGGAACAAATGAACTTTTTCTCTTCTGATGAGATTGATCTTATCGATGACGTTGTTTCAGATGACGTCAAGAAAAGAAATGATGAAAACACAAGATTGATGGACTACGTGTGTTGATTGTGTTCTTTTAGTCTTTTAAATGATCCCTTGTGATTTTTTTTAAAAATCAGAAAAATTTTTCTAGAAATCGTATTTTTTCAGATTAAAAAAAAATAGTCGGCACAGTGCCGGATCTTATAAAAGTTCAAGAGACAATTTTTACGAATTATCGTAATTCTTGTAAGCCTCGATTCAAAGCAATTTATCTCAGTTCTCATGAGAGATACAAAAAAGTTGTCGACTAACGAAATGTAGCCCATGTTATAAGCTATATTTCATTAGTTGACAATTTTTTCATAGCTCTTATGGCTAGCGAGATATAGTTGTTTGAAGAATGCCAGAACAATGGCACGGTCCGGCCCGTCGCAGTTGTGGAGCCAAGTACAGCTCTATGCAAAGCCAAGTCATGCCAAGCCTCCCTAAGCAGCTCAAGGGTCCGCGAAGAAGCTTCAAGCATTTCCGAGCCATGCCAAGCCGTGCCAGGACGTGACAAGCCGTACCAAGCAGACACCAGCCTTACAAAAGCTACGATATGAAGCCCAGACCATGCCAATCGTGCCAAGCCGTGCCTAGCCTCTTTCAGCAGCTCGAAGATTCGCCATGCAGAAATGTCCGTAAATCAGTTTCCAAAAATGGGCGAGCTTAATTTCGAAATTTTTCATCAATTTTTTCCGTGTCCTGGTAACGTTACCCTTCATTCGGTCTAGTTTTGGAGGGGTATAAAAGGATTAAACCCTCAATAGAAATGCTTAGCAGCTCCGATTCTGAAAATGAAGATTCATTTAATCCTCTTGGTTTTGGTTTTCGGAATCGATACGTTGAAGTTGAATGAGGAATTGAAGAAGGTTGGAAAACGGTATTTGGGAAAGAAATATGTCGATTGTGAGTTTGAACGCTACTTTAAACGCTACTTCCCTGACCAAATCCCTCCAATTTCCAGCCGCAATTCAACGCTGGCAATTCCGCAAAAAAACCGATGAACAAGTGCAAGAAGCACGTGATTTATCAGCTCAACTAGTCGCTAATCATCTTCTTCGACAATCATCAAGCCAGAATCCAGGATATGAGGAGAGCGCGAAAATTCTGTATAGTCTGATGACTTTTGATTTCGAGGGTGGCATTTGTGATGAGACAATGAAGTTGGATTACTGTAGGTTACTGTAGGTGGTTAAGAGTGAGAAAGATTTTTCAGTTAAAATGGTCAAGTATTTTAAAATGGAACGGTTGTTCAAGGAGAGAAATGATTTCGAGGTGAGGGGATTAGCATTCAGCGCTGCTTAGCTTTGAACGCTGCTTAGCTTTCAACGCTGCTTATCCCTTCATTCCAGCACCTCGAATACCGTATGATTGGACCAAACAAAGACTACACCTACAGCACATTCCTCGTCTCATTCAAAACTCATAACAAATGGAAATACTCATCAAAACCGGCCTTCATCGTCCAAATGGAACTACGCGGCGACACCGAATGGGGCAATTATTCCATCGCTTCAATTCGAGAAATCGGAACATGCACTGAAAAAGGAACTGTTCATTTGGATGATGTCGATGTTAAATTATCACTTTATGATAAGGATCCAGAACAGAAATTAACGATTGAGAAGATAACGAAACACGTGGAAAGGCAGTTTTTGAATATGATGGGAGGAGAGGAGATTCAATCGGATTGGTTTGGTTTTTCGGCGAGTGATGAGCAATTTGAAGGAGGTGTTTGTCATGGAGATGAGATTAAGACATATGATAGACAAATGATTTTTAATTGGTGGAAGAAGTTTCAGATTATGTATCATTTGGCCGAAGATGTGAGTTTTCAACGCTTTTCTTTTCAACTAATGAATTGCTCAGATTATTAAGGGCTACATTTCATTAGTTGACAACTTTTTGATATACAGTACCGTTCAAAAGTTTATAGAAAAAAGTGTTTTTCAGTTGATTTTCGGCCATTTTTGCCATTTTTAGGCAGCTGGAGCTCGGTTCTCAAGTTTCGGATCACGCTGAAAATGTTTAGGATTATAAAACAATCCTAAATTAACAACTTTGCATTCACAGAATTTTTTGAAAATTCCTAGTTTTTCATCTAGCTCGCGTTTTCTGACTCATACCCCTTTTTCGGCCGTTTTTGGCCATTTTTGCACTGAAAAAGTGAAAAAAACCGGTGTGTCTCAGAACTCACCGTATAGCTGAAAAACTAGGAATTTTCAAAAAACTCTGTGAATGCAAAGTTGTTAATTTAGGTTTGTTTTATACCCACAAAAATTTTCAGAGTGATCGGAAACATGAGCTCCGAGCTTCAGACCCCTGAAAATGGTCAAAATGGCCGAAAATCAACTGAAAAACACTTTTTTCTATAAACTTTTGAACGGTACTGTATCTGACCACAAGCGAGATACAAGGCCTTAAAGATCAAGAGCGCTAGTAAGATGTGTCTTACTGTCTGCGTCTTGTATCTCGCTTGTCTTTAGAGATACAAAAAAGTTGTCAACTAACAAAATGTAGCCCTTATTTTGAGCAATATTTCATTAGTTTACGACTTTTTGATAGCTTTTAAGATAAGAGAGATATGAGACGCAGACAGTAAGACACCCCATCTCTCTGTGGCTCATTGAAAACTTTTAACTCTTCTATCTCGCTTGTTTTTAGAGATACCAAAAAGTTGTCAACTAATAAAATATTGCTCATATCAAACTGAGCAATTCATTAGTTGACAACTTTCTGATAGCTCTTAAGACAGCTGAGATAATCGCTCTAGAACAAGCTGAATGTTTTAAAACTGCTCATCTCACCTTTTCTAGCCGAAACCAGTTCAAGTTCAATTGATTGGTGACGAAACGGACAATTATGTGTATCGTATCACAATGAAAACTCAAATTGGAACGAATAAACAAGATCGAGTGCATTCTTTCGATTTCAAAATTAAAGTTACTAAGGTAGAGAAATTGTTTTAAAATTAATTTTTAAGATGGTTTTTTTCTCTTGTTAGAATGATGATCAATCCTGGTGGATAAGTAAATTCGAAGTGATGTGTGGACCGGATCCGAATTCGATTGAAGAAATGCAAAAAATTCAACGAAATGCTTATCGTCAGATTCTGGGGAAAAGGTTTAGCTATCTTAGATTGAAATTTCAAATTAGTTTTCAAAAATTCAAAAAAGTTGACTCGTTCGAATTACGATACTAGGTACGAACTCGTGTGTGTCGCTTATCAATCGCGTCTTCTGCCACTGAACCATGAGCGCGCGAATGGCGGCCGCCTACCAGAGATGGTCAAGAAGCTGCCGGCCATCTTCAACGCTGCTCAAATTCTAGGATTCAACTAATGAAGGATTCTGGAGACGTTTGGTACTTGGCCACTGACGTCTTCAAAGATCTTCTCAGCCCAAATCCAGATGATCTTGAATTCACGAGTTGTGGATATCCAAAACAAGAGAAATCGAATACTTTGGGTATGCTTATTTCTTCTAATAATGCCTCTCCCAATTCTTTATCACTTTCAGAAGGTCTTCAACACAAATTCTGGGAAAATCATCAAACATTCAACGGAAAAATCATTGGATTCGATGTGGAAAGTCCAAATTCCTCAGGAATCGATTCAAATGGAGATACTTTTTCAATTATTTGGATAAAATGGAGACGAAAATCGAATGAGGATGAGCACGAATCTCGATGGTATTTCTCGTTAAAATGGGATCAAGATCTTCAATTTTTCCATTTGAAATCGATTGATTTTGGGTGTCCACAAGAGGGAAAAGAGGGAAGTTTAAGGAATTATTTGAGTGGATGAGCAGAAAGAAAGAGATTGCATTTTTTGTAGTCTTTGTAGTTTTTGTAGTCTTTGTAGTCTTTGTAGTTTATAGTTTGTAGTTTGTAGTTTATAGTCTTTCTAGTCTTTATAGTCTAGACTGCAAACTACAAAAATAGATCAAAAATCCATTTCTAGACTTCCAAAAATAATTTTGATCTACATCTGAAAATGATTTCTTCGGTGCGAATTCTATTTTTTCGTCTCAATGCAAATCAATTTTTCTCGGATCATTTCATCTCATTTTTCTCATTTTTCTCTTCCTTAACCCCCAAAACGAAATGGACAAAAGAAAGAAACGACTCCTTCCATCGGAAATCGAAGAAATGAAAAGAATGGAGAAGAATTTGATCGAGAGGCTCGAGAAGGAGAAAGAAAACGAGAAAGAAGATAATGATGAGAATTGTTATACGAAAGATGATTCATTGGAGATGATAAATCGACAATTATCACCTGGAGTATTGAGAAAAGATTACGAGTATTTCGATGAGTTTATGAAGAAAGTGAAGAAGGAACCGATTGAAGACACCTCGAGAAAAGATCGAAGAGAGAGAATGGAGAGGATGGAGGCGCAGAGAAAACGGGAAGAAGAGCATCCGTTTGGTTATTGTCGAATTCGTTTTGGAGTGAATGATATGGAGGTTCAAGTGACGAAATGTGAACCAAATGATAAGAAGAATAATGTTTTGACACCAGGTAATTGAATTAGAAATATGCCCTTTTAATAGAGGTTTTTTAGTTGATTCAAACGAAAAGACGAATTTGCCTCTACCGTCGAATAATCGCCGATATAATCCACATCATCAATAATAATTTTAATAATATTTTTATTATCATAATTTTTTTTTGTTTTATTCAATAAAAACTTTTTTTCTAAGTCGAAGGGTTTTTTTCAAAGCTGCTTAGCTCCATCAAAAAATCAATGGACTGTTTAAAGGCGCATAGCTAATGGTCCCGCATAGGTCTCGTTGTGTCTGTCCTTTCCAGATGAGTCTGAGTGACAGAATGTCTCTTCCTTTCCATTCATTCACTCTCTTCGTCAAACTATGTTTCCTCTTCTCTCCCTTCCTTACCTAGCAATCAATAATGTCCTAGATATGGTTAATCCAAATGAATTGTAAGTTAACCTTCTTTCTGGAAATCTGAAACTTTGGATCCTGGTATCTCGCTTGTCGTTAGAGATATCAAAAAATTGTCAACTAATGAATTGTTTATCATAATAAGAGCTACATTTTGTTAGTTGGCAACTTTTTTATAGCTCTACTGCGAACAGAGATATTTGCGTTTCAAAGCGGTGATGTAAAAATAGATGTCTGTGGGCGCGCCCTCTCAAATTCAAACGTCTATATCTCGCTTACTGTAAAAGCTATCAAAAAACTGTCAACTAACAAATATTATTCAAAACAAGTACTTCATTTCATCAGTTGACACCTTTTTCTCAGCTATTACGGGAACTGAGATACGCGCCTCGGAAATAATTTAAGATAAACGAGGTGGACCCTTTTCAAACCGCTATATTTTGCTAGCCATAAGAACTATCAAAAAATGGTCAACTAACAAATCGTTCAGCTTAAAAAGAGCTACATTTCATTAGTTGACAATTTTTTTCTATCTTTTCTATTAACAAAGATATCCTTGTTTTTTCAGATTCATCCTATCAATGTGCTCAAAAAGGACGTTTCGATTGATAAAACATATGAATTGTGTTGCTAAAAGACCGGAACTTGAAGTAATCACATCTTCATTTGATTCATTCGGTGTTCAAACCAATTCTCAATTTCAAATGATTGTCCAAGTATTCG
Organism: Caenorhabditis wallacei; assembly: GCA_963932035.1. NCBI lineage: Eukaryota > Metazoa > Nematoda > Chromadorea > Rhabditida > Rhabditidae > Caenorhabditis > Caenorhabditis wallacei. The sequence goes on from OZ009935.1 coordinate 3,250,779, forward strand.
AAATCTCAACAATTCCAAAACATACAGTTCTCGAAAAATGGGAAATTGGTGATTCGACAGTTTACCTGAAAATTGGAAATGGAGGATGTTTGTATACATATTGGCTTCGTCGAATAACTGGAATGAAAAAGATTATCAGCTATGGAATGGATTTATTCAATAAACCGATTAGTCATCTAGCAACTGGAACACGTCTTTGTATAAGTGAACCAGTTCGATTACTAAATTGGATTAACTCATTTCAAAGCTCACTAGTCAGTTGTTATTTGAAATCAGATGGTGATCTGACTGATCGAAAACTCACTTATTTTCTCAACAATTTGAATGTTACCGATCAATTGGTTCTTTATGTTGAACCAACGAAAAAATTCAAATATTATTCGAGGCCAATGGAAATGAGATCATTGTTTATTAGCCCATCGAGATGGTTTAAAGAAACAAATCTTTTATCGATGAATTGTGAATATGTTTATCTTGATAAATCGAAATTAGTCGGAAACGAGATTAACTCATTTTTACATCATTGGATGAATGGAGGATGTCCGAAATTGAAAGAGCTTTCGGTGTATTCTAAGAATACAATCAGCCAGGAGGATGTTTTGACGAATTTGGAAGTGGATGAATCGAATCCACTTCTCATGAGAAATTATCACAGGTGAATTATTTTGTAAAAGCATGGGGCCGGAAGTTGAACCTGTGGTCTCTTTGGCGACAGGCGACGGCGTTACCCACTGCGCCACGCATGCAAATTTCGTGTCCTCGTGGCAATGCGTAGATGTTATCCCCGTCGACGCCTGCTTACAACTCTCTTCAAAATTAAGATACTTGGAGAATTATGTAAATGATAGCTCTCTCTCTCTCTCTCTCTCTCTCTCTCTCTCTCTCTCTCTCTCTCTCTCTCTCTCTCTCTCTCTCTCTCTCTCTCTCTCTCTCTCTCTCTCTCTCTCTCTCTCTCTCTCTGAGATCTACATGATAGACTAACTGTTGAACAAATTGGTTCAGTCTGAACATAATTATACGGGTTAAAAAAAACTAATGCTAATGTAATAATTTTCAGTCAAAGTGGAATCGTTTTTTCAATTGATGGTCGGTTGGATATTCGAAACAATGAATCGACAGCGACAATTTTGAAAAAAGAGCCGACAAGTTTCGTCATGGTTGTTTGGCCCGATTCGAAAAATAATTATGCTTGATTTCTTTTTTGAAATTACAAATTCCACTGCATGCTATCCATATAATTCAATAAAATGATTTTGTCACAACACTTCCTGAACCCCTCTCTACCACCCGCGCGCAATTCATTCCTCTACGCCCTCTACAATTTAGGTCGCCGCCGCCCGGTTAGCTCAGTCGGTAGAGCACCAGACTCTTAATCTGGTTGTCGCGGGTTCGAGCCCCGCATTGGGCTTACGTTTTTGCTTTTTTGAATTTAAAAATTAATTAAAAGCGTGACCTTCCACATAAATTTTCCACGTATCTTCTGTCCGGCCGTTCAAGTTTTCTGCAGAATTAAACATTTCTTCTTCTTTTCTTGAAGTGTTTCCAATGGATTTTCTGATCGTTATTATATCTCTTTCACTATTTGTTTCAAATATTAAATCTCAGTCAATTAATGGAGGTAGAGCCCTTTTAATACAGTAATCCCGAGTTTTCTGATTCAGTTTGTCCCGATGGAAAACCGCCAATTTCGAGTTGTTCTCAAGAGGAAGAGTGTTCCAATGGCTCATTTTGTTATCGAGATGTTTTGGTTTCAAAGGGGATCGAACAACAATTTGGATGTTGTTGTGAGTTGAAAGCAACGTTGGGGAATAGTTAAGCAGCATTAAGCGGTTCTGCTTGCTTTTTAATCGCTTATATCTCGCTAGCCATAAGAGCTATCAAAAAAGTGTCAATTGATAAAATATGGTCCATAAGAAGAGCTACATTTCATTAGTTGACAACTTTTTGATATCTCTTATGAGAACCAAGTTATTGCGTTTAAAGTTCGCTTTCTAGAAAATAAGATCTATATCTGCCAATGCTCATACCTTGCTTGTCTTAAGAGCTATTAAAAAGTTGTCAACTGATAAAATATAGCTCATAACACGAGCAACATTTTATTAGTTAATAACTTTTCTTTATCTCCTCTACGAACTGAGTTATTCCATTTTCAGCGTCTCGATGTCCTTTAACCGATATGCCATATGGATCTGAATATGATGAATTGACTCAATCAATGATAACTTTTTGTTCGAATCATAGTTCTACAGATTATTATCAGGATAAAACAAGAAATAAAGTCGAGTTATCAAGTGGAGAATATGGTTGTTGTTCAAAACCATTTTCTGATTTTGTTTATACAAAACACTCCGGCGCTTTGTTCAATGATGCAACTTCACTTCCTGCAGGTCAGTTGATTGATAGACAATCTTAATTAGTCTCCTTAAAATTTTATTCGTTTCTGTCTTTTGAATCGTTTCTCTAGCTTTTCTCTATCTCGAGTTACGACCCTTTGAAGTTTGGCTGATGGAGAGAGTGAGAGACGCAGACACTATCATTTCTCTGCGTCTCTTTCCCTCTATTTAGTGTCGCTAAACTTCAAACGCCTATAACTCGGGAACCAGAAAAGATAGATAATCGGTCCAAGAGACAAAAATACTCGGCTTAAAATTCTCTATCGATTAATGCTAAATTTAAAGCGATTTGAGAAAATTTATTTTTTGGGCTTTTGTCGAAATAATTTCAATTCCTAGAAACTCTACTTTTCTTCTTTTGTTTTCCTTCAACGTTAATTAACTTCAAGATAATGACGTTTGCACGGAGACGCAGACAGTTAGAAAGTATGGTTTCTCTGCGCTCTCTCCTTCGTCTAGCTTCTCTAAACTTCAAACACTCATAACTCGAGAACCGTAATAGATAGAGGAATGGTTCAAGAGACAAAGATTATCAATTTTCAATTCTCTATCGATTGGTATAAAATTCCAGGCTGGTCCACTAACTCAACATCTGGCGAAGTAACCGGAATTCGTCAATGTTGTACTATTGAGGACTGTGATCCCAAACAATATTGTGGAAAAGTTCGGAATCTGGTGAACAAAAAACTAGTTGAACGAGCCGATTTCAAGTGTGAATTCCATTCGAATTTCGACAAAACAGATCGATTTTTGAGATTTTGTTTTCCGTGTAAGTATTCGAAAAAGGGGCGTGGCTTCAGAGAAAGATGTAATTTTCAGTTCCTGAAATTGGAATTCCATTTTCTGATCATGAAAAATTGAATTTGGATGATATTCATTTATGTAAAAATCATTCCGATTGTTGGAAATCATCAGAATACTGTAAAATTGAGTCGAATAAAATTGGAATATGCACTCCGATTATTGGGAATTTAGTGAATTCGATTGGAGGAAAAGATGCGTTTTTGGTTGATGGGGAGGGGTGTAAGACTCATGAGGAATGTGATGAAAATGGGAAAAAATGGTTTTCGTGAGTTGGGTGGAGAAGCTAAGCAGCTTAGAAAGTTCCTAAGCAGCGTTAAGGATAGCTAAGCAGCGTTCAAGGGTGGCAACGCGGGCCAGGCTATAACTCCCCTCAAAACCAATATTTTTAGATGATTAAAAAATGAAAATGTAAGATCTCGACGAGTTCTACACGATGAACTAGCTTCGAAAACATTTGGTTCCGTCTGAAAAATGTTATGAAGCTTGGAATGCAAGGTTCGAGAAATAGAAAGCGGAAAAATCTATATAACTTTGTTCAGCCCGAACCAAAACTTTTTCAAGCTAGTTCATCGTGTAGAGCTCGTTAAGAGCTATCATTTTCTTTTTTTAGTCGACAAAAATATCAATTTTGAAGAGAGTTATACTCCGGCCCGTAATCAGGTCTGTGTGCAAAACCTTTTCCAGATATCAATGTGAACAACTACCGATAGTAGTTCCTTCAATCAAAGGAAAAATTTGTGTTGGATGTAAGTTCGCTCCACTAGACTCTCAATAGAGCGTACTCTCTTACAGACGAATTAATGTGTTCCGAATCGGCTCTTTATCTTCACGGAACTCATTTCGGATGTGAAACGGACGAAGAATGTATAGAAGGATTACCAAAAAACGATGAAATTCATCTGCCTTTGTGTGTCAAGAATCCCTTGTTTAATGGTGAAACTGCGTGTTGTTATGGTATGAAAAAACTATTTTTTTTAAAGAAATTCCAATTTTTTAAATTTTAGAAATGGCATCATGTAAATTTCATCTGGATCTGTATCCATATGGAATTCCACCATTGAACTCATCAATGTGTAATTCGGATTCAGAATGTCAAGATCTTGCTGACCATATGATGAGAAGCAATTCGAAAACTTATTTGTGAGTTTTGGGAGATTGAACCTGTGGTCTCACGGACGTAAAGCGAGTGCTTTACCTACTGCGCCACGCATGCAAAATTCGCTGACGCGTGGCAAGGCGTAGAAACTTTCGTCCGGTCGGGAACGGGCTGGAAACGGGCCGACCTATAAGTCCCTCAGTTATGAGATTTAGAAGTGGCATTCCAAGAATTTGAAAGCAGAAAAAGCTATTTAACTCCGTTCAACCAAATCCAATTTGTTCAAAAACTAGCCAATTGTGTAGATCTCGTCAAGAGCTATCATTTTCACTCCTTGATCGTCTGAAAATATCAGTTTTGAATAGAGTTATTGCCCGGCCCGTTTTCTTCCCTTCTAAAAATCCTTTTTCCAGAGGCCGCTGCATGCCAGAACTCGATTTCGAATCATTCGGAAAATGCTGTATATCGGATATTTCATCGCTTTGCCCAATCGGAAAATCACTGATCCCTCCGACAAAATGCTCATTACATTCCCAATGTGGATATGAGAAAATGATTGGATGGTGTGGAGATCAGGGATATTGTTGTGAAGAACCAATGATGAATTCGAGTTTTTGGATGTGTCCAGATGGGAAAACAACGAGATTGGATCAACCGGAATGTGATGAGGAGGATGGTGGATTGTGTCAGGGAGAAGCCGGAGTTTGTATTATGAATCGATGTTGTCCGGCTGGTTAGTTAAGCAGCGTTCAAGTCCTCTACGCAGCGTTGAAGAATCCTAAGCAGCGGTCAAGAGCCAAACATGGGCCGGGCCATAACTCCCTTCAAAATTAGTATTTTTAGACGATCAAAAAAGGAAAATGGTAGCTCTCGTCGAGTTCTACACAATGAACTAGTTTTCACAATGATTGGTTCAGTTTGAACAAAGTTATCTAGTTTTTCCTCTACTGATTTTTTCGCTCCCTTTTTCTAAGCCTCATAACTTCGTTTAAGGAGCACCAAAACTTCATTGAGCGTGTCCATCGTGTAGAGCTCATCGAGATCTATCATTTTCACATCCAGATCGTCTAAAAATGTCAATTCGAAAGGTAGTTATGGCCGGGCCCGTTTTGCGGCTTAAGCTTCCCGACTAAGCACCGTATCCCAATTCCAGCAACCACTTCCCCTAATGACATCACTCATATCTGGTCTGAAACTCCATGGTACTATAACATAACTTGTAACGATACAATCGATCTTCCACCGGAATTAAGCATGATTTATTGTGATCCAGAGAAGAAATTGGTGACAAGAATCTCGCGTGGCGATCGATGGATGGCACGGATTCAAGCGGCTTTTTATAGTTATTGTTCGAGTAATGAGTGAGTCCTCAAGCTATGAAATTTCGCTGCTTACATGGCTGAGTATCAATTGTAAATTGTAATTTGATTTTTTCAATTTTTCACATTTGATCTTCAGTCAACAAAATAAAATCTACCGTAAAAACTCTATTAGATGGCCATGGCACTCTATTGTTCAGAGGAGGCTTGGGGTGGCACTGTATTAGAGGGTGGCATTCAATTTGAGGGTGGCACTCTATTATTCAACTCGAAATCTCAGTTTAAGAAATCGTTAAATTTCCTTCTTTTCAGAACATTTTTCACTAAAATCCCTTTAAAATCCATACAAGAATCCAAGTATAATCAGAAAAACAACTCTTAATAAGATTAAAATCCTAATCGAGTTCGACTGATATCAATAACTGTTATCAAGGTGGCACTCTATTAGAGGGTGGCATTCAATTAGAGGGTGGCCATTTAATAGAGTTTTTACGGTAGCTGCGTTACAATAGAGCGCGATTAGATACTTAAAATCAAAATAATTTCAGCAATTGCACAAATATTTCTCCTGATTTGATATGTCTCCAAGAGATGAATGGATTATATCGTTGTCATACTTATTACGATGCAAGTTTTGTCCCGATGTCCACATTTTCTTAATTTTTCTGGTTTTCAGCGTCCTCTTCGATGGTATTTGTTCTTCGTTCCAACTCTTCTCTTCGGATTTATCATCTATAAATTTATCAGGGAATGGCGTCACGAGATGAAGAAAGATGCATCGAAAACAACTGAATTGTATATGTAAAAGAATATTTATTGATTATTATTACTATCGTATTGTTGTCTAAGATGTTCTAAAAGTGGTTCCAATCCGATTCCTTTTTGGGCGGAAACAGGGAAAACGGGCAGATTTGGGAAGAGAGATGACAGGTTTTCTTCCTAAAAATATAAAAATAAGCAGCGTTCAAAATCTTTGAAGCCTTACCTTCTCTGCTAAATCAATCTTGTTAATGACAATTGTCGTCGCTCGATTCCCCAATCCCTTCTGATATCCTTCCAATTCCACTTTCAACATTCGATACTGCTCCTGGAGATTTCCAACCGAATAATCCAGTACATACCATAAACATCTACAAAAGAACCCTTGGGATTACTGTATCCAATTCCTATAACCCACTGGCATCTTTCAATATGTTTCAAAAACGATATTCCAAGTCCTTTATTCAAATGAGCATCTTCAATGAGTCCGGGGATATCAGCGACGGCGATTTGTTCGAAATCTTCATAGAAGACAACGCCAATGTGTGGGCGGAGAGTGGTGAATGGGTAAGAGGCGACTTTGGGTTTCGCGCGGGAAATTGAACGGAGTAGGGAGCTGGAAGAGCACGATTGGATGGGTAAGCAGCGTTGAAAACTCACGATTTGCCAGCATTCGGGAATCCAACTAATCCAGCCGTTGCCATCACTCTCATCTCAACATCGTAAATCAACTGAAACCCTTATCATCATAAACTCTGCGTCTCCTCTTCTCTCACCTCCTCTCCTTTTCCTCCATATTCCGCTTTAAACGGTTTTCGGACCTCATTCGACACATAAAACTGATTTCCACGCCCTCCAACGCCTCCTCTCGCCGCAATGAACATCTTAAGAATTCATTTATCTTTTTCTCGAGTCCAATAGAGCACACTTACATCATTCTCCTGATTCAATTCGAATACGGTAGTCCCGTTGGCTTTGAATACGGTACCCAGTGGAACATCTATTTCTTTGTGATCCGCCGATTTTCCGTGACACGATTTGGATCTAAATTTGAAAAAAGGAGGTTTTTTTGAATTTAGGAAGTGGAGCAAACCTTCCGAATTCTCCATTTTGTGCTCTGGCGATCGAGTGAATTGTCGAGAGATCTTTTGTCGAGCGGCTGGCTGGAAAACAGGGTTTAAGGGGTTTTAGACAAGCAGCGTTTATCCTAGACATCCAAAAAAGGAACGCAGTGTTTAGAAAAGTTAAGCAGCGTTTATGATTAGTTTAATTTGACTAGGCACTTTCGACCTCGCTCTATCGAATAGTCATAGCTAGAAACATCAAAATTGCGTTAGAAGCTGAAACTTTTTGTCTGCACATAAGGAAAAAATCGTATTGTTTATTGTATTTAGAGCCCTAGAAATAAGACCAGCGGCCGAAGTTCACATAAGCTCTTCCACTGTTTAAACCGACAAATTACAGTAACCATGCGCCTTTAAACTTTACTTTCCAAGACATTTTTCTTGAAAATCCTCGATTTTCTTTGTTTTTCGAATCGTATTTTCTTGTTTTTCATTTTAAAAAAATTAAATTTTATAGATTTTTTTCAAAATTTTGCCGATTTTCTGTAATAAAATAGCTAGAAATCAAGCAAAAAAAGTTCGAAAAACCAAAAAAAGAGTATTTTTGAAAGAAAAATGTCTCGAAAAATCAAGTCAAAGGCGCTTGGTTACTGTAGTTTTTTTTCAGACTTTCCCCAAAAAAATAACCTCTAAAAACGACATGTCCTCCGTGTCCTCCATCTCCTCCATCTGGTCCTCCAAATGGTTTTTTATATCCTCGAAAGAATGAAACCATTCCATTTCCTCCATTTCCAGCAATACATCGAACCCGTCGATAATCCACAAATGACGTCGATTCTCCATCGGATTTCGGTTTTTTCAATGATAAAATCGGCCGTTTTGATAGAATTGGAGCCAATTTTGAAGTTATTGGAATCGTGATTTTCATCCGTAAATTCTGAAAGTCCTGAAATAAAATAGGAAAAATCTGGGAAAAAAATATATAAAAATGAATGATAAAAAATCTAGAAAAAGACAGAAAACGAGACATTTTTAAAGTACATATTTCATTCGAAAACCCTTTAAAAAAGAGAAAACCGAACAAAAAATGAGAGTGAATCAGAGACAGAAAAAGACATGAGTTACAGAAGTAAGAGAGGACATAGAATGAGGAAATGGAACAGAAATTAAGAAATATATATATACCCTCAATTAGAATTGCATGCAATTCAAATAGAGGTTTTTTAGGGGTCGTAAGTACATAAAGGGAGCATTTTAAATGTAAAGAAAACTTTTAAAATTACAAAATATACCAAAAAATATGAGAGAGGATTACTGTAGTTTTCAGAGAGAATTACAGTAAGACAAGAGAAAATTGTGAAGAAGAAAAGGGACATGGAAGGGTGAATAAAACAACGATAAAACAATGAAAAATCCGTATTTTTTGTACATTTTCAAGGTTTACCGCTGCTTTTCTGGTTGGTTATTCTGATTCTGGAATTAAGAAAAAAAGAAGTGACAAGAGATAACCAAAAAACGATAAAATAGCACTGGGATTACTGTAGTATATATAATAAAAATTCAAAACATTCGATGGTAAGGCACAGTCAAAAGAAAAAAAACGAAGAGAAAATGGAAAAGGAAACCGACGAAAACGATGCGAATTGTGATTATATCAGAGTGAATTATATCATGAGGAAGGGAGAGAGAGAGAAAGAGAGGGAGAAAAAAAGAAACTGGAGAAACTGGAGTGAAATGATATCCTAAAAACTACCCGGTAGAAGAAGAAAGAGGAGACACAGTAACCTCAAAGTTGAATATTTTGATGAAGGGAAAGAAACAAGATAACATTGAATTGAAATGGAAGAATTATTGCTGCATTGGTTGATCATTTATCAGGTATTGATGTCTCTCCATAACTACACCTTCCATCACTTCTTCGTCGTCTGGAATCTTATTAAATGGTTAAAACGGGTCTCTTTTAGAGAAAAAATGATGAAAATTTATATTTTTTGAAATGAAATCATGACACCAAAAATATGCTTTTTAGTCAAATTTTACAGATTTTCTGAGAGTTTTATACAAAAAAGCGTTCGCAAATTGAATATGAATTTTGTCAACCAAAAATTCAAGTTGAACATGAAAAAAAGCTTTTTTCAAGCTTGAAATAGAAATTTTAATGAAAAAGCAGTGTTTTTGAACATAAATGAACTATTTCTGAGATGAAAATATGGAATTTTCAGTGATTTTTTGAACACAAAAACAGTAAATTGTTGTTTAAAACTCTCTTTTTATTTCAAAAATGTCAATTTTGATTGGAAATCTTGAATTTCAGTAATTTTTTAAAGAAAAAAATCCTCAAAAATGAAGGTTTTTCAAAAATATCAATAAAAATACGTACCTTCTGCCTCTTCTTCCAACATATCCAAATCAACAGCTTGCGCTTCGACCGGGGCGAAATTGGGAAGTGCTTCCGGATCTGAATCTCCTTAAAACTTCATTAGGAATCTCGTTTCAAATATCTCAATTCTTACCAGCAACCAAATCTCTCAATGCTTCGTCTCTCTGTTGTTCCACATCAAACATCTCTTGTTGATCCTCTCGATCAGTTGAATCATTCGAATCATCTCCATTCCTCTGAACTTGAGCCTCATTCACCGCGTCTCCGAACATTGGAATCGGAGCGGCTGGAGCTTCTGGAACACGGACTTGCTGGAATTGTGGTGGAGGACGAGCGACTGGATCTGAAAATGGGGTATTTAGAATTCTTCTTATTCAGAATCAAAACTTACATGCATTCCAAACTTGTTGTTGTCTAACTGGTCGATTATGAATTGGTCCAGCCAACTCTCCTGGTCCAGCAATCAGCTGAGCCGGATCATAATGTTGATGTCTCGGTTGCTCTCCTCTTTGTCCCCGATTTCCGATTCTTCCAACAGCTCCTTCTCGGATTGGAGCAATATAATGATTGACGTTTGGTGGAAGTTCTGGCATATTCGGTGCCGGAGGCATTGGTGCCAATCCTTGTGCTTGTGCTTGACTTATTTGACGATACACGAAATGTTCATTGTTATTTAGGTTAATTGGGGCACCGGGGACACCGCCACGGGATGGGAGGACGATCACGCGAACGTCGTTGCCAGAGTTCTCTTGGAGAACGTTGAGGAGATGGTTTACCTGGAAATATAAGAGCTTTTTAATTATAGTTATTAACTATTAGTTAAACGCTGTTTAGCTAATTTTCACGCTAATTTCTCCAAAATCACTTACATTATGCACTTGCTGTGGCTCTCCATTCGCTGCCGCTTCGAGCGCTCTGAACTCATATACATGTGCACCGACAACAACTCTTCCAGGACTTCTATTCCTCTCCTGTTGTCCGAGTATTCTGATTTGTGGATCAATCACATTTGCTCCTGGTGCTCTGTCCACTTCCATTGGCTCTCTTCTCTGATTCTCCACGGGGCGTACTTGCTCGTCACGACGACCTCCTCTCGGATTCACTGGTCTTTGTGGCGCTTCGACTGGTACGAAATCCTGTGGAATATGAGCAATGACAGCCGCAGGTTGTGCCGGTGCAGGTGGAACTTGAAGAATGACTGCGTCCGGTGGTGCGAGAACTTCTTGTCCTCCATTCCTGCTCGCTCTTCGTGCTCTGTGTCCACTCGCACGTCTTCCGATTCGATGTTTCAATCGATCATCTCCATATTCACACACAACTGCCTGCTTCTTTCGATTCAGTGCCGACAGGAATTTGACGGCTTCATCGCCTCGTTGAACACCCGGATATGTACAATTTCGGAGAAGAACCAGTTCGACTCCGAGTTTTTCGATAGCTCTTTCCAGATTGTCAACGTCACGCATGTAGAAGGCAACATTCACGAATTCGATCGATTTGATTCGCCATTCACGGACGTGGACTGAAAAAAATAGAGGGTTTTAAAGGGATTCAAGTGAATTAGAATTTTAAAAACTCGCCAATTCCTCTCAAAACTCTCCCAAAATTGGGATAATTCGCCGCAAACGGTCGAATATCGCATTTCGAATGAAACTGTAGAACATATTTGTGCGATGACGTCATCATAACGGATAATCGATCCGGTGCCAATCCAGCCGCATACATAAATTCGATGCCTCTTAAGAAAGTCGGCCCACTAGTCTTCAGAAGCATTCGTTCGGTAGCCAGTGCCACCAGCGTCTTCACCATCGTCATTGGCGTCACCGATGAATGATCGTGAGCGTATCGACGTGGTGGTGGTTGAGCTGGTGCCGGTTGTGCAGCTGCCGGCTGTGGTGGTGGTGGTGGTTGAGCGGGAGCAGCAAGATTCGGTGGTCTTTCCGCTTCTGCTGGAACGGGGTGAAGAGGTATGAGAAGTGGATGGTTAGGAATGATGAAGTCGGTGGGGGAGCACGGCGCACCCGAGTTTGCTGGAAAAAATATGATCGTTTAGAGAGTGGGAACGGATTTGCTTTGATAGAAGAAGAAGAAAAAGACGAAAAAATTTTGATAGAAAAAAACGCTGAGATCCTTAAAAAATAGATAATTTCAAAAAGAAAATAAATTTCTTCTTGATTTTTTGAATAAAATTACCAGAAAACCTCGAAAAACAGATGATTTCATAGGAAAAAAAATCAAACATTTCAATTGAATCGGCGTTTTTCGAAAATCGATCATTTTCGAAAAGCCTTTTCGAAACGCTTCACATTTTCGAAATTGAGGGTGTAATTTCACAGGTGTAATTTTGGGAAAATTGGTTTCAAAAATCATTTCAAATGATAGTTTTTATTCTTTTTCAAAGAAAAAAAAAATGAAATTAGGTTCAAAATTTCTCTAAAAAGATAGATAAAAGATAAAAAAAGAAAAACATTATAAACATTTCGAGCAGAATTTATAGTGGATTTTCGCATTGTTACCCAGGAGAACCAATCCTCAACGTCATTGGATCAACTTTTAAGGGGAAAAGAGCTAAAACTCGAAAAACTCGGAATAGAAAGTACTTTTTAAGAGGGAAAAAAACGGTTTTTTCAATTATTTTTCTTTAAAAATAGCTAGCTTATTATTTTTGAACATCAATTGATTTTGCTGTAGAAAAAGAAACTTTTTGGGTCAAAAATGGAATTTTTCCAAAAAAAACTTATTTTCGAAAAAAAGAAGAATCATGAGACCAACGTAATCCCTTTCTAAAAATAGACGAAGCCTTAGATTCTCAATGTTTAAACTAGAAAAAAATTAAAGTTGTTCAAAAAAAAAAAAAAAAAGATTTTCAGCATTTTCAGTAGAGCTGACTTTAACCTTGACTCTAAACTAAAATGGAAAAATGGAAAACTAAAACAAGACTTAACCAAAATTGTTCCCAATTCCCTAATTCTAAAAATCCTCGAAAATCCGAAAGAAGATCTCACTTCTCCTAAAAATCAATCAATTTGCCTATAGTCTAGACCGGAGAGAATAGTGTTTTCGTCCCCTCTCCATCCTACTCTCCCTCCCCGTCGTCTCGTGTCTTCCGATTTACTACTACTCACTAAACAACTCTCTCTCGTGGTATTTCGGAATGTCGTTGTCTTCTCAAATACCATTCTTTGTTCGCAGTAGTAAGCCAAGAGGGAGAACGCCAAGAATTCTAGACCCCAAAAAAAAGAATTCTAGACAAAGAATTCTAGACCCCAAAAACAATTCGAAAAATCGGGGAGCTATGAAAAAAAGTATTGATATAAAAGGAGGAGTACGAATATGAATTAAGTGACATTTTTTTTATATAGAAAAGCAAAAATTTCCAAGAAAACATATAACTTTCTTATTTTTCGTCATTTTGGAGCGAATTTTTGAAGAAATCGTGTCACAATGAGGAAAATCATTAAAACATGTCGAACTTTGAAGGAATTGGCAGATAAATCGAGTGAAAACATGGAAAAAGGCGACAAAAATGCGGAAAATTAGTTTTTTTTTTTCGAAAAATTCATATTTTTTCGCTCAAACAACCAAAAAAAGTTTTGAAAAACGAATTGTTCAATATCTAGAAAACCAGTTTTCAAATTACTTTTATTTGAAACCCCTTTTTATGCAAATTTCTATAATAAAAGCAAAATTCCAACTACTCTCTAGGAAGAAACTGAAAATTAGACAAAACTCGTCAAATTCTGAAGAAAAAATGCTAAAATCAAGAAAAACACTGAAAAATCGGAGAAATTTTTTGAAAAAACCATATTTTTCGTTCAAAAACTGCGAAAAAACGAAAATTCTCGAATTTCTCTTCGAAAACCCCTATCTGTTCTCCAAAAAAGAGAACGAGGTCGTCTTCCTCGACCGAAAAAAAAATTGCAGCGTAAGGAGGACGAAAAAGAGACGTCCGACGATAAGATAAGACAAAATTGAGGGGAAGAAGAAAAGAACGGTAAAGTGCAAGAAAAAAAAGAAGACGAAAAGGTAACAAAAAAGTCGATTAAAACGACAAAAAAAAAGAAAAAAGAGTGATTGAGACCGCCGAAAAAGGTCTTTTCTTCGGCGATCGAGTTAAAAGATTGTTAACTTTTCATTTAAAAAAAGCGAATAGAAATAGAAAAAAAGAATTATTACAGAAATAAAGAAAAAATTAAAGTGAAACCGATATGGCGCGAGTTTGAAAAAATAATATTCCCAAGAAGACCAAAAAAACGAACCGGGGAGGTAGATCAAGAGAAGGAATCGCAGTTGAATTATATCGACACATAAAATGAGGTCTAGACCATTTTTTTTCTTATTTTTCTCACTGAAAACTACTAAAAATAGGGGTTTTCCTACAGAAAATCCCGTTTTTTTCTAGTGAAAAATCGACAATCAAAGCCTAAAAAATCGGATGTACAGAAAAAACTCGTAATAAAAAGAATTGAACACAGAGATGAAAAAAGAGGATAGAAAATAGAGAAAAAGGCACATTTTGAATGATAAAAAGAGTTTTTTTCGAACTGGAAACTCTTTAAAAACCCAAAAAAGGAAATAAATCAAGGACTAGAAATAATCTAGAGAATTCTAATGAAGGAAAAATATTATTGTACACCCTAATAACGCCTAGTATAGTTTTCAAATATCTTTTTCTTCTAAACAGAGAAAGGAATTGAAGAAGAGGAAGAAGACGTGGATGAGGTTGGAGACGTTGGAATGGATGATTCCGGTGAACGAGATCGTTGCTTTTTTTCACGAGCCAATCGAATTTCCAGTTGCTCTTCTATAAATAATCGAAGATTTCGGCATTGAGAATCGTCGAAATCGTTCTCTCGGGATATCGTTTTTGCCAGTCGAGCTGCCTTTGTGTTCTGAAAAAATGGGGATGATGGAACGGAATTCATAGGGTTTTGGGAGTTTAAAATAGCTCTAAATGAGTCATTTTTGATGAAAAACGGCTCGAAATTCTATTTTTGTCGAAAGAATAGACCTGAATCGATAATTTTAATTAAAATTTTTGTAAATTAGATATTTTGCTAGAATTCGCTCTAAATCGACTTTTTAGTCACAGATTCGTGTGATCTAACAATGATATTGACTCTTAATTAAGGATAATTAACAGACAAAAAGCAATACATTTTACATTGTGTCAAGATATGATTTCATGAGCCATTAGGGTCTTTACACCGAAAAATAAGAGGTTTTAATTGAAAAAAAAATAGAAAAAAAGAGAATTCTGCGCAATTTCAAGCTGAAAATGGCCATTTGGGCACGGATTAATGTCAAGGAGTGCAGGATTAAAACGTCTGTCTGACACCTCTCGAAATCCCCATTTTAAGTCACAAACTCCTATTTCCAGTTCAAAAATCAACGAATCTCTCTCACCCTTTGCACATTGATCATCTTCTGCTCCCCATTTTTGAGTGTTAATTCCAATGTAAACAGATTTTCATGTCCATTCAAATCCTCTTCCTTCTCTTCTAAACTATAATTGGCCAATGAGATACATATATCATCAACTGTCGGTTGTGATCGTTCGATTCTCCGTCGAACTTGCCGCCTAACCCGATCATCTGCATCTTTTTGTTTCTGTTCCAATGGACAACTCGTCTCTTCTTGTGAATCTGAATCCGATCGGCATGTGGAAGCTGAAAATCCTCTTTTATAAGAGCAGAGAGACTATTTTCTTACCTGCCATCGCCGCTCTTTTCTCCTCAATTTCCTTATATTGTCGTCTAAGATGTGGAGGAATATAGACATTCGACCGCTTCGCCTGCTCGAATACTTCAATTGTCTTCTGCGAATCACTGAGTCGTTCACGAATCTCCGACTTCCGTTGCTCGTGAACCCGATTGAATTCGTCGCGATCCAGTTGATTTCGCCGTATGAATCGCATGTATCCGTGATTTAGGTCTATTCGTGGCTGCTGCGGTCGTGTCATTTCTGGAAAATAAAGATTAGAGAAAATATCATGAAGAATCAGGGAAAAAGGAAAAGAAAACAAGGAAAAAAAGTGCTTCCAAGATAATTTTCATCATTCTCGTCTTTCTTCCTCCTATTTATCCCAGAAAACTACACAAAAAATGAAGAAAACCAGATGTGAACCGGATGAGGATCTCTTTTATAAAATACCCATAAATTTAGAGGTTTTCTTGTATTTTTCTCGTTTTATCGTTTCTTTTCGTGATAATTGTGTTTAAGATGTGAGAAATATAATAGAAAATTTGGAATGCTGAATTTTTGATAAAAATACAAAAATTACAATTTTATCAAAATTTCTGTAATTTTCCAGGTTTTCTGCTATTTTTAAACATTTTTCATGTAAAAAAATGAGAATTTCGTAGCTAACAAGTAGAAACCAGATGCGAAACAGGTGCAATTTTTTAACAACACATGATTAAAATACTTGCTTCTCAGGCATTTTTTCTTCTAATTCCTTTAAATCAATCGTTTTCTTATTGAAAAAACGCTCAGAAACTTGAAATTGAATGTGAATCGTGGATCAATAACGGTTTGTTTGCCTCGATCGAATCCGAGAATTCGAGAGCAAAGAGCAATTTTTCAAGGATTTTTAATCAAAAATCGATTTCAAACGCAATTTTCGAAGAATTTCGAATTTCGAAAAACGGAAAAGTGATGAAAATCGATAGATTCCTCATGGGAAAAGCCAAAAACTTGTCGGGAATCGAGAAAAAATAGGAACGACCAGAGGGGTCAGCAAGTTCGCTCCACAGAGAACTGGACACGCGACGCCGACCGCCACGCGACCGTCGTCTGGTACGAAATAACACGGCGGACTTTGCAGTTTTTTGAAGATTTTCCGGCGGCCCAAAGCCCACTTTTTCTCACTTTTCCTTTATTTTAATGAATTCTCCGTGTTTTTCTTCACATTCCACCCGAATTTCAATGATTTTTGATGATGAATTGCAAAAAAATCGTTCGTTTTCCGCCGGAACACCTTAAAAAATGAAGAAGAACGCCCGTCCGGTTCCTATCGATTTTTGGACGTTTTTACTGAATGATTATGAATTTTAATGATTTTTTGATTGGAAATCAGTCGATTTTTTGGGTTTTTGTTCAGAAAATCCCTGGAAATCGTGAAATTTCATGAATTTTGAGCAAAAAGTTCTGTGGAACGGATGATGACGTGTCAATTATATATTCTCGGAAATGCCTTCTAAAGTCTAGAAAAATTGAATTTTAGACTTTTCGAAGCTTCTAAAGTCTCTTGAAAGTCTAAAAACTGATTTTTCTCGGTATTTCTCTATTTTCTTCCGATCACTCTGTTTCTCTGCATTAAATTCTATTTATTCAGTCCATAAATCTTTTTTCTTAATTTCCAATTCCTCATAAAGCCTTCAAAATCAATATCCATAATTTGAACCATACTCTCCTTTCTGACAAGGCGGTCAATCGCAACAGTCTGTGTGCACACAGGTCAAGATGTCATCTGCAAACAAATCAAAAGAGAGAAAGAGGGAGAGAAAGTCGTTTTCGATATCGAAGATTTACTTTCCGTAGCCTCCTTCAAATCGTACCTACTTGTTTTTCCTACAAGTTCTTCTCAAGAACTCGTTTATCATTTGACTGATTTTTGGAATTACCCGAAGAAATTCGTCATCTGAAAAAAAAGAGATTTCTGCTCATTTCATTATTCTGGACTTTCCGATGATTCACATCCTCGCTCAGCTGCAAAACCTGAGCAATGAGCATGCGAATTAGGGTTCAGCCTCCGCTCCCCTCTTCCGTCCCTTTTCCTTCCTCTCGTCGCCTTAAATCAATCCTCTTATACATCATCGAGCTAGCCCTGACTGCTCCTTTTCTTCTTCTTTTCTCATTCTATTTGGCGCCAAGAGACGCAGAGTCGGCCGCCCGTTTGGTCGAAAGAGAGTCGTTGCAGACGGTAAAGGGCACTGCGGGTGCACTTCTGACGCCCTTTTCATTCGTCGTCACTCTCTAGTTGGACCGAGAGATCAAAATGAAAGGAAGGGAGGAAGTTGGAAGAAGAAATGAGGGATTGGGGAGATGACTTGATGACTCGACATCCAATCAAGAAGCTGATGGGGCGGAAATCTTGCTCTTAAGTTGTTTTCTGTTTTTCTGGTAGTCTTAAAATGGCGGCCTAGGAACCGACAAATTCGTCCATGCTTAAAATTGACATAATTGTCGGATATTTTTCTTTTAAAAATGCTCTTTTCTCTGGTTTTTCGAACTTTTTTCCTTGTTTTTAATCGAAAGAATTGTAATTTATTTGAAATCTGTTTTTTAGAATTTTCCGATTTCCGGTAATAACTTTGAAGTTAAATCAATTTTTTTTTTTTTGAAAACAAGCAAAAAATTTCGAAAAATGAAGAAAATTGATTATTTTTGGAAAATATCCCCAAGATAGTTTATGGGGTTATTCATTAAGAAAAATTGTGCAAAATTTTGCCAAAATTTGCAAAATTTTGCCAAAATTTGCAAAATTTTGCCAAAATTTGCAAAATTTTGCTATTCACGAACTGCAAAAATTGCAAAAAATTGCAAAAAAATGCAGCATTGATTTGCTTTTCGCTGCAAAATATCTCAGTGAGTTAAATCCGTGCTCCTTTAAAGTTTAGGCGCCGTGTACTCCTCTCGGATAAGAGGAGTACACAGTTTTATCCGAGAGGAGTACACGGCGCTCAAACTTTAAAGGAGCACGGATTTAACTCACTGAGATATTTTGCAGCGAAAAGCAAATCAATGCTGCATTTTTTTGCAATTTTTTGCAATTTTTTGCAATTTTTGCTGTTCGTGAATAGCAAAATTTTGCAAATTTTGGCAAAATTTTGCACAATTTTTCTTAATGAATAACCCCATTAAGAGCTACAGTAGGGTGTCGATTTTAAGGTTGGATAAGTTTTTCAGATCCTTTGTCACCACTTTAAATCTCTGAATCTCTAGTGATTTCTGATGGTTTAAAAACTGTAATACTGAACATTTTCTTTTCATAAAATGACATAATTCGTCTTCTTTTTATTATTAGTCGTTACTTTTCTTTCTTTATGACTTTACAATTCATCTATCTCTTCCTCTTTCTTCCTTTCCATAACCAGTTTTCTCCCTCTCTTTTTCTCGATTCAATGAACCTGGCGGGTCCTACCATGCGAATTTCTCAGAGTCTTCCACCTCGTGGACTCTGCGAAATTTCATGGTGGAACCCGCCGCGGCGTGCGTAAGGTTGAACTATTGTAGGCTAATTTAAACCTCCCGAATTATCTAGAGAATAAATCTTTGTCTCGAGGTAACTTAAATTAGATTCTTATCGGAGGAACGATTTTTCGCTTTAAAAATGAAACTTTTCGAGGTTAAATTATTTGAAATTGTGGGTTTTCTATCACTTTTATTGTCTCTCGATTTGCCTTTCTTCCCTTTAAATTCTCAAAGAAGTTCTGAAATTTTCCAGTGTAAACCGCTCATCTCCTCGGTTTTTCGCCTCCTAACGCATCCATATTTCGTTTCGAGACCCTCTTCAAAGTGATGAGCGTCGAGCACAATCATCATCACTCAAACGGAAATGGGAATTCCGTTTACGATACAAACGGTAACGATGAGATCAAAAAGGAGGTGAAAGAGGAGCCGATGCCATCGGATGACGATTTGACATTCTCGGAATTGATGAGCAAGGATAAGAAAGATAAAAAGAAGAAGAAGAGGAAGGCGGAGAGTGATGAGGATAGTGGAAATGAGTATAAGCCGGAGAAGAGGAAGTCGAAGAAGAATGGGAAGAAGGATAGTGATGAAGATGAGGATTCAGAAGTGGAATATAAGCCAGAAGTCAAGAAACTGAAGAAGAAGGATAGTAAGAAGAGGAATCGAGCGAGCAGTGAAGAGGAATCTGATTATAGTGATGAGGATGTTAAACCAAAGGTATGTGCTCCTTTTTCTGCACCTCACATTTGCTTCCCTTTGTTTAAATTCACGCTTTGCATGCCTTCTAACCCTTTTCCAGATTGAACCAGAGTCCCATCCATCATCTAGACAGAATTCTGATTCAGAAGAAACGGCTGAAGAAGAACTTTTACGAAAAGAAAAGGAAGAGAGAAGAAGGCTTAAACGAGAGAAAAAAGAGAAGAAAAGAAGAGAAAAAGAGGAAAAGAAAGTAAAAAAGGAGTTGGTGGATAGTGAAGAGGATGAGGACGATGATATGAAGGAGAAGAAGGTGTTGTCTTGTTTTGCATGGATTTTTAATTTCGCTTCTAACTGCTTCAAAGCACGTTGATTTAGTTTGAACCCATTGGGCTATAAATTTCTTTAAATTTGGCTTTTTAAGGAGGTCGAGATCAATAATTTTCGCTCTTCTAAAAATGCCGAATTTAGAGGAATTTGTAGCCCCATCGACAATCATTTTGAAACCAGGTTTTCATCGAAATCATCAATTAATTTTCCAGAAAAAGAAGTCAAAAGGAAGCGAAAAGAACAAACCGTCGACATCAACTCCTTCGAAAAAAGACGCTAAAAAGGAGCCACCAAAGAAGCGAGTAAAGAAGGAAGAAGACGTTGCAGACGTATGGGAATGGTGGAAAGAAGAGAAGAAACCGGACGGTGTGAAATGGAATTCCCTTCAACACATGGGACCTCTCTTCGCTCCACAATACATCCCTCTTCCGGATCATGTTCATTTCAAATACAATGGAGAACGATTCAAATTGAGTCCGGAAGCCGAAGAATGTGCCACTTTTTATGCGGGAGTCTTGGATCACGAGTATTCGACGATGGAGGCGTTTAACAAGAATTTTATGAAGGATTGGCGGAAATGCATGACAACGAAGGAGAGAGAAAAGATATTGGATTTGAAAAAGTGCGATTTTCGAGCCATCGATGTCTATCAGAAGGAGCAACGAGAGATTCGAAAAGCGATGACAAAAGAGGAGAAATTAAAGATAAAAGAGGAGAAGGAAGGTGAAATGAAGGTCTATGGAATCGCTTTGATCGATGGACATCGTCAAAAGATTGCCAATTTCCGAATTGAACCTCCAGGAGTGTTTCGTGGAAGAGGTGGTCATCCAAAAATGGGAATGATCAAGAAACGGATTATGCCAGAAGATGTGATCATAAACTGTGGAAAACTCACTGAAATTCCGAAACCACCACCAGGACACAAATGGAAAGAAGTGAGACACGATAACACTGTCACCTGGTTATGCTCATGGACTGAAAGTGTTCTTGGACAAAACAAATATATTATGTTGAATCCATCGTCAAAAATCAAGGGAGAAAAGGACTACGAAAAGTATGAAACGGCTCGTCGACTCAAGAAAAAGATTCATGGAATCCGTGAAAGATACACGGAGGATTTCAAGAATAAAGAGATGAGAGTTCGTCAACGTGCCACCGCACTCTATTTCATTGATAAGTTGGCTCTTCGTGCTGGAAATGAGAAGGATGTGGATGAGGCGGCTGATACTGTCGGTTGTTGTTCTCTTCGTGTTGAACACATAAAATTGTTCGATTCGGCGAAACTCAATGAGAATGATAAGAAGGAGAAAGAGTTCGTTGTGGAGTTTGACTTCCTCGGAAAGGATTCAATCCGTTATTATAATCGAGTAGCTGTTGAGAAGCGAGTATTCAAGAATTTGAAATTGTTCATGGAAGGAAAGAATCCAGGAGATGATCTTTTCGATCGTTTGGATACAAGTACTTTGAATGAGCATTTGAGAAGTTTAATGGATGGATTGACTGTCAAAGTGTTCCGTACCTACAATGCATCAATTACTCTTCAAGAACAGCTTCTGAAGCTGACGAATCCAAAGGATAATGTGGCAGCGAAGATTCTTTCGTATAACAGAGCTAATCGACAAGTTGCTATTCTCTGTAACCATCAACGTGCTGTCTCAAAGACTTTTGATCAATCGATGGAGAAATTGGAGCAGAAGGTAACTAAATGTTTCTTTTTTCTCCCTAATTTCATGATTTTCCAGATAAAAGACAAGAAAAAGGAGGTGAAGGAGGCCGAAGCAGCGCTCAAATCGGCTCGTGGAGCGGAGAAGGAGAAGGCTCAGAAGAAATATGATCGACTGAAAGAGCAATTAAAGAAGTTGAAAATCTCGAGAACTGATAAGGATGAGAATAAGCAAATCGCTCTTGGAACGTCTAAACTCAATTATATAGATCCACGAATTACGGTTGCTTGGTGTAAGAAGCACGATGTGCCGTTGGAGAAGGTGAGTAGGGTTTTGAAGCAGCGTTGAAAGTAGTATTAGAGCTAAGCAGCGTTCATAAAAATCAATATTTCCTTTTCCAGGTCTTCACCAAAACTCATCGTGAGAAATTCCGTTGGGCCATCGACATGACCAACTCTTCTGATGAGGAATTCGTCTTCTAATTCCCATTTCTTCCTCTTTCCACAATATTTTCTCTAAATCTAGCTCCATTTTTCTCTTCTCAAACCACCCGTCTTTTTTTTTAATTCTGTGATTGTTACACTCTAATCATTTCGTTTTTTTCGATGTCATTTCCACTAATTTTAACCCATTTTTTTCAAGTTTTCAAAGAATTTCGAATTCTCTAAATTATTGTCGTGTGTTTTTTCTCGTCTATATTATTTTTTCATGCCTAACTTTTTTCTTTTCCCTCTTCCTCTTGTTCTTCCATTTAATCTACTTTTTTCGAATGTTGCCTCACCTTTTCTTCCCCCATTTCAGTGCTCCTTTGTTTTCTTTTTGAATATCGTGGTAATTGTGTTAATCGTAGCCTTCAATTCCTTCCCAATGCTAAAATTTATTATGAGTATGCTTTTCTTTTCTTTTTTATTCATTTTTTTCATTTTTCCAAATAATCTCTCTCTTTGTCAGTCTGTCAACCCAAATCATACACACGAATTCTTGTCTCGTCTCTCTCTCTCTCGCTTTTTATTCTTTTTCTTGGTTTCTTTTCTCTTTTGGAATTACATCGATATAATATTTGAGTTGATATAATGATAATAATAAACTTGTGCATTTCTACTTTTTTTTCTTTGAAAAGTCAGTTTTTGATCAGAGAAAGCTTTAAAAAAATGGAAAAAAAGTCAGAAAAAAAAGGGAAAAAGAAACTGAAGAGAGTGGGATTCGAACCCACGCCCCCGAAGGGACTGGTGCCTTAAACCAGCGCCTTGGACCGCTCGGCCATCTCTCCGCCGATTTTTCTAGGTCTTTTAGAGCGTACAGGAGAGTGGCAACGTCTGAGCCATCCATGTGACGTCATATCTTTTGTTAGAAGTTTCAAATAAATATGGTGATGTAGTGGGTGGAGGCTATATGGGCGGGGCCTAATTAATAATTTAGGGAGATTTCAACATTCGTGAAAATCCGAGGATTTTTCCTTTTTTGAAAATGTTGTACACGTTTTTCGATGAATTCAGAAAACGAAATAAATTTATTTGCGGATTATTAAACAAAACCATTAAAGAAAAAAAAAACAAAGAAAAAAGTAGTTGAAACAACCAAACACAAGGTAAAAGTCTCCCTTCCCTCCCCTGTCCCTTTCTCTGTCACACGCAACAACGTGAAAGACGCAACATTTCTCTACGCCCTCTACAATCTAGGTCGTCGCCGCCCGGTTAGCTCAGTCGGTAGAGCACCAGACTCTTAATCTGGTTGTCGCGGGTTCGAGCCCCGCATTGGGCTTACGTTTTTGCTTTTCTTGTTCAGAAAATACGTGTAATGTGTCCCACCTATCCCTTTTCCACGGCCATAAAATTCATTTCTTATGACAGGATTCGAGAACCAACCAGATTATTCTCCAACAACTTCATCAAGTGATCGATCGAATCGAGAAGAAGATGAAGGTGATCAAAGGAGTATTCTGGAGAAAAGCGCTCCGATAATATTGACATCAATGGAAACGGTAGCAGATGATGAGAATGATAATGTTCCCGAAACGATGTGCCAGATTTTTAGTCAGGTTTCAAAAAAATACTTACAAAATCTCATGAAAAATCAGATTTTTTTAGAGTCTAATCCCATTTTTTCTGGGTGGATGTGGCTCAATTTCGGCGGGTCTTTTACTAACTTTTGCTAATAAACAACTGAAATTAATCGAAGAAATTCCGGAATTTTTGGTTTTAATGCCACCTTTACAAGGGTTACGTGGCAATTTGGATATGACTTTTTCATCGAGAATGTCTACTTTGGCACATAAAGGAGCGTTTGCGGAGGATGATATTTTGACGAAAGTTAGGAGGAACGCAGCTGTTTCACAGGTTAGTGGGAAGGGGGCGTGCCGAAAAAATTTTAAAATCGATAGGCTATTGAGAATAGTCTACCGCGGACCGTGCCGGAAACGTGCCGAAAATAGGCTGGCGGCTGAAAACGGGCTTGGCTGTAACTGCCTTCAAATTTTAGCTTTTTGGACAATCAAGAAATGAAATGGATAGCTCTCGACAAGATCTACACGATGGTCTAGCTTAAAATTATGCTTGTTTAGTCTGAAAAAAGTTACATGGCTTCTTTCCAACTTTTATTTTAAACATTGCTATTTTAAGCCTGATAACTCTGTCCATACTGAACCAACAAAATTATAGAGCAGTTCATCGTGTAGATCTCGTCGAGAGCTATAATTTCCACTCCTCGATCGTCCAAAAAGCTGCATTTTAAAGGGAGTTATAGCCCGGCCCGTTTTCGGCCCGGTGACAAGTTCAAACGCTGCTTTACCCTCCATTCTTCAGGCCCAATCAATATTCGTCTGCCTCATCGCCAATCTAATATCCTATTTCATCGTAAACGTGACATTTTTGGGTGATTCGTCCACTAATAATTCTACGAACACTTCAACAACTAATCCAACTCACGACCTAGATAATATCGAAAGTTCTCTATATTTAACATGTTCATCAATTATATCTGTTGCAGTCAATTGTGCAATTTGTACTGCTTGTAAGTCTCAGAGGACATCTGGACAAACAGAAATTATAATAATTCTTCATTTTCAGTTCTGTTCACAATAGTGTATTATTCGTGGAAGAGAGATTATAATCCGGATAATATCGTAGCTCCATTGGGTGCAAGTATCAGTGATTTATTAACAATTGGATCAATGCTTTTCTTCTGTTATCTCCTTCGACCGTATTCTGGATTCTCGAGTGCCGTTCCAATTGTGATTATTATCTTCGCTGTTTGCACTATTCCCGCTTGGATTTTCTTTGCGTGTGGGTAACTTCTTTGGGAGAGGAGATAAAGGGAAGTTGTCAACTAATCAAATGTAGAGATTGTTGTGAGCTACATTTTGTTAGTTGACGGCTTTTTGATAGCTCTAATGGGAAGCGAGATATAGTCGTTAGAAGTGAAGGAGAGCGAGAAAGAGAGTGGGCGCCTACTATTCTTGTTTGCGTCTCTTTGGAAGACCTGTATCTCGGCTCCCATGAGAGGTAAAAGAAAATGGTCAACAGATGAAATGTAGCCCTTATCAAGCTCAATATTTTATCAGTTGACCACTTTTTTGTATCTCTACCGATAAGCGAGTTATGAGACGCAGACAACCAGACGCCATGCTGCTCTATGTCTCCCCAATGATGAAAAACTTCAAAGCTTTATATCTCGGTTCTCGTAGAAGCTATTAAAAAGTTGTCAACTAACAAAATGTAGTCCTTAACAATTTTAACAATTCATTAATTGACAACTTTTCACTATCTCTCCTCCAAACCGAGTTATACTCTTTAGAAAATCCCACATCTAAAAATATTGCAGGGAAAGACGACACAGCACTAAAAACAGCCAAAGAACAATGTCTAACTCTCGTCTTCGCTGCAATTGTCAGTTGTGGTGCAGGATTTGTTCAAAGTGAGGGAGCAGTGAAATATCCAAATTATCCAGCATATCAAACCTTGATTTCTGGATTAGCCGGGAATCGTGGAGCTGTTTTGGCATCAAGGATCTCATCTCATTTGGAAATTCATAAAGATTCAGAATTGGATTGGAGGCAGAGAATATGGCCAATTGGATACTATCGATCGAATAATTCTGAATCAAGGACCGCCCGTCTTCTCTTATTCACTGCAATTCCATTTCAAATGTTTTTTGTTGGAATTTCGACGGCCATGTCATATGCAATGTATGATCCTGTTGAACAGGATTATCGATTTTTTATCGCTTATGCGTTGGTGGTTTTGATACAGGTAACTGTTACGGAAATTGAAATTTTCGCGTGCCGAAAACATGCCGATGCGGGCTTAAACGGGCCGGGCTATAACTCTCTTCAAATATGAGATTTCTGAACGATCAATGAGTGAAAATGATAGCTCTCGATGAGATCTACACGATGGACTAGTCTAGAAATTCGTAGCGTTAGTCGGAACGGAGTTATATAGCCTAAAATGGGTCAGTCTAAAAATAAAGGTTGGAAAAAGTCATGTAACTTTTTAAAAACTAAATCACCGTATTTCTAAGCTAGTTCACCATGTAGAGCTCCTCAAGAGCTACCATTTTCAACTCTTGATCGTCTAAAAATAATAAGTTTGAAGGAAGTTATAGTCCGGCCCGTTTTCGGCCCGCTGACCAAACGCTGCTTTACCTGATCGTCTAAACCTCTTTTAAAATAACTCTGTCTTGTTAACTACAGTAATCCTTAAATGCAACCTATTTTGCCATCTTTTCAGCAATCAATAATCCTCTATCTGGCCCAACTTTTAGTTTTTACTCTTTGGAAATTTGGATTTGATCCGGATAATCATGCAATTCCATTATTAACATCAGCTGCAGATGTATGTGGATGTGCACTTTTATATTCGTTATTCGTTTCTTTGGATAAGGCTTTCGGGTTAGTTTCAGCACGATTTTCAAATTACTGGGTCGAGCAAATGCGCTCTATTGATAAAAGTTACCTGAATTAATTTTAATCAAATTCAGGCTAGTTTTATCAATAGGGCGCATTTGCTGAGCATATAATAGTGTTTCAGATAGTTTTTCTAAATTTAGAATGAAAAAAAAAAACTATTTTCAGATGTGTCAAATTGGAATGATCTCTCTCTCTCATTTTCTCTTTCTCTGGAATCAATATGTAATATGTGTGACTTTTCTCATTTTCTTCAAAAAAACAGTTATTGAAACTGAAATCGATTCTTAAAATAAGACATGGACAATAAATATTCTTGAATTCGTTTTTTCTTTTTCTGAAGTTTACAAGGGGAAGCATTGCATCTTACGTTGATTGGCACTTTGAAACGCTCATATCTCGGTCTGGAATAGAGACAGAGAAAAGTTGTCGACTAGTGAAATATTGCTTATGGCTACATTTCATTAGTTGACAACTTTTCCGTATCTCTTTTGCGAACCGAGATATAATGGTTCAAAGTTGCAAGCCGCCTGGAAGACACAGAAGAATGTGTCTGCGGCTCTTTTTGGACTCTCAACTTTAACGCTTTATAACTCGGCTGTCTTTAGAGATACAAAGAAGTTGTCAACTAACAAAATGTAGCCCTTATTATGAAATATATTTCACTAGTTGACAACTTTTTGATATCTCTATTGGGAATTGAGATATAACTGCTGAAAAGGAGAACTTGCTTATCTTCCTAAACTGTTTATGCTTTGGCTAAACATCATTCAAAATTAAACCCCTTTTAAGTTAAGCAGTGTTAAACTTTTGTCTTGTCTGCTAGTTCTCAAAAACTCCAATTCCCATTTTCCCTCTAAAAATCTCATTTACTTGTTTTGTCCTTCCGCCAAAAAACTTTAATATCAAATAGGGAAAGCAATGAGTTTTCTGGCGAGCGTGTTTCAGTCAAAAAGGGAATTAAAAAAGAGAAAAACTCACTCACCCAAAACCCTTTCTTTTTCTTTTTTTTTTAGCGAATAAGTCAAGGGGAAGAAATTTTGTTCTGAAAGTGGGCAAAAGTTTTTCATCAATTTATCAGTTTTTGTTTTCGAAGGTCCCTCGAGCCCTCCATCTCTTTCTTATAAGACAAACGCCGCGCTGTCAACTGTTGACTTCGTGGCGTAGCTGGGAGCGCGCTTGTTTTTTAATCTCGAGGGGGTGGGTTCGATTCCAAGTACAGCCGATTTCGCTTTCTTTCTCTAGAAATGTGTTTCTGTCGCCCTTGGAAACGAGAAAAGGGGCGGGGTCTTCTCACTTCTTCGTCTTTTTCAAAGGCTTTTTGACACTATTCATTCCAACATCTAAACTTCCCTTCTCCCTCAGAAATGAACAACCAACGAGTGGAAGCAGTGGAAGAAGAATTCATGGATGTCTACACACTACTTCCGTTGATCCTAATTCCACCAACTGCACTGAAATGGTTCATGGTCTCGTCGATTACCGGGGTGAGTTAAGCATCTTTGAAGCGGTTAATATTGAAATTCAATTTCCAGGAATGGTTCTTTCTTCTCTCCGCCTTTTTCTTCCTCTTCTTCTGGATCTCGTTCAGAAATCGGGGAAGATGATGAGTTCAGTGGAGCGTGTTTGGATTATAATTTTGTGTGATGATTTTGAGTAATCAAGAATAAAAATGTGATTTTGGAAAAATTGTTATTTAATGTTGAACGCTGCTAAGAAAGCCTGCCGAAAGCGGGCCAAAACGGGCCGGCCTATAACTCCTTTTAAAACTGAAATTTTTTGATGATTAAAAAATGAAAATGATAGTTTTTGACGAGTTCTACGCGATGTATTAGGTTGAACCGAAAGTTTCTTTTTATTTTCATGAAAAAAAATATCGAGAATTTTCTCGAAGCTGAGAAGATTAGGTTGATGATAAAAGTGAATGGACGCGAATTGAGAAACAAAGGTGTCTTTGTTTTGGTATCATTTTTAAATTGAAATTTCATCTACCAAGATGCAGTGGAAGCGTTCCGAATAGTCAGTGCGCAGATAAAGTAAGGTCTATAGATTACTTTAAGTATGGTAGAATAGTCCAGCTAGAGAAAATAAATTTTTGACTGGTCACTCTCTCAACATGTCGTCTAGACACATAACGTGAAAAGAAAACCTAAAGGTTTTTGTCTCTTTTCGACTTGAATTCATGCTTCAATTTTATTATCTGTGCAGTATATGGTACGGGCTTTATGACAGCGCATTCGTCTTGGAGCTCCCAATATTCAATTCCTTTCACAAATCACCAAACAAAAGGTATCACTATTTCACGCTTAGTTTAGGCTTTTGAACATCTAGAGCTAGCTCTTCTTATTCAATCCATCGGACCTTTTGTATATTTTTAGGCTAATGTCTCTACTGCTCAACTACAATGATTAGATCATTCAATCAATTGCACGAGCAGCGGGAAGAAAGAAGAAACATTCTCATGTTCACTTCGCCCCATATATCGTTTTCTTCCAAACAATGACGTACCCAAATTCCCAATTTTCTGACTTTGTCAATTGACTTCATTCTATCTACAATACGTGTTTGGTTACCGAACTGTCCCTTAAACATTTCACAAGTAGTTTGGAATGGGTCCTCTTCCTCCACGGTTTGTAATGAATCAAGGTTAAACTCACTCAATCACTCAGAGCGAGTTTTTTCTTCTAAACTGAACTCCTCTGCTTCGAATATTTTGAACAAAATTCTATTTGTATGCGAACTAGAGACCCTTCCTTTATTACTTTATATCATATTCTTTTGAATGTTGGGAATCCTGAGGCCAGACAGGAATTAAAACAAAATTGTGTTTTGTTAATGCGCTTGAGAGTGGACAAAAGAGAGTACTGTTCTCCGACACGGATAGTGGTAAAAACCCAATAAAAAGTGACATGATAGACATTAAAGTAGACTAACTAAGGAAGAAAATACAGCTCTCTTAAAGATCGCTAAGCTTCAGAAATCTGTGCTTACAAAAAGACCACCAAAATAAAAAGAAACTTTCGGTTCAACCTAATACTATTTTAGAAATCTTCTGGTTCAGTCTGAACAAAGTTGCATGAGTTTTTTCAACACAGATTTTTTGGCCTTCCTGCTTTAATCCTGATAACTTTGTTCATACTGAACCAACAAATTTCTACACTTGTTCAGCGTATAGATCTCATCGAGAGCTATCGTTTTCACTTCTTGATCGTCCAAAAATATAGATTCTGAAAGAAGTTATAGGACGGCCCGTTTCGGCCCGGAGGACAAAGCTCCGAAACTATCATCATATTAACATTTATATCAACCGGATCATAATAAAAAAGCAAAGTGTCAAGGGAAATGAAATGAAAGGGATTCATCACTGTTTGGTTATCACTTTTTTGAAAGAAATGATGATTAAGTTTTTAGATATTGATGATTCAAAACATCGGGTATTCAAGAAAAACGGGTAGCTTAATCACGAAAAACAAGACAACATTTTGGAGTCTATCCACCCATTTAATGTGTTCCGTGATAACCGGGATAAGCCATTGGTAAATATTGGTTCGGTTCTGAAAATTCCAAACACAATTTTTTTTTCTATGTGTGTTTTTTACCATTGTTGTTTGGTTGATAAAAAGCAGGCATTCCCGTGTTCATTGGGAAATTCTGTGGGAATTGAGGAGTGTTGAAGTGTGCTTGGTAATAACGAGGATGTTGATATGGTTCCTGGAATTATTGGGGATTTATTGGGGAGGAGGGAAAGTTAAGCAGCGTTGAATATATATTTAGTCGCGTTCTAATTTGAGCAGCGTGACTAGCCAAGTTGAAACCTAGAGTTTAGGATTAAGCAGCGTTTGACAGAAGTAGTATGGCTAAGCAGCGTTTAGAGCTTGTTTTTTGTGGCGTTCAAATTTGAAAAAAAATTTGAAATTCAGAATTCACCTAATGGTTGCGGAAAAATGCGGAAACTGCGGAAAAATTATTCGAAAAGGGGCGGAGTCTGGAGAGAATTTTAAAATCTCAAATTAAATTTGAGATTTTGAGAAATTTGTGACAGGAAATGCTCTGGTTAGCAGATCTCTAAAAACAACTCACAACGGGATGCTCTTGATGATGTCCTCTTGTCGATGGATACACTTCTCTCTGAGCTTCTTGCCACTTTCTCTTAACTTCTCTCTGCTTCTGGAATGTATTGACTTCTGTCGAAGGAATCGATTCGTATTGATTAGTAGTCATTGAATATTTCTCTCTTCGAAGTCTTCCATTATTATCTCTCATAAACATCATCCTCTCCTCATTTGGTAACATAAGAGAGTACAGTGTATTGCAATCGGTGGTTTTCAGATTATTATAAATGAATTCTGGATATCCAACTTGTTTCATTCTTTGATTCTCCACATCGAAAATAAACTTTTCGACTTGATTCGATTTGTTATTCAAACAATAAATCACCCGAACTCCTTGAATCTCTTCTGAATACTTTGGAATCAAATCCTCCTCTGTCACATACTTCAAATCACATTTATATTCTTCCCATTTCACCATTTTTCCATTTAAGAATCCAAACGCTGAATACAATCCGGTTTGCAATGATAGTGAGTAAATGAAAGATCCTTCATCAATTTTAAATTTCGGGAGGGTTGAGAAATAGTTTTGTATTTGGACATCAGTGAAATCATTCGGATCCGGTGAGATGTCCTCTTCGATCGGTTCTCCATTCTGGAAAAAATTCTGATATTTTATGTGGAAGTCTAGTTGCCCATTTTGGAAAGAATACTTTCTAATAAGATTGCTCTTTGTGCACTCATATCTGATAAAAGATAAAATGCATATTTTGGAAGCCTTTACTTTTTTAAAGCTATTGATATCTTGTCATTTTGGATGCTTGTCTTACAATTTAAGATGGTTCACTTAGTAAGTTCTTAAACCAAAGCAACTTTTGACATGCCGTTATTAACTTTATAATTGTTTACCGGATGAGCCAAATAGTTTTTAAACTACATCATAATGTACTGAGCTATCATTTCATTCTAAATCATTAGAAAATATCAAGTGCCGAAAATGTTATGACACTTTAAAAAATATCATGTTTGAAAGCCACTTACATTGTCTTCATAACCCATAATTGTCTTGACAATAGTGGAAGGAACCATAAGATCAAATCCAAATTTATGAATACTCTTCATTGGTCTCCCATATACATCAATCTCAACTGCAACTGATTCTGAATTGCTCATTGTGACGTCAGTTATGTGATGACTAGTTTGATTTCTCTGATCATTTACTAGTTCTGGGCGATGAACTTGTTCGAAAGAGCATGTTTCCGTATTTAAAATGAATTGTTCTCTTCTTTCAGTGATTGTATTATAAGCAAAGATGACATCTGTGTCAAGAAAAGAAGACCATACTGCATGGAACAGGATAAGATCGCTTTCATGAACAGAACATTGACAAATACATTGATGATAGACGAATTTCTTTTTTCTTTGGTCGAATTCAAAAGAGAGAAAACGGGATTGTTTTTTCGGAATCCCGATTATCTCTTTTCCAGTTTCAGGACATTTTCGGATGCATGGTTTTGGAATTGGTGGTTGAGGAGTTTCAATTGTTTGAGTTGTGGGTGGAGGTGCAACTGACATTCTGGAATTTGATATGACTTTTTGAAGCTAGATACAGGAAATGAGAATAAAAGTAAACTGAAAAAATCCAAGCTTGTTCAAAGTTCTTTTTAAGAACGAGTAAAAATTGCCCGGCATTCAAAAAATGTGACTTCTGCTCGCAGGGTAATTTTGACCTGTCATAACTTAGTTAGAAGAAGAGATATCAAAAAGTTGTTAACTAACAAAAGGTAGCCCTTATTAAAAGTAGTATTTCATTAGTTGACAACTTCTTGATTGCTCTTTTCCGTAAAGAGTTATGATAGCACAAAGTCGAGGTATGTCTACATCAGAGAAATGTTGTACACAGAAACATGGAACAGCGAATGAATTTAAATAAGGAAAGGGGCTTTTTGAAACAGTTTTCAGACAACAGTTTAGCTAATTTAAAACTAAAACTCTCACAAAACCGATGTCTTGAACAGATTGGAAACAATAAAAAAAAATCATATTTCGGCTTTTTCAGGCCAGTCTTTTTCTTTGAGCCGTTATAACTTCGCTGGTAAAAGAGATATCAAAAAGTTGTCAACTAATTAAATGTAGCCCTTATTATGAGCAATATTTCATAGGTTGACAACTTTTTGATTGCTCTTTTCCAAAAAAAATTATGACGTCTCAAAACTGTGATACCCTGTGAGTGGTGAAAATCACAGCAAAATGGTGAAAAAAAGGATAAATCATTTCTTACAGTTCTGAAAAAAACAAGAAAGATTGGCAGTATTTATAGAGCGAATTTTTTGGCATGACATGAAAAAAGTCCAATTAAAAAAATGGAGCTAATATTGGGACTACATCAGAGTAACACGACCAGTCACTGCTTTATATGGACTGCAGTTAAAGATTACATTCTGGTAGTGAGAAAAGTCAAGAAAAAAAAAGAACAAAACCGGTGGGTAAACTTTTCACTGATAACTATGAATTATCAGAAGAAATCTAGAGTCATAACTGATAAACTATATATATTATACTCGCAGAATGACCAATATGTGTCAGAAAATACAAAAAATAGCGTGTCAAGTATATTAAGAAAGTTGATCTCAATCAGTCAGAATCAGACCAAAACAGTAACTCAAAATAGAATATCCCAACGCAAGATTTTTCTAAACTGGTTTAGGAAATTTTGCGTTTGACACTCGTTCAAAAAGTGAAAAGTTTCAACATAGAAATGTTTCATTGCTGCTCAACTATTGAACGGTCCCTGACTGGAAGAAAGCGACTAAACGTCTTGTTTCCAAGTAAGGACCGACGGCGATTCGAATGGCGTGTGAGTGCTAATCTAATAAAGAGGACTGTACGAATTTCTGCCTATTCTATAATGAATATGAAATCTCATAAAAACATTTTTATTATGAAAAACTTAAATTGACTGACTTGAATTTACTTGGCTCAATGATTTCATTTTTATTTTTCGCTCTAATAAGTTACTTTGTCTAATCGAATTAGAGACTCAAAATTGTAATGTGGAACTAGTGGAGTTGGCATTGTGCCAAATAATTAGGATTTGATGTGACTTTTTGATCTATAACGACTAACTAGACACGAGACGGAGACAACGAAATACCCCTTCTTCTGCTTCACTCGGACGGAATGAAACTTTGAGCTTTCGTAACTCGGTTCTCTTTAGAGCTATCAAAAAGTTGTTAACTAATGAAATGTAGCCCTTATTAAGAGCAACATTTTGTTAGTTGACACTTTTTTGATAGGACTGATGGGAACTGAGCTATGAGCCTCAGAACTTTGTATCCAAAATTAGTTAATTTTTAGAGAGCCCGAAAGATGGAATAAGGAAGGAAGGTATTCTACCTCTGTTACAAAATTAGGTGCATCACGGTGATATTTATTTTTGGGTTTCACTTTTTTAACCTTTTTCTAAAAAAAGTTATAACGAGTAAAAGGGAAAGTATTCTGTGTCACTAACCTTTATTGGAGGAAACGAAAAATAAAATTTTGGAAAAAAAGTGTGAAGCTCAAAAACTGTCTTGTTCACTTTACAATGATCTCAACACAGTTTTTCATCTTCTCTCTCTCTCTCTCTCTCTCTCTCTCTCTCTCTCTCTCTCTCTCTCTCTCTCTCTCTCTCTCTCTCTCTCTCT
This sequence comes from Caenorhabditis wallacei, assembly GCA_963932035.1. Classification (NCBI taxonomy): domain Eukaryota; kingdom Metazoa; phylum Nematoda; class Chromadorea; order Rhabditida; family Rhabditidae; genus Caenorhabditis; species Caenorhabditis wallacei. Next base: position 3,285,114 of record OZ009935.1, read on the forward strand.
CTCTCTCTCTCTCTCTCTCTCTCTCTCTCTCTCTCAGTAATAATAAAAGATGTGAACACGTGAAAGCCAACGAAGAAAAGAAATGAAAAGAGCATGAGAAATAGTCGAAAAGGAAATGAAAGCAAACGAAGAGAAATGGAGACGCAGACAGAAAAACGAGACTTTTCGACACGACAATTTCTTGCAATAAAATGACCTTTGTTAGATGAAAAAAGAGGGAGAGAAAGAGCCGATGAAAAAAATAAATAATAGGAGAAGAAGAAAAATAATGACGGAAATAAAAAAGGAGTTTTATGGGAGGATTACGGTAGCAATTAGAGTCCAAAGTTCATATTTTGAGATTTCTTAAAATTGGAGCTAACTTGGCATAGGAGCGTCCAAAGTAGAATGGGTAGATAGACGGCTGAACCGACTAGTTTGAAAGTATTTCAATTGTTTTCAATTCAAGAAGAGATACTTCCTAATTTCAATTCAATGTTTCTATATGCGCCATTTTTTATCATCTTCACATTGATAAGAACAGTTATCTCTCAAAAACGGAATGAGTAATTTGACATCATAGATAGGGACCGCAATGAAAGGGGGCGGGGCGACCGAATTTTCCTCACACGCGGCATCTCGCCAACTTTGAAGTACTATATGAAGGGTTTGGAAAATAATATTAGGATACATTCGACTAGTCCTTATGTAATCGACTACGTAGAATTCAGTGGAATAATTAGTTTTTTGATATCTTGAAAATTTTCAAAGAAAAACGTAGGAAAATGGTGAAAAATAGGGATTGCTTCAACAAAGCCGGCTAGAAAAAGTTCACAAAAGTTCGTGTCGCTACATTTTTTAATGGATTCTGGCAGTTTTTGATACGGGGAATCCGTTTTTTGACTCAGATTCAATTTTTATTGTAGCCGAATTCCAGTATTTTCAGCCAAACTGCCATCAAAAATAGAAAAAAATTTTCAGCGATGACCCCTACTTTTTTTGACTGATTCTTATAGAACAAGTCTTAATTTATACAGAAACAAAGTTTCAGAAAGATTGGAGCCTTTTAAGTAATTTTCGTACTCATCTGAAAATCACACATTTTCCAAAATCACAGTTTTTTCTATTTTTGACGGTAATGCAGGGCCGTGTCGCTCGTTTTCTCTTCACCATTGGATTCTACGCAAAATTTCCGACAAAATCCTTTTGGAAAAAATAAATTTGACTGTAGCCGAAAAAAGTTTTATCTCCTTTTATTCCTCATTTTTGTGATTAATTGATAGAAAAATTAGCGCAGCCGACCCCCTTTCTTATACTTGCTCTCGCGCGCGCCGGCAGTTTCGTCCGTGGCCTAGTGGGTAGCGCGTTTGTTTTTTGTAAAATTGGTATCGAGTTCGACCCCAGGTCGATCCAAATTTTTTTTTCTTTTGGGAATTGAATTCATATTTTTTTACCGAAAAAAAAACCATTTTCCTCGACGTTTCATCCAATAATAGCTAAATTTCGGGTCTCGCAATAAAAGAAAAAATAATCGCGCCGCAGGGTTGCGTCGCCAAGCCCCGCCCATTTTTCTGCGCACCGCAATTTCATGAGGAGAAAATCAGTACATTGGGGTAACGTACAAAAACGTCTGAAACTCGAGAATGGATCATCAGTTTTCTCTAAAATTTCGGAATTGGTCTATTACAAGAGAGAAGAACACATTAAAATCGAAAATTTCAGGAAAAAATAATTTTTAAAAAAATGTTGCGGTCCCTAATCATAGACATAGTTTTCGATAATTTTTGCTGATTATTATTTGTAGCCCTGGAAAATTTCTCATTTCTTGTTTTGAAATGAACAAAGACAATTTACGAGGTAATTTGTAACTTTCTTAGAACAGTCGGTTCACTTGGGAGTATCTCGCTTAGGGCGCGGAGTTGAGATTCCAGACTAATATGACTTCTATTAGACGGCTATTGAAATCAGCTTTCAAAAGTTGCTGCGGATATCTGGAATTTCAGGAAATTCGACCTAAAAATTTAGTAATAAATGATGTCTAAATCCTGTTGATTTTCTGATTTTGAAACCACATGACTTCCTGTCTTAGCAGTGTCCAAAAGGAACAGCGTCAAAGATAGTTAAGTAGCGTTGAAGCTAAATGAATGGCTAGGCTGTGTTCAAGATCTTCGTATTTTTCTGAGCGTTTTCTTTTTTTTAAATCAAAAAACCATTAAATTAATGTAATTTATTCATGAACTTTGTTTTCAATTATTTTTAACAAAAGGATAATAATTAGAATAAAAAATTGAAAAAACAATTTCAAACAGACATTTACTCAAAAAATTTGAAATATCGAAAAATAAGCCGACATGAAGTGCGCTCTAATCACAACAAGCCGAAATTCAGAATGATTAGATTCCCAGACATCGAAGATGATAAAAGTAAAAATTAAAATGTCTGTGTCCACTCTCTGGAGACTTCTTGATTAGAGATCACTTCGATGTCTAATGTCGGCTTAAAAATAAGTTTAAAAGTAAAAGTGAGATCATTAGAAAATGTTGATAAAGTTGTGTTTATAATATATAGTTGAAGAGTTGTTGATGATAATGATGATGGATTTGGGATGGATGATCTGAAAAATCAAAAATTAGTCAGTTTCAATTTAATTTCTAAAGCTGACAAAGACTAAAATCACTTTTCCTTAGAAAAAACTTACCATGAAAATTCCCAATTTCTTCTATCAACGCGACCCCATTTTAGCCAAGATAGTATCAAATTCCTCAATTAATTTATCTTGTTCATCAGTCGATCTGTTTTTTACCAAAACTTTCGCGAACACACGGAGTTCATCTTCGAAATCTGAATAAGTTGAGCGAGATGATGAGCGAGACGATGCGGGAGACGATTCGGGAGACTCCGGGACCTTCTTCTCACACGTTTCTATTCCGAAAAACGACAAATCCGGATGGAAAGTGATTAACTTTGACCTCTCTCTTATCTCCTTTAACTCCTCGATTTTCTTCATCATCAAAGTCTTGACCGGGATCGGAGGCATCGTCACAAATTGTCCCTTGACCTGACAGAATTGCTCTTTCTTCATCATCCCCATGGCTCCCTTCATAATAATTGTCATTGTATCCGGATACTGACACACCAGAATTGTGTTCCCTTCGGAATTCCTCATCGGATTATAGACCAGTTCCGGGTAAGTCACTTGCTCCAATTGTTTTGCCAAATGATCATACCAATATTGTTCCATCAAACAAGTGAAACTATTGTAGAAATGGATAACATGTTTCCCATCTGCGGCTTGCTCAGAATACTTTGGATACAGGTTACACAGGTGATTCGCGTTACGACGCGTAATGGGTACGCCCGATATGCGACGCATAACGGATCCGTTTCCTGATGATTCGCGAAAAAATTAGGACTTTAAGGCTAGTTTTTCGAAGTTTTCGCATAATGATGACATACGGATTCAAAACGGATGAACGCGCGCCGATCAAATGTGGGTTCCACTTGTGGGCATGCTCATTGAAGAACACCGTTCGCGCACGGATCGTTTACGGATCAAATATGGGTGGCCTAGAGTAGGCGGCCTAAAACCCGAGACACGCGGCCATTATTGTTTTTTTTTGCTTTTTTATTGTTTTTACCTATTTTTTTCTCTCTTCCACAATGCCTCGCTCAATCTATAGAGATTTTCGTATCAGGAGAGTGTCAAAAGTAACAGGTAAGAACTAATCTGAAAAAAACCATTTTGAATGCTTTTTCAGAATATGTCAACAACTCACAAGCCGTGGATTCAACCGAAAATTCAAAAATTGAATCATCTCGTTCAAATTCATATGTTCAGTCTGACTTTACTGATGTAAATTTGGATAGAGCTACGGATGGATATCAAAGTAGTGAAGCAGTATCGAATGATTACGAAGGTATCACAAATTCCATCATAAGGCCTTACTGATGAAATTTCAGACATGGTTAGATCTTTAGAGAAAACTCCAGATGACGTTCTGCAATTCCTTTCTTCGGTCTGTTTGTCACGATTATCACAACAAGGTAATTCGAATGAACCGTAATTTTAAGATTAAAACAATTGCAGAGTATGAACGGTTTCTGTCGGCTCATGATGAATACTTTGAAGCTGATGTCAATCGTCTCTGGAATCAAAAGAAGAATGTACATTCTACGACCTATATATGCAACGCTTGCGGTCTTAACGTGCTACAGTATTCAACTAGTTGGTAAACGCCGTTCGATTTTTCTTACTCAAGAAGAGTTGATTACAGTTGCGGTCCAATTGTAAAATTTGTCCGGATTGGGGTGAAGGATCAACTTCGAGACTTAATTGGACATAATTACACTCATTTTATGGATTTGCGAAAGAAGTTGAAAAACGGGAAAGCTGGTAGTCACAATTTGACAGCGCCGTTTTTCCGTCATCTTTGGGAGTCGGAGGAATCTACTGAATATCTGCTCTCAGGAATTTTGTCGATTGACGGAGTTTCAGTTCTAGGAAATAATAAGTGAGTGTATTAAAAAAAACAGAAAATAAAGTTCATTCCCATAATTTCAGAAAGTTGTGGCCGATGTCTTTGATGGTTTTAGATCTACAGACATCAGAAATGCAAAGAAGCGGAAATATTCTATTAGAAGGAATTGCAGAGTGCGAGGTGAATCCTTCGACGACTTTCTGGAACAGCATTCATCCTCTCCTTATGTCAGACTGTGACCATAATTTCGTTGTACGAGGTTGCTCGTTTAGAATAGTCATAGTAACTTCACTTTCAGACCAGCCAGTAAGTTCAAACAAAAAGTGATTATATGTTGAAAATTTTCAAAATTTAGGCAAAACGTTCTTTATTTGGATTCAAAGGCCATCAATCAATATCTTCCTGTTTCTATTGCATATCTCCCGGAACATTTTACAAAGGAATAGGACAAGGTATATATAGACCATACAGAAAGATGACTAATTCTCCAGTCTTCAGAAAGACGGAAGATTCGTCCTGGACAGCTGACAATTGACGACTCAAGATCCGGTAATAATGGATTCTCTAATACTCCTTCTCTTTTTCTACAAAATTTTCTCCCATTCGAAACTCCAGTTGACATCTTACACAATGCAGGAGAAGGATTGTGTGATGTTTTATTAAAGGGTAAATTATAGGCTATAATTTATAGCCTGTTGTTTTTCTCATGAATTTTCCAGAGCTTCTCGGTAATTGTAAAACGAGAAAATCGAACCTCTTTTCTGGAAACGTATTGACAATCAAAGAGAAACTAGAACAAGTTGTAACACCTTCTTCCTTTTCAAACCTACATAATCTGAGAAACGGGACGGATACGATAAATGTAAGGTTACTTATGAAAATTGAGAGTCAATTATAGTTTCAGTACTTCCGGTTGATTGTTGGAATATCAGCAGTTTCCTCTAGTATATGTTCTCCGAAAGGAAGAATCGTTTTGACTGCTGTCGCTTTGATACTCAATGCGATGTACACCGGGGCAACGATTGATGCTCAACATTTCGATATTTTGTGTGCAGCTTCCCGATATTTTCTTGAACAAGAGTCCATCGAATATATGTCTATCAAAACACATGTATGATCCAGTTAATATGATAGGTATAATACACCATATTTACAGGAACTCCTGTATCACTTGCCGTACGTTCATAACATGTTTGGAAACACTGCTGCTATTTCGACTTTTTCTTTTGAAAGCTCGTATCAATATGTTATGAAAGGATATAGTACTAAGATCACACGAAATTTCATTGAAACTGTTTGCAACAGGTTTTTTTTCCGAAAAATTAGAAATTCTGAAATAGAATCTTCAGGGTATTGCTCCAGAATGCGGTCAGACGAGAGATAACCAAAAGAATTAGCGGGAATCCATCATCCCGTTTGAAGAAGTTTTATAATGCAACTCCTGGATTGCTGCCCCACGCTTCAACTTTCCGGAATAGAATCGAAAAGTTAAACACGATTGACAGTTCATTTGTGATGGCTCAAACAGAATTCTATGCTTCAATATCGCTTTCATTTGGGACTCTACATTCAACTTACTACAAGAAAGATTCTGCTGCGAATTTCTTTTTTTCAAAAACGGAAGATGCAAAATGGAGTTGCTACCGGTTTTTAGCGGTTTTTGTTCAGAACAGTACAGTTCTGATTCTTGCTGAAGAATTCTATGAAGATACATCGAATAGTCAGCTACAATCCTTTCGAGATGCTGTGGAGAGTTTGAGTGGGAGAGATTGGCATTACGGATATCAGGTCTTCGAAACAGCGACAAAATATAATGGAATCAAGTTCTGCCGCTCTTCTGGAAGACGAGCAATCCTCGAATTAAAATCTGTTTGTTCCCTTGCGTGTTTCGTAAAAGATAATGATTCGTATTGCATTGTAGCCATCAATGGCTCTCCTATTCATAATTAAGAAGTCTTAAAAATCGTGTTCTTCTTTTCTCTCCTTTTATCGTTTACTTCGATTGAGTTACTTTCTACCTTCTCATAGCCTTACAGCGTCTTAAACTGCGATATTATAGTCATGAAACCGTTACGTAATCGTAAAAACATTCCAAAAGTGACAGCGAAGAAAGACGAGAAAAACTTGAAGAAGGCGGGAGGAAAAACCAAAAGGAACTGGAAAGGAAAATCACAAATAGTAAGGGATCTTACAATCACTTTTTGCAAAACAATTCTCATTTCAGATAACCGAAGTCCCCGTCACTATAGCGCCTTACGTCATCGATGAAGAGGGCACACCAACCAAGAAGGCCTGTGAAGGAGACAAGACAGAAAAGGGAATAGATCAATTCAGTACACCAGAAAATGAAGAATTCCAAATATCATCACCAGCTAGCTCACTTGGACTAGGAATGGATCTGCAACATAACGGTCCGAAATACCGTCTATTGAGAAATGCCTTGTTCAATGAAGATGAGTCTCTCCAACGCGCGAACAGACATCGTCATGGCTATTTGAATTTTCAAAAAGAAATAGATGCTTCAATGCCTTCTCCAGATCTCAGAAAACTCGGTTTTCATGACAATCCATTCATTGGAAACTCTACGGAGACATTGACCGGCCAATGCAGTAGTAGTTCAACTCCATCTCGACAGCCTCTTCAAGCAATGTACCACTCTCAGCCATCATACATGACTAACCAAATGAATCAAAAAAGAGCCGTCGCTCAGGTAACTTCATTGTAGGTGACATCATATTTGCAACTGTTTCTTTTTAGAGCCGAAAGGATACTGTTCAAAACAGATCGGAAACCATTGATAGTCGCTGGGATCCTCTTGGATTTGCAGAAAAAAATTTGTTTGATTCTTCGAGGGGCGTTCCACTATCAAGAGCACAATGTGAAGTAAGGAGAAATTATGTTTGTAATTTGAAATTATTATTCTATAATACTTTCCAGGAAAATATTCTAAAGCTCACGAGAAACTCTCGAGAGGTAGACTATTATCCATATCTAGAACTCGCTCAAACGTTCCATAACAAGGATTCTAGGATGCAGCAGCTTGCTCTTGGTATGGCATTCAATACAATCTGGGTACGTCAAATTTATTTTCTTCGTATAATTGAATTTTCAGAACAACACGTTGACTCAAAAACTAAAGAAAACCGCCACGAGTGGTATTACTTCTGAGGTAAATTATAGTTATCGAAAGCATATTGCAAATGAATTTTCAGGTACAACCTAATATAGGATTCAGTCTCAAAAATGCTCGTCTTGATGAAGAAGATATCCAGCTGCCTAGCAGAAAAACATTTAAGATGAGTGGTTTAATGGATTCTGTAAAGGCTTCAAGATTTACGTCAACAAATTTTGAAGAACATTCAAAAGCAATTCTCCGAGCTTGCTTCAAAAAGGTTCGGTTTTTTCCAATGACACATCATTAAAAATATTGCGTTTATAGTTAGCGTCATACGATGAGTTCTTCCCGGCATACTGTGCAACGGAATATTCAACTTGTGGTTATTTGCCGCTTGGTTCAGAGTTTTTCGCTAAAGTAGCAAGTAAGCGTTTCATATACTTGTCGAGATTGTAAGATTTCTTACAGAATTCATGCTGCAAGGTTTTTCTCAGCCCATGGACGAAGATTTGGAGAGCTCTACTGTCTGTTGTACACGAGAAGTCTTAGTAAATTTGCAGTAAGTCTATTTCATCTTGCTTTTACAAAAATCTAATATTTTTATAGGGACAGAATCAGGAAAGAACTCAAGTTCAAAAAGAATATCGACACAGAAGTCATTCTTCGCAAATTGAAAATTCATCTGGAAATTCCACAAGACAGGTGACACAAAAGAACTTAGATGAATAATTTTTATCCTTTTCAGATCTCCTATTCAATTTGACAATGCACCAGAACTGGTTCTGAAATGCTTAGAGTAACCTATCGTTCTATCCAAATCTTAATGGAAAATTCGTTACCAGTTGTGGACCATCACTTGTTTTTTTTTATAATATCTTTCTTTTTTTTAAATAAATTGTTTTTCTAGTAAAGAAAGGAATTTTAAAAATGAAAGCTAAATATGGGTTAGCTAAAATTAACTATTTTTCGCAAACGATCCGTAACGGACCCGCCGGCAGCGCATTTCGTGCAGCTCATCCTTTTCGCGAACGACGCGTAACGGATCCGTTATGTGTAAGGTTTCAAGTTCCTATTTCAACCGTGCGCGAACCGTATTTGACCCATACGGATAGTTCGCGAATCACCTGTGTATATTCCATCAAGGATTTCGGACAGGAAATACAAGAAAATGGCTCGAAAATTCCAAGTCTCTCGTTGTAAGTGAAGGTTTCAAAAGTGAGTGAGGACTCGTTGAATGCGTAGATCACTTCGTTGGAACGGTACCGGGTAACGACAAATTTCGGGAGAGAATTGATATATTTCTCGTATTCCGAGATGACATCGTCCTTCTCCACGTCTTCTGGTTCCTTTGGAATCTTCATTTTTTGAACTTTCTTGGAGATTAGAGTTTTCACTTCGAGTGGATGTAAATAACTACTTTTCCCTTTCGAATACATCATTTTTTGTACATAACCATTCGAATCCTTCTCAATTGTCAGCATCTCATCTTCTTTATCATTTTTAAATACAACCACCCCATTCGACATGATTTGACGACTAGGATGAAAGCTTAATCCGGTCTTCTCAACCTGCTCAAATTGCCGTGAGTCATCTAAGCATATGTATTGTTCGATGTTGTTCGACGAATTGTTATACATGAAAATGACTTCTTTCAAGAGAACTTCACTTTTTTGAGAATACAACGGCTTCAAATCATATTCAGTTGTCTTCAATTGACACTGACAGATATGAGGAACCGGTTTGTTTTGGAATGGATTGAATTCGTAAAGATAAGAGCCGGTTGAACGAAGGACTCCAAGAAGATCCTTATTAGTCACAGAGCACTTGGTATAATGGGTCTTTTGTTGAGGAAGTGGAGCAATTTGATTGGTTGAGGGGAAGAATGAAGATTTTGATTGAACAGGGTTACGGTAGAAGATTGGATTCGACATGTTCTGAAAATTCAATGAATTAGAAGAAGTCGAAGAATAGTGAGATGGGGAATAAGTTGTGTTTTTGTAGAATTACAAAAACAGGTTTTTGTTTTTAAAAAATCACTAAATGAGGTAAAATTTAATCCCAGGCTTGGCTATGTAACTGCGCCCTACTGTACCAAGAAATGTTTTTATAATTTTTAACATTTGATACTCAGTCAGCGGAAGTAAGCAGCCAAATGCCACAGTTTGGCGCGATTACATATGAAACCGAATTAACCGTAGTGGGAACGTACTAAAAAAGAGAAAAAGAAAGAAAGAGAACGACTGGTCAAAACGACGACTCCTTGGATAGAATGAAGAGTCATCTGATGTAGACGTCCCCCTCTCCCCTAAAAGGGGCGGAGTCTAGAGGATCGTGGTGAGACCCAATCTGCACAAATGTCTATGTTCATCGTGACCAGGGACGAAATCTGTGCTAATGGGCAAAGGGGGCTAGTGAGTCTTGGCTAATCCTGAGCTAAAGACCAAAGATTTGGCATTGTGCCAGGTAAATTGCAGACAGAGAGCAGATGTCTCCATATTCTTTTTTTGACGGTGAGTGAGATTAGATGACCTGGCAGAATGTTATCTTGAAGATCTTGTCTTACAGGTTGACTAGCAGATACCCTTTGAGACTTTAACACCTGCTACAATTAGATGGTTTTAGGATAATGGTGTTAATGAGGATATTTAGATGACTATCTAGAAGACCCGACATGTATTGTCTATTCAAAAAATACTGGAACCCAAATTCAATTTCAAATTTACCCCGTTTTTCTGAAAATCATATCGAAATTATCATTTTAAAGATCAGAGACAAAAAAATTTTGGGAAATAAATGAGACACACAATTATGTCTGTAAAAAATTAATTTTGGTTCCAGAAACTACCGTATCTTATTTCCCGTACGAGATAGAAAAAAGTTGTCATTTTTGCCTTTATTATTTAACAATTGGATGACATACAGTACCGTTCAAAAGTTTGTAGAAAAAGTGTTTTTCAGTTGATTTTCGGCCATTTTCAGAGGTCTGGAGCTAGGCTCTCATGGTCCCGATCACTCTGAAAATTATTGGGGGTATAAAACGAACCTAAATTAACAACTTTGCATTCACATAATTGTTTGAAACTCCCTAGTTTTTCAGCTATGCGACGTTTGTGTCTCAGAACACACCCCTTTTTGGCCGTTTTTGGCCTTTTTTGCACTGAAAACGTGCATCCTTCGGAAAGCGTCGCATAGCTGAAAAACTAGACATTTTCAAAAAATCCTGTAAATGCAAAGTTGTTAATTTAGGTTTGTTTTATACTCACAAAAATTTTCAGAGTGATCGGATAATTGAGAGCCGAGCTCCAGACCCCTGAAAATGGGTGAAAATCAACTGAAAAACACTTTTTTTTCTATAAAATTGTTTAAAGGGGTTTTGATCTAGTTTCAATAAAAACATGTCAGGAACTTTTTTCCATCTCTTTTCTGAACTCCTGTTATAAATTCTGGACAAAATATGTGTCAAACTGCTTTTAAAAAAATAAAGAAATTTCAAAATTTCATTCATATTAAAGAAAAATCCAAAAAAAAGGTGTCAAAATGTAAAGAAAAAAAGGGGAACTGAATAAACCCAGAATTCGAAAAAGAAAAACGCATTTTGTGTTATTACCAGCAATATTTGTTTGGAGAGAAGGGGAGAAAAATGTGGGTGATTTTTGATTATTTAACAAATAATTAAATTTTTAATTTTTAAAAAAATTTAAAAAAAAGAATAAGATATATTTTAAATTGGTCGATACTCGTTTGAAAGAAAGTGGGAAAAAGAGGACAATTTTGGTTGATTTTTTGACTGAACAAGCTTCTTTGGATGATGGAATTTAAGAAAGACGAAGAGTCTGTTGATTTATATTATTGATTCGATTCGATTGATGCGTTCTTTCGTGTTTCGTTAAATGATCACTTCTCATGAATTTCTTTCCGCAATGATTACACGCGAATCGTTTCTCTCCGGTATGTGTTCGACGATGACGTTGAAGTTCGTCACTTCTGCAAAAATGTCAAGTATTTTTTGAATTTTTCCCGTATTTACAAGTCCGCATAAAAGAAAATTTTCGAAAAATTATTTGTGTTATTTAAAATGAGCAAAATTCAGTATTTTTCCGGATTTTTAAAATCATTTTCCCTCGAAAATTCCTTAAAATCGTTTGACAATGTTTTGAATGTTTCCCCCCAAAATTTAGATTTTTCTGAGAATTTTCTCCAGCTTTTTAAGCCAATTTCCAGCTTTTCCCGCCCCTTTTTAACGCTCTTTTACACCGATTTTCACCCCAAAAATTAAAAAAAAAGCTTACCGAGTAAACCTCTTATTACAATGTTGCCAATCGCAGGCGAACGGTTTGTTTCCGGCGTGTCCGCGAAGATGGGCTCTCAAATGCGACGTTTTCCCGTAAGTTTTATGACAAATGTGGCAGATGTGTATCCGCGTTTTTCCGTCGCCTCTGAAAATAACTCTGAGTGAGGGATTAGTCATTTGGTAATTAATTTGAGAAGGGAATTCCCCTTTTTTCTGTTTTTTTTTGTGGTTTTTCAGCTAAAAATCCATGTTTTTTCAAGAAAAATTTATATTTTTATATAAAAATTAACCCAATTCAATTCTATGATCTACAGTAATCCTGATCCTCAAAAATTCAGAATCCTTCCCAAAAATCCGAAAACTCACTGTCTATTCTGTCCAGTACAATTCGGGCAAGTACACGCGCATCTCTTCGGCGTCTCTTGTCCGACTCCAAGGGATGAGGCACTCATATCATAATCTCCAGACATATTCATCATTCCATCATCGTTCATTTGTTGTTGAAGCATTTGACGGTGTTGTTGTGGTTGATTATTCTGAAGAAAAACAATAAGGTGAATTTTGGAACGCTCATTTCTAGGTGGGAAACGTGGAAATTTTTTTAAAAACGTGAAAAAAAAATCAAAAAAAGTGGGCGTGACTTACCTTTCTAACTTGAGCTGACGGTCCGGGATTCGTCGGGGGGCCTTCATTCGTAATAATCCATTTTTGGGGGTCATTTGGATCCTGTTGGAAGTGGAGGTTACCTGGAAAAAATAGCTGATTAGCTATTTTTCAAAGTAGCTTAGCTTCTCTTCAACGCTGCTTCGATAGCTTGAACTCTGCTTAGCACGCCCCTCCTCCCCCCAAAACTAACCCAACGTAATCCTCTGCTGTCCACCCATCGACGCCATTCCAGCCATTCCACCGGTTCCATTCGACGTCGACGCTCCTCCATTATTCATTCGATTATTATTGGAAATCATTCCCGCAGGGGCAATCGGAATCGGATCCCTTCGAATCTGTTGTTGCTGTTGTTGAACTTGTTGTTGTTGCTGCTGAATCTGCCCCTGATTTGAATTATTTCCAATTGTTCCTGATCCAACTTGATCAATCACTCGATCCAATGATTCCATTAATGTGTGTTGTTGTTGTTGAGGCTGTTGTTGATGAATCTGTTGTTGTTGCTGATGTTGTTGTTGTTGTTGAGATGAAGATGCTCCAGAAGACGTTGATCCCGATGGTTGCATCATTTGATTCATCATTATCTGTGGAGCCTTTTTCTCATTTGCCTGCACTTGAACCGGAATGAATTGGACCTGCAAAAATTGAGAATTTAGTCACAAAAACTACAAAAATAGGCATTTCAAATTGAAAAATAGCTATTTTCAAAGAAATTAGCTGGAAAATCCCTATTTTTCTGATATTTTAGTGCTAAAATTCATTTTCCCTCATCAAAAAAGTTCAATTTCGAAACAAAAATGGGCACAATTTCTCGCCATCTTTATCAGTTTTTTCCTTAAAAGAAACGCCCATTTTCTGATTTTTTTCTTCCAGTTTTTAAGTCGAACAAATATCGTCAGCAGCCAAAAACTGATAAGCGAAGGAAAGATTTCTTTAAAAAACTCGAATTTCTAGGGGGGAAATTGCTCAAATTGGAGCTCAATTTTAGGGGAAAAAAGGAAAGAAGCAGGTGAAATTTCTGTCAAAACTTCAGGTTTTCAGGTTGCAGGGAAGCAATTTTTAAATCGAAAAACTAAAAAAAAAATTATTTGGCCACGCCCATCGGGTCATTGGCGGGGAAAGTAGATCAAAAGAGCTCCAGGACATTCAGAACTCAAAAAACCGAGGGAAAACTTGGTTTTCCTTAAATTTTTGAATTTTCAATAGAATGTTCAATATTTCAAAAAAAAAAATCAGAGAATATCGCTGTTTTTCGTCGAAAATAGCCTTTAGCCTTTCCGACCCCGCGTCCGGGTCTGATCTCTTTTTCCTAAGATTAAAAAAATGAAACCGCAATTAAAATTGGGAATTCTGAGCATTTGGACCGGATTTTAGCTAATTGTAAAGCCATTTTCAGAGTTTTTGGTAATATTTTCCATTTTTTTATTATAAAAATTACAAAAAATCATGGTTTTTTGACTGTTTCGGGTCAAAATGAAAGCTTCGCCATTTTTTTTTAAAGATTGAACCTGTTTTTAAACAATTTTGGGATTAATATCTAAATTCTGTGCGTTAAATTGGAGTTTTTGGTCTCGAAATATTAATTTTCAGGACTTTTGCAATGAAAAATAAATAAAAAATCAGAATTTTTAAAACAATTTTTGTTAAACTTTCATTGCTTTTATCTTTTTGCTCTAGATTGCGATTCCGAAAGTTATATTAAGTTTTCAGCCGAATTTCTAGCAGAAAAGCTGAGATTGGGCAACAGAACAGCCATTTTCGCTGAATTTTGACAAAAATTTAGTCGAAATGATTTCAATCAGTTTGAAACTTTTCTAAATCACTTCTTTTTTGCATCCTTTTTCAAAAGTAGATCAAAAGTAGATTTCTTCATCAAAATAAGAACTCACATCTCGTCTCCCAACAACATGAGCCTGTAATTGTGATGGCTGTAATAGAAAGACACCTCCATCTTCAGTCGTTGTCCTCTGATGTTGTTGTTGGTGCTGTTGTTGTTGTTGATGTTGTTGTTGCTGAACGATCATCATTTTTCCTTGCATCTGATGTTGCGGTTGACCCGGTTTTGACATATTCTGGAGGGACAAAACGTCTTCTGAATGAATTCAGAGGAGACGTTGTGCAGGATTGAGTGGGCGGAGAGTTTTGAAGTGGAAGGAAGTGGGAGATCAATCTGAAAATGGAGAATTGAATCATTTTGATGACGAGGGAGGAGGAGAAAGAAAGAGGAAGACAAAGAAATTGAGAACAGCAAATTTTAGAAAGATTTCGATAAGGGAAGCAGAAAATACCTTTAAAACCATAATTTTTGTGAAAATCTATCAGAAATTGAGCTTTTAAAGAAAGCTTCTAGCAAAATTCTATCTTTTTCGACTCTGAGGTAGGATGAAGACTTAAAGATCATTAATTGCCTATGGAAGGAGCTTCAGGGCTGGCTGATCTGCTCTAGGGGTTCATTACAGAACGACTAATCAAAAGCTTGATCCATCCGTTTAAAATCTAAGCCTGAAACCCAATAAAGCTAAGTCAAATTCCGTCAAAATTGCTCCAAATAACAGATCTCTTCGGCTTATCCCCATAATTATAACTTCTCATTTCTCATCTCCAACACCCACCGTTCTCTTTTTCATCATTCAACTACCCGATATCTCAAAAAAAAAACCCGTATTTTTTGCTGCAATGATAAGAACGAAAAAAAGAAGATGAACACCACAACGGACACGCCCATTATCTTTGAGGTAAACCGAAAATTCGCTTCTTTCGACAAAATCTATCAAAAATCACTTTCAAAAATCGGGATCCTTGACCTAAAGTCTTTCAAATGAGATAGTACACGAAATCAAGAGACAAAGCATAGAAAATGACAAAAATAGTTTCAAAAGGGAGGGGAAAAAAACGGGCGGGCGCTAATCGTGTCGTGAATTGTAACAAACACAAAGAGAGAGAGACTTCTTTCCAAAAAAGTGGGCGTGGCTTAAAAAGAACTGGTTATCTTCTCTGTTTCTCTAATCGTCTCTTCAACGTGGAATACTATCTAATCTCACGTGCAGCAACAGCAAAAAAAATTGAAAAATAACAGTTTTTTGTTCAATGAATGAACAGGGGGATGGGTCATGTGTGGGTGGGATTTATTGATTGATTCGAAAAGACACGTGGTAGATCACGGCCTAGAAATATCTTCTACCATCGAAATTAGGTCATTTCCAGAGGGTTTTTGAGCAGTTTGAATAGAATAAAAACGTCAAAAAATGGAATACAGTATACTTTTCAAGCCAAGAAAAAAAAGTATACCATCCCCTAAATCGATAATCCTTCAGAAAAGTCAGCGAAGAAATAGAATAAGGCGTGACCGTAAAACCCGCCGAAAACCGACGAAATAGTGTAGAATACGAAGAGACGCGCACAAATGGGTGGGGCAATAAGACGAAAAAGAAGAAGAAGAGGACAAAAAAAGGGGGCTGGATGTTGAGGATGGATAAGAAATGAATGGGAGGAGGAGGATTGAAGGGAGGACAGTCCTCCTTCTACCACCTGTCCTTTTTGTGTGTGTGAGTGTCACACAATTCGGATTGTACCATCGGAATTAATTGATTTAGTCTTTCTCTTTTTCTCTGAAGAGAGGCCAGAGGGTCTGGGTTAGAATGCTGCTCATCATATAAACAATTGGAAATGCTTTCGAAAGTTACGAAAACGTTGAGTCATTTGATACAGGTGTCGAGAGATTGCGAAAGACACCTAAACTATTGGGTGGACAGGGCTGGGTTCATTTGGGACCATGTGGCGACTGGGTCATCTTATCTCTAGTTTCAGATCTAGTTTTCCAGCCAAACCCCGAAATCGACCCGACATGGATAAACCCGGCTAATCCTGGATCAAGATCAAGTCGTCTAGATGTATTCTTTCAGAAAATCATTGACGGAATTTCAGAGCTCTAGTACTTTTTCGAAACACAAAAAAAGGTAAATGGAGTCATAAACGTCCGCCTATTCGATTGTCTCTCTTCAACAATTATGTCCTCCTCGAACCGTCAAGTGCTTATCTTTTGCTCTTTCTCTCTCTCTTCGGACAGAGCAAAAAGAACTCAGTGTTTCTTAATGTGTCAACACGTTTTTCGAATGCCTGGATAAGCAGCGTTCTCAAAGTCTAGAACTTCATAGATTCCTATTTCAGATATCCATCATCTTCAACTATTACTACAGTATCCCTTACACATTCCCAATGTACACCCTTCTTCTCCTTAACAAGGAAAAAAGAAGTAGAAGAAAGGAAAAAAGTGGGAGGGAAGTGTTGGAAAAAAAGGGAGGAGTGGAATGGAATGGTGGGAGGAGGCAAACAAAGAGAGAGAGAGAGAGAGAAGCCTCTCCTCTTTTCCTTCTCTATTCTATCGGCGCCCCTCCTCCTTCTCTTCCTCTTCTTCTTCTTCTTCTCATCACGTCCCGCCTCAACAACCAAAGTGTCTCTTTTTCCTTCTCTTCGTCAGATACACACACCACACACAAATACAACTTCAAACAGTCTCTTTCTATCTCTCTCACTTTCTTATTGGCTGGCCTAGAAAAGTTTCTAGGCCACGTGTGCTATCATGTGACCTTGACATTCTCTTATCAACTCCTCTTTTTTTTTTTTGAAAGAGGTGGAGTAGTTGGTTGGGGCGGAGAGACTGAACAACACATCTATTTTTTGGAAAAAAGGGGATGGACGGGAAGCCATATGACTTGTCAGTTGGGTGATAACTGATAGGAAGAGAAGGAGAAGTGGAACACATTATTATCGTGATGGGAGGTGCAAAGCTCGCTCCGTTGATAATCGTGTTTTTCTATTTGGTTTCTAGACCATCCTAGATAAAGTAGGCTTTACAGAAATTTCAGATTCTAAAACCAGAGTTTCAGCAGTCACACTTTTATCTAGCTTAGGATCTAGCTTTTACACGCCCATAAAGCCTAGAATCATTTACAGACTCCCATCTCTGCTTCTACTAAATCTTGGCTTCAAAACCTTAAGTTTTCCTGCCTGGCCACGCCCACTTCCAGAAGAATCATCTAGTCAAACCTACCCGCCCACTCGCCTCAATTCATCATCATCATAAAAAGTGGGTGTGTGCTGTCATTCTCTCTCATGTGTACCGTCCAGATTGTTGAGTACTAAAAAGAGACCTCCCTCTTCATACCATCTCCTCTCTCTCCCCGTTTAGACAAACTGGGCGGGCAGGGGACACCGTGTGAGCAATGCCCTGTTTGCCCACTCTCTCTCTCTTTCCTTTTTCCCAAATTTCGCATTTTCCAACTGTTCGTCGGGGCGTGCTATTGAGAGTGGAAAATGGAGGAGGAGGAGAAGGATTTGGGCGGAGGGAAAAGTGAGCAAAAAATAAAACAGGAACACCTGGCGAGGGAGCTTTTCAGGGGGCGGAAAAGAGAAAGCTCAGGAGACAAAGAGGATGAATCTGGGGAGGAGAGATTAACAAGTCGAACCGGAAATGAGCAGGTCACACTTTCAGATTTTTTTTCGGCGGAAGGAGGATTTCAGCTTTGGCGATGAAAGTTTTTAATGAGCTTTGTCCAAGGCGGTCTAGATTTTCGAAGACAGAATTTCTAGGCCATCATTATCAAGTAAATCGCTTTAAGCGAACTAAGTCACGCCTTTTTTAGACTTTCCTTGATTTTGGGATGTATAAATTGTCAAAAATTCCTAGATCTTCCCGCCTTTTTAGTGGTTGCGATCAGAAACGACTTCCCTAAATCTAAGTCAACCTCTCTTGGGCGGGAAATTCAAATTAATTTCGAACAAGTGACACTTTGATAAGTGACCAAAAATTGTGTATGATATCACTTGCTGATATCATAAAACATACTGAACTTTTAAGAAAGAAGTGAAAATAGAAAGAATAAAAAAAGAAGTTCTCCTCTTTTTCTTGTCATCTCTCTCCACCCACTTCACAAATCGAATCAATTCGCTTCTTCTCTTCTCCTCCCCTTTTTTCTATACTTATTCTGGTTTGAAATCTTTGATCTTTCATTGATCGATCCACATTCAATCACCTTTTTTTCAGAAGAAATGCTCCAGAAGACTAGAAGGCGAAGAAGAAGAAGAAGGAAGAAGGGGTGGAGACCCAAGAGTGGGAGGAGAGAAGCGAAAAAATAGGCGGTGTATGTGCTGCTTGGCCCTGGCATTCTGACGAAAGGGGGGTTGGACACTGGGAGAGAAAGGGGGTGTGTATGTATACACCCCTCTTTTTCTCTCCGTCTCTTCTCATGTACTCTGCGTCTCTTTCTTTTCCATACTCTATGACCAGTTGTTTGCCCGGGGACATGTTCGTCGGGGTGTCTCTTCATCTCTCCCTATCCGAATAATTTCTCTCCTCTTTCCCCTCCCCTTTCCTCCTGTGTTGGGAAGAAAATAGGAGGAGGAGATGGACGGGAGGGCGGGTTGCAGAGACAAAAAAGACATCTCTGCGTCTCGTATCTCTCTCTTCGAATGATACTGACACTGTGTGAATCGAAAAGGGAAAAGTGATGAGGAAGAAGCTGAATTTAATATTCATGTTTAGTACGACACTCCGTAGCATTAAGGGGGCGTGACCTCGATTAAAAGGGCACCTAGTTACAGAGTTTTTGAGGTCACATGAAAATTGCGAAACACGAAATGAAAATAGGTGTTTTTCAATTTCAAGAAAACTGGTTTCGATGAATTGAAAACAATTTTTTTAAAAGTTAATATAGGAGTCCTTGGCTTAAGAAATTGGCGGTCCTTAGAGCTCAGACCTATTTCTAGACGAGCCATTGCTTCTATAATACAACAAGAAGTCTATCAGCATTCATCTCTCTTTAATTTCCGGCTTTTGCCCAAAGAGTGATGGGAAAAATGGATTCCATTTCCAGACGAGAGCTCATTAGCACTTCCAGGCGAATCAAAGTTCGTTTGGCACGGGAGTTGCAGAATGTTAATTTGCTTGGAGATGTCCCAAGACACTTTTTAGAGTTTTTTGGAAGCTTTTAGAACTGATCCCCGAAATGCTCAAATTTAGCAGCTCAATTGACATGGATTAAAAAAAATCAAGATATTTCTCATCGAGAAAAATCATCATTTGATTTCTGGAGGCTAGATCCCGTTTAGACGAATATTTCCAGCCAAATGAATCATAATTCGTGATCATTTTGGGCAAGACTTTGCAGAATATTAATTAGCTCAGACTAAAATCACTCTAGACATTTTCTGTGAGCTAGATTCTGCTAAATCGATTTCCAAAACGCAGAATTCTCGTGAAATTCAAATTTGATCATTAAATCAAGAGATTTCTCATGGAGAAAGTCAATCCTTTGATTACTGGATCCCGATTGGGCTAATATGTCTAGCCAAATGAATCATAATAATTGTTGCAAAATCTAATTTCACTTAGAATTCCAATGTCCCTGGACAATTCCTAGATGATTTGGAATCGGAATTCTGCAATTTTGTGTCTAGAATTGTTTCCAAAAACGCTGATTTTTCACGAAATGTGATTTCTACTGAAAAAGCAAGTTTACTCATTGAAATCATCTTTTTTTAAACTTCTGAATGAAATTTTTGAATCAAGAATCCATTTTTAGCCATAAGATCATGGAAATAAGCATTTTCAGCCAAAAATTCGAAATTCTTGACGATTTTTACAGAATTTTAGAAATCCAATGTCCCTGGAGACTTTCTGGAAATTCTTTTTGCTCGGAGTCACTCATAATATCTAGATTTTTCAAATTATCATTGCACTCAAAGTGCAGAAATGATAACTTTCTCTCGGTAATCATTCCCCAATAAACAGAAAAAGTGCATCATCACAAATTTGAAAAAAAAAACATTAAGCTCCGCCCCCTCTTCTCAACAGAGCGCGATTTCAGAAACTTCTTCTCCTCTTCCTCCTTTCTACTTCCGCTTCCTCCCTCAATTCCATGTAATTGGGGCGTGTCATTCTTCTTTTTCCTCCCTTCCCTCCTCCTCTTTTCTTCTTCTGGTTCAAGGGACAAGAGTGTAATGAATGTGTATTCGAAATGAAATGGGGAGGAGGGGATTCAACAGATATAGAAGGCAGAAAAGAAGATTTTGGGAAAAAGTCCTCTTTTAGAGGGGCATTGCTAAGATTTTTGGTTTCTTTTTTGTTAACGAAAAGGTGTTTTCTAGAAAGTTTTCAACCGCGAAAACGAGCCGATTGATATGATTTGAGGATATTTCTGCTCGCTCAGCCGGAAAAGGATATATATATAATTAAATATTCAAAGGGAGGGAAGTAGAAGTTCAGGTGAGTGAGAACTTTCGAGGCGAGGGAAAGAAATATGAAATTTCGAGCAACGATATTCTAAATTCAATAAAAGAATCCATCCGGTCAAGTGTATTATATTTTCAAAGTAAAAACAAGAAAACATATTCTGGGTGATTTTGTGATGATGGGGGGAAGTCATAAGTAACGGATTACAGATAAGACAGTTGCTGTAAAGAAATTTCAGAAAGGGAATTTAATTTTTGGGGCGATATAGAAAATTTGTGTCAAATTAGGAAAAATTGAAAAGTTGGACCGGATGAGAATAAATTGGGTGGGACATCATCATGTTAACAATTATATTTTTGATTATGGGAGATGTGGAGTTGGCGGAGAGCGTCTAGCCGTAGTATGGAAGCTGAAAAAG
The DNA here is from genome assembly GCA_963932035.1 of Caenorhabditis wallacei. NCBI lineage: Eukaryota > Metazoa > Nematoda > Chromadorea > Rhabditida > Rhabditidae > Caenorhabditis > Caenorhabditis wallacei. Next base: position 3,306,288 of record OZ009935.1, read on the forward strand.
GAAAAATTTAGATTTCTGGCTGGGAAATTCAAAATTCCTACCTCCTTCATTTCTGGAACATCGTCTTCTTTCTCGTATTGCTGTTGCTCAACGTCACCTTGTTGGTACTGAAAAAATAAATTCGAGGCTAAAATTGGATTGAAATCTCTAACCTCTTCAATTTCGAGATTATCATTAACCTGCTCTTCTCCATGAAGATTCTCCAAATGTCTATTCAATGCGTCTTGTGAGTAAAAGTAACGTGGACAATCGGCATGAATACAGACGATCTTGTGACCTCCTTTGTTTCCACCGGAACGTCCTCTCTTTCTGGATGGTCCTTGTGGGATATCCTGGAAAAAATTAGGGGTATTTAAAAAAAAAAAGAATGATATTCTCTTACTGTAGCATCTCCGAGGCTATGAGTGGAGTGATAGTGATGTCTGGCAGCATCTGGATTGCCGAATTCAGCTTGACAATGAACCACGTTGCAGCGGTAGGTCAACTGAAAATAGAAAGAGCTCAAAACGATAGAAATATATTTTCTTACATGATCAGTGTAGACCCAGTACTTGGAGTGAATTCTTCCCTTTCTCTTTGAAGAAGGCGGAGCTGGCGAATAGTCAACTCTTGGATGATGATTTGGAGTTCTGACTGCTGGACTTCCAGAGCCATTCGATGCAATCGAAAGCTGTGGAGGAAGCTCTTCATCGACGACTTCCATTTGTTCTTCCTCCTCTTCAGGAATCTCTTCCTCTTGAATTTGAACATTCTGAGTAATTGGAGTGACAATTTCCGCAAGAGTCAATGGTCCAGATCTGTGAAGTTCTTCTGGAACTGGTGGATAGCTGACTTGTTTCACTGGTTCTAATTGAATATCCGATTGAACTGCTCCGACTGTGAGCTGAAGTCCTTCATTTCTATCAGTAATCACTACTTGTTGTGGGACTTCTGGTTGACGAACAGGAATAACTGGAGCCTGAATAATCGGAGCGACTGGAGCGACTGGAGTGATTGGAGTGACTGGAATAGCCGGGGAAACTGCGCCAGATTGTGGAATTTCTTGTGGAACTGTTTGTTTCGCTGATTCTTCATTATCATAACCATGCAAATGAGTTCTTCCTTGGAATTCTGTTTGAAGAAGAACGCGATAAAGCATGTGATCCGCTTGAACGTGCACGTTCATCCCTTCGATGTTCGTGTACACATTGTGGCACCCTTTCCAACCGCAAACAACCTGAAAATTAATGAAATTAAGATAATTCTTTACTTTTTGAATTTTAAAGCTCTAAAAAGCGTTAAATTTCAAAATTTTCTTGAGAATGTTTTATATCAATAAAATTCTTACTTTTGGATTTCTCGTGTCCGTTTTGAGCATCTCTGGCACTTTATTAGCGAGTTTTCGCTGTTATTAATCTGAAAAATCACTGTAAATGAGATAAAAAATGACGCAAAATTTTGAAAAACCACACAATCGCGAAAATAGGATTTTTTGTGTCGTCTAACAGTTTTTCTCTTATTTTTCTTCGCAAGGTGTTTTTGTTTTTGATAGTTTTGAACGATTTGTTTAATAATTTACACCGAAAAACTAAAAAATTACGAAAAATTTAGGTAAAGCTTCGAAAAGCGATTCGAAATTCAAATGAAACCCGCGCCGGTTACTGTATCCGCAAATTTGGGATGCGGTGTTTGCGGAATGTTTGAGAGAGTGTGTAAAATAGAGAGACGCAGAGATAAAATTCAAAAGTTTCGATTTGAAAATTTCGGAAATATTTCCAAAATTCCTGAAAAAATGTCGAAAAACCATGAAAAACTTGATTTTTCTTCGAAAATTCGAATATCAATTGGTTCAATAAATTTATTCAAAAAAAATTATGCGTAGAAAACTGGGAAAGTTATTATTTAGGTTTTGAACCGGAGAAATGGAAAATTTTTTGAATCGGGTGTCGATGAGGAGTTGGTTGATTTAAAGCAATGAATTGAATGAGATTTCTGAAAGAAAAATTGGTTTGATTTTCAAAAAATCAAAGTAAAATGAAGATTGTATCATTTCAAAAATAGGCTCCGCCCACTTTTTTGACTAATTTTTCGAGAAAGAAATTCTGACCTAAAAAAAAAAAAAGAAAAACTTACTTTTTCACGTCCTTGTTTGCTGTTTTGATTGAGCAAAAATGAATTATTGAAGGGTGGCAACACTGAAAAAAAATTATTAAGATTTAAAAAAAAGAAAAAGGAAACATACTTCATTCTCTCCTCATCATATCCAAGACATCGAGACGGGTTCTCTTGCATCCAAGATTTCAAATTCTGATGAACCATCGCACTGTGTTCCAGAGTTGTCAAGTACATCATTTTGTCCCACCGGGCGTGTTCCGAGAAATTGACTGCAATCACCTCAGCTCTTTTCCTCCATTTCAAAGTTCTCACTGGGTTCGGGGGGAGTAAATGATATTTCTTATCGAAAACAGAATTTTTTTCAATCGTTCCGTCCTCCTTTTTCTTGATAACAATGAATTTCGTCGGATAAATCAAAATGAGTTCTATATTCACGTCTAGAGATGAATTGAATTCTAATTCGGGATATTCGACTTGCTGGAAACCTCCCGATTCGTCGATACAGTATTTCTCCATCAATCCAGTGAAACTATTATGAGTATGAATAACCTCCCGCCAGTCTCCAGATAATTCCACGTATTTCGGAGTCAAATGAGATTCTTCTGTTTCTTTCGGACAACATCGACAGACATGAAATACAAATTTCTCATTTTCTTCTTCATACTTAAACACGAAAACACTATTCGTCGTATGATCAAAGACATTAACCACCATTGCATCAACACTCTTACAGTAGTTACTACTGTACTTTGGAGTCTCGTACGCATCGTTGAATTCACATGGATACAATTCGATTTCATTTGGATCGTATTGATAGTATTGAGTCTGGTGGCGTTGTACTCCAACGAATTGAACTTTGTCTTTTTTATATCTTGAAATAAAGATTCTGGCGGGGATTTTAGCATTCGGTGGTTGTCGAAGAAGTCCATTGAAATGTTTATTGAACGATTCGATATACTGGGGCAATAGAAGTATCTGTGGTGGTCCCATTTGTGGTTGATATTCCACATAGATACCGTACCCTAGAGGCAATCCTATTGGAGGTCCCATTGGAGATTGCGTGGGCGGAGTCATTGCCAAATCCATTTGTAGATCAATGGGCGATCCAATAGTCTCTGCCGTTGATATCTCCGTTGATGATCCCGTTGATGGACCTCTTGGATGCTCCCATTCCATTATTACATCCATGGGAGACTCCAAAGGTGGCCTCATTGGGGGTCCCATGGGCAGCGCCATTGGCCATCCAGCCGGTCGATGCATGGGTGGTCCCATAGGCGGAGCCGTTGATGGCCGCGGTCCCAAAGGTTGCCCAATTGGCATTCCCCTTTCAAGTCCTACTGCCCATTCCATTGGCATTTGCATAGGCGGTCCTGGAGGCGGTCCCATACGTTGTCCCATTGGCTGTCTCACTGCCGGTCCCCTTTGTAGATGGATCGGCGCTCCCATGGGCGGTGCGATCAAAGGGTTGATCCAGACATTTGGGAGATTGAATTGGGGACCCGCAAAGTTCATTTTACCTGAAAATCGGAAATGAGAACCTCTATTAGAATTGCACGTCAAATTTTTGAATACGGAAGAGAAAATGCGATTACCGTATTTACTCTAATAGTACGGCACCTCGAATTGATTAACAGCCTCTAATAAGCCGGCAGGCAAATGAGAAGTTTGAAAAATAGCGCTGAAGCCTCTAATTGTACGGCACCCCTTTTCCAATCACGAGTTTCTAATAAGCTATTTCAAGTTACTACTTTTGCTACTAAACATAAATCATTCTAATAAATTTCAGGGTTTCGATCCATTTTATTCTTTAAAAAATGACGGAAAAGAGTACAAATTTGTTCATTTCTCGGTTAAAAATTGACATTTTTTTTAATGAAAATTAGAAAAAATTGAAAAATAAGACGGCAGCCTCTAATTGTTTGGCACCCTCTATTAAGCCGGCAGGGAAAAAGAGCTCACTAAAAATAGCATGGCATGACGTACTATTAGAGTGAATACGGTAAATTATGGTTAATTGAGTCTAGCAGCGATATCCAGGTGACAGGAAGCCAATTTCCAACTTCCAGCAGTTAGCCGAGGTTTTAAAAAAATTCAAGCCTTAAATGGAGGTGCAATTCTAATAGAGGTTGAAAATAAAATAAGAAAGGAAAATTCTATTTCCCTTCGATCCTAGGAATTATGGTTCGAAAAATCTAGTTCATAGACTATAGTACAGATTCATTTAATATCTAGATTGGTTTACATTAGCTAATAAAGTAAACAGAATGACTCATATTTTCGAATTTCACGCCAGCTGGACGTTCGCGTTGCGAGACCTATCACTATGGGTAAAGGCGTGCGCCTTTAATATTCAACGAGGAACAAACTAATCTTTAGCAAAACAATTTTCAAGGATAACTTAGAAAAAGCATTAGTCAAGGTTAAGCAACATTCAAAAAGTGAAAGCTTGTGAGAGAGAAAGAGAGAGAATGAAAGAGAAAATAGGAAAGGAGTGACAATTTAGGAACGATCGAATACAGAATGAGAAGGAAAAGAGAAAGAGAGATACAGTCAGACAACACGTGAGCAAAAAGGGGCGTGGCCTATTCGATTGTCTAATTCCTCTCAAAAAGTTCTCGTTCCCTCCGTTTTGTCTCATTTCTCATCACTCTCTCTTTTTATGGAGTCTCTCCTCGTCGTGATCGTTCTTTTATGTAAATGTGGGAGCATCGTTTTTTATGACTACTTGATTTTTTTGGAGAATTGGAGGGGAATTAATGGGTTACTGTAGGGAACTTGGAATCGGAAGAGAACTCTATTGAGCACGGTGATTTTTTACTACGAAAAAGCAATTGCGCTCTATTCAAGCTACTTTTGGTCTCGTGATACCTTCATGCAATGGCGCCCTACTGCGAATATCAGCTTGCTTATTTTATTCCGTTGGCTGAGTATCAAATGTTAATACATTGAGAAGCCAAATAGGAAATCAATTTTGGTTAGAGAGGGAAATTTTCTCAGTGCAGTAGGGCGCGATTGAGTGCAATGACGTAATCTCACAGCGATAAACAATTGACACGAAGCCAATTTTATTTTTCTCACAGTTAAGCTTACTTTAGCCCGAGAAAAAGTAAAATATATCCTAACAGGCGAAACTAAAATGCGCTCTAATCACAACACGTGCTGTTGGCTACGGGGAGTAACTCGCTTCTCGGCTAGTACTCCGCGAGAAACATATAATTTACTAGCTGCTTTGGAGTCGTGCTCTCCCCTTTGAAGGCTTATTGCAATTAGAGAGAATCTAGGTGCGAAAGGGAACTTGGAAGATTCTAGAAGAAATCAAAGATCATTTGGGTAGATGAGTCACTGGTTCTCATAGGAAAAGTGATATGACGTAATCTTGTTGTTCATTTAAACTTAAGGTTTTTGATAACTGATTTACTACTGAAAGTTTATGACAGAGAGTATGAGAAAGAGGTGGAAATCTAGAACTGGAGAAGAAGAGAGGGAGCGAAAGTTTGCAAACAAATACGGAACGAGAAGAAAAGAGATTGAATACAGTTTTGAAACTTTCAGAATCAGAATTAAAAGTCTATGGACATTTAATTCTCATACAGAAAGTTTAGTTTTAAAAGTTTAAAAGTTTAGAAAATGTATATCAATAGTTCAATGGGTTAGCTGATACCTGACACGAAAATTACGGATTCCTAGTTTTTTAGACGGCAAATTCTTCCTCAAAAAACTGCACCCATGGGTTAGATAAGATGAAATCTCTAATGCAGATTTTCAAACTCTTCGTCTTGATTAAACTGATTATAAAATGTTACATGTAACCTTGGCTCTTCTTTCTCAACCTTATCTTCCCCTTCATCTTCATCATTTTGGGCCCAGTGGACTCTAACCCTGCAACTCGGTTTCCAATCCTCTTTCCGATGGAAGCTCATAGAAAAGTTCACTTCTAAAAGCTTCTTCCCCTCTTCCCTTCCCTCCCCAAAACATATTTTTCATAAATCCACCTGAAGTGAAGGTTAATCAAGAATTCAGTGTCATCCTCCTCCTCCTCCTCCTTCATCTTCCTCTCTCTCTCTCTCTTTCTCAGGTTATCATGCGAGATAGGGAAGACGAATGGCTAATGACCAGATGACACGCAATCCTCGTTTTCTAGAAATATATTTTCTTCTTTCGAAAAGAGTCATACTTCTTATTTTTGGATAGAAAAAGAAGAAGAAGTTATATTACGTTTTTGAAGAAATGGTAAGCAGACCTTTTTATTCTTGTTTTTGTAGTTTGTAGTCTAAGTTGAGGTTAGCAAGTATTTGATTACTGTAGCTTGTAGCTTTTTTAGTTTGTAGCCTCTTATCATGTCTCTTTCAATTCCAGTTCGGTTGGATTCACGAAAGTTTCCGACAACTCGTCACCCGTAAATATGGAAAAGACATTTGGGAGAAAATTGTGTAAGCCTTTCCTTCCTACAGTATCCCCTAAGCCCCGCCCCTTTTATTCTAGACACATGGCCAAATTCGAATTGGGAACCGAATCGGAGATTGCTCATTATTATAACGATGATGAGACACTTCGTTTGGTGAATTCAATGGCAAATGTCATTGGAATTCCGATTGAGGAGATATGGGAAGCTTATGGTGGATTCTTGATTCAGTTTACAATGGAGACCGGATGGGATGAATTGTTGAGAGCTATGGCACCGGATTTGGAGGTAGTCTTTGTAGTTTCTTAATTCAAAGATCTGCTCCATGTAAATAATTCCAGGGATTCCTTGACTCATTGGACTCCCTTCACTATTTCATTGATCACGTCGTCTACAAAACCAAACTTCGTGGTCCATCATTTAGATGTGATGTTCAGGCAGATGGAACACTTCTTTTGCATTATTATTCGAAGAGAAGTGGATTGTATCCGATTGTTAAAGGTTAGTTGTGTAGAGGGGAGGCTAAGCAGTGTTCAACCCTCACTAGATTAGAATTTGGCTTGGAGCTGCTTGGAGTGGCTTGGTGAGGCATAGTGAGGGTCGCTGACGCTTAGTGAGACTTAATGAGGCTTAGCAAGGCTTAGGGATGCTTAGTACTATATTGGCGCTGCTTGGCGAGCCTTAGCGCTACTTGGTGCAGCTCGTCGCTTCTTACCCGCTCCCTCCGCCCTAACACCACCACTCCCCTCTAAATTCCAATTTCCAGGCGTCGTCCGTGAAGTGGCTCGTCGTATCTATGACACAGAAGTCGTCATGAAAGTCCAAGAAAGAAAACAAGAGCATTTGGACGCATTCGTCACCGAGCACGTCGTCTTCGTCATCACCCAAATCGAGAATCCTAACAGTGTTCAACAGAAATCGATTTCGTCGAAAGCCGACTCACAGATTGATTTATCAACGGTATTATTCATTCGTCGACGAGTTTCTTTGTTGAGATTAGATACTGAAAAACGGATAAACGAAAAGAAGAGGCGGATGAGTATTCAAATGGAAAATATTAATGAAGTAGGTCTAAAACCGGATGAAAAAAAAAGAGATGTTAAGAGAAAAGTTGCGGTTTTAGACCTATTTCATTGTATTTTGCATGGGAGCGGGAGTACGAATTAGGAAGAGCGCTGCGAGAAGCCGCAACTTGGGTAAGCAGCGTTCAAGCTAAGCAGAGTTCAGATTAGCTAAGCAGCGTTTAAGTTTCCTAAGCAGCTTCAACTTTCCTAACCAGCGCTCAACCCTTTAGCAGCGCCCAAAACTTCATTCTTCCAGGGAGTCTACGAAATCTCCTCTTCCGATTTTGCCCTGGCATTCCCTTATCACATCTGTTTCGACGCCGATCTCTTCCTTGAACATTTCGGAAATTTTATCAAGGTTTTTTTCGTGTCTGCTTATTTTCTAAACCTCTGGTTTTTCAGAAGACTTATCCGAATGCGATGCGTCAAGAGACACGTGTCACTGACTTATTGGAGTTAGTTCATCCGGAAGTCCCATTTTCATACGAATCAATTAAATATTATAAGAATTCTTTGTTCGTTTTTCGATTGAAGGTAACAGACTACAAAGACTACAAAGACTACAGACTACAATTTTCCAGGGTCTTGGCGACATTGTCCATGATCAATCGGATGAAGCGAAATCAGTTCTTTTGAAAGGATCGATGGTTTTTATTGACGAAGGAAAATACATTTTATACATGTGCTCTGTAAATGTGACTACGGTAGGTACAGTGATCCCCCTCTATCCCTTATCAAGGATTACTGTAGGTTCGAGAGCTCATCGAACGAAATCTTCATTTATCCGACATGCAACGTCATGATGGAACTCGTGACGTCATCATGTTGAATCAAAGTCGAATGAGTCAAGTGGAATTGAAGTGAGGATTTTGTAGTTTGTAGTCTAAGCAGCGTTTGAGTTTTCAGTCGAACATTGGAAGAAACGACGAAGAAATTGAAGAAAATGGCACAAGAATTGGAGATTGAGAAGCAGAAAACTGATGAATTGTTATGTGAATTGATGCCAGCGTCGGTGGCCGATAGTTTGAGAAGTGGAAAGGCAATGGATGCAAGTTAGTTTCGGTTTTGGGAGAGGGTTTAGGCGGTTCTTAGGGGAAGATAGTGAGAGAATGGGGTTAGAATTGCAGCAAGGATTACTGTAATGAGGGCATCACTTTAAGGATTACTGTAGTTTTGGAGTAGTGTAGTTTCCAACTACTGTGGTTAGGAAATCTTGTAGGGATCACTGTACTTAGAAATAATTGCAGCTCGGGATAACTGAAGATAAGGACTCCTGAATGAATTACTGTAGACGCTTTAGTTAGGGACATCATTAAGGATTATATTCCAATAGTTAGGGATTACTGTAGCTACTGTAGTTCGGGACTTCTGCAGGGATTGCTGTACTTCTGGATTAGTGCCGCTCGGTGTTATTGTAGTTTGGGATTACTGTAGCTATGTATTTCTAAAGCTAGGGAGTACTGTAGTTAGTGATTGCTGTAGCAACTGCTTGGATTCCTGTACTGCTTGGATTCCTGTACTGTATAAACGCCATTCAAAATCAGATTTTATTGAAGATTCAAAATTCCAGAAATTGAGATTGAGAGATTGAGAAAAGAGAGGTAGATCATAAAGTCATTACAAGTGTTTTTGTTCGAGAATCATTGATTTGAGAGAGAAAGAAAATGAGAGAGAAATAGAGAAAGAGATCACAAGAAATCGCCCGTTTTGATTCCTTTTGCACGATTTGGGAAGTAGATTCCAAAGATTTCAAAGAGTTGACAGTGCGGAACGGATGGCTTTATTTTGATGAGAGCCTCGCAGCTGCGACGGAAATCCACGTATTCCAGATAGAAGACGATTGTGGTGATGATGACCTGGAATAGGATAAGGGTTAGCTAAGCTTCTCTCTCTCTCTCTCTCTCTCTCTCTCTCTCTCTCTCTCTCTCTCTCTCTCTCTCTCTCTCTCTGTCTCTTATCACTTACCACTTCACAAGTCTCCTTAAACTCTTCTGGATCACTGCATCTCACAAGCAAATTCGCAATATCATCAGCCAACAACACATTCTCCTTAAGCATCTGAACCATTGAATCCAACCGCTCATCCCATTTTCCATAGAGAAAACCGACTCGTTTCTCCACCATTTTCGCCCATTTCACAGCGATTCCCTTGATCAAATGATGAAAAACCGAACGACGTGGGAACTTTCCTTTCCAGCAGTTTCCGCAACGAGACGAATTGGATTGTGGATTGAAGAGAGAGCTAGTCAAATAAAGACGTTCTGAAGAGAAGAATCCCATGCATTTGGAGCATTGCATATTCTTCAGAGCAGAGATTCCAAGATTCTCTAGCTCATGCTCCATGACAGTTCGAAGTGTCTTGATATCGAAACGAGAAGTTTTCGATTGACATGCAACTACTGCTTTCTCTTCTGGCATTTTTAAATCCTTGGTCAGACCCATCATAAAAGAGACTTGTTGATAGAAGTGATCAATCGATGGCCAATAGGAATCCCAGTCGAGATGAAGACTTTTTTGTGGTTGCATTGGGACGACTGCGAAGGATGAGTCACTGGAATCACTCACTGGTTCCGTCATGAAATCCTGGATTAGTTTTTGGACTTCTTCACGTTTTCTGAAAAATTAGAAATGTTGAAGAGGCGGTTGGTTAGCGTTTCGATTAGTGGAGGTTGAGAATCTTCAACACTGCTTAGCTTATTCCAACGCTGTATTACTTGAACGCTGTTTACCTTCGCTTAGCCACTGCTGGCCGTCAACGCTGTTTAGCCTTTCAATACTGCTTAGTTTGGAAAGCTAACTAGCTTGAACGCTGCTTAGATTGAACGCTGCTTAGCATTTTGAACTTTGCTTCCTTTCAACGCTGCTTAGCTCTATCCCTCCAAAACTGCTTTCCCCTCCCTAACTACTACATTTCCTCCCTATCACATTTTCAATTTCCTGATCTCCCTCTCGTGATATTCAAAGTACATCATCTCTCAAAATACCTCATTATCCCTTTCACGTGCTCTCTCTCTCTTTTAGTCTCCTTCACATGATTGCATGACATCCCCCCTTCTCCTCGATTATAATTAGCTCTCTCTTCCGAACAACAGATTGGAGAGAGAGAGAAAGAGAGAGAGAAAGAGAGAGAGAGAGAGAGAGAGAGAGAGAGAGAGAGAGAGAGAGAGAGAGAGAGAGAGAGAGAGAAGCCCCCTAGACCTCAAAATAGGTTCATTGACCACAGATTAAGATTTTATTTAAAGGAGAAGAAAGAGTATAGGAGGGGACAGGTGGAATTGATACCTGGCACGTGTTGGAATAAAGGGAGATCAAAAGGGGAGAGAAACGGTGAAGAGCTAAGCAGCGTTTTAGGGGTTCAACGCTGCTTAGCCTTACCTTGAACGCTGCCTATTAGCTATATTGAGTCACTATCAAAGTTTCAACGCTGCTAAGCTGTTCTGAAAACTGTCTGGATGCCTGAACGCTGCTTACCCTTAGCTTGAACGCTGCATAGCTAGGTCAGGCCATTGGTGAAGTTTCAACGCTGCTTAGCTATCCTTAGAGCTGTCCGAGTGCCTGAACGCTGCTCGTCCTCCGCTAAGGCGCTAAGGTTTTAAACGCTGCTTAGATTGAACGCTGCTTAGCTCGACCTGCGTCGCTGCGTTTCCAGGTTTCCCATATTTTTAACGCTGCTTAACCCCCTTTTTAAACGCTATTAAACTCGCTTACCTCTTAAAAATGATCCGATCCGTCTCGCATAGCTGCTGAAGCCACCATTGCTTCCGAACGACGTCCTCTGCTCTCTTCTTATACATTTTTTCCATTTTCTTCTTCTTTTTTTGATTAAATACACACAAAATTGACTAGAAATACAGCAAAAACCCGGGTTAAAAAAAGAAAAAGAGAGGGAGAAAGAGAGGAAGACGTGCAACGGGAGGCACCTCTTCTTCTTCTGACGTGAGGTGCACCACCATGTCCCGAGACTCTCTCTATCTCTCACCACCCTCCTCGTTTCGTGTACTCTCTAAAAGTGGGTGGTGATGGGCGGAGGAAATAGTATGGGTGGGGGTGGAGACGCAGAGAGGGTGGTGGGTGAAGAGTAAGGGGATTTGAGAGAGTACAGAGATACAGAGGGATGGTTATTGGTGAAGGGGGAGGGGAAGGGCTGGGTGAGATGGTGTTTTTACATCACATGATGTAATATTAATGGGAAATGGGTCTTGACAAAGGGAGAGGTTACTGTAGAAGCTTAAGATTAGGAGGATACTGTAGGAGGATTACTGTAGAAAGCTATGGTAGAAGGCTGAAAGTTACTGTAGGCTAGGATACAGTAATCCCACAGATCCTGCATCTTGGTAACTCCAGTGACAACTCAAGGGGCTTTAAGCTACATTTTCCAAAAAAAAAACTGTAGAGGCTTACGACGAGGGATACTGTAAGAGGGGAACGGCAAAAGTGTACTGTATTTAGAAAGGTTAATCCCAAGGATCGTGGTTCTTGGCGACTCAAGGGACCACAGAAGTTACGCTTGGCCCACAAAGTTGAACGCTGCTTAGGCTGTTTCTTAAGCCGAACGGGTACTGTATCTTTAAAAAATTACTGTATGATGGGGTAGGGTTATTCCAAGAATCCTGGACTCCCACACTTCCTGGGCCATTTTCCGATTAATTGTAGAAACTTATGGTAGAAGGGTACTGTATCCAGAACTACTACTGTATGATGAAATACCGTAATCCCAAGCATCCTGGATCCTGGTGGCTCTTCCTTGAACGCTGCTTAACCCTTTTTCAACGCTGCTTAACTCCAGCTAGACTACAAACTACAAAACCTTTCCCAATTTCCAGAAGAATTCGCCGACTGTACCCTCCTCTTCACCGACATTGTCACTTTCACGAACATCTGCGCTCTTTGTACTCCATATGACGTTGTCACTCTCCTAAATGACCTCTATCTTCGATTCGATCGTCTTGTTGGATTAGTGAGTGTCATCATAATGACAGATGTTCTTTTTTCTTATCTACAAATCTCTTTCTTCTTTTCCAGCACGACGCGTATAAGGTCGAGACAATTGGAGATGCCTATATGATTGTTGGAGGGGTCCCAGAGCATTGTGAGAATCATGCGGAGAGAGTTTTGAATATTTCTATTGGTAAGTTCGAAGAACAGGGAAATTAAAACTCTTCTAAGTAGCTTCGAACTGTATACCAATCGATAGAGAATTGAAAACTGATTATTTTTGTCTCTCGGGCCATTTCTCTATCTCTTCAGCTTCTAGAGTTACAGCCGTTTGAAGTTTAGAGTGCCTTGACGAAGGAGAGGGGGAGAGAGCACAGAGAAACGAGATTGTCTCACTGTCTGCGTCTCCCTCTCCATCTCTAGTTATCCGAGAGGAGTACAAAACCTTTTTCCAGGAATGCTAATGGAATCCAAATTGGTCTTGTCACCCATCACTCATAAACCAATCAAGATACGTTTGGGTGTCCATTGTGGACCCGTTGTCGCCGGAGTTGTGGGAATTAAAATGCCAAGGTACTTATTGAAAGCTGCTTAGCTTCTCTTAAACACTGCTTATCTCCAGATACTGCCTCTTTGGTGACACTGTAAACGTCGCTAATAAAATGGAATCGAACGGAATTCAATGTCGTATCCATGTCAGTGAAACGGCGAAACAGAATGGACTCAAAGCCAATCCGTCTTATGTTTTTATCGATAGAGGAAATACTGAAATAAGGGTACTGTAGGAATTTCCAGGATTACTGTAGTTTTGGGATTTCAGGGAAAAGGAATGATGTATACGTATTTTTTGGAGAGAAACGACAGGAAGAGTGTGTGGGAATTGTGCTCAAGACCTAGATGTAAGTTGACTAAGTTTGAAATTAGTGTATCTCAGTTAGGAGGGAAGAGAGAAAAAAATTGTCAGTTAATGAAATGTAGGCCTTTTTATGGACAACACTTCATTAGTTGATCACTTTTTTATGGTATAAGATCAGGAAAGCCCCCCACCCCAGACCAGTATAGCCCCCCACTGGAAAAGTCGGGAGAGCCCCCCACCACCCTCCGCATGGAGGACCAGAACAGCCCCCCACCAATGATGCAAATGCGCTCGATTGAACTCGTGGTGTATTCCTTTTGGAGAACTTAAAAAATATTTTTACCCTCTTTTTTTATCGATTTTGTTCAATTTTCCTTGATTTTTCTCAATTTTTTTCAATTTTTAGTTGTTTTTTCGCCTTATAAATTTAATTTAACACATATTCAACTAAAAAAAGGCTTAGGGTCTGGCGAGGCGCAGCCGAGCCCCTCAAAATGCCCTAGACGCATAGAGCTCAGTTAGTGGGGGGGGGGGGGGGGGGGGGCTGTTCTGTACCGGGTGGGGGGTTGATCTGATCCTGTGGGGGGCTCATCTGATCTGGTGGGGGGCTCATCTGAACTAGGTGGGGGGCTGATCTGATCTGTTGAAAATCTATTTCTGAGCGGATATGAGGCTGCGTGGGGGGCTCTACCCGACCTTTCCAGTGGGGGGCTATACTGGTATGCGTGGGGGACTTTTCTGATCGATTACCAGGAGGACAGGTAGCGTCCCCCACTACAACGGGTGGGGGGCTCTTGTGGTATGTCTTGTGACCAGAATAGCCCCCCATCCAGTAAAGCCCCCCACCCCACTTTTGGGTCAAAAATGTACTGGGTGGGGGGCTGTTCCAGTCCGTGGGGGGCGATAATGGGGTGGGGGGCTATTCTGGTCTTTTACCCTTTTTTATATCTCTAACGAGAAGTGAGATATGAGACGCAGACAGCTAGACATATTTTTCTTTGTCTCGAACGGCGTTGAACTTTGAACCCTCATAACTCGCTTGTCGTTAGAGCTATCGAAAAACTGTCAACTAATAAAATTTTGCCCATTGTAAGACCTACATTTCATTAATTGACAACTTTTTTGTATCTCTATCCCCAACCGAGATACACTCATTTTAAAACTGCTTCTAGCCGGCGAACAAACCATTGATGGATACATGGAACTTCACGATCAAGCGATCTATCAAGAAGAGGGAATGAATCAAGAGAATTTGACTGTGGAAAATGGAACAGCACCTGTTACCAATAATAATAATCATCATTCCGGAAGAAAATTAGTGGGTTTCTTGGGGAGAGGAGAGGCTTGAGCAAAGCAGACCAGATAGTAGTCAACTTAATTTAGCCTTTTTTAAACTTTCTGTTATTAGAATTACTGTACCCCGGGGATTACTGTAGCCATTAATTACTGTATCTAAAACCTAATTTAATGAATTCAGATGAATGGAACAAGCGTCGACCCAGGATCTCATCACGTCCGTTCTCCAACCTGTACTATCTGTTAACCACCCAAAGAAATGATATTTTTATTTTTTTTTTCTATATTTTTTTGTCCAATTTATTTATCTGAAAACCCATATTTTCCTTGTGCAAAAACTTATTTTTATAAAAATTATTAAAAAAAAATAAATATTTCTTTTTCAAAAAAAAACATGCGTAAATATAAATACAATTTTTAAAAAATGATGATTATCTGGGAGTGAAAAAGGCCTAAACGGCCTGAATAGGCCTTTGAAAAAAAAGAAAAAGTTAAGTCCGATTGGAAAAGGCAAAAAATAATTTAGAAACTTTTTTTGGGGTTATTTTTGATCCGCTTTATTTGGGTCCACAATTGGGATTACTTTCTTCGAACGGGTTGGAAGTTGACGGGTTCCCTGTAAGAAAAGAGGCTTTCATGGAAAAATGTAGTAAAAATCTGAAATTCCTATTGTATTGAATTTCAGACAGGATGTAGATCTGAACTCGGATGTGTCGGTTGTCAACCGCGCCTTCTACCACTACACCACCCATGCGCGAATGGCGACCGACCGCCATAGAAAGTGATAAAGCCGCTGCTTAGAAACACTGCTTAGCTACCCCAATCCCTTACCTGTTGTTGTTGCGGATCAAAATAGACGACATCAGTTGGTTGCCGAATTCTCTGTGCTCCACCACCACCTCCACTATTATTATTATTACTATGCTGATTATTCCCATGATGATTCCCTCCATGAGTCGTTCCACGTGTCATCTGCGGAGGCGGTGGACCTCCAGGGACCACTCCAACCATCGGTGGTCCATTATTATGTGGAACAAATCTCTTCTGATGATGTGGTGGTCCATTATGATATCCTCTATTGTATTCCACGTGTCCAGAATAGTTTCCACGTGACGATGGATAGACATTTGCAGATGGATGAGGATGAGAAGAGTTTCCACGATAAGAGTTATTATTATTATAGGAACGAGTGGGCGGAGACTGAGCAGGTGGGCGGGGCGAAGAGTAATCGGTTCCAGATCTCTGATATCCTTCGCTCTGTTCCGATGTATCCGTTCTTCGGATTCCATATCTTGGCGAAGCGGATCCCCTGACTCCTCCCCTTATCACGGTGCCACGATAGCTTCCACGTGTGATTCCATTCCCTCGAGATGCTCCACGAATGACTCCACGTCGATGATTCTCGAATCGATCGTCATTTCGATCCGCTTGATTACTGTAGTCTCGACGATTAGAAGATGAGGATTGTGGAGGAGGTGGAGGACCACGGGAATCACGTCTTCCTGTTGATGGAGACTGTTTTGAATGAAGTGTTACTCCAGAAGAACGTCTCGGAGGTCCTTGGGAAAGACGGCCACGGAGACGGGATGGAGGACCTCCGGATGAGATTCCACGTCGGAGGGGAACGGTACGACGTTGGCCACGACGGACGCCTCCCTCTTCTTCTTCCTCTTCTTCGTTATCTTCACTTGATGGAGGGGCGATTGATGGTTCTGGAAAAATGATATGGTTTTGAAATACAGTAATCTCAAGATACAGTACCCCAATAAAAGAGGAAAGGTAAACGCTGCTTAACTGATCCCTAGGTATAGTAATTCCTAGCTATATTAATCCTTAACTACAGTAATCCTTAGCTACAGTAATCCTTAACTACAGTACCCGGAAAATGTGAAAAGCTGCTTAGCCCATCTTAGCTACAGTAATCCTTCTCCATAAGCGGCTTAGCTTCCTTCAAAGATGTTTTTTTGTTTTTAGCCTGTCGTTTTAACGCTGCTTAACCCTCCCTAGCTATAGTAATCCTTAACCACAGTAACCTCTATCTACAGTAATCCCTAAATACAGTAGTCCCAAACTACCGTCTGTCCTACAGTACCCTCACAAAATCAAAATTAATTACAGTAACCAAAAAAAAACTCACTCTGCTTCCTGACCGGCTTCTCCTGCTGTTGCTGCTTAACCTGCCGCTTCTGTACTGGCCTAGAATCCTCTCCATCTTTTCTTCTTCCACCATCTTTCTCTCCTCCACCTTCTGATTCATCTACAGTATCCTCTCGTTCTCTTTGTTTCATCGGTCGTCTTCCTTGTCCACTTTTTCCTCCTCTTCCAGATGAAACTCTTCTCTCTTTTTGTCTCGTCGCTACATTTCCAGATGATTCTTCTTCTGTTGATTCAGGAGCCGTCGTCTCTTTTTCTTCTCCTCCATTTTCTCCCTCTTTATGTCGAATATCGAATCCGTATTTTGTCACAATTTGTTTTTTGGTTTTGGGACGTTGGAATTTCTCGTCGAAACGATCGTGTTTCCAGTCGCCGTCGGCTCGACTCTTTTTCAGGTTTCGGCGATCGTCTCTGAAAAGAAAAGAGATGGGTTAGAGAGGTGAATGCTGCTTAGGTTTGAACGCTGCTTAGCTTGAACGCTGGGTAGCTCTTTCCTCAACGCTGCTTAGCTTGTTTTTGAACGCTGCTTAGCTCCTTTGAACGCGATTTCAATTTTTCAACGCTGCTCAAAAACATACCCATCATCCTCATTGCCAACATCGCCTCTTCTCCCATCATCATGCATATAAAACCTCCCAGTCTTCGGAATATACGCCGGATTCTCCACATTCTGATCGTCATCCAACTTTCCGTCACGCTCCTCCTCCTCTTCTTCTCCTTGAGATTCGACGTCTTCTGAAAAAAGGATTTGAGTTACTGTAGTTTAGTTAACAAATAGGGTACCTTTTTCTTCGGATCCGGCTCGTTTTTTGGCGGGTCTCGGTTCTTCTTCGTCAGGTGTTGGGGGTTGTTTAGAGGCTTCTGGGGGAGTATTCTGAAAAAAAAATTGGTTAGGAATCGAAAAGTTGAACGCTGCTTAACCTTGAACGCTGCTTAGCTTCTCCCGCCTCTCACTACCTACAGTACCCTCTCTCTCTCTCTCTCTCTCTCTCTCTCTCTCTCTCCCTGCTTACCTGAACCCCATCTCCTCCTCCTCCATTTTCTTTAATTTCTACCGTTGACTCCTCATTTCCACCCTTTTCGACGGTCTCCGTAGTTGCCGATTCGGCCGCCATTTTTCCAGGAGGTTCTGAAAAAAAAGAATTTCGAAATTTCAAAACGAAAATATTGCTCATTGTAAAAAGAGCCCGAATCGAAAGAAAAAGGGAAAATCGATAAATTGAGTGGAAGCGAATGGAGGGGGTACTAGGACCACTAATCCCCGCTCTCTTTTGTCTACTAATTGCGGTAAACGAGGGATACGGTTTTGGATCCGAAATGAGAGAGAAGAGATGCAGACGATTAGAGAAAATAAGAAATAGAGGGTCTATCGGTTACTAATGGACGGGTCTCGGAACGACAATTGAGTAAGAAGAAGAACGACAGGAGGAGGACAGAGACAAGTGGAGGCAATAGGTGAGAGAGTGTTGGGAAGGGAGAGGGTGGTAGAGAAATGGGGGAGAGGGGGAGAGACGCAGAGAGAGAAGAGGGCAAAGAGGCGGGGGTTTGAATTTTGATGGGGGGACTTTGAACACTGCTTAACTTTGGATTACTGTACCACCGAGATTACTGTATCCATTCAGACTTTATTCTCAAGAAATAGTACAATTCTTATTATTCGGCGGAGGAGCCGCCATCGCTTTCATCGCATTCGTTTTCTGCATATTCTGAAGCTCATTTTGGAGACGATGAACCTGCAAGAAACCATGGATTACTGTAGCTACAGTAATCCCTACCTCTGCACTTTTTCTCATATAACTCCCTTCTAACATTGCCAATTTCGATTTGTATTCTGCGACGACTCCTTTTCTGTAAACAACTTACTACAGTAATCCTTCTACAGTACCCCTCCTCACCGTTGCTCCAACTGAGCATCCAATGTCACTTTCAATTTCTTCGCTTGCTCAATATTGCTCACAAGTTGCTCCGTATCACAATTTGTCAGATTTAGAATAGCTGAACATTTCCAAGATAATTAAATATGCAAACGCGCTCCATCTCACATTCCAAATGCTCTACACGATCGGCGCCAATCGAAGCGGAAGCATCGAGAGCCTGATGAAGATCCGTAGCTGATTTAGAGGATTCCAATGCTGATTCGATTTTCATGACAGTTGTTCCCAAATCCAAAAATGTTACTTGAGCCAATTCGAGGTCGTCGAATAGTTTCTATAAATTACATATACGCCCAACGGTTAATTGTTTGCAAGCGATTTTTTGGCGCAGTCGGTAAGAGACTTGATCAATCGCCTACGTGACCCGGGTTCAATTCCTCCGACAGCCAAAATCTTTTTTCTTTTTTCATTAACTTTTTAAAAGCTGCCTAGACTTTAAGACGACTCATTTGACCCTTTTCTACCCACTTTCGGATCAAAATCTCCATTTTCCGGCACAGGAATCGCTTGCAAAAATATCTCGTGTCTCGGACGAAAACGATTCTGATAAAGAGTCACGGACACTTCAATTGGCTCATCATCACGTAAAATTCCTTGATTCGGGGTCACAATATAACGAGTTGGAGCGTTTGTCTACAATAAATCCTATTTTCTATGCAAATTTGCGGAAAAAACACCTGAAATCTCCAATAAATTGGTCCAACACCGGCTAAACGATTCAATTTCAATTTTTGACACGCATTTTTAGGCTGATCGATATCGAAAACTACAAATGTCTAAAAAAAAACCATTTTTTTTCCTATATTTTTCTGGTTTTCTTTGATTTCTCACTTGATCCAAGACAATATATTGCTTGTGTTTATTCGAGAGATCCTCCTGCAACTGTTCCATTGAAATTTTTATTCGAAAATGATTTAAATTTCTCTTTTTTCTCCCTTTTCCATTTTTTTCTGCGTGTCCTCCTTCATTATTTGAACAGCCGCGCAAAGAAACGTTAAAGGCGCATACAATTTCCCCGTCGGGTCTCGCAGCGAACGAAATATTTTCGAATTTTCCTTCAGCGGTTTTGCAGGTTTCTGCGTGTTCTCCGTTCGTTTTTCCGGCTTTTTATTGGTTCTTCTTGAGAAAATAGACAAAATTTCGTTTAAAGCGCGTTTTTCTATACATTTCCCGTTGAAATCGTGTCAAAAGCGCTTAATTTCAAGCTAAAATCGTATTTTCCAGGTCTTTGTCATAAAACACCGACCACAGACTCAAGATGGTAAGTTTTCAACTATTTCTTCATTAGAAATCATTAAAAACCTGCTATTTTTCAGACTATCTCCAAGAATAATAAGATGATGGCTCATCTGAACTATCGGATGAAGATTATCCTTCAGGACGGAAGAACCTTCGTCGGATTCTTCAAGGCCTTCGACAAACACATGAACATTTTGCTCGCAGAGTGCGAAGAGCACAGACAGATCAAGCCAAAGGCCGGAAAGAAGGTAATTAATTTTAAAAAAAAGAATTCAATTTTCATAAACTATCGATTTTTGCAGGCTGATGGAGAAGAGAAGCGAATTCTGGGTCTGGTACTTCTTCGTGGAGAACACATCGTCTCGATGACAGTCGACGGACCACCACCAAGAGACGACGATTCAGTGAGACTCAGCAAGGCCGGAGGAGCCGGCGGTGTCGGACAAGCCAAACCAGGAGGCCGTGGAATGCCAGCAATGCCAGGAATGCAGGGAATGCCACCAGGAGCACCAGGAGGTCTCGCTGGAGCCATGCGTGGACACGGCGGACCTGGAATGGCAGCAATGCAACCCGGATACGGTGGTCCACCAGGAGGACGTCCGTATTAATTTATTCGCATGCTTCTCACTTCGATCTTGTAATTTTGTTCCCTTTTTCTTTGGTGGTTTGATATACCTTTAATTTATAATTTATCGATACTCTGGCTCGGGTGATCGAGTTGATCTTCACCACCCATTCTTCTCCCTGTTTTCCTTCCACTTTATAATTTCTTTTTTATAAATTTTCAAATCTGAATGAAAAAAAAATCGTTGTATTTCTGATTGTCTAGGTTTTAATTTAGATATTATTGCTGGTTAAATTCCAGATTCTTCTATCTTTATACTCATTTAGTTCTCAAGAATCATCAATCCATTCCAGGGAAAGAATGCCACCAAAGAAGGTCGTCGAAGAGAAGCCAGCCCTAATCGGTAGATTGGGTACCAACCTTAAAGTCGGAATTCTGGGTCTTCCGAATGTTGGTAAGAGTACATTCTTCAATGTTCTCACCAAGTCTGAGGCTCAAGCCGAGAACTTCCCCTTCTGTACCATCGATCCAAATGAGAGCAGAGTAAGTTTAAAGTAATGTTTCTGTTCGTGCCGAAATTCGTCAGTATTTAGTCCGCTTGAATACTTTAAACAACGTCAAAATTGTCGTTTTTCGTCAAATTCCTTGAAATTTTACGAGAAGAAAGCTGATTATTTAATAAAGTTTCACTTTTTGTGAGAAAAAAGCGAAAAAACTCGCTGAAAAGGTCAAATTTGACCGAACGGTTCACGGTAGATCCCTGCGAAGCCCATCGGCACTGAATAACGTTTCTCGCTCTCCCTCTCGCCCCTTTTTCATCGTGCTCACTAGCTCGCCCTCGCCTAGAATGAGCTCGACACGAATATCGATTTCCGCTTGCTTTCCTCAGTTTTAATGCAAATTTCGCCTTTTAAAAAGATCTGAACAATTTGTTTTGGTTTATGCTGACGATTTCTCCACTGTTTTTCCACTCGTCAAGCATTTTCGATGACTTTTCCACATTTTGAAGCGTTTTCTCGCTATTTTTAACGAAAATGATTTTTGAAAGCAATGTTTCGTGTTTTATGGTGAATTTCTATGGATGGAATTGGATTCTAAAACGATTTCTGTCAATTTTAGTCTGAATTTTCATTAATTTCGGCGTTATCTTTATTAAATTCACTATTATAGCCTTTTTCAAATAGAAAAACGGCATTTTCAACGTATTTTGTGAAATTATTGTCTGAAAATTCCAATTTTTGCCGAAATGTTGAAATTAGCACGACTTTAATGCGACTTCAAACTTTTTCATCGCTTTCAGTTTTTTGCCTTTAGATACTCGTTCCCAAGACAACTCCCTATCGATTACCTCTTGGCTTCCGTCTTTTCTTCCCCCTCCATACTTTTTTTCTTCTCTAATTTTCGTCTAATTTAAGGTTGCCGTCCAAGATGACCGATTCGATTGGCTCGTCAACCACTACAAACCAGCTAGCAAAGTCCCCGCTTTCCTCAACGTCACCGACATTGCCGGTTTGGTGAAAGGAGCCTCCGAGGGACAGGGACTCGGAAATGCTTTCCTGTCTCACGTCTCTGCGTGTGATGCTCTCTTCCATTTGTGTCGCGCTTTTGATGATGATGATGTTACTCATGTTGAAGGTATTGGTTTCTAAAAAAAGAACTTTAAGCATTATTATTTGTTTCAGGAGAAGTCGAACCAGTTCGTGATTTGGAGATCATCAGCAACGAGCTCTTCGCCAAGGATCTCCAATTCATTGAGGGACCATTGGACAAAGTTGAGAAGTTGTACACTCGTGCCAACGATAAAACAAAGAAAATTGAGTATGATACTCTTGTCCGTGTGAAAAAGTGTCTTCAAGAGAGAAAAGCAGTTCGTCAAGAGATTTGGAATGAGAAGGAAATTGATGTTCTCAATAAATATCTATTTTTGACGGCTAAACCAATTGTCTATTTGGTTAACCTGTCTGAAAAGGATTATATTCGTAAGAAGAACAAATGGTTGCCAAAGATCAAGGCATGGATTGATGCCAACGACGCTGGAGCTGTTCTCATTCCATTCTCGGGAGCTTTCGAGCTGAAACTCCTCGATATGCCAGAGGATGAGCGAGCCAAGTACTTGAAGGAGCAAGGAGTCACATCGAACTTGGACAAGATTGTTCATACCGGATACAAGGCTCTTCAACTCGAATACTTCTTCACGGCCGGAGAGGATGAGGTGAAGGCGTGGACTATTCAAGTGGGAACACCGGCTCCAAAGGCGGCTGGTAGAATTCATACGGATTTCGAGAAGGGATTCATTATGGCTGAAGTTATGAAGGTCGCTGATTTGATTGAATTGGGAGATGAGTCAAAGGTTAAAGAATTCTGATTTTTCCCAATAAATATTTAATTTTCAGTGCAAATCAGCCGGAAAGTACCGTCAACAAGGAAAGACATACATCGTCCAAGACGGAGACGTCATCTTCTTCAAATTCAACGCCGGAGCCGGTCTTCAAGCCAAGAAGAAGTAATCTTCGACCTTTTTTTTTTCCACCGGGACATTTTTTTTCTTTTTTTGGTATTTGGTTTTTCTTGTTTCAGTAGTTTTTTCTCTCTTTGCCAGAGATTGTTGTTTATTTTATTGCGCATAACTTGTTCCCGTTTTCCAAATTTTCCCTTCTTCATATTTAATGAAATTTGCATTGTTTTTGAGCGGGAATCGTTATCGAAAAAGGTCTTTTACCATTTATATTACCTATTTTCTCTTTTTTTTTACTTGATTGCTTTTGTTCTAATCCAATTTTCTCAGGAATTCGAAATGGTGAACGATCCGGCATCACCGGATAGCATCGAGGACGTCGTCCGTGTTCCATCATTCGGAGATTGGACAGTCGTTGAGAGTCAATCGCAAGCTGGACGCACGTTCTACTACAATTCTCGTACTCAGGTAAATTTTTAACTAAAAATGGTTAGATTTGTCTGAAAAACTGAGAAAATGATCTAGAAAATCGGAATTTTATGTGAAAACTGGGAGAAATCTGAGTTAAAGTTGTCTGGAAAGAAAATTCAATCCTTAAAACCGTCGGAAGACTCATCTTCTCGTATAAACTTGTCTAAGTTTTGAGGTGTCGCAATGGAAGAAGCCAACAGAGTGGACGGAGTTCGAGCAATCCGAAACTCGTAAATTGCGCGAGAGGAACGAGATCGAACGTTTGCAGAGACAAGCTGCTGAACAAGTGAGTTTTTTTATTTCTGGAAAACGATATCTTGTGAAGTTCGACATATAAAGGGGCCTTTTAAAGTCGGTAAAAGAACCGTGAAGAATTGAAGCGGATTCGTAGATTTTCAGCACTCTATCGATCTGTATTTTCAGATTTTCGCTCTCTTTTACCGACTTGAAAGGGTCCTTTATGAGATTTCTGCCGAAAAAAGCGCGAAGAAAGCTGAAAAGACGTTTCTCCGATAAAACCAGATCTCAGAATCCTTTCTGAAAAAGCCTACTGTTTCCTGAATTAGCTTCCACGTTAGAAATCATTTCCTTGGACTTTTATATCGCCACTAAAGACCGCTTGAATCATTGGAATTTCACTCTAATCCATTTATTTTCTAAATTTGTCTTATACCTATTTTAGGATCCTGTTTTTTCTACCAATTTTCGAGTTTGAAAGGATTCTGTGTTCTGCTTTTTCACATTTTCGATTTGCTGTGAAAAAGGTTCGAGAAGTGCAATTTTGAGAGAGGAAAGATAATTTATCTCTAGACCAAATTTCTATGATCAGTCTAGGTCGATGGGCAAAAAATTGTTGCGCTTTTCCTGAAATAATCCCAAAAATTCGGAGGAAAACGATATTTTTTTAAATCTTTTTTTCCACGGAAAGTGCTCCCCGATCGAACCTGATTCCCTCTCTCTCTTTCACTTTTTTCTTCTCAATTAGTGTTGTTTCAGGCACTTCGCTCCGAACAAGAACATCCAACCGATCCTCGTCCAAACTAATCATTCTTTCTCTTTCCATTCTCTCTCTCCCTCTCTTTCTCTCTTTC
Source organism: Caenorhabditis wallacei (assembly GCA_963932035.1). Classification (NCBI taxonomy): domain Eukaryota; kingdom Metazoa; phylum Nematoda; class Chromadorea; order Rhabditida; family Rhabditidae; genus Caenorhabditis; species Caenorhabditis wallacei. Next base: position 3,330,844 of record OZ009935.1, read on the forward strand.
TCTCTTTTCCATCCCAATTCTGAAAATTCTATCCCATTTCGAAGAAAATACCATCTCCCCCGTTGTGTAAATTCTTCTGATCTCCCCTTTTTTTCTCTTTTCATATGAATCCATTCTTGTCCTGTGTCCAAAATGTAATTTTCCCTTGTGAATCGATTATTTCTTATTACTAGAACCTAATTTTTTCTGTTTGCCTGCTAATTTCCTGAAAAGCTGTACGTTGAAATCTGTGAAATTCTTGAATATAAAGTAATCTGTATGTTTTTTCGCTTATCTAATGGTTTTTTGGCCGATTTTATCTTTTGTTTTTCGTTTTTTCTCCCCGTTTTTCCCTCTTTATTGATATGCATTAGTTAGCAGATTTGAAAAATGTCGAAACACTCGCGGACGTGGGGATTCTGGACGGAACAGTGTAGTTCCAATGGAAAATTCTATTATTATAACAAGAAGACTGAGGTAGGTATTTGGATAACCAAAAAGGAGCGGAGAGAAAATTTAATCTGAAAATCTGGAGGAAAAATTGAAAAATTATTTTATTGTAAAAAAACACGAGAGTTTCGAGATAAAAATGGGTTCTGAACACGTATGAAGCGGACCTGGAAATCTGAAAAAGACTGAAATGGATTCGTCTTCAAAAAAAGATCCTGAGCTTTTCGGGTTAAAATTGGGTGACAAGCCCAAAAACCTGATTGAAAAATCGATTTTTGATTGTTGATCAAGAAAAATTAAACAGAAAGCTTTTTCAACGGATTTTCTGGGTTTTTAAGAGTAGTGAATGCGAAAACCACCGAAAAATCGAGAAAAAATCACTAGTTAGCTCGAAATTCCAGTTTTTTCTGAAATTATTGAATAACAATGTTTTCCGAGCTCAAAAATAGAAGATAATTCAGTTTCATAAAACAGCTAACAGATAGAAACAAGAAAAAGCTTTGAAATTCAAAATCCCTGCTCCATGCGATAGTTGATGAAAAATCTATGCGGAAATGGTCGGAAAAGCTTGGAAAATGCCCGATGAGCATCTTTATCGGATTAGAAATGCTATTGAGCTGGAAATTTTGATTTTTTACTGGAATTATACGAAAAATTGGCGAATTCCGCTGAGACAAATCGAAGAATTAACAATTCCCATCGGTAAAAAATGGTGTGATGAATTATGGCCGAAGATAAATACAAAAAAACGACAAGAAAAGAGCAAATTTCTCACGAATAAAATGTCGATCAAATAGTCGCTTTCTCATGCTAAATCGAAGAAAATGCTCGGAAAAAAGATGAGTTGTCATGACTTTTAGTCTTTTTTCATCAAGAAAGAGCTCAAAATGTCTTGATTTCGGTCAGAAAGACTGCGAAGTTCTTCAGATAAAGATGTCGTCGAAAAGGCTTCGGAGAAGACGATATTTCTCAAGAAAATCAGAAATATCTTCGATTTTGAATTAAAAAGATCAAAATTTGATGATCAGAAACATGAGCAATAAAAATTCCTTTTCTACAAATGCGGGAATTCCGGCAATCTCTTCTACAATCTTATCCCCAAAGACTACATGATTTGTAGAAAAAGAAGATAAAAGATCAAGAGATTACATCAAACGATATCAATAGATCTCCCCCGAACAATGGAATCGCGTGGAAATTATCATGAATTTGAATAAATTATACAATATCAACAAGAGAAATTCCCTTTTTTTTTACAGAAATCTCAATGGGACAAACCGTTCGACTGGCCACCAGAACTCGGATCAGCGGAAAAAGACGCAGAAAAGGAGAAAGAAAGGGAGAAGGATCGTGAAAAAGAGCAGGAAAAGGAAAGGGAAAAAGACAGATCAAAAGCGGGACCCAGTGACAAATCACGATATGGGGTGAGGTTTTTTGGATTGAAAAAAAATAAAAAAGAAGCCGGACAGAGTCAGACTAGCGAAGTTTTGGATGTTGCCGACTGGTTACAGTAACCCTCGAAATAGATTAGTCTCTAGGACAGTTAGCTACAGTAACAGCATGATAAAGTGTGCAAAGTAATCCATGGTAAAAATAGTTACAGTAACCTCATCGGTGGGACATTGCCTTCTTCAAATGCCATCATCTACCCAATCTTCCGTCTACAATTAACCTACCCTTAATGCACTCACTTCAGTTAAAAACAAACGGTACTTACTGCTTCTTCAATGAATTCACCGCACCCAAAAAAAGCGTATCGGGGCCGACCGCATCGATATATTATATCGGTCACTTATTACGTCTTCTTCTATCTTCTTCTTCTTCTTTTTCTCCGTCATCTTCATCGTCGCCTTCTTCTTCTATTCCAAATAGTATTCTGTCTGTTTCTCTGAACTCTCCTCAATCTACACACATCTCTCTTTCTCTCAATACTCCCTCCGCCCGTACAGTTCCTCCGAGAAAAAAACTTTTTGTAAAGGGATACGCAGACAATAGAGAGAAAGCATCTCTTTCTCTCTTTCTCTCTCTTCTTATTTTCTCGATCTCCTTTTAACCTCTCTCTCTCCCTCTCTCTCTCTCACCATCTTCCCTCCTCAAATCAGTGATTCATTTGCTTTATTCCTTGGTCTCTTCTCGTGGAGCCGTATTCTATTCTGAAAGTGGAAGAAGAAGAAGAAGATCCCCATTGTCGATGTCATCATCGTCATCGGGACTCTTCAATTTTTTGACGAGCTCCATTCGAGCGTTACAAGTTAACGAGGTATGCAATTTTCTCTTCTTTTCTTGTTGTTGTGGTTGATTGGTCTGTATAAATCGATATATTAAATTGAACTTTGAAGAAAAAAAAAGTGAGCGATAAGGTTATCGAGTTCTCGTTATCGTTTCGCTTTTTCGTACCGAAAATAAAATGAGTTTTAGTTGATTTTTCGGGTGGAAATGGAATAAGATAGGAGGAATGATTCTTGGTTCTGAATTCTTTTAACGGTTTCTTGGATATTTCTATGCTTGATTTTTACTGACTTTTCTATCTTGACTATTCTAAATCTATTGAATTCTTTCCTCTGATTCTATAGATAGTCTCGAGGCGATTTTCGTCGTAATTACAGTTTTATTGCTCTGGTGGTTTGAAGGCTGATTTCTAGAAATTTTCGTTTTTTCTAAAATTGTATCTGTCGTCAGCTTCGCATGGAATTTTCACGTATTTTCGTTGAGAATTGTCTTTAAAAAGTTTTGTTTTCGCTGATAAAACCTGATTTTTTGAATAGAATTTAGTTTTTTTTTTCGAGTTTTATAGTCAAAAATATATTAAAGGAGTAGGACAAAAAATGTGATGCTCTAATAGGGTACAAGACAAAATCCGCACTTCAAACAGAGAAAAAGAGCTCCTGTTCATATTTCGTTTTTGAAAAAGAGTTCACATTACTTTTTTAAAGAAGAAACCCACGTGGACCAGTTTAAAAGTGTACCAAAATGGTCCGTACAGTCAAATTTGACTAATTTTAGCGATTAAAAAAAATCATCACTAACTATGAAACTTTATTGAATCTTTTTCGTCAAATTTCAATAAATTTCAATAAATTTGACTAAAAAACTAGGGATTTTGACGTCGTTTTGGAATTTCAAGCGGACGGACGAACTAAATATTTAGGCCACACTTTTCTTACTGTTGAATGAAGACCGAATGCATTGGTTTTTGATGGAAAAACCGTTATTTTGTCATTAAAATTTGGCCGAATTCAGACGATTTTCCTGATGATAATGCTAGTAATATCCTTGTCCGAATCAACCTACAAGTAGAAAAATGATTTGTTTAGAAATTGTGGAACCTAGATCATGATTATGAATCAATTAACACAAAAGTAAAAAATTTACTTCAGTTGCTCGCTAAATAGTTGTATTTTTATCTAAAACATTTGTGAGTCCTAACTTTCTCTAATTATCTTACAGTAGTCCTACCTCTTCCTCATCTACAAATTTGATACTCAAAATCCAAAAATTGTATTTTTTAAAAACTGGATTCAACTATACTAGGCTTATTATCCTCGTTTTCTCTCACTCCTTTCCAATTCCATCTCATTTCTCCTTCTTCTTTTATTATTTTTTTTGTGTTGTTTACTACAAACCAAAGCATTGCTCTTCAGATATGTTTTTCATTCTCTCTCCTATTTTTTTTCTGAATATAATCATATCAAAGCCTGCTTAGTGTTCTTCACTGAATTCTGGATATACATATTTGTAGGCTTTCAGAGCTAGAAGGGAAGTTACCTCTAATATAAGACCCTTATAGTCTTTGAGGGACTACCTCTAATAGAAGGGCTATCAGTAAAATGACTCACCTACTTTAAAAGCCATCATCATCATCATCATTGTCATCGATTCTTCTCTCGGTTTCCCAAAAAACGGGGCAGAAATAAATATACGAAATGGCGTCCAGTTTCCTCTTCTTCTCCTTCTCTTTTTTTTTTTTGGTCAACCCCTCCTCCGCCCCCCGTAACCAGAATCAATAAAACGTCCGTGTTTCTGCCTTTTCCACCATCATTTCTCATCCATTTTTCTCGCCGATTCGTTTCACTCTCCGCTTTCTCATTTCTATAACAACAGCTGCTTCTTTCGATCGGTTGGGACATGGAAACAGATGTTCGAGTTGACCTCGAATTGAGTTGAGCCGGAAAAGTGCAAGGGTTACGGTAGTTATTCCCGATTTGGTGTTTTCGAGCTAGATTTGATCAAATAAGCATATTTTTGAGGGCTTTTTGAAGATAAACGACCTAAATTGGTGATTTTGTAGCTTAAAAAACCTCTAAGAAACCAGAAAACTGGGTATTTTCTATTGAAAGGATTACTGTAGTTTCAAAGAAACCGCTCAAAATGTGCGTTTTTCTAGTTAAATTGACTCCAATCCATTGAGATCACCAGTTTTTTCGAGAAAAATGACCAAAATAAGCGATTATAAGTGATTTATGACTGGAAACGTCGACTAAAAAAACAGAAACTCTTGAGACGCTTCTTATGGTCTCACGAAGCTTAAATTCACTTGAAAAAAGTTGTTCTGGAGAGTCTGAACAAGTCTTAGCAAGGTTTATGTTGGTTCTGACGCAAGCTGAGCTTAGCTAGAGTCAGCTAGCAAAAAGGACTTGAACGCTGCAAAAATTGGCTTGTAGAGCTCTAGAAATCGACTTTAATGGTCTAGAACACGGCTTAAAAGGCTTATGACCCCAAAAAGTACTCCTAATTCAGTTTAGTGTGATCTAACACCTTCCTTATACTCTCCATCGCTTAGAACTCACCAAGATCTATCATTTTCATTCCTTGATCGTCGAAAACGCTCAAATTGAAGCTAAAGCCCGGCACATTTTCGGCACGCGTGTATTTCATTAAATTGAGAGGTTAAAGGGGTGAAAAAGAGGAAGAGGGGTTCAAAAAAAGAAGAGATTGTAATGTGTCCCTTCTCATTCTTTTTCTTCTTCTTCTTCTCAATTCCATTTGTCTTGTGTCCTTCTTGTGTCCTTCGACCCCTTCGACACGAAAAGCTTCTTCTTCTTCTTCTTCATCGAGGCGCTGCCCCCCCCCCCCCCCCTTCTTCTCCTTCCTCCTCCTCCCCTTTTCCTCTTCTCCTCCCGGTGTATATCTGTGTCTTCTTTTGGTCCCCCCATTTTCATGGTTCCGTCTTCTGCCTCTTTTTTTTTTACGGAGGACACAGTGTTCCCTTTTCTCTGTCGTCTCTCCTCATTCTCAACACTCTCTCGCACTGTTTTGGCGCCCTCTGTCAGTGGGTTTTCTTCCATCCTGTACCCTTTTCCTCCCTTTTTCCATTCGTTTCTCATTGTTTTTTTTTCTTGCAAGACGCCTTTTGGACCTAACTGGAATTCTATTTTTGTAGTTTGTAGTGTGAGCAAATTCTTTGATGACTTTTTCCTTTTTTCCAAATCTTTTCCGCGTGATTCTTAACTCATTTTAATATCCACCTAGGTGTGGACGTCTCTGTGTGTGTGATCCAGAATGGAGATTCCGGTGGTTGAGTTCACACATCGTCGTCCACGCCAACACGTTCCGCGTAGAACGACGACACGTGAATTGACGTTGTCGCCAGAGAGGAAAGGTCCAGCCTCTTCTTCTTCTTCTTCCACATCTTCTACTAGTCTGACGGCTTTGGTGAGAAAGGTATCGGAGAAACTGAGAAATCAGCTATGAAATTTAAAGAAAAACGAGGAAAAAGTAGAGAACTGTTGAAAAAGTATATAGAAAAAGGGAGTTTTCAGTTGATTTTCTTGTTCGCGCCCCATTGATACGGTACTGATGGAGCGCATCTACTGACTTATTAGTCTTCAAGACACGTTCGGTTATTTGTCTGGAGCTTGATTCCCTAGTTTCTGATCATTCAGAAAATCCTAAAGGGTGTAAAACAAACCTAAATTTAAAACTTTGTATTGACAGAAATTTCTGAAAACGTCTGCTTTTTGAGTTATTTAACGATTTTTTAAAAACTCATTTTGACTGTTTTTCACATTTTCTGTGCCAAAATTCTCCAAAAACGGTATTTTTCACTAATTCTGTGAATGCAAATTTTTCAATTTAGGCGTGTTTCAGACCCATAGAATTTTCAGAATGATCAGAACGCGCAGAGATCCAGACCACTGAAAAAGACTAAAATTAACTGACACCTTTTTTTTTAAATACTTTTTGAACGGAATACTTCAAACAAAAAGATCTATCGAGTTTTGAGGATTACTGTATCCATTTTTCAATACAATATTCCCAATTTTCAGCCCCCACCACCGCTGCCACCATCTCCAATGCCACCGGGACCACACTCTATGCAGTTTATGCGACCATCCCATGAATATTCTGCTTCTTATCCACATCCAGGTCTTCCACCACCTCCAGGAACTCCACATGGATTCTATCCACCGCCTCCTCCTGCCTCTCATCATCCTCATCATAGTGGACCAACGACTCCTGTGCCGAGGTCAGTTTCTTTGAAATTTCCATTCCTAACCGTTAAAAAGACGTTCCAGAATGGCTGCACCACAATTCGGCGCCGCTCCTCTTCCACCTCCTGGAATCATTCCACCACCTCCACCAGCTCCACCGCCACGATCAATGACCGCTTCCTCGTCTGCATCGTCTTCGTCGAGCAGTGGAATTCCGCCTCCACCCCCGCCACTTCAGGTAGGAATTTATGATATTTTCAATTTTCTGTAAATTGATTTTTGTTTTGAATCTATTTTTTTTCTCGTCTCAAAACGACTATAAATACAAAGAAAAACGCGATTTTTCTATCATTTTCTATCTATTTTCTTGCAGAGAACTCCACGAACACCTGGAAATCCAATGTTCACATCACCCGGTTATTCTCTTCCTTCGTCATCATCCGGTTCAGCTTCTTCATCTGCTCCACCACCGCCACCTCCTCCACCGCCTCCACCGCCACCGCCTCCCGTTGATTCAAGGAGGTTAGTCTTTCTTTTTCATGATTCTGACTTCATTGGATACAGTAATCTTACCCTTTGAGTTTTTTTACCGTCCATGAATACAGTAATCCTTTCCAGCGCATGCTCATCATCTCACATGTCATCTCCAACCAAATCCACATCGAAACCGGGTACATCAGAATCATTGTATAAACGAGAAGTCAGTCAAATGATGCAGCAACATTCAAGGATGAGTTGTAGTAGCAAACGGTGAGAATGAATGAAAAAATGGGAAATAAATGACCTGAAACTGGCTTAATTAGGGATAATTAGCCTTAAATACGGACCTGAACCGGTTTTTATTAGTCAAATTAGCCTAAAATAGGGGAAAAGAGAGAATTTATGATAAAAATACAGAAAAAGAGCCAAAAATTCCTAAAAATCCTAAATACTTGATTAAAAATAGAATAAGAACCTTATCATTTCCTTCTTACCCCTGATAATATTGATTTTCAGACCGCAAGTAAGCTCTCCCAAGGACTTGATGACACCAAAACGGAGATATCACGAAGAAAGTTCAATGGGAACACCTTCCTCATCAGCCAGACAATCAAGAAATGATAGAAGTATTGATGGAAGATCTCCCAATGATCAGCCAGCATCGCTAACCGGAGAATTCAGGAAATCATCGCCTCCATTCCCAGAATCAAAACCGACGAAATTCCGATTTCCGGAAGAAATGTACAAGTTGTATGATAAGGATATGGCAACACAAGCAATCGAAGAATTGGGATTGAATGATGAGGAGGAGAGGAAACATTTGGTTAGGAATTTTCTTGGATTTTTTAGGGAAATTGCTCCAGGAAGCCCGATATGAACCTCTATTAGAATTGCATGGAAGACTATTTTCCGGGGGCAATTCTATTAGAGTTTCTACAGTAATCCCGGATTTCAACTCCCCTAAAAATCATCCTAAATCGCTAAAAATAAGTAAAAACCTCCCATTTTTGCAGTCAAAAATGCGTCGACACTCTATCTGGATGGACAATCAACTACTGAATCAGATGCAACAATGCGAATCGGCTCGGCAGTTGTGTGCGGCGAAAAAGATGATGAGCGAAATGTGGTCGAAGAAAATTGCGCATTTGGATGTGAGTTCTTTTACTGTAGCTATCGTAATTTTGGGGATTTTTGTTGGTACTGTATTAATATGTCAACAAAACAGTGAAAAATTAAAATTTACGTGAAAAATGACGTGAGAAATTATTTAATTTAATAAAAAACGTGAAAAGTCGGTGGAGCTTTTCGTTCACGTGATTATTGAAAATTATTCTAGGACAAGGATTACTGTAGAAAGTTTCAAAAAACTCACGTTAAAATTAAAAAAAAACGGTTTCATTCGATTTTCACGGGAAAGTGGGCGGAGCCTAATTACCAATTTCACGTGAAACTTAAAAAAACAAATTTTAGGTTAAAGATCACTTGAAAGTTTTAAAAATCACGTAAAAAAAGGTTTTTTTAGTTTTCGCGTGAAAAGTGGGCGGAGCCTGAATACCAAATTCACGTGAAACTTTAAAAAAAGTAGCTTCTAGGTTAAGGATTACTGTAGAAGGAGCCTAATTTAAATTTATTTTCTTTCAGAAAGTGATAGAAGATTTGGAAAAGTCGGCAATGGTGGAAGAATCGCCACTAGAAGTATTCAATAATAATAGTTTGATGGATGTAGATCGACCTGGTGGATCTGGATCAAATAATCATCATTAGAATTTTCCCTTTTTTTTTCAATTTTTTCTCGTTTTTCGCTAGTTTATCCCTATTTTGTCCAATTCTCATTTCCTCCGGGTTTTCCCCATTTTTCGGAATTTTTTTGTTTTTTTTCTGGTTTTTGTTTGTGAAATGGCCTATTCAAGGTCTGAAAATGACCTGAAAAGCCTTTTCTGATCCAATTTTCTCCCAAAAAATCAAAAATTGATCACTTTTCATAGGCATCTCGTTTTTCGAATTCTTTCTTCAAAATGATCTTTTTTTCTCGTTTTTCCTCAATCAAAAATGCCTTTTTCTCTCATTATCCCACTTAAAAAACCTCGTTTTTCCATTTTTTCGACTAATTTAACAGAATTTCACTCCGTTTTCTTTCTTTTTTTGAGGTGGGCGGAGCCTCTTTTCTGTCTAATTTTTTTTAGTTTTTCGTATTGTTCCTCATATTTCAATTCACTTGATCTTTCTTACTTTTTCAATTAATTATTTTATCATTGCATTACTTTGTTCGAACAATAAAATCAATGATTTTGAATGTTTTTTTTTCTTCAGCGCTGCTTAGGTTGTCTTGAATTCAATTGAACGCTGCGGTTTTTTTAAGCAGGGCAACCCAACTCTGAACTACGCTCTTTCACCTGACAGTTTTCAGGTGGAGAGATGGCCGAGCGGTCCAAGGCGCTGGTTTAAGGCACCAGTCCCTTCGGGGGCGTGGGTTCGAATCCCACTCTCTTCAGTTCTTTTTTTTTATCTTTTGGAGAAGTCGAAAGATCAAAAAAGATCTGCGTTCGGGGGGAATCGAACCCCCGTCGAATGCTTGGAAGGCATCCATGCTGACCATTACACCACGAACGCGGCGAAATTGATAGGTCGAGGCGGCGGACAGAAAAGCGACTGGCGCGCGAGTAGGCGGTGGCGCCGATCAACAATTATTACAGTAAAGTTTAATTAATAAAGCAACTGTGCTCTATTGAACTATCGTGGTTTGATCTACACAATTGTGTGCTTCTTCCTTCCTTCCGCTCATAGTTAAGTTATCATATCTATACACACACACAGACAACTCCCTCTCTCCTTCATCTCTCCCTCCCTTCCCCATCATCCATCTCTTTTCTATCTCTTTTTTTTTCATGAGCACCAAATATCCGTGAAAACGAGAAAATAGTGTAGTGATCAGAGAGACGCAGACAACTTCGACTCAAAAAAAAAACGATGAGAAGAGACTCAAAAATTAGAGAAAAAAGAGAAAAGCTGGGAGATTTGTTCAATCAGACACAATTTTCTATACTTTCGTGATCATTTTTCAAGTGATTTTTGATATGTTTTGGGAGTTTTTACTGAGTTTTATCTTGTTTTATGGGATTTTATCTGAAATTTTCATATTTTTTAGCTGGAGGATCAATCTATATATTTTATCTTAAAATTCATTAATCCTAATCCTATTTTGATAAGGATCATCCACTTGAACCCTTGAATTCCTTCCACTCTTCCCTCCACCTCCCCTTCCCTGCCGCCTCGCGCACCCCGCTTTCCTCACCGCCCTGGACCCGACCCACTTTCGGCGCGTTCGTGGTGTAATGGTCAGCATGGATGCCTTCCAAGCATTCGACGGGGGTTCGATTCCCCCCGAACGCAGACTTTTTGTCTTTTCTTGTTTATTATGTAAATCAACTGTATTCTATTATCATACGGGCATCTCATGAATAATTCAACATATTCTCATGAATCAAGAGAGAGCCAAAAAGGAAATGTCGGCTGACTCTTCCAACCGGAAATTTGATGTTTGGGGCGGAGAGGAAGGCATATGGAAAAAGGACACCCCACTTTTTTGTTGGATTCATTCAATTCCAATCCTCCCCCACTTCTTTTTTAAATTCTGAAATCATATTAAAAACGAGTTTTTAAGAGAGAGAGAAAAGACGAAGAAGGAGAAGAAGAAAATAATTTTGGGATTAGTTTTTGAGGAAGACAGACAAAACGACTAATCTTCTGTCATTTTGTCTTTCGATTTTTGGTTTTCTCGCGGCAATGAACTAGTCATTTTAGTTTTATTTTTGTTATTATTTGAGGATACTGTATTTATTCTTTTTTTATGGAAAAAAATTGGAAGAAAAAAAAATCGAAAAATTAAAATTCTCCAATTTCTTTAGATTTTTATTCCAATCGATAGAGAATTGTAAGCCGAGTATTTTTGTCTCTTGAACCAATTCTCTATCTTCTCTGGTTCACGAGTTACAAGCATTTGAAGTTTAGCGCCACAAGAGGGAAAGAGACGCAGACAACGAGACTGTATAACTGTCTGCGTCTCCCCCTCTCTTTCCCTTCTTCTAGGAATACAGTAACCCTATAAAATAACTACAGTAATCCCACCAAAAACCATCCTAAATTCTAATCGAAAATTCTATCTTCATCTGCTTCCATGGTCCATAGGATCTGGTTGATTTCATCTGAATTCATCCGAATTCGTCAACCATGAAATTTTCAACAAAATGCCCTTTTTCTCATCATAAAAAACTGCATTTTTAATGACGAAACTCCAGACATTTTCAGAAAAAAAAACTTTTTTTTTGCTGTTTTTCTACCTTCTTTTGTTTTGGTTTTTCATTTTGAAAAGAAACCTTTCTGACCCGTTTTTCTAGAAACAAATTAGAGATAATAGGAATGAGAGAGACGCAGAGAAACAGAAGCTCATCGTCTATTACTCTTTGAGAAGAAGCTAACATGTGTTCCATTTTTTTTTGTTTTGGAAGGAGGAAGATGAGATCTCATTCTCTCTCTCTCTCCATGTCACTGAAATTACTTGGGGAAGCTACGTGGAAAGGGCGCTCTACTGAGAATTTCAGATATGTTTTTTTATTTTTCCTTCGCTAAATTATTTCTCGAGATATAAACCTTAAGCTGGAGGGAGACAGAGACGCAGACAGTTAGACAGTCTCGTTTCTTTGCGCTCTCTCCCCTTTTTCGTCTAGCGGCTCTAAATTACAAAGGCATGTATCTCGAGAACCAGAAAAGATAGAGAAATGGTTCAAGAGACAAAAATGTTCAGTTTTCAATTCTCTATCGATTGATATAAAATTTGGAACGATATGAAGAATTTTTATTTTTCGGTTTTTTTTCAATTTTTTTATTTTGGAAAGTTTTAACCAGTGTGCGTTGTCGACAAAAAATTTGTCGACAAATGCCTCTTTCGACAAATTTGTCGACAAATTTTCGACAAAAATTTGTCGGAAATTTGTCGACAAAAAATTTGTCGATAACTTCGGCAAATTTGTCGACAAATTTGTCGACAAATTTGTCGACAAATTTCCGACAAATTTTTTGTCGTGAGAATTCATCGACAAAAATTAAACAACGCGCGTTGCGTAATTTCGGAGCATCGTTGTCACTTGAAATGCGGGCGCGTAATTTCGGAGCATCGTAATAATGTTTTTGTCGACAAATTTCCGACAAATTCTCTTTCAACAAATTTGTTGACAGATTTTTGCCGACAAATTTGTCGACAAATTTCCGACAAATTTGTCGGCAAATTTGTCGACAAATTTGTCGAAGGAGATTTTGTCGGAAATTTGTCGGAAAATTTGTCGACAAAAATTTGCCGGATTTTGTCGACAAATTTGTCGACAAATTTGCCGGCAAATTTGCCGGCAAATCTTCCGAAATTTTGTCGACAACGCACACTGGTTTTAACGAATTTTTCTAGGGTAACCTACTTTTCAATATTGTCCACGTGGACTACAAGGAAAAACATGAAAATTAATCATGATAACCCAACCTAACCAACCACAAAAAAAATTAATTTTCTCTTTCTCTAGTTGTTTTTCAATTTTCGCTCCAAAATAATTTCTCAATTTCGATTTCAGAAATTTCGAATTATTTTTAGTCTTTATTTGTTTTCTTTCGTTCTGAAATTCTGAAAATATAGAAAAATCTGCAAAATATTCACATATCGACGTCAATTTTCATTTCTCCTTCGGTCTTCTAAACTCTTGAAATACTCTAGAAGTGCATATTCTGTGAAAGGAAAGGATTACTGTACTTTTAGTTTCTTTTTTGTTTTTCTGCTTGTTTTTCTGTGTATTATTATTGTTTTTTAAACTTGAATAAACTACATTTTTGGGAAATTTGAAAAAAGTAAAATTCTAGGTTTCATCAATATAAAAAAAAAGTTTTTTTTTTCGAAAAGTAAATTTTCAGAAATTTCTAGATGTCATCAATAAATCTAAATTCAATTTTTTACTTGTTTCAAAACAGTTTTTTCGGAAGAAAAAAAAACCAAAATTCTCTTTTTTTTCAATCAGAAAGTGGGTATTGGTCATCTACTCCGGATATATTTACTTCCACTTCAATTCTTTTTTGAAAAGAAGCCGTTCTATATTAGAATTTTTATGTGCGTAATTCGATTTGGAAATGACGTTTTTCTTTTTGAAACTTCGGAAACTTCTTGATGAGAGAAAAATACGTTTTTTAATTGGGGTACCTCCATTCAAATTGAAATATCTCGGTTCCTAGAAGAGATACAGAGAAGTTGTTAACTAATGAAATGTAGCTCTTATAAAGAGCAATATTTCATTAGTTGACAGTTTTTTTATATCTTCAATGGGGGCCGAAATACAAGCGTTCGAATGGAGAGGTTACCGGAGACGCCGAGTCAGGCGGGAGGTTAAGGTCGCCTTTCAAAGCTCCTATCTCGCTTGTCGTAAGAGCTATCAAAAAGTTGTCAACTTACAAAATAAAGCCCTTATCATGAGCTATATTTTATTAGTTGACAGTTTTTTTATACCTTTCAAACCAACTGAGATATAATCGATTAAATGAATTTTCAATATCCTGCAATCCGAAACCCCCCATCCCGGAAATCCTTTCTAAATCCCAAATTTTTCGTGAAGATTTTAAGAAAGAAGCTGAAAATAAGGATGTTCTGATAGGATTAAAAAAAGAAAAAACTCTTGTGTTTTGTGTTTTTGGATATCTATTTTCCAAGTATTCTTCCATTTTTTCATGAATAAATTCCTCGTTTTCAATATGGTCATCAGTCTTTTTTTGGGAGGGAGTTCTAGTTTTTTCTTGGGATATTTCTGTTGGAAATTGGATTACTGTAGATTACTGTAGTCAGCTTTTTGTCAGTTTTTTTTTGAAATTGGAAAAATTTGGATTACTGTAGTTTAGTTTTTGAATACAGTTGTCAACTTTTTTTGATAACTTAATTTTTGAATTTTTTTTTGAATTTTTCCGAAATTGGATTACTGTAGTGTCTAGTTACTGTAGTCAGTTTTGTCCACTTTCTTTTGAAATTAAAAAAAAAATAGGATTACTGAACTTTTTGGCTACTGTAGTTTGGATTACTGTAACCAGCTTTTCTCTCCATCATTTTTATTATTTTCCTCATCATAATTTTCCATCATTTTCTCTCCCTCTATTTACTTTTCTATATATTTTTTCTCTTCTTTTCTCGTTTTTTCCAGAATGAAAAATTGCTCTTTTTCATCTATTTCCACCCGTTCCTTCTTCTTTTTTTGCTTTTTTTTTCTCTGTTGAAATGGTTCCATCATCATAAAATATTATAAATTGGACCCAAATGAATCGGAATGGTTTTTGGGAACAGAAAAAACATAAGAAAAAAGGGAAAGAGGAAGTTTTGGAGAATTTTGGAAATTTTAGAGATAGGAATTCTAAAGATTGTTGGTATAAATTTTGAGAAAAATTGAGTTTTTTTTTTCGAAAATTTTGAGTTTTTAGGGGTTTTTTCAATGAAATTTTGCTATTTTTCATTTTTTTTTTCATTTTTTTTTCTCCAAAAACTCGATCTTTTCTCTCAAAAAACCTGAGAAAATTTCGAAAAAAAATTTTTTTCAAAATTTCAAAATTCTACAATTTTTACTTAAAGAAATTTTTCCTTTGATTCTCGTCTTAATTCCCCTCTATTTTCCGCTAATTTTCAGAATTTTCCTATGTTTTTTTATATTTTTCCCTCTGAAAATTCCAAACTTTCTCTCCGAATTCTCCCCGATAATAAATCTTTTTTCTCAATTTCTAAGTCTATTATTATCCTTCCTTCTTCTTTTCTTCATACTTCCAATTTAGAATCGTTTCTTCTATTTTCTATTTTCGCTTCGGCTTTGAAATTTTAGAAACTTCTCTATTTTTTTCAAAAAAAAAAGTATTTCAACTTTTATTGATTTTTATACCAATCGATAGAAAATTTCAAGCTGATCATTTTTGTCTCTTGAACCATTTTTCTACCTCTTTTGGTTCCCGAGTTACAGGTGTTTGAAGTTATGAGCTGGTAGAGGAACAGGGAGGCAGACAACGAGACTTTCTAACTGTCTGTGTCTCTCTCTCTCTCTGTCCCTTCTATCTATCGAAATTTCCGATATCGAAATTTCCGATAGAACCAGTGTGTTGAAGTTTTTTATTGTTTTTTCTTCCTTCTCGAAAGATAGAATTTTCAAGAGAATTCCTCAGGGAACAGTAAAAAATAGTTGAACAACAACGGAAAAAAGTGAGGAAGAAGAGAAATAGAGACATTGAAAAAACCGGCGAAGAATTTCCCTTTTTCATATATTTTCGAGATATTTTTTTCTGGTTTTGGGGTGAAATTCTTTTTTGAATTTTGGGATTTTCCAGTAAAACAGTGTTTAGATCCCTCGAAATTATTTGGCAGAAAACTATGTTTGTTTTTCTTTAGTGTTTGAAAAAAAACAAAAAGTTAATCCGAATTTTAAGCGGATAAGAGAGACTGTCTGGAAATTATGATTCTGATTTTTTTGTTTTCGCAGAAATACTTATCGCGATCAAATAACACCGGAAGTCGAGTTTGTTGCCCTCGGTGGGAAGTGAACCCTCGCCGAGTGGCCGACAGTCGACGCACCTACCGGCTGCGCCACGAGGTCGCAAACTTTAGAAAGGATGGTGGGTTCCTATGAAGTCAAAGTTCGCAGCGGCCTTCCCAGGGTGCTCAAGAAGATAGAAAACTTCTGAAAATTATAGTTTCTAGCCGTCTCTATAAAAATTCTATAATTAAACTCTCTTATTTTTCAATTTCCTATATAGCTCTCTAGCTAAAGGACACTTTTCCATCACATCACCAATTTTTAATTTCCCATGTCCTTCTCTCCATCTTTTTTTCCATTTTTTTAGGTCATTGAAAAGAAAATGTCGATCATTTTGAAATGATGATTAAACAACTCTTTTTTTGAAAAGGAGGTCCTTTCGTTTTCTCTAATTGGAAATTCAAAGAGATGAGAGAGAAAATGAGGGAGAGGAACCAATAAAATGAGCAACATTGAAAAAAGAAAAATCTTTTTTCATTTCAATTGTCTTTTTTGTTTGGTTTTCAATTTAGATTTTATTGGATTTATCTTGGAAATCCAATAAACTCGGTTTAATGAGACGTTCATGTCCCACATAAAAAGTGGGCGGAGCTTCTTATAAAAATGGTTGATTCAGAAAAAGAATTCTCATTTTTGCAATGATTTATTTTTATCTTATTTCGAAAAATTCTCAATTTTAGTTTTAGTACTTTTTTCTGAATGCCACTTTCAAAGAGATATACCTCGATTCCCATCAGAGATAGCAAAAAATGATTAACTAATAAATTATTGGTCATGATAAGGGCTACATTTCATTAGTTGACAACTTTTTTATAGCTCTGACGTGAAGCGAGATATGAGCTCTTGAAATTAAGATACATAAAAGTGTCAGCAGAGAGACGCGGACAGTTAGGCGCGCTCTCTTTCTTGCGTCTCTCAGGCGGGCAGAAACTTTAATCGCTTATAACTCGGCTCTCTTTAGTGATATCAAAAAACTTTCAACTAATGGAATATTGTTTATAATAAGGACTAAATTTCGTTAGCTGACACTTTTTTGATAGCTGTACAAATAACCGAGATATACCGTTTATGAAATAAGTAAGTGTTGAAAATTACTTTTCTTTGGTAAAATTGGATTTCCCTCTTATTATTAGAACCAAAAGTTTCTTGTTTCATTAGTTTCAATAGGAATACTGTAGATTGAGGAAGTTATATATGACATAATAAAAAATATCTTCAGAAAGAAAAAAAGATATCCGAATACTATCTAGTGAAACAGGGCTTATCCCCCTTACTAAGCATGGATATAAATTTGTAAGAATTCAAAAATGAATCTAAAATCCCTCTTTTCCTCTTATCAATTTCGAAAATAATGATATCAGTTTTCTCTAGAAATTCTATTTGCGAAATTTCGAAAAGTGCATTTCGAAATTTCAAATTTAAATTATAAGTTACTAACCCAGTTATTATGGAACAATTTTCTTGACGAAAAGGAAGAAGAACTTTTGAAACCTTGAACAGAAAACTTTGAAAAAAGAAGAAAAAAGTATATTGTGAATTGGAAGACTGCTTCCCCCTTATGTGAGCATCCGTTACTGATTAGGTTAGGTGGGGATACTACCCACTGGGTTGGGGAAGAAAAAGAGAAAGAATTCGGTTTCTTTTTTCTTTTTTGGGAGAGGACTAAGACAAGAGAAATACTAAGACAACGAGACCAACTTCCTCAATTTTACTGGTTCCATCTAATTTCTGGACAGCCTTATTTGTATGGTTTAAAGTGCGCTCCATTGATACTAGTTTTGGAATTTCTTATATTTTTATACCATTTGATAGATAATTGAAAACTGATTATGTTTGTCTCTTGAACCATTTTCGTATCTATTATGTTTCCTGAGTTACAAGCGTTCTAAGTTTAGCGCCGCAAGAGAGGAGGGAAGAAGGAGAAAACAGAGAAACGAGACTGTCTAACTGTCTGCGTCTCTCCTCTCCTTATTTAGCGCTTTTTTTTCAAGCTTAGAATAGTTTACTAGCTTGATAACAAGATATCCTTTACCTCTCCATTTGACATAATTTCCGAGGCCTCTGTTACTAGCCACAATATAATGACATTTCAAAACGTTATATCTCGTTTAGAAACAGTGATACAAAAAAATTGTCAACTAACAAAATGTAGCCCTTATCATGAGCAATATTTTATTAGTAGACACTTTTTAGACATCTCTCACCAGAGCCGAGATATAGTCGCTTGAAATAGACGCAGAGAAGTTAGATTGTCTAACTGTCTTCGTCTTTTTGGTGATTTGTAACTTTAACGGCTCATAACTCGTTTCGCGTAAGAGATACAAAAAAATTGTCAACGAACAAAATGTAGCCCTTATTATAAACAACATTTCATTAATTGACCTTTTTTCATATCTCTCCTGGGAACCGAGATATTTACGTTTTAAATTAAATACAGCTCACCTCTGACCTGCTATCCTTGAAACTCCACTAGAATCTAGAATCATCAAGTTCCTCTTTGTCCGAGATCCTTGAAACTCTTCTCCTTCTCCTCTTTACTCATCAAAAATCCCAAAAAATTCCGTGCTCATTCCAAATTCTTCGCCCCCATTTCTTTCTTTTTTCTCGACTTAATTGTGATGAATTGTCTCTTGAGTCATCACGCAAACTATTCTTCTCCTCCTCCTTCTCTTTCTTTCTTCTACATCAATTTATTCTGATTCTCTTGTTATCCTCCGACTAAAAAAGAGGCAAAAAGACAAAAAACAAGACGATTAGAGGAGTCTAAACAATTATTGGTCGGGGGGTAGTTCTTAATCGGAACTTTACTCTTTTGCCAATTTTTCGTTGAGTAGATTTTTGATCGAAGACCATCGGAAATGGGCGAAGCTTAGCTTTCTTAGCTAGTTTTTAGTGTTGGGTTGAACGCTGCTTAGCTTTTCTTCAACGCTGCTTAGCTTTTCTTCAACGCTGCTTAGCTTTTCTTCAACGCTGCGTAGCTTTCCTTCAACGCTGCGTAGCTTTTCTTCAACGCTGCGTAGCTTTTCTTCAACGCTGCTTAGCTTTTCTTCAACGCTGCGTAGCTTTCCTTCAACGCTGCGTAGCTTTTCTTCAACGCTGCTTAACTTCCTCTCTCACTACCAGCCCTTTTTCTTAACTCAAACCGTTTCTCTCTTTCCCTCAATCTGCCACTCAACCTCTCTATTTCCAGAGCAACCTCCCCCGCCTTCCACAAAATCTATGAATCGAGCACGTAAAACGAGTAGTTGTGGATGTTTTCGAAGCGCCTTCTGTCTCCTCAAACCATCCACATCCACGTCATCCGAAGAACACGGGGATAGTGATAAGAAGTTGTTACAATTGAATACGGGAAGAGATGAGGAGGATGAGGTAAGGAACTTTATTAGAAGGGCATGTCATTTCACTTGCTCTAATAAAAGAGTTAATGGAAATCTTTTTTTTTAACTTTTAGAATGGAGGAACGGGTCATATAAAAGTGCCTCCATTGGATTTGAATGGAGTTGAAAAGAAGAATTGGAAGTCTCGTGGAATGAGAAGGAGGACGTCGGATGGAGCAGGGAAGGGAGCACATTTGGCTGAAGTTGTTTGTGAGTTTTTGGGGTTACGGTAACTACAGTAATCCAAGGGGTACAGTGAATACAGTAATCTTCGAAGCTAGTAATCCAGAATTACAGTACCTAGGGTAGCTCTATAGAAACGCGATGTACCGTACCCCAGGACAGTCATTGACCCAAAAGTGTGTACAGTAATCCTAGTGGTCCTACAGTATCCATACAGTATACCGAAGCCACAACAAGTTAGAAATACTAAAGTAATCCTTTAATACAGTAATCTTTTCCTACAGTACCCAATGTCTATTAAATACCTTCCGAAGTCCAAGAACCTGTCAACTGAAGTCTCAAAAGCTGTACTCAAATTAAGACAAAGCTATACCTAGAGGTGGCTACAGTAATCCAGGAGTACCGTACTTATAGTAACTTTCTTGTTCAGTAATCCTAGAGGACCTACAGTAACCTAACTGTACTTTTGTATAAAAATACAGTAATCCTCTTCGAAACCCGGTTTACATCTCTCTGAAACCCACATACGATTTCAAAAACAATACCTCCTAGCTACAGTAATCCCTACAGTACCCTTTCTTCCTATTATCTTACAATTAACTTCTCCTTTTCTTTTTTTCTGAATCTCACCACCCATATAGTTTTTCTTTTCCTTATGCATCAATTCTTCTTCCTTATCCAGATATATATCCTTCAACATCTTCTTCTTCTTTTTCCCTAAATCCAATCAAAAAACAAGAGTCTCTCTCTTCAGAAGACATCTTCGGAAAGTTTTCTCCGTCTGTCTCGTCTAAGTCAATCAGAAGATGTGTCGTCTTCTTCTTTAGACTTCAGAAGAGTATTCTTGACAGAAAATGTCAAGAATAAGGAGAAGACGAAGAGAGACAAGATGACTTCTTCTTCTTCTTCAAGAGTCCTCTCTTCTTTTTTATTTTGATCCTTCCTCTTCTTCTCGTTTCACTTGAGTTGACAGACAACTTGGACACAAAAAAAAGAAAGAAGAAAACAACTTTTTCTCACTTTTGAGAAATCCGGAATTCACCTTGCTGAACGCTGCTTAGCTATCTGGCTGACTCTAGACTTTTCCATTCTAGCATCTGTTTCAGCGCTGCTACCTAAAATTACACTTTTTTTAGTCTTAGCGCTGTTCAGCCCGTCTTGAGCTTTGATTGGCTAGCTGGCTAGCCGTAGGACAGTTTAATGTGACTAGATTCATTTTGAACGTTGCTTAGCTAGCTGGCTAACTTTAAACATAGTTTTCCCCAATTCGAACGCTGCTTAACCTATCTTCAGCTTAACCTATCTGGCTAACTTTCTTCAAAGCTCTTGAGGATTGGTCCCTGTTCAACTCATTTTTAACGCAGCTTATCTGACGAGCTCGAAACGCTGTATATCTTTTATGACACCTTAGCTGACTTTCAACGGTGCTTAGGTTATCCAGCAGCCGCCTTGGACGTTGTTTAGCCACTTGGCTAGCTCTAAACGTTGTTTTCCCTGTTTTAACGCCGCTCACTTCTTACCTCTGCTCAGGCTAACCTTTACGCTGATCAACCTATATTCAAAGCTGACTCACTAGCCTTGAACACTTCTTACTATTTAACGCTGCTTAATGAAGCCCTACTTCGCAACCTGGCTAGCTCTGAACGTTACCAAGCTTTAATACTGGTCAGCTTGCGTTGAACGCTGCTTAGTCACTCAGCTAGACCTGAACGCTGCTTAACTGATCTTCAACGCTACTTACCTTCTCCCTCCCCCATTTCCGCTTCCCCTCCTCCCACACTTCCGATTGTCTACTGAACCCAAAACCTATATTTTTTCAATTCAATTCTTGCTTAGAATGAACCATACAGTCTCTTTCTTCTCGCTTCTAAATCTAGTTTGCTGTCTTCTGTGTTCTGATCATCATCTTCTCCTTCTTCTCTTTTCCATCTAAGGCTCGAAAATCATCGAAAATGTTGTTGGATGGGGGCGTTGATATATACGATCAAAGTGCATTCAGAAGAGAGAGAGAGAGAGAGAGAGAGAGAGAGAGAGAGAGAGAGAGAGAGAGAGAGAGAGAGAGAGAGAGAGATGTGTTATTTGTTGAGTGAATACCAACCTAATTGTAGAGTAACCGAAGGGGGAGAAAGAGAGAAAGAGCACTTTGATATTTATATATTTGATTCGCGATTTGGAGAATTCGAAAACGAGAGAGAGAGAGAGAGAAAAAAGAGGAGGAGGAGAACTTGGAAATTTTGGAAAACTTGTTGAAAGCATTGTTGAAGATAGCTAAGCAGCGTTCAAAACTTCCTAAACAGCGTCAAGGGCTAAGTAGCGTTAAAGCTGGCTCAAGAGACTTTCTTACGTTCTTTTTTATCTTCTCTCTCTCTCTCTCTCTCTCTCTCTCTCTCTTTCTCTCTCTCTCTCTCTCTCTCTCTCTTCCTCCATCCCTATCTAATTCCAGATCCTATCTAATCATCCCCCAAACCCCCCAAAATAATTTTGAATGCGAGGGGAAATCGAGGCGAAAAAGAAGCTTAAATCGGAGTTACGGAACAAATATCCGCCGCCAGAGATGTTCGTCTTCTCGGCAATGACGTTGCCGCCGAGCACGTCGACCGCCACGAGTTCCGAGAACGGGTTTCGAAGAGGTATACTGTAGGAAAAGTGGTGGCTTAGGAGGAGAAAGTTAGGCCGTGAAAGAGCGTTTTTCATACTGTAGGTGGCCTAGAAATACCTAGGGTAAGTTAGGTCATAAACTAGTTTTAGGAGGTATACTGTAGTTGGGATCTAGCAAGAAAAAGTTAGGCCACTGTGATTTTAACTTTGAAACTAAGACTAGAAACACCCAGAGAAAGCTAGGACAGCTATAAATAAACATTTTTCCAGTGGATGGTCTACAACGTCCAAAGACACTTCTTCGAAAACAGAAAGAGGAGGATGGGAATGATCCAGATGGCGCCACGTCGCCGTCGTCGTCAAGGAAGAAAAGTTATGATAACGCACCGGCATTGGAGTCTTTAGAAAAGTGAGTGCCTGCGTCTCTTTTATTGGTGTATTCTCTCGTTGACTATTTTGTTAACTTTGAAGGAAGCAATTTCCGTTTTGGGATGGGTTACCGATTGACAGAATGCAGTTTTCAGCAAAGGTAGCAGCAAAGTAACGCGCCATTGAAATAGCTAAGCTTTCAAGCTTTACAAGCGCTCGAACTAAGCAGCGTTTAAGACAGCGCACCGCTCACGCCAGTTCACTTCTCAGCTAGCTAAGTGAAGTAGCGTCTAACCTAAGCGTTGGAGATGACGGAAAATCTAAGTTAGTTCAGTTCTTTACCTAAGCAGCGTTCCCCCTTTAGTAGAAACCCCCGATAACAAACTCTCGCTTTTTTCAAAACTCTCTTCGCTCTCATAACCAAATCCATATCTCATCACTAATCCCCTCTCTCTTTCGCTCACTTCATCCCCATATCCATCAATTTCATCCGCCATCCGGATATCGCTTTATTATAAAGTGAAGTGATAAATAATGATGAGCAGGCGATGAAGAGAGATAACTAATTCTGAAGAGAGTGAAGATGAAGACTTATTTCTCTCTCACCAAAAGAGAGAGATAAGCCGATGAGTCCGGCCCCCTTTTTCTTCCATATTTTTCATTCCCACCACTTGACGTCTTCTTCTTCTTCTTCTTCTTCAAGCTTATCTCTTCTTCTTTTTTTTGGTTGAGATATTGATTTTGGAGGTCTTGAGCATTGAATTGAGAGTTCAAGATGATGATCGTTGGGGATACTTTCGGCTTTTATCAGCTCGTTTTGAGAAAACATGCGTGCAGGTATGTTAGAGGGACCTATAGGGATTAAGGTTAATAGGTTAGGCTACTTGGCGCTGCTTAGCTTAGCCAGGCCCTTTTTAGAAATTAGGTTAAAAACTCTGGGTTCGGGACCATCTAGTTATCTCCTATTTGACGCAGCTGTTTCCGAACTCCCCCTAACAATTCGAATTTCCAGACTCCGCTATATCCTTCATCAACTCAATTCAGGTCAACTGCCATTGGAGGATCTGAAAAGAAACATTGAATATGCGGCGTTGGTACTTGAAACGGCATATATGGATGAGACAAGGTATGTGTATATGGATAGAGGGAAATTGTGAATTATTGATGGGAGTAGATGTCGAGGAGGATGATGATATTGGGGGTAGTCTGGAAAGAGGGAAGTTAAGGTGAAGCTAGGAACTTGCTAAGTGGCGCTGTTAGCTAACCCAGACTATTGGTCCGTAGCTTTGCAACGTTGATGCAGCGCTAGTGCAAGTTCCGCATTTTTTTGTGAACATTAGGGATGCTGCGTTAGCTATGTGGAAATAGGGCGCCTAGTTCGAGATTACCCATGCACTATGTATGCAACCGCGCTCTACTGCACTACTGAATTTGTCTGCTAACATTCAATTCCATTGGCTGAGTATCAAACTTGAATTGTCTGCCTTTGCGCACCAAATGTTTGGCGGCCGATTTCCGAATTTAAACGTTTGATACTCAATCAACAGGCTTGAAGGTAAGCAGACAAATTTCACAGTGAGGCGTGATTGCATACATAAATCCGGTAGGTAGGCAAAAGCTATGAGAACCTAACCGCTGCTTAGCTACGCAACGCTTTATTCAAGAATGACGCTCCCCTAGAAGCCCTACACATTAAAGATGACCTTCTCAACACCTCCGCACTCTCACCCTAACAAAACAAAAAAAAAGAACTGATTTCGAAAACAACAACTAAAGTTCAATGCAGTTTTTGCAGAAGAATATGCGACGAAGACGATGATTTAGCAGAAGTGACGCCCGAAACAGTCCCAGATGAGGTCAGAGAATGGCTCGCCGCCACGTTCACCCGTCAAAACGCCGGAAAGAAACGAGACAAACCAAAGTTCAAATCAGTTGCCAACGCGATCCGAACTGGAATTTTCTTCGAGAAATTATTCCGAAAACAACAAGTTGTTCAATGCCCGATTCCTCCGGAAATTGCTGAATTGATGAAAGAAGTGTGCACTTGGTCATTTAGTCCATTCCAATTAAACGAGGTTTCTGAAGGACACGCATTGAAATATGTCGGATTTGAATTGTTTAATCGATATGGTTTTATGGATCGATTCAAGGTTCCGTTGACTGCGTTGGAGAATTATTTGAGTGCTTTGGAAGTTGGTTATTCGAAACATAATAACCCATATCATAATGTTGTTCATGCGGCTGATGTTACTCAGAGTTCTCATTTCATGTTGTCACAAACTGGATTAGCGGTGAGTTGTGGCGTTCAAGGCTAAGCTCAAGGCGAGACGTTGCTAATGGTTGGCGGGCCGAAAACGGGCCGGGCCACAACTCCCCTCACTGTTGAGGTTTTAGGACGATCAAGGAGTGAAAATTGTAGAATTTGACGAGCTCTACATGATGGACTAAATTTCAAAATCCTTGGTTAAGTATGAACGGAGTTATATGGGGTAGAGCAATCGGGACGAAAAATTAGACCACTTAAAGCTATGTAACTCTGTTCAAACTGAACCAGCAATTCTCTTGTCTAGATCATCGTGTAGAACTCATCGAGAGCTATCATTTTCACTCCTTGATCGTCTCGAAATCTCAACTTTGAGAGGAGTTATTACCCGGCCCGTTTTCGGCCCACCAACATCTAGGAATTGGAATCTAGGAGTTAAGCAGCGTTCAGAAATAAACAGCTTTCAAACTAAAATAAATCTCATCTGCTTATCCTCTTTCTCTAAACACTCTCACCTCTCTCTACCATTTCCAGAACTCTCTCGGAGACTTGGAACTGCTTGCCGTCTTATTCGGTGCGCTAATCCACGATTACGAGCACACCGGTCACACAAACAACTTCCACATCCAGTCACAATCTCAATTCGCAATGCTTTACAACGATCGAAGTGTTTTGGAGAATCATCACGTCTCTTCGTGTTTCCGTTTAATGAAAGAGGATGATAAGAATATTCTGACTCATTTGACGAGAGATGAATATAAAGAATTGAGGAATATGGTTATTGAGATTGTTTTGGCAACTGATATGTCCACTCATTTTATGCAGATTAAGACGATGAAGTCAATGTTGAGTCTTCCAGAAGGGTTAGTTTCCTTTAATCAGAAGTGTCTTAAGCCAGGCCCACTCATTTTCAGAATCGATAAGAACAAAGCTCTATGTCTAATCGTCCATGCTTGTGATATCTCTCATCCAGCTAAACCATGGAATCTTCATGAGAGATGGACTGAAGGAGTTCTCGAAGAATTCTTCCGTCAAGGAGATCTCGAAGCTTCTATGGGACTACCGTATTCCCCTCTATGTGATAGACATACTGTACACGTGGCTGATAGTCAAATTGGATTTATTGATTTTATTGTTGAGCCGACGATGGTTGTTTGTGGAGAGCTACTTGTTAAAATGGTTGGATTACTGTAGAATCTATTGTTCTTATTTTTTTTAATTTACAGGTTGAACCCTTGGTCTCATTGCCTCCAACTGACTCATTATTCCCTCCAAGCGTCGATGGAGGAGACGATAAATCGCCATCAAATGCGTTGAGTCCACTGCCCGATCTGTTTGTTTTTAATTGATTCTCTCTTAGTTATGCATGCTGTTTACCAATGATGCA
The DNA here is from genome assembly GCA_963932035.1 of Caenorhabditis wallacei. Lineage (NCBI taxonomy): Eukaryota > Metazoa > Nematoda > Chromadorea > Rhabditida > Rhabditidae > Caenorhabditis > Caenorhabditis wallacei. Next base: position 3,356,946 of record OZ009935.1, read on the forward strand.
AGTGCGCTCCATTGGACTAGGCTCTAACTCTAGACGTGAACTTCTTGCCCTGAGGCTTTTTATACTGCTAACCTACCATATACAGCTGTTGCTCACCGTGGCGCAGTCGGGTATGCGCTTCTCCATCGTCGAAACGGTCGCCAGTTCGATTCCTAGATCCTTGATTTCTCTTTTGCTTCTTTTTTAGAATTTTAACTCAACTTAGAAATGTCCAATAGAGCACACTTTCCTCCTCATCATCTAACCTGATTCAACAAAAGAACAATCGTTGACGTACAGTTCCAGACGAAACTCCTCGACGTCACCATCGTCTTCAATCCGGAAAATTCCGTTGAATTATGCTGGAAAACTGGATATTCCAACGCCATGGATGAAATTCCTTCATGAAAATAAGGCTCATTGGAAGGAAAGAGCTGCTAAAGGTATAGGAGATTTTGTAGTTTGTAGTTTATTCATTTTTGAATTTTCAGAAGAAGAAGAACGAAAAGTCAAAGAAGCCGCTGAAGCGGAAGCAGCTGCAAAAGAAGCTGAAGAAAATAAAGAAAATGGTATGCAAGTGCGCTCTATTGAACTTTCAAAATTTGATTTTTCAGGCCTCACCGTCAATTAATCCCCGAATCGAATCTCCAAAAAACATTGAATTTTAAAAGAAAACGTTCCGAATTCTTAATAATTTTCAGTATTAATTAAATATTTTTTTCCATTGGGAGCTGCTTAGCAAGCACCGCCCATTTTTGTGTATTTGTGATTGTGAAAAAATACTTATTTCGATAAAAACCTTTGGATAGATCGCGAGTTTTTCGAAACAAATTTAATTTCAAAAACCAACAAAAACATGCTATTATCAATTGAGAACTAAAGAAATTTCTAGAAAAACGGGCGGTTTGAAACCAGTGAAAACAGGAGGTAAAAATAACGAGAAGAAACAGAAAAATACAGAAAAATCAGATTTATTTGTTGCCCTTTGCTGTCCGTTCCGTCCGTTCAAACGAGTCTCCTGAAAAGTAAACTGTCTGCGCCTCTCTTTTTCCCGGCACCCCTTTGTATACACCACTAGACCCTCGCTATACCGGCGCCCTTATAGCTCCACAGGTAGAACGCAAAGAACAAACTCCGGCCCAACGCCGGCTGAAGAAACGCAAACGGCCGAATAACGTCCCTATGACGGCCGAAAAACGCAAACGGGCCAAAACTGGCCAAACGACGGCCGAACAAAAATTGGCTAGGCGATTGGAAATGAATTGAAATGTTAAAATTAGAGCATATTTTATCTCAATATTGATAAATATTCGAGAAATCCCGCTTTTGGAATGATTTTAAACTGAAACGTCTAGACGGCCCGTTTATGGCTGTGTGTGGCTGAACGACGGCTGGAAGGCGGATGAAGAAACGCTGACGGCCTAACGCCGGCCCGTCTCCGGCTCGATGACGGCTCTATGGTTAGATATAATAGGTCGAATGAAAAATAGTCTTCTGATTAGAAAATCACATTTATTGAACTTTTTCATTCTTCAGATGAGATTTCTGCATGAATATTCTGATATTTCTTAAACTAATGAGCACAACCGCTAACATAAATAAAATACCCTACAGATAGATGAAAGGCGAAAAATAAAAATATGAAAATAGATGAAAATATGCTACAGTAGGTTAAGTATAACCATTTTCCACATAAGTGAAAATTCCTACTTGGGAATGATACTGTGATATTTGAACTGACGAAACACCTTTAATAGAATTTCTCCGATCGCCAACTTTGACCAATAATATTTCGCTTCCCGTTAGATATCTCAAAAAAGTATCAACTGATGATACTTTTAGATACTTTTAGAAAAAATGTATCTTCTCTTAATATTATTCAGCTGTTCTTCTCATAAATAAGAACTGTATCGCGCTTCGCTTACTACAGGTCAGCGTGAGAGTGACAACGACACTCCGAAATTCCGCCAGCGTGCGGCACTTCAAAAAAAAAATTTTCTTTGCAATTTTCTGCTTTTTTTCTCTTTTTTTTCCCGTTTTTCCGTTCTTTTTCAGTAATTTTTCGTATGAATATATTGTTTAACTCGGTTTGACAAATATTTCAAACATTTTTCACATATTTTCTCGATAAATCGATGAAAAATCATCATTTTAGTGATTTTTTCGACGAAAATTCATTTTTCACCAAAATTATTTCGATTATTCACAAAAATCTAATTTATTTTGTTGGAAATCCATTTATTTCCTGCTTTTTACTTGTTTTCATTGCGAATTTCCCAAAGTTTACCTAGGTCGCACTGCCGAATTGGAACTTTATTCAAAAAACATCGTTTTTGTTTGAGAAATATGCTCTGCGGAGAAGTAATTATTTTTCAAACGGTTAATCTATTTTTTTTCAATCAATTTATCGAAAAAACATGTGAAAAATGTTTGAAATTAGTCATTCGTTCGAAGCCAAATTCGTCCGCCCTGTCTACCGTTCGTCTATCCGTTTTTGAAAAAATTTTCCGATAGTTTTCAACAAAAAACTGGTCTTTTTTGTTAAATTTCTTGTGTTTTTTGGAAAAGATCACAATTATTTTATTAATTGTCATTTTCTCGGTTATCAAGTTGTTAAAATCCATCGGTAAGCGTCAAAATTGACCAATCGGGACGAGCGGGCAGACCGGTGCAGAACAATTTCATTGAATTTCGTTCGAATAGAAAAGTTAGGTTGAAAAAACTGATTTTTTCTCTTATTCGTTTTTTTTTAATATAGCTTCGGAAATGAAATACAAGAGGCAAAATAGTTTATTTTCAGGGCCTCAAGCACGACTCAAAATGGAGAGAAACGCGCCGTCATCAAAACTTCCATCAAAGGACAAAATGATCAGATACAGGTATGCGAAAAGTTATGCATATTCATCTAAACTTGAAGTTTCAGAGCTTATCGCCGAGGAATGAACAACTTAAGATCACGCTGATATCATCACTGGGAAGCTGGGACGATATCCGAAGGACACTTTAAAGTGAGTTATGCTCCTCTAACAAGCAATTTATTCAATTATACATTTAGATGAGCCAACTTCAACGGCTGCTCAACGGATGGAATCTACAAGGGCGAGAAAAGCAACATCAATAGGATTGGCAACTTGCTGCCGGGAACGAGCTCCATGAGAGCGAATTTTCAATAATTTTTTCGAAATTTAGTATAATTGTTGAGATTTTTGCTTGAAAATGTCGATTGTGACTTTTTTGAGTATCCCCCTTGACTTGTAATATTTAGTTTTTTTTCCTTAATAAATTTGGTTTTATATGAAAAAGTGTTATTTTTTGTATAAAAATTGAAAGGGGAAGAAAAGAAAGTAAGAAACGACGGCCAGTTTATTCCCCAACGCCGGTCCGTTTCCGGCCGAAAGACAGCCCGTCGACGGCTGAACGCCGGACCGGCGATTGTTCTGCGTTTAGCCGGCGACGGGCCGGCGTTCGTCCGTGGCGTTCTACCTGTGTCAGTGGTAGAGCGTTGGTCTTGTAAACCAAAGGTCCGTAGTTCAATCCTGCGTGGGGGCATATTTCTTTTTCGAAGATTTTCAAAAAATAGTATCTTACCCTTTGTACGGTGGACACGGAATGCGGACGCCTTGAATGGTGACGGCTGAAATTTCTTACTTTTTTATATTGAAATCCTAAAAAAACGAACGTGGACGATCCTTTTTGATGACTTGAAAACGGCGCTGAACGAATGGAGCCGAGGAAGATGAAGTCGATGGAGACTTTGATGGAGATGGACGAGAATAGAAATGACGTGCTGTTACAGGCGGCACGATCACTTTTTTCATCAGTGACGAATTCTGCATTTCTCGGAGCTGAAATTAGGAGATTTTGAAGGATTTTCATAAAAAAAATAACGAAATTATAGTTGAATTTCGAAGATTTTCACTTTTTTTCGATAAAATTTCGATAATTTTTGATTTTTAACTGAAAAATATATAGTCCGTACCGCCTGTTCATTCTTTCTCTGCTCCATAATCGCTTCGGCATACCAAAGAACCATTTCGGTACTTGTCATTTTGTGTACTTGATCTTTCAAATCAACTTCCACTCTGATCATTTTTGGTGGCATTTTTCGAGCGAATCTGGAAAAAATTACGAAATTTTTAGACTTTTGAGAATTTTTAGGAACTTTTAACGGAAAGACAAGCAGAAACAAGGCAAAATTGAAGAATTTATTCTTGAAAAACTGAAAAAATTGAAAAAAAAATTTTTTCAGAAAATAATGCAAGAGCGCTCCATTGACAATCACCGCAAAAAATTCAAATCTGGTTTTTTGAAGGAATTTTTTTTTTTTGGATTTTCAGATTTTTCGGCGTTTTTTAAGAATTCTCCGAACAATTCCCTCGAACAAAAATTCAGAAATCTGAATAAGAAAAAGAAAGACGAATTTTCAAATAAAAACTTTATTAATAAATCTTTAAAAAATGTTAAATATTTCAGAAAAAAATTTCAAGCAGAAAAATGGTTTACAGCAATGAATTTAAATAATTATACAGGTTGGGGGAAAAATTTGAAAAAAAAACCAGTGATTTAAAAAAAAGAAAGAGTTCGATTTGTTGAGAGGAATCTGATGAAAGAGACCGGAAAATTGCACTTTTTTGACAATTAAATAGATTTGAAATGCAGGAAAAATAGCACAGAAATGGGTAATTTGTTGAAGAAAAAGCGATAAAATTTAAATAAATTTGGGTTTTTTGGTTAGTAAAAAACAAAAAAGTTGGTTAAAAAAGGGGAAATTTGGCCCTAATTTAGGGAAAGAATAGTTTAAGTTCACGAAAACAAACCGAAAAATCAAGATTTTTGAGTTAAATTAACCTCTTTTTCTTCTTGTTTTTCATAATGTTTTTGTAGTTTATTGAGTTGAACAATCAATTTCTCTTTTGAAATATCCTTATTTCCATATCGAATTTCTCTCGTTCTCGATAATCGAATTCCAATTGAATGATGATTTAATCGACAATTTTTAAATCGAAGACACGGAAGACAGAATGGATTTTCATCAGAATTCTCAAATCGAGATTCTGATAATTTCTCAATCGCTTCGATCACCAATCGACAATTTTCACTCATTTTTGATTCTGAAGAAAAATTGAAAAGTTCAGTTTCGGATTGAGAAGGGGAAATCGATGGGATTGATGGATTAGATGAATGAGCAGGAGAAGAAAGTTCCACTTTCAATTGTTTTTTGGGTGGAGTCGATGGATGATGGGTTTCGGAATGGATTCGCCGTTCGACAAAGTTCGATGATAAAGAATGGATCTGCAAAAAATTAGGTTTTTCAAAAAAGTTTTATTTCTATTCTGTCACTGTTTTCAAATAAATTTATTTGAAACTTTTTTTTTTCACAAATCAATTTCGAAATCCTCGTAAAAAAACAGAAAATGTTCCGTTGATTTTCACCATTTTTGGCATTTTTAGATTAATTTTGTTCGAAAATAATGGTTTCTCTTTTTAAATTTTTTTTCCAAAAAAACTGAAGAAAAACATCTATTTTATTACAATCTGATGATCTTTTTGATTGAAAAAGTTTTCGACATTTTTCATTCATTTTTGACTGAAAAATATTTATTTTAAAAAGTCGATAATTTTTCATTTTTGAAAATAGAATTCGGATTTTCGTTAAAAACTGTTAAAAATGGGTTAAAACTAACAAGAAAAACAGCTTTTTTTATGAGAAAATTTCTATTATTCATCAATTTTCTCCATATTTTTTGTTTCAAATCTTACCTTCTGTCGTGAGCTACTCCTCTCGCTGGAACTCATCGAACTCCTTTTCTGAAAATCAAAAAAATGTATATTTTCCCCCGTTTTCTCAGAAATTACCAATGGATTCTTCATCATTTTTAAGGCATCCATTGAAATCTTCATATATTCGATATGATTCAAAATAACATGCTCATTCATATCTTCTCCCGTTGAAAACCAACTTTCACACGATTCCCAGCCGCATTTTATCTGAAATTAATCAATGAAAACTATATTTTTGCATCTTTTTCTTACCATTTGAGGGGGTGACCGCCTATTCTCCATGTGATTTGCTGAAAACTGTTGAATAATTAGAAAATTGGGTTGATTTATGTTTTAAAAAATCTAGATTCATTAAAAAAACGCAAAAAATCAGTAAAACCCACTGGGAAACGCGGATAATCCAAAAAAAAATAAATTCAAAAAACCCCTATTTGTTACAAACGACACTCCGAAATAACAGTGCGGTGGGGCGCACTCTCCTCGGTTATTTTGGAGGGAATTTCGAAAATCAGTTTTTTCTTGCAGGAAAACTTTTTAATTGAATTCCGGGGTAAAAAATATGATTTTGGGGGTTTTTCCAACAGAACAGAGTAAAGAAAAACTATTTAATCCAATTTATTAATTAAAAACCCGATTTTTTCAGGAAATTACACATTTCTTGTCCTTCTTTCTCTTTTTCTTCCCTTCTTCCGGTTTTGCCTTCTTCGCGTCTTCTGATTTCAATTTTAAAGGTGCATGCGAAGATTTCGGTTTATCTGTGAATACAACGTCTTCCAATTTCTTCGATTTCTCTTTTTCCACTGGTTCCGAAATTGACTTGGTTCTCACCGGCTGCTCCGGAAAAATAACATCTCCAAGTTGCCTGGATTTTGGTTCTTTAGCAATAACTGACTTTTTTTCAACCGTTTCCTTTGAACTTTTCTTTTCTTTCGAATGTTTTTGAGGGTTATCCGAGAAAATGACATCTTTCAATTTTATAGATTTTGGAGTGAATTCTTCCGCGTCTTCTGGAGTTATTGAAGACGTCGTTCCACTTAATTTTGATTTTTTATCGTTTATTGGAAGACCTGGAGAGGAGATCTGAAACAAAACATTTCAGATTGAGATTGAAGCCACGCCCCCTTTTATCAAACCTTATCATGCTCTTCTCCACTTGTTGACTTCGTCTTGACTTCCTTTTTAGACTCTAATTGCTTGATTATAATGAGTTTATCCAATGGATTCGCCTCCTCATTTTGATATGATTCACAACAGAAATCCATTCTTTTTGATCTAGTTCTTGATGAGCTTTTGTTGGTTTTAACTTCTAGATCGATTGTTAGACGAGGGAGGAAATAATAAGTGGGGATGGGGTTTTCTTGGTCTGGAATTTTCAAAGCGATATATCTTGGTTTCTAGAAGAGATAGAAGGAAGTGACCAACTAGGGTTTGTTGAGTGCTACATTTCGTTAGTTGATCACTTTTTGATAGCTGTGATGGGAGCCGAGTTATGAGAGACGCAGAGAAAGAGGGTGTTTAACTCTAGGCGCGTCTTTCTAGTAGTTCATAACTTTGAAGGCACCTATCTCGCTTCTCGTTAGCGATAGCAAAAAAGTGTTAACTAACAAAATATTCCTCTCATTATGATCAATATTTTATTAGTTGACAACTTTTTTCTACCTCCAATGGTAACCGAGTTATGACTGTTTCAAGAAACAATCCATTTTTTTTATCTCAAAGTCCCCTCAGACAAGAAGAAACTTGCTGCCGGCAGGTTACCAGAAAAGTTCCTGCCACAGGGCAGGGGCAGGAACTTTTTTTTGAGGCCTGCCGGCAGGAACTTTCCTGCCGGCAGGTTAATTTCCTAGAAGCCCCGCTTTCCCCAGCCCTCGAAAAACAGAATTATTGCTTAATATAATTTATTATTATATTTATAACGTTCACAAATAATCCAAAAACCAAAATTATACTGTTGTTTAATTGACATAGCCATTTGTTGTTGATGACGTGGTTCTTTACGAAAAGTAGAAGCAGAGAGCAGTCGTCGTTCCGCATACTTCGACAAGCACTTTAGGTTTCTCCTCTTTTGATTTGGGGCCAATGTCTGAAATATGATTTTGTTTTTTAGTTTTTAATTAAGTATAATCCTTACCTTTTATTAAGCTTTAGCGCATGTGTTTAGGCGTTCCATTGCTTCAAGTCGGTGATATCCTGCAAACATTCCACTAAAAAAAAAAAATGATTTGGCTTTCGATACCTGAAGAATGTCGAAACAGACACATCTTGAGGGCAATAGCGTACGAAAATATGTGACAGCAACTTGAAAAACAAAATAATTAAAACAAAAAAATTCGAAAAGTGATGAAAATAAGCGAAGCGTCGTTTGACCTGCCGGCAAGTTAACACTCTTATCCTGCTGGCAAGCTAAAAGTTATCCTGCCGGCAAGACACTTGACCTGCCAGCCTGCCGGCAGCTTCTTTTCGATGGCATGGCTAGGGCAGGCCTGCCATTTTGAAAAAAGTTCCTGCCGGCAGCACATTAACCTGCCGGCAGGAAGTTCATTCTTGTCTGAGCCATATCTCAGTTCCCAGGAGAGATACAAAAAAGTTGTCAACTAACAAAATGTTCCTCTTATTAAGAGAAATATTTCATTAGTTGATCACTTTTTGATATCTCTTTTCTGAAACTAGATAAACCTCAAACTTACCCTTATCACTTGCATCCTCAGCTACAGTAATCTGTACAAACCCATCCAATCGATATGGATCTTCAGGATCTCTCGAACTAAATCCCTTATCTCTTATCTTAAAAAACAACAATTTCTGTGGTTGGAGTACTGTAGAAATCTTCATTTTATCCTTTTTCTCTTCCACAATCACAAATCTCGATGAGAATAAATCCACATCAATTGAATGTTGTTTTGTGTCTTTATTCATTAAAACAAAACGTTGAGATCCATTTAAAGGGACAGTTAGATCCTGAAAAAAAGAATTTCAGAGAGACTACAAACTACACTTACAGAAGAATCGAATCCCATTCTTTTCACAGGAATAATTGGAAAATGATATCAAATTGGGATTCACTTTTTATGGAATTATTTCATCAAATGAGAAGAAAATCGAGGATTTGAGGATAGCAAAGTGAGTTTTTAGTGTAGAGTTTCACGAGAAAAGTTGAGTTGTTTTGTCAATTGTGAACGCTTAATTTTTAGTGAAATGTTGTTTTTTGTTGAATCGGGTATATCTCGGTTTAGAGGGAAGATATCAGGAATTGGTCAACTAATGAAATATTGCTTATGACAAGGGCTACATTTTGTTAGTTGACTACTTTTTCATATCTCTTTTCTGAACTGAGATAGGCACCTTCGAACAGAGGCTCGCAAACAAAGTTAGGGTGTATGATTGTCTGCACTCTCTTTCAACAGCTATATCTCGGCTCTCGTTAGAGATATCAAAAAGTGGTCAACTAGTAAAATGTTGCTCATAACCATGTCTACATTTTATCAGTTGATCACTTTTTTGTATCACTGTTCTGAACTGAGTTATACGCATTTGAATACGGTATACCGTAAAGCGTAGACAAGAAACCAATCTTTGGCAGCACATTCTCATCTGTTTGACATTTCTGTTCGAAACTTTAAAAATAAACTTTTAAAATCATAATCACATTTATTGAAATTGAAACGAGGGAAAGAGAAGATATTCAGCTGATCACACATCTCTTCTTCTTTTTCTTTTTCTTCTTCACGTCCTTCACCTTATTCTCATTTCTTCCGAATTCTGAATGAATTTTCTCCGTTTTCATTGTTGATTTTGTTGATTTCGATTGACAACTGGATTTTTCCGTTCTTGTTGACTTCTCAGACTTCGTAGATTTCTTAGATTTCAGTGATTCCGATGGAGCCGACTCTTTTTTCGATGAGTTTTCAGTTTTCAATGGAAACTCGGACTCTTTTTCGGATCGTTGATTATCATCCTTTGAATACTCCGTTGGCATTTGTGACTGATTTTCAGAGAATTTCGATTGATTCCTTTTCCCATTTTCTTTCGATTTCCTCTTTTCATCTTCCATACTTTCAATCAAACGTCTTTTACATTCAATACTTCTCCTACGACGATTCGGATCCCAACCTCTCACCCCACCATCATGTCTTATCTTCGATTTTATCTCTTCTTCGATTCTCTTCTCTTTTTTTTCAGTCATTGCTTTTTCTCTTCCACTCAACTTCAAATATCGAACATTTTCTGGTAACCCGTCTGCATATCTATCATCATCAATTGCCTCAACCAACAATTTATCGTCCAACGGACTGTATTGATACGGTTCTTTGCACCAGGTTATCGAATCATTCTTTTGTTGTTTGTACTCTCTATAAGAATTCGTTTTCGGATCATTCACAACATCGAAATCCGGCAAAGTATGAGTATCGTCTGAAAAAAAAGTTTCTGAATTTTTCAAAAAAAAAAAATGCTTACTGCAAGAAACTCCAAAAGAAATCCGTAAAACACCTTCATGTCCCGTGGATTCCAATAGAACAAGATTCCTCGTACTTCCCATGTCTTTCAATCGAAAAAGTAATATTTCAGAAGGATTTAGAGATGTTTCAGCTTGATATTGATCAAAATTTAATCTGACGCTTTCGAGTAATTTGTATCTTGATGAGGATAGATAAATATATAAATTGAGAGCAACCGAATCCATATTTTTCACTTGAATGGTCTTATATCCACAGTGAGGAACCGATATACTAACAATTGGTTCTCGATATTGCATTTTGAACGGAAAGGATGAATGAAGAATGAGGAAATATTGGAAAGACTCGAAATTTGAAAGGTCAAACCGGAAAAAATTGGGAGATTTTTCCGACGTGAATGTTATCGGATTATGATTTTTAAAGTTTTCAGAATATTTGTGTTTTCACTTCTGAACTTTGTAACTCAGTTCTCATAGAAGATACAAAAAAGTAGTCAACTAATAAAATGTAGCCGTTTTTATGAACAATATTTCATTAGTTGATTAATTTTTTGATATCTCTAACGACAACTGAGCTATAACTGTTTAGAGTTTCAGTTAAGTCAAGAGAAGCGGAGAGCGGAAGAGTGTCTAGCTGTCTAAGTCATATCTCGCTTCTCGTAAAAGATACAAAAAAGCAATTAACTAATAAAATATAGCTCTTGTTTTGAGCAATGTTTTGTTAGTTGACGACTATTTGATGCCTCTACTGGGATCTGAGATATGAAGTTTTTAAAATTCTACTAATCACTTCATTGCCATATTTCATGGCAGTGTTTGCACATTTCTCGTATTCCATCTAAAACTTGCTACGAAATATTTTTTTATAAATAAAACATTTTAAAACATAAAACTTCTCTTCACAGATCCTAATTTTAATTTGAAAATCTATGGAGGAGCTATTTAGAAAAAAAAACGAAACATTTGCGCTTGAATTTCAAAACTCATTTATCTCGGCTCTCGTTAGAGATATCAAAAGGTTGTCAACTAATAAAATAAAGTTCATAATAAGGCCTACATTTTGTTAGTTGACAACTTTTTTGTATCTCCCCTACAAACCGAGATAAACGCATTTGAATACGGTATATCGTATACTGTATACGATGAAACAGTCTTCAGCAGCCCATTCCCATCTGATTTTTGTGCTCTGAACTTTAAACATAGACTTTTAAAATCATAATCACATTTATTGGAATTCAAACGAGGAAAAAAGTAGATATTCAGCTGATCACGCATCTCTTTTTCTTTTTCTTTTTCTTTTTCATATCCTCCAACTTATTCACATTTCTTCCGAATTCTGAATGACTTCTCTCCGTTTTCATCGTTGATTTTGTTGATTTCGATTGACAACTGGATTTTTCAGGTTTCGTCGATTTATCCGATTTCGATGGAGCAGCCGACTCTTTCTTCGATGATATCCCTGATTGTATTGACAATTCTGAATCATTACCGGACCTTGATCGCTCATTTTTACTCTTTGGGTTTTCAGATTTCGATGTTAGTTGAGACGGATTTTCAGGGAAATTCGATTGATTCTTTTTCAAATTTTCTTTTGAAACTTCTGGTTTCTTATCATCACTATCCGGAATTGCTAGATACTTCTTCCGACGCCTCCTACGATTTTTGATTCTCGCTTCTATTTGTGTCTTATATTCCTCGTTATACTTCTTATCCTCATCACTTAATTTACAATATCTGACCTTCGATGGCATTCCTTTCCCATATTTATTGTCAGCAATCAATTCCACTTTCAGCTTCTCATCCCACGGCTCCGGTTCATTTTTTTCTAAACACCAAGTGATAGAATTATATAACTCTTTTTTGAACTTTTTATAAGCTTCGGTTGGTGGTTCATCAGAGACATCGAAATCAGCTAAGAAATGAGATTCATCTGAAATTTTATTTTTTTTTTCTTAAAAAAATGAAAAAAATTCTCACCCCGAGTGGGACCGAACGACACTCTCAAGACACCTTCGTGGCTTCTAAATTCCAAATGTTTCGTATTTGTCAACGGACCTTTATCTTTTATTCGGAACAACAGAGAATGAGATGGATTTAATGAATCATTTATATCAAAATGTTCATAAGTACCTCGAATACTATCGATTAATTCATATCGATAAGAGAATAATCGGATATGAATTTTTAGAGGGACCGTGTCCATATTAGTCACTTCAATTGTCTTTTGTCCATTGAGAGGTATTGAGAAACTGATACTTGATGCCCGATATCCCATTTGAAAGGGTGAGAAAAAAAAGAAATGAAATTTTTGAAAAATCAAAAAATTTGAAGGGTTCACTGTGAAGAAGAGAAAGGATTAACACGTCATTATTTCCAACATGTCATTATGTTAAGTGTGTTAGTTTAAAAAAGTATATCTCGGTTCCCAGCAGAGGTACAAAAAAGTTGTTAATTAGTGAAATGTAGTCCTTGTTATAAGTAACTTTTTATTAGTTGGAGTTTTTTTGATATCTCTAACAAAAACTGAGATATAACGGTTTGAAGTTTCAGGTACCTCTAGAGAGGAGACGTAGGGCAGCTGAGTATCTTGCTGTCTAACTCATATCTCGCTTCGCGTAAGTGATACAAAAAAGTGATCAATTAATAAAATATAGCTCTTGTTTTGATCTATGTTTTGTTAGTTGACAACTTTTTGATAGCTTTTCAGGGAACTGAGATATGATGCTTATTAAATTATGCTAATGACTCATTTCATGGCACTGTTTGTGCATTTTTCGTTTTCCATCTAAAACTTGTTACGAAATCTTTTATAGAAAATAAAATATTTTTGTGAGATAACATTTTTGTTTAAAGTACTTAATTTCAGGAAAAAAAAATCTATGAAGGAGCTCTTTTCTCTCGAAAAGAAACAGCAAGTGAAATTCGAAGTCATAAAGATGCCGCCCTCTGGCTAAATCGATTATATCTCGATTCCCAAAAGAGGTGTCAAAAAGTTGTCAACTAACAAAATGTTGCTCATAAAAAGGCCTACATTTCATTAGTTGATTACTTTTTCGTATCTCTATTCTGAACTGAAATATTGTACTGCGAAAAAACAGTTCAGGGATTTTTGTCGTTTTAGGTGTTCAACTTGATGCTGACTACTTTTTCAAACTTTTTTGATAAAAAACAAGAAAAGCTCCAAGTAGATCAACAACACATTTATTTCCTTTTCAAAACAGAAAAAAAATCAAACAATTTGAATCGGATCCTCGAAAACCTGCTCATCCCGTTCATCCTGAACAACTGTGTCTCTGAATCCGAGACAACGAACGAGAGTATCCGGATGAAGGAAGATCATGTCTGAAAGTCTTTCAATTCAATATGCTCTTATAATAGATGTAACTTACAGTTGAAGACGAAGAGAACAATGAATCGAATTGATAGAATTCCGATGATAACCCAGAGGAGATTCATGATAAGCCAAGGGATTACTGTAATAATGCGGAGTATATAATGGTCTTTGGGTACAGCAAAAAGAAAAAAAAGGTTTTGAGAAAAAAAGGAAAATGATTATAAGAAACGTTATGAAATGAAGGACCCCAATTCGAAGTGTCTCCCTTTCTCTGCGTCTCTGCCGATCCCGTGATTTCTCGCTTGCAGATGACTAATCGCAGACTCCTCCCACATTTTGAATTGTTTTTATCTATTCCCATTCCAGTCGCTCTAATAAAAGAGCAGTTATTCGAGAATGCTGATTTGCTCAATTTTTGGCATTTTGATCGATCTCATCAAAATCTTCTTTTTCGTTTTTCGGACATTGCTTTGTAAGTTTAGGGGATGTGAGTTACATAAAATAGGGATTCGGATTCTCATCAGAAATAGATTAGGGAATTTAGAAATAAGCTGTTTTCGAGTTAGGTGAAGGCCCAAATAATAAAACAGAAAGGGACATGTAAACTCCAATTTTTAAAAATTTTCGAAAACAAATTTTTAAAATTTCCGATAATCTTCAATTTCAGTCTATTTTTTTCAAAGCGATTTATCTCAATTTCCAGAAGAGATTAAAAAAAAGTTGTCAACTAACAAAATGTAGCCCTTATTATGATCTACATTTCATTAGTTGAAGACTTTTTGATAGCTCTAACGGGAACTGAGTTCTATCGTGTCAAACTTTGGGTATGACTCTAATACAGAGGTCTTCCAACGCATCCAACTTTTCTTTTCAAAGATTTCAAAAAATTCTTAAAATAGACTTTCTTAGTCTTCACGAGTAATCAGGTGCTACAGTAATCTAACTCCCCCTAATTTCAGTCCACCTGGTCCCACCAAACGAACTCCATATCCTCCACCGCCATCGTCTCTTCGAACCTGGAGATCTCATTGCCTGGATCGATGAAGACGACGAGTCCGATGAGGAATTCGAAGACGAGGAACCAGATCAAGGCTTCCAAGATTGGCGTGATGTTTTGTAATGGATTTTTTGAAATTGGTATCCGACTACCTAATTTTTAACTTTTCCTCTCTATTTCTTAACTTTGCCCTAATATCCATGTTCAATTTTTTTTTAATTTTAAATTTTTCTGTGATTCTAATAAAGTAAATATTACCCCCAATCGAAAGTTAGAACAATTCAAATTCAAATTCAAAAAGAAAGAGAAAAGTACAAAAAAGGAAAAGGCACTCGGAATGAGAGAGGCGGTCACAGGAAAAGAGAATGGCCGATGACATCAGATTTTTATTTGATTTTTCCTTTTTTCTCTGAAGTAGGTAGTGCCGACAGTTTTTTTGTTCAAAATGACCCTCATTTACCAATTTTTCATTTTTATTTTTTATTTTTACTATTTTAACAACTTTGAATTCAATATTCAGAAAAGTTTCACTTTTCTTATCCTATTTTAATACTCGAATCTGATTAACGGATAAAAATTAATCAGTAAATTTTTTTTCGACAAATTCATCAGCAGCCATAATGTTCTTAAGCACTACCCGGCCAAGATCTGCTGAAGTTTAAACATATAACATCCTTATTTAGTGCTTGAAATTGCCGAAGCGTTGCATGGTTCTACCGAAGCTTGTGGACCTTCTAACCCTCCTCCCTTTCCCCAAAATGAGTAAATGATGCCCTCATATGATAGTAACTGTTTTACTGCTCTTAATCAAAACTACATCATAACTCTATTCTAACGCCTAATCATTTCGTCATCACAGTCCCTCTCCCTCTTCCCTTACTCAGAACCATTCGTGTCACCCTGTACCACTCTCCACTTTTCCATTACTCATCCATTAGAGATAACAAGATTTCGAGAGAACATCTCTCTAACCAAAGACTCATCTAGATTCTGACACTTCTTCAACAAAAAGTAACTTCATTATGACAGTAACTAGTACTATAAAATGATTGGGAATGAAAGAAATGAATAATTACGCATTGAAAGATCAACAGTTAGAGAATGAAATGATAATGAGCAAGGTTCTCAATGGAACCATTGGAATGGACGCATGTGAAGTCCCTCCATCATTTCCTCGTGTGAGTTGAGAGATTCGTCGTTTTGGAGCGATGCGCGGTACACGCGGTAGTGATGTTGGTGTGGTGGAAGACGATCGTTTCTCATGAGCATTAGAGTGCGTCTCTGGAAATGGATATTGTAGAGGGGAGAAGATGGCTAGAGATATTGTAGGATCTAGGTTTGGTAATACAGGAACGATATTAACATCTATCTTTAGATTACGTTGTCACTACCGGAGTCTTGATCATCTATGAAAGGCTAGGACTACGTTTTATCTAACTGATGAGTATTGAGATTGTGTACAGTCTACATACAGTCTATTCGCTAATGTCTAACCTATATTTCTTGATATTTTTAACTTGCTTTTAGTGGTTTTGAGCTTGAAATCGTAACTAGAACTATCGAAATCCGACCTTTGTCAGCTTTTAGTGATAAGATGAATGCAAAATGTGCAGAACAGCTTTTGGTTCTAATCTTGATCTTTGCTCGAATCTGGTTCTACCAGAAGTTGCTTCGACTTGCTTAGGTTATTTATGCCAATACGGGGTCTAGAAGACGCCACAGCACCCCTATTTCTGTAAATCAAACTCACGCGCTGCTCCTCACGACGAGTCAACGGCTCTTCTCCAAACGCCTCCGGAATTGGAATCGGAGCAGAAGCGATGCGAAGAGAAATCTGGCGAACCGGAGCCTCCATGACAGCAGGGTCCTCTTCCATCCCTTGAACGATTACCGCCTTCTCTTCCTTCTTGGAATCCTTCTCCACAATTGGAGTTGGAGCCACTTTCCCTCCTTTAGCGACTTTCCAGAAGATAATCTTGACAAACTTCCAAATTCTTTTGAACATTGTCGATCAAAGAATCACCTGAAAATCAGAAGAAATTAGATTAAGAAAAGAAAGTCGTTCTCGGGGAAAAATCGAAATTTTTTAATAATTCTAAACAGGACAACTTAAGCCAGATGCTCGTCTCCTTGTCATTGTGGGCGGAGTCTCATCGTTTCTTAGAGGAAGCTAAAAGTGTGTGTGGAAATGAGAGACTGCATGTTTGTCTTGGCAGATGATTAAGAAAGTTGTATACAGTATCCCCGGAGAAAAATGGATGATTAATAGGGAGAGTGGTAGAATGAGTTATTATAAGTTTCGATGGGTACTGGTTTTTTGAAAATTCTCACAACTTTTGTTTTTCTGAAAATCCTGTATTTTTTACCTAAACATGCAAAAAAACCTAGAAAATTTTAGGCCAGCACAAATGTCTCTCTCATTATTTTTGTGGGCGGAGTCTGTTTCTTTTTGATTATGAAAAAAAGTGTGTGAAAATGAGAGACTTCAACTTTTTGAATCAGTGTGTTTGTTTCGTCAAGGTGTGCAAGAGAATTATTTACAGTTCTATGCAATTGGATCCCATTTACAGGGAACGATGAAACCTCGCGATGTCTTATCATTTTTCAGCAACATCCATTTTCTCCTTTAGAAAGTATTCTCATAATCCTCGGTTAACAATTTCCTGGTCGATTGCGCCATGGCGGCGGGTGAAAAAGGAATTACTCGAGAGGCAAGGGACTGAGATTCCAAAACAAAACAATCCGCGAAGGGCGCACCGCCATGTCAGAATAAAAACATTGTGTGAAGTGGCGCAGGAGGTCCGAGGATTACTTTGAAGAAGCCGACTAGAACGGAAAATTGACTACCCGTAATATAAGGGAATCTAAATAGAATTTTTTCAGAGAAGACACGATTAAAATGATAGTGCATGTATGTTCAAATAATTATAACTCATTTCCCATTAGACTATAAGTTATAACTCACTTCCGGTTGACTGTATTTTTGAATACCTATTTCGAACAGATTTATCTCAGTTCTCATTTAAGATAGAAAAAAGGTGTCAACTAATGAATTGTTGGTCTTAATAAGGGCTACATTTTGTTAGTTGACAACTTTTTTGTATCTTCAATGGGAACAGAGTTACACCTACATACTTGGAGTTTCTCTTTTAGGTTTACATTAATATTTTATTCCAGATCACCATTGTCTCCACCGACGTCATTGGCCTCTCGAGTTCATCTCCAAGCAATCAGCCACGTCATCATCCTTTCTCTACGCCCTCCTAAAACACTATACTCTCTCACTGGAGCTGATTCAGGGAGAAAGGGGGAGAAGCGACCTCATTTTTTCAATGAGGGAGAAGTAGAGAGACAGGGGAAGGGGAACCATTTCGAAACGGTTAGAAAAAGTTGGATTATGAAATCGGGAGACTTTGCTTTGTTTTGTAGCTTCAATTTTATCTATTTGGCCAGCTGTTATATGAATCTTTTGCGGAATTGATAAGAAATTTGAAATGAGTCATTTGAAAAATTGATAAGGATTTTTTCATGGGCTCCGCTCCTGGCAACCTGCAGTCCCTCATGGTCCTAAAAGTTCGAGATGTTTTTTTTTAATTTTATGGTCTTCAGGTCCTTCTGTAGCTTGCTCTAATCCACACCACATTCCCAATATCCCATTTTGTCTGGGAACCCTTCCACTGACCTTGCCAACGACGATGTTTGACGCGTTGACTCTTTACCTACCGGCCAACCAAAAAAAGTATAATAAAAAGTTCCCACATTTTGAATCGAAACAACGAGTTGAATTAAATGTCAACACACCTTTTCTCTTCGAAAAATAAGGAGAACAGAAAAAAAAAAGAAAAGAGAGGGAAATGGATGGGTCGGCTGCCTTATCGAGCAAGTCAACACGGGGAAGGGAAAGGTGAGAAAGAGAAAGAGAGAGAGAGAGGGGAAGGAGGAGAGATCTTTGAATAGTCATTTCGAAATTACAGGAGTGTTCCAAAAGAAGTGAGGATTCAGAATCCGGGGTCCTCAGTTGACGGTACCATGATCCATCGGGTTAAGGAGGCGCCGCGCTAAGCCTTCAGAATCTGGCCTATCCTGGAAACAGTTTTTTAGATGATGAGAGCCAGATCTGTGCCGGACCGCGCCGTGTCCTTTAAAGGATTTTTGGGCCAGGTCCGCCTGAACCACGCATGCGGACATTGGGCCTGCTCCCTTTTAGCAAGCAATATCCAAGCCAGGTATCTCCATTTGTCCAGATGATCCCCCGCTCCCTCTTTTCTCCAAACGGTACGTCATCCCCCCATCTCGAAATTTCCATTCTCTCCCTTCTCCCAAGAAACAGTGCTCCCCCCATCCCGTCTCCCCATTTCACACACTCTCTAACTTCCTACCAACCGTGATCCTCAGTGGGCGGAGCTTATCAAAGGAAGCATGCGGCGAACCAGTGCCCCCTTTCTCATTCATTCTCTTTCTTTTTTCTTGTGAACAGTCAACAATTGCTTCTTCTTTACAGAAATCGATTTCTAACTTGGGCCCAAAAATGATCAAGGGACTTCTGAAGATAATTCGATCCGTTTTCTGTTGTGATTGCTGCAAGAAAGGAAAAAAGAAAGGTATAATTGGATTTGTTTTTTGGTTAAAATGGGATGAGTTTATATAGTTTTTCAACTGATAACAGATAGAGAGTCATCTGAAAATTGAGAGGTTGGGAAGGGGTGAAAAGTAGACTGAAAGGCGGCATATTTGTTCTAGTTTAAAGGGAGGTCTGGTTGGTACAGTGATTGGTTTGGGATGGCGGACTAGGTGATGATGCAAATGGTTGGCATGTAAGCTTGAAACCAAAAGCAGAAGGGACAAGAAATGTTGTCTAATCTGGCAGAATAGGGGAAGAACTTTCAAGGTACTGTAGAGGGGAAAACTATAGCATAGTTTTGGAGGCAACTAGTGACGTCATAACTGAAGCGTCATACTCTGACAGAGCTAGCTAGAATGGAGATTGGTCTGTGAATCAAGAGGAAGCTAACTTTAAGTTTTGGGCTTGGTATTACTGTACTTAACGCTGAAGAGTGATATAATATCATTGAAGCAGCGACTTCTACGCTATGTGTACACATCACATACGTCAAGACAGTATCACATCATCATCGAATACCGGCAATTTATTATATTGTCTTCAAATTGCTTATGTGTCCTGCGACCTTATGAGGTCCATGTCACAGAAAACATACGTCGACTAGTCTATATTTTGTCACCTTCGCACTGATACCACGTCAGCAGTGACTAGATTGGAAGTGAGAGAAAGACCCTAGTTTAATACCCAAATGTGTTAGCTTTACTCAGAACAAAACCCCCATTTTTAAAGTTTATGTCTTAGTCATTTCATTGATAAGGACAATTGAAAAAAAAATCGACATAAGATGAGCGACCATGCGCGTACATTATTTTTGCTACTCAGTCATCTCCTCGAATCAAAAATACAGATTATGAAGTAGAAGATAATTGCTGACGTCACTAGTTGAGAAAATCTCTATTAGAAATTCTCCCGAAATAGGGCAGTAACAATGGTGTGACGCCCTCTTACAGAATTGCTCTCAGAAAAAAAATAAATAGTACTTCATGCAATTCTAATAGAGGTCTTTCGGAAACTGTTCAGCGGGACCAATACATTTTTGAGATACCTTTTCTTGGTGCACCTCTATTAGAGGGGCGATTCTAATAGGTACGATAATCCTTCTCTCAAAAAATTCTCATCTTCTCTTCCATAAAATAACCAACAAAAAGCCTCCTCCCAACAAAACGATAAAATCGACGGCGATTTTTCCCAGAGAAAGGTGCGGCTTTTTGTCTCTTTTTATTGATTGGGAACAATTTTTTTTATTGAAGCTGCGAAATTGTAAATATGAATGGTTACGGTATCGTTTTTGGAACTTTGGACCCCGGTGTGCTTGGTATGACAGGTCAAAAGAAGCTATGTTGAAATCAATTATCATATTGCGAATCAATTTGAAACCCGATAGTTTCAATTTCGTAACTGACTACACTATCTTCGGAATAAGTTCTTGCAAAACTAATCCCAAGTTGTCTTGACAGTTCATAAACAAAGTGTAGACGGAGTATGACTTCTCCTCTTTGATCACCAGTGCCACGGTCTCTCTCGGGGTTTTTTTTTATATATTACGATTGATAAGAAAGGCAGCTGATAGTAGTTGAATACTAAGAACTGTCAATTCAGTTTAGGACGGGAAGAGTAGTTTTTATGAACTGTTACTTGATAACGTGGTATCAAATGGCTTACGTAGCAAAGGTCCATAGTTATATAGTACATAGCTGAGAAGTGCGGAATAAAAGTTCTGGTTCGTGGAATTGGGAATCCGGAATTCCGCACATTTTTTTTTCTCTGAATGCGGAACTCGGAAGCGGAAATGAAAAAAAAGCCGGATCTCGGAATTCCGTGTAACACTGGTCCATGGGCTATAGAATGAAAGGATTATACTGATCTTCTACAAGAAGGCCCAAAATTGCTCTATTGAAAGGTGGTAACAAGAAATGTCAAAAAACAAAAAAATAATAAAATTTTTTGTCGGAAAACTACTACAGACCCAATCAGTACTCCTAAGCTATCCCCCCGAGCATAACTCTATTAAAAGAGCTACCGTATCTACTGCGATCCCTGTAGTTAGTACTAGTGCCCCGGTCAACAGAGCCACACCTGTTCCAAAGTTTTCAAAAAAGTTTTGAAACAATTCCTCACAATATTTTTGTTGACACTTCCTATTTTATTCTGAAATTTTTCGATGGACACTCATCGTACAAATACGGTGACTAATAAATAGTCTGTAGTAACAGGCAGTACAACCTGGCACTGAAGCGTACTTGGAACTTGAGAAATTTCTTTCGAAATTCGAAGTTGATGCTCCAATAGTGCTGTGCTTAACCTGGACTGGAATTTTTTGATGTTCCGTACTATTAGGGTAAAAGAGGTACAGGTAGTACAGCCAGGCACTGTACTTGAGAGCATGTAACTCGGGAAGTTGTTTTTTGCTGACTTAGGGTTCTTAGCTGTACTCTAATAGTATGGCACTCATCAACAAGACGGCAGTTCCTTGTTGGTCTACTGTGAGTGCAGTACTATTAGGGCACATGCGGTACAGACTAAACAAGGCTGTCCGCCCTTTTCTAAAAACCTAACAGAGAAAATATGGACTTTGACCATGCCCTTCTATTAGAGGGAACGGTAGCGGGTTATCTCAAGGACCCTGTACTCATCCTTAAGCTACTTCCACAGTATTCCCTGCAAATAGTTCCTTCTCCACATCAAAAACCACAAATTGCTTCCACTCGGTCTCCTTCTCTACCAAGAAGTCATATAAAAATTTCGAAAACTGTTATCACTCACTCCTCCCCTTTCCTAAAAACAAAAAACTCTTTCTTTCTCTATTCCTCCCTTCGTGCAAAAAAAACCAACTGATTACAATTGCACCGCCCATCCTTCCATCTTTCCTTTTTGAACACTATTATTTCCTTTTTCTTCTTCGAAAATGGACACACCACTTTCCGATTTGTTCTCGAAACTCATTTCGAGAGGCGAGAGGATTGAACGATGGTTGGATAGTTTGGATCTCAATCATAAACCAGGTATACATATAGTTTAGGTTTAGGGTCCAATGGGAGGGTTATTGTGAGTAATAAACATTTTGGTAGGTAAGTACAGCATAACGGGAGGGGTTAATTGCGAGGGACACGAAGCTTGGGGGAAATTACTAGCAAATCAGCGTTAAAACTCAGTTAAGTTAAGCAGAATTCCTAGATTTTCTGATAGCGCAGCTTGCTGAGCAGCGTTTAAAGGGGCAAGCTACTTCGAGCATCATCGAGCTACATAAGAATTTGGGCAATTCAAAGCTAACCTATCTTGGCTTAGCTAACCTAGTAGAAGCAGCGTTCATAATATTTGAGCTACTTATTTAGCAGTGTTCTCTTTTCGCGTCTTTCGGGATCTATAGCAACCTTCGCCTCGTTGCGAAACAATCCTCTTTCCTAAATAAATTCTCGGAATTTCACAATTTTCTCTGAAAAACCAACCTGTCCACTCATAATTCCTCAACTGATAAGAATCGAAAAGGTCTGGAAAACGATTGGTTTCGGAGAATATCAGTTTTTTGGATCGTTATTAATAAGAGTGTTATGATGTAATGCTAGAATGTAGCGATGGTTTTCGGGGAAACGTACAGAGACTGGGAGTCTTTGAATCGAGATATCTCGGTTACGGTGAGAGCTAGCGAAAAGTGATCAACTGATGAAATATCCATTTTGTTGTGAGAAATATTTCGTTAGTTGACAACTTTTTTGTATCTCTATTGGGAAATGAGTTATTATCATTTTAACAAAAAATCACATTAGGACGTGTTGATTGAGCGTTTCTCGGTTCTTCGACTTTTAGGCTTACTGTAATTGAGCTCAAACCTTCGATTATTCATGGGTTTTCTGTTATTCAACTCTGAAAACACTTAGAAAAACTTTAAACTTGAAGGGTTGTGCAAGGGAAAAAATGATCTAGCTGATTTATCTCGGCTCATGTTTTAGATATGACAAAAGTGTTAACTGATAAAATGTAGCTCTTAACAAGAGTCACATTTTATTAATTTTAAGCTTCTTGATATCTCTCATGAGAAGCGAGATATACCGTTTTTAAACACTAAATTGCGAGCCGTTTACGGATATCATCACTTAAAACTGCCATAACTGGTTTCTCGTTGAAGATATCAAAAAGTAGTCAATTAATAAATTGTTGCTCATAAAAAGAGCTACATTTTGTTAATTGACAACTTTTTTGTATCTCGACTCCAAACTGAGATATGCCAACTGAGAAAAATATATTCATCTATCTTTTCTAGGAATCAAAATAATCAGTACTAATTATCAATATCAATATTTTCCAGATGACATCACCGAAGGATCCACATCATCCCTCACTAATCTCACTTACTCACCAATTCCGGAGACCATTTCCTTGGCATCATCCTCGCCAATTCCTCCAATCAAATTCGATGGACCTTCCTCTCAAGAAGACGATTTTTATCAAGGAAATGCGACGTCATGGGATACAGATGAAGGACCTTCTGATGGAAGAGGGTTCCATCAGAACAAGCCCACTTTTGTTTTTGTTCAAGTCGATTTGAATGGAGATCAAATCAAGAATGAGGATGAATCGGATGAGGAGTCTTATGAATCCTATCAACCATCAAGAGTTCAAAGAAATCCGAATGCTCCGTGGGAGACTCCATGGACTGAGGAAGAGGAACAGGATCTTGATGAAATTCAAGTAATTATTTTTTTATTTAATTTTAAATTTTTGAAACTAATTGTTTAATTCCAGAATCTCGCCAACCGTGAAGCGGTAGCCGAACGCGTGCGAGTCAAGGAGGAGAAGATCACACGTCTCTACACTAAATGGTGGATTAAAGAATAAATTCCTTCTCATTTCTTTGTCTTAATTTCTATCATTTTCTCCAATTTTATCTTTTCTTTCCTAGATTAGTTTCTCCCTCCTCTTTCTACCGGTTTTCTTCAGAATTCCTTCCACTTTGAGACTCTTCCCTTCGCATTTTTCTTTCTTTCGGGCACCAAATCTGTCTTTTTTCAAGCAATTCTCAACACCTTCTTGTTTTAATTTGTGCAATAAAATCGTTAAAAAAGAGATTTTAGTCCCAATAAAAAATCCCCGAAAACCGTTACTCTGTGCGGGCAGTACTGCGAAAACCACGCGCCGCACACTGCAAAAGGGGGCGGGGCGTTTGTTTCGTCAGGCATTTTCTCGTTTTTTTCTCATTTTTCTATTGATTTTCGGATAAAAACTCGCCATGGGAGCCGACGGAGGAACCATCCCAAAACGGTAAGTGTTTGAATTGTTTAATTTATTGAAACATGCAGAAAAAATCCCGGAAAAATAATTATTTGATAAAAAAAAAGTATTTGAGATGATTTCTATTAAAATCGTTGAAAATGCTGGGTTTTTATTGTCAAAATATGATTTTTAACTTGATTTAATCGTAAAAATCGCGGAATATCGCTTAGAATCCGAGAAATATAGTATTTTCCTTGAATTTTTGCAATTTTCGACTTTTTCTAGTTTTCACAATTTTTCGCCGACTAAAAATGTTTAAAAGGCTATTTCGGTTTAAATTAAAGTAAAATCCTCATCAAATTTGCAGGAACTAATAATTTTCAACCGAATACTGTTAATAAACACTAATTTCCCCTATTTTCCAGGTGCGAATTAGTGAAAAAGAAGAAAAAGACGGAAAAACTCGACAAACACGTCAAAAACGCCACAAAATGGCGTAATTGTCAGCTAACTCAACTTCCACTCAAAAAGCCAGTGATCGCTTGTCGATTCGGAAAGCTCTACAATAAAGAAGACGTGATCAACGCGATTCTATCTAAGACTATCTCGAAATCAGCTGCCGCTTCTCATATTAAAGGACCAAAAGACTTTGTCGAACTGAAATTAACAGATAATAAGGATTTTAAGAGAGGAGATGTCAAAGGAGACGATTATAATGATGTGAATCAAACCGAATTCATTTGTCCGATCACAAATGTTCCAATGAACGGAATTCAGAGTTTTTTGGTGAATTGGCAATGCGGATGTGTTTATTCAGAGAAAGCACAACAAGAAGTGAAATCAACAGTTTGTCATGTTTGTGGTGGTCCTTATGATGCAACTAAAACGGTCATTTTGAATCCGGAGCCAGAGCAATTAGAGTTGTATAAGCTCAAATGGGAAGCTGAAAAGGCTGAGAAAGCAGCGGCGAAGAAGGATAAAGCCAAAAAGACTGCAGAAAAAATGGAAGCAGCTGCTGGATATTCTGCTGGAGAACCTTCTTCATCGACAGGAGTAATTGCCAATGGAGTAGGCAAAAATAGCGAGTTTTTCTTTTGTTAAATTAAGGCTTTTACTGGCTAAAATAGTGTCAATTCCGTAAAATCAACCCTCTTTTTTTCAGTTGATCTCAAAAAGAAGCTGGAATTCAACATAATCTCCGCTTCCTCATCTGCCGCCTCTTCATCATCAGACAGAAAAGCCGAGAAACGAAAAGCTGCAACTTCAGACATCCAATCGGATCCAACTAAATCAGACACTTACAAGAAGCTGTTCACAACGTGTGAAGCTGCGAAAAAGAAGCCAGACGGCCATTGGGTCACTTATAATCCACTTTATTATTGAATCTCTCATGTACATTCTTTCTTCATTTTTTCAAAAAATAATAATTTTATTCGAAAATTCTGTATATCAAATACTACTGGTTTTCGCCGGTTTTCTTCTTTCTTTTTTATTTTGAAATTCAGAATTTCTATGAAAATCTCTTCAGTCTCCTCCAAAAATGCTCTCCGTTCCAATGCGAACGGCGGCGTTCCGATTGGCCACGCCCCTTCGGCTTCATCTATCACCGGCCATCATCTCCCTGAATCAGACTCAACAAAAACGTGGAATCTCATCAAATGACGTATTCAAATTCACGGAAACCGCCACAGATCTTCCACCACTTCCAACTCCACCGGCTCCCGGATTATCAGTTGATGATTTGATCGCTTCTGGAGAATCTGTACTTGAAGAATTGGGTTTATGGTCGTGGTATAAACCGTCTTCCTATTTCAGATGGGGTTTGGAGAGTGAGTTTTTTTTTAGTTGAACGGAAAGAATTGGGAATTTTAAAAGTTTTTTGAATTTTTTAAGATCTACGAAATAAGTGAATTTTGGCGCATAAATTACGTTAAATTCTTTATTTTCTGTCTAAAAGAGGCAAAAAAATATCAAAAAATTGGAAATTCTTCTGCAGAAGCTAGCTGAAAATCAAATTTTAGAGCTGAAACTCAATCTAATGGGTTTTTAAGACCAAAAATGGCTGAAAATTGAGAAAAAAATATCGAAAAATAGCCAAAATTAATAAATTTCGAACTAATAATTATTTTTGAAATCAGATTTTGTTACTGAAAAATGATTTTTTTTTATTTAGAAAGAAAATGAAATCCAGAGAAAAAACTGAATTCCCATCTAGATTTCAGATTTTTTAGATCTCTTTAAAGTCATCTAACTCATTTTTTCTCTAAAAACCACAACTTCATCCGTTTCCAGGTATGCACGTGCATCTGGACATTCCCTGGTGGCTAACAATCGTCACAGCAACCCTAACCCTCCGTGCTCTTCTCATCGGAGTTCCCGTAATGTCTCAAAAACTAGTAGCGAAACAATCAATGTATCGAAAAGAAATGAATGAATTCCGTGATCGAATCGATGAGGCAAGAAAAGAGAATAATCAATTACTCCAACAACAGATCCTTCTCGAACAACGTGACTTCTTGAAATCAAAAGATATCCGTTTAGGAAGACAATTCCTTGTAATGGCCGCAAATGGAGCCGTATTCGCTACACAATTCTTCGCTATCAAAAAGATGATTGCTGTTAATTACCCGGGACTTTCCACGGGAGGAATTCTCTGGTTTCAAGATTTGACTGCCACTGATCCATATTACGCTCTCCCATTTATCTCTGCAGCTACAATGGCTTTAGTGACAAAAGTTGGAATTGAAATGGGAACGACGGCGGATCAAATGCCACCGATTATGAGAGCTTTTATGAGTTACGGTCTTCCTGTTGTTATTTTTGGTGTCTCTTCTCAATTTGCCACGGTAACTTCTGAATTCCATTCTTTTTTCCAAAAATCCTCTTCTTCCAGGGTCTCTGCGTCTACTGGACAGCCTCCAACGCCGTTTCTCTCCTCTACGCGGCCGCTTTCAAAGTCGACGCGATCCGAAAGATTTTCGGAATTCCACCGGTCGTCCCACCTCCACCATCAATCGCTCAGAAATCCGCATTTTCACAAGTCCTCAAATCGTATAAAGGTATTCTGGAAGCTTCTGGATTCTTTCTGAAATGAATTTTCAGACAACAAATCGATTCCACCATCAATGGCAGATCTCCGACAACGCGACGCGACCTCATTCAAAAAAGCCGGACGAGGCAAACCGATCACTTGAGAGAACGTGTAATATCAATTCTTTAATTAGTAGTAGTGGTTGATTTTCTTTGTTTTTAAGTAGGTTTTTTTCTGTTGTTTTTTTCATTGTTATCTCTTTTTCTCTTATTTAAAAATCAAATCTAGAATCAGAACCAATTTATTTCCTTTTTCGAAGATCTCATTAGGCACCAGTAGTCGATGTAGTTGTAGTCGTAGTAGTCGTTGTACTGTTAGTTACAGTACCCATTTGGGATGGTCCCGCCAAATTCTCCTCAGCCATCACTTTCGTGGCAAAAAGATTAGTCAACTCTTCACATTTAGCAGTCAGATTTCCATACTTTCTCTGAAAGTATAATTGAAAATAGATTTTTTAAAAAAGAGGTGGTCAAACCTTAATAAAATAAAACATATATGTATAAATGCCCATGTACTGAACGAATGATCCTTCAGTCTTCGGACGTTGCATACAAATTGTTTTAACGATATCAGCAATGGATGGTTCGACTCCTTCCTCTTCAAGTTTATGAATTGCAACTGCAAGAGCCAAAAAGAATGTGGAACGAGAGCCTCCGTTGAGTGATAGTATGAGAACATTGTCATCTGGTTGCTGAAATTTCGAATTCAAATTCAAATTAAACTTCAAAATTCAAAATTCCCTACTGCAATTTTGAGATAATCAAGCAATGTGATCGCCTCTTTGATGACGGCCGCATTCTTCAATGGGACCTGTCTCGACGGCCAATACTTGATAATCTTGGTTTCAGAAATGACAGAATTCGAGCATTCTGGTGGGAGAACTTCAATTTTTGCAAAGGTGATTTCACCTGCATCTTCAGCAAAACGATTATTGACCCACATCAATCCAAAAGTCTTGTATTCATCGGATTGTCTTGGGAAGAAAGTGATATCATCATCACCGCAAATGAAGGTTCTCATAGTACGTTTATCGAATACAGCCTGCCAGAATTGAGCTTCTTGATCGGCAACCGGAAATTGTCCAATCAATACAGGACGAGGCAATACTCCATCGACTTGAGCCATATTCACATATTCATCCAATTTCACCAAATTCGAATCCAGGGTTGGAAACTCGTCGGAACGATTCGATTTCTTGTTCGCAGCCCATTTTTTGCAGTCAATTTCAATATTCACCGGCAATGATTGAATCGTATAGTAGTCGCTTTTGGCTTTTTCGAAATCTGAAATTGAAATTGCAATTTGAACACGCTTCTGTTTTCCTGTACCCGAAAGGTTTCTCGGGAAAAAAATTCTGAAAAGTTAACTTTTGTAAATAATAAAGAACTTTAAAACAAGTGCGATAGAGCGCACTTACTCAATTTTTTTCTTGCAAAAAATTCTAAATTTTTCGTTTAAACGAGCGCGTGACCTTTAAAAACAGTCTTGTGACGTGTCAAATCTACGTGGAACACGTGGAAAAAAGATCCCTATCCAATTGACACGTGGCTCTGAAGTAGCCGCTGAAAAATGAACCTACCAATTTTCTCGATAAACGATTTAGCAACAGATTCATGCTTGCCGGTGCCCTGAACCGGAGTGGATTCCGACTTCTTTCGACACGATTGCGGTTTGCATGGCGGAGTTAACGGAGTAATGGGAGTTGCTGGTGTCCCGACGCTCCCATTCGATCCTTTCGAAGCACCGTCATCAGAAGAGACTGATTTCTTCCGATCATTACTCTTCTTCTTGGTACCAGCCTTCTTCGGTCTCGAGGAGACGGCCGTCGATTGCTCCAGGCGCTCCGTCATGTGTCCTTTATTCTTTCTCGTTGTCTTCGCATTACGTTTAGTGTTTTTTGTTTTGGTTTTTGGTTCGGCGCTGTTCTTCTTCCTGAAAAGTTCTGGATTGTGGAGGAGAGCCACGTTGGAAACTCACATCCTTATTCATAAGCAAAATTTATTATTGTTTTACTTCTCATGAGAAGAATAGTTCGATTGTTTGAAACTGATTTTTCTAGCTCATGTCGCCTATTAACACAGAAATTCGTGGCATCGGTGAACACGTTTGTCACGTTTTTATTATTTTTCTTTTCTTATTAATTTTTTTTAGGAATCCGTAGGCTGGACTTGGAAGACATTTTTTATAGAGAAATTTGTTCGTTTTTTGAAGAATATATTTATTTGAAATCGGTTTTTCATCGCCTCCCTCGTAATTGTTGTGATCTGAAAACAGTTTTTAAAAAAATATCTTCTGAATTGATTTTCCAATAATAAAAACATCAACGACTATTCGAGTAAACACTCCCTTCTTTATATTTCGAAATATTGTTGATTTCACCCACAATGACTCATCAAAAGAGACGGAAAAGAAGCAGAGAAATAGAAGAAAACTATGAGGAAACCCTCAGTATTCCTCTCATTTTTGTTTGAATTTTCTTTGCGATTTTCGTTATTTCTTAATCTGATTCCAGTTTGGGTTTTTCAGAAGTTCGATCGATTTTTCTTGACTTTTCAACATGAATATTTTCTCGAAACCGGATCCGAAAGGTTGGTATTTTTTTTTAATTTTAAGGAAATCATTTTTGAATTTTAAATTTATGAATTTTTCGAAAAAAAAGAGATATTTCTGGGTTCTTGTTGACTTTTCTTTTAATCTTTTAAAAATGTAATAAAAATCGACGAAAAGTGATTATTCCTAATAATAAAATTTTTACAGAACTCGAAAGAGCCAACAAACGAGAACTTCGAAAAACGAATCGAGACCTGGAATCGGATCGCCGACAAATGGAAAGAAGAGAAAAGGAATTGGAACAGGAAATTAAGAAATTGGCAGCAAAAGGACACAACGATGCGGCTCGTCATTTGGCAAAACAACTGGTTCAGTTGAGAAATCAGAAGACGAAAAGTATTGGAATGAGTGCAAGAATTAGTGGAGTTCAGGCACAGAATGCGTGAGTTTTTTGAATTTCAATTTGGTAGCGAGTAGTCAAGATCGCAAAAAAAAATCTATTTTTCAATTAAAAATTCAAATTTTCAGTCACATGCAAAGTATGGCAAAAATGGGATCCGCAATGGGAACAACCGTCAAAACGATGAAAGAAATGAACAAACAAATGCCGTTGGAAAAAGTTGCCGCGAATATGAGAGAATTCCAAATGGCTCAGGAGAGAATGGGTCTTACGGAAGAGGTTTTTCATTCAATTATCATATTTTATTCAATTCTGAATTTACAGATGATGAACGACACGCTGGATTCAATTCTCGATGCTCCTGGAGACGCCGAAGAGCAAGATGCTATCGTCGCTCAAGTTTTGGATGAAATTGGAATTGAAATGAATTCAAAACTCGCCAACGTCCCATCGATTCCATCAAGAGTTGCCGCATCTCCAGATGATACCGAGGATCTCGAAGCCAAATTGGCAAGATTAAGAAGCTAGATATTCAATGTTTGTAATGTAAATACATTTGATTCTTGTAAATAAAATGAAAGGATTTCTTTCCGACGACAATAATTCCAAAAATAATGACAAAATAACAATTTTCACAGATAATTACAATGCTTTTTTCGATGGCGATGGTCCTTCATCATCTCGATCATGTGGCCGTTTCATTGCTGGTTCCTCTGGTTGCTCGCCAAGCTCAGCCGCCTCCTCCTCATCAATAACGTCTTCGTTCACTCGAACTTGCTCTTCTATCCCATTATCACCATCAGATTCTGCCGAAGAAGTTTCGGTTTCATCTTTATCCTGCAATTATGAGCATTTTTAAATTTGAATTTTGAAGGAGCAAAAAGGTTTAATAACCTGTCCTTTATCACTCACTCTTCGATTTGACGGTCCCGCTTCATCATCATCATCGCCGTCACATTCTTGATCACTATCACTAGATTCTACATCTGTGTCAGGATCCATAACTTGGAGTCTATCTGAAATACGATTTTAAGAGATCGGTGGGTCTCATGAGCTAAAAACAGGCCATAACTCCTTTTAATTTTGAGATTTTTACAAAATCTGCGATTCCTATTGACTAGTTTTGAAGCTTGTTATCTCAACCTTCAAAACTAGTCAAAAATCTTAAAATTGAAAAGAATTCCGCCAACTATTTATGACAACACTTTACCTTGAAATCTCACACGACGTTGTTCGTTAGGAATTCGAGCACGACTGACCTCTTGTACGGGAGGATCCTCTGCTTCAACTATCGGCATCTCATCCACTCTTCTTGGATTCTCTGGTGCTGGAGGAGGTGATTCTCCTCCACTTGACCCTTCTGCTCCAGAATTTCCACTTCCAGATGTCGATGATCCCCCTTCTGAACTCGGAAGGGTTTCTACTGGTTCTCCTTCTTCTTCTTGTCCAGGAGGTTGACGTGGAGGTGGAGCTGGTCCCGGTTGATCACCATCCGATGATTCTGTAAGAGAAGAAGAGCTTCCACGTTGTCTATCGGTTGGTCCCTTTTCATCTGATGGATGAGGTTCATGATCAGGATCCTGTGGTGGAACTCCTGCTGTTCTGAATAATGAATCAGTTTCACTGAATACATTTGAATCGCCACTCTTCTTCAGAACTTCCAAAAGTGCTCCATTCGAAAGAAATTCGAAATATGCCACGTCATCATCCTCATTATCGAATACAGTCTGTCCATTCCACGTCTCCCCAATCGTCTCTTCCTCCTCATGACTTATTTCTTCATCTGAATCTGAATCCAATGATTTGAATAGAGAAGTGATGAGAGTTGTTGAAGTGGAAGGAAATGATTCGGAGCAGTCGCCCAAACGTTGAATAGTCTTTTGGAGCTCTTCGAGCAATGACGGGTTGATGACGTCAGTCATCAGTTCTGAAATTAATAATCGTTAATTAAACGGAGAATTTTATTTTAAAAAAAACGGCTTTTGATAAGTAGAAAGAGGAAAAAAATTACAAAATATAAAAAATAGAAAATTTTCTGAAATTTAAGGCCCAAAACAAAAGAAACAATAAAAATCCTAATTTTCTAGTTGAATTTCGACAAGAAATCATGAATTTCGATTCAAAATGCAGCAAAAATCGAGCAAAATTCAAGAAAAACAGCATTTTCCAAGCAAAAAGTAAAAAATTGAAAAGAAAAACCATGAAAATGGCGGTCATTAAAAATAAGTTACTGTAAGCGCTTCGAGACCAATGAAGCCGCTTTGCCCTGCGCCTTTAAAGTTTTCAATTGTTTTTCTGGTGAAATGTTTAATGTTTTAAAACATGTTTTAGCAGCGACTTTATCGATAAAAAGCTAAACAAAGTATTCTAGATGGAACCACGAATTAATATTTTTCTCGGTTCGCTGAAAATTTCCTCCCTGCGGTACCAAGATACTAACTACAGTAATCCTTGCGAAAAAAAACCAATAAAATTAATATACAAAGTCTTTATTTCCCTTATTAGAGACAAAAAAGGTTGGAAGACGATATCGAGAAGAGAAGAGAATCGGCAGTTCAAACTGACTGTTTACTTTGGAGCAAAGTAGGCTGAAGTGGCTCCGCCACCACCGCCTCCGCCTCCTCCGGCACCCATGTAGACAGATTGTCCGGGGATTCCTCCACCGCCACCGCCACCTAAAAACAATAATTAAATTCTAGAACCTCAATTCCGATATTAGCGTCCTACCTCCAGATCGGGCTCCACCACCACCTCCAACTGGTGCTCCTCCAACTCCAAAGTAGGCAGATTGAGCTCCGGCTCCACCACCTCCACCGCTAACTCCAAAGTATGCAGAAGTGGCACCACCGCCCCCACCACCTCCTCCCGAAGGCATTGGTGGTGCAGGGGCTCCTCCAAAAGCAGATTGTCCACCACCACCTCCTCCAACAGCAGTCATTGTGCTTGGTCCACCCATTGGAGCTCCTCCAACAGCCGTCATAGTCGATGCACCTCTTGGTGCTCCTCCTACGGCAGTCATTGTAGATGTTCCTCCCATCGGTGCTCCACCAACAGCCGTCATAGTAGATCCTGCTCCCATTGGAGCTCCTCCGACAGCAGTCATCGTACTAGATCCACCCATTGGTGCTCCTCCTACAGCTGTCATTGTCGATGCTCCACGTGGAGCTCCTCCAACAGCAGTCATAGTTGAAGCACCGCCCATTGGTGCTCCTCCGACAGCAGTCATCGTGGATCCAGATCCCATTGGGGCTCCTCCAACGGCTGTCATAGTAGAGGCACCACGAGGGGCTCCACCGACAGCAGTCATTGTTGAAGCTCCACCAGCAGGTGCTCCTCCAACAGCAGTCATTGTGCTTGATCCTCCACCCGGTGCAACACCGACAGCGGTCATTGTAGATGCTCCACGTGGTGCTCCTCCGACGGCAGTCATTGTTGAGGCTCCTCCTCCAGCAGCTGGTGCTAAAAAGGAAATAGATAAGGCTCCCGAATACTAGACTTACGAGGTGCAAAGTATCCTCCATCAGAAGCTGGAGCAGCTCCTCCGCCTCCTCCACCTCCACACGGCGCGGCTCCTCCGGCAGTTGGTGTCACCGAAAAGTACGCAGACTGTGCTCCGCTTCCACCTGCGGCACCACCTCCGGCTCCCAAATAACACGAAACTCCTGGTGGTGGGGCTCCGCCTCCTCCACCTCCTCCTGATGACTTAGGTGCTCCACCGGCCGGTCCTCCACCGACTCCAAAGTAGGCTGATTGTGCTCCAGCATTACCTCCGCCAGCGACTCCGAAATAAGCAGACGTCATTTTCGAATGCGTGTGTTTCGAATTTGATATGAAGGGAATTTGTTGTCATCCGACTTCTTATATACACTTTTACACGTCATCAAGGCAACCTTGTCATTGGGGTAATAGGGTGGGCGGGGTCACGTTAAGGCCTTAGATCAAAAACTGAGATTAGAAAGGAAAGGGGAGTCCAGTTTGGTTTTTGAAAAATCATTTCCGTTTTTTGAACTCGTTGAAAAATACTCGACTCTCTTCTCATCCAATCATCATGTTCGGACGTCTGAAGCAGAAAGTCAAGGAAAAGACTGGACGTGCAAAGGCGACTAGGTATTATGGCCGCCTGCTGTCCCTCTCTTTTTCGCCGCGTTCGTGGTGTAATGGTCAGCATGGATGCCTTCCAAGCATTCGACGGGGGTTCGATTCCCCCCGAACGCAGAAATTTTTTTTGGTTTTTTCGACTCTTTAAAAAATTAAAAAAGGAACTGAAGAGAGTGGGATTCGAACCCACGCCCCCGAAGGGACTGGTGCCTTAAACCAGCGCCTTGGACCGCTCGGCCATCTCTCCGCCGATCTCGGCAGGTTAATTGAGTCTCAATCTTTCAGTCTTCCACTCGAAGTTGACGAAGCGCAACAGTACTTCAAAAGTCTTTTGCCACGTGTCAAGGAGCTTCACAAGCACATGTCCGATTTATCGGAAATTTGCAAGTGGCAAAAGAAGGCAAATTTCGCTGCTCCATTGGAAAATTATGCTCGACTTGGAGATAAAGTCAATGTGGCACCGTTTATTGAGGCAGTTAATGCAAGAATTAATGCTGAAAATGACGCAATCAAAGGGGTAGGTTTGAGAGAAAGTGAGAGAGAGGGAGAGACGCAGACAAGGCTAGAGTGTCTAGGTGTCTGTGCCCTCTCCCGCTATCTCTACCCACCTTCAAACGACTGTATCTCGCTTCCCGTTGAGGATATCAAAAAACTTTCAACTAATGAAATATTGCTCATGATAAGGGCTACATTTGACAGCTTTCATCTATCTTTATCAGGAACCGAGATACACCCTTTCTAAAAAACAAATCCCCAAAATTCAGGTTCAAAACGAATGCGAAAAATACAAGGCGTACTATCAAAACGACTGTCGTGTCCACCAGGAAAACATTTCCCATTTGAGCAAAACCCGTTTGGATATGGATTGTGCTGCCGATAAATACGCAAGTAACGAGACTGAAGCTGCTAAATTGAAATTGGATTCAGCGACGAAAGAGTTTGAAGGAGCATGTGCCAAGTGAGTTCGGTAGAGCGCACTTTCCAAACTGATCTATTTATTTTAGACTGCGTGAAATGGCATCTTCTATCAAAGAGTTGGAATCGAATCACTCGTCGTGGCAGGATACGGTGATGAGAGAGATTAAAGTGGCATTCCGTAAAGAATAGGCCACGCCCACTTCCTATAAAGTTTGACAGAGACTATGAAAAAAAGATTTGAATTTTTTTTAAATGAAGAATTTGTGATTTTTCTAGTTTTTCGTCGAAAACTACTGTAGCTACAGTAATCTGGTTATTGTAGTTACAGTACTCTCTGTTTGTTATTTTCATCTCCCATTTTCAACTCTTTGTCCAGAAGATTCTCTATTCAAATTCTCAATGCAGGTTCCATGCGATACACACGATGACATCAAAGGAGCGCACTTGCACACCCTGTACTCGCACCTCCCTGACACCGAAATCGTCACTCTCCGTCTCTGTCATGCCACCTCTCTTTTCTTTTTGTGATAACATCTCATTTTGATTTAATCAATACAATTCAATATCGGCGTTTTTCAACAAAAAACAAAAGAAAACGTGTCGATCTACGAGGCTCCGCACATTACGCACACAGTCTGCGTCTCGCACTTTCACCATGTTTTAGTGCACTCTATAGGTGCGGAGTCTCGTTAATTGACACGATTAATTTGGTCTAAAATGTCATTATATCAGTAATTTCTATTCCATTTTCTATTCCATTTCTTCCTTCTCTACATTATCATTACAACAACCATTCTTCTTCTCTATTCGTCTCTTCACAAAGACCGCCATCTGTTGTTGTCTATCGTTCGCACCTCTTCCGCTGTCTGTGTCTCTTCACTAGTTCACTATTTCCCTCGTATGCCAGAACTGCGCCGCACACGAAGACTACTCGCCTCAACAAAAGCGCCCCTTCTTTTAAAGTTACCTAAATTCACACTAAATTCTAGAACTTTTTTCGAAATCAAAAATAAATTTTTTTTCGAAGGCACTGAAAATGTCTAAAATTGATTGAGGTACATTTTATCAGTGGGGCGCATTTGCTGAGGTCAGTGGTCTTCATGGCGCGTGCGCGCCTTCGCCGCCGTTAGAACTGTGTGGTAGGTCACACAAAGACTATTCTCTCTAACATCTCGCATCTAAAATATTTATATCATTCTGTTTCTTTTTTGAACATTTTTACATTTTCCAATCATTTCATAAATTAAAATTTTTCAGGAACAGCGATGCCACCTAAAAAACGGAAGTTGGACGTCAAAATCGAGCAGAACGAACAGGTATTTCTTCCAGATATTTCTATCAAATTTCCAGTTTTTCAGGGTCAATACGAATGTCATCTATGTGGCCTATTGTTCTTTCGAGGATGCGGATTATCGAGTCATTTAAGACGTCACGCACCGGTCACCTATGACTGCACACATTGCCAATATAAGTCGAAACACAAGTATTCACTCGAGAGACATATCGCTTCTGCACATGCTGATATCATTGAGTCGGGACCACTTTTACCAAATGATGGAGAAGGTACGTCAGGAAGTGAAGCTAAGCAAGAGAGAAAAGTGGAAGCTGAAGAATCTACCGGAGAGCCTCTACGAAGAACAGCTAGGGCTCATAAACCGAAAAGAGATATTGAGGAAACTGGAGAACCTCCTGCCAAGAAACGACTAATCGTTAATAATCCACGTATTTCTAAACCTGTCCCGGCTCAATCGAAAAAAGAATCTTATAAATGCCCATTCTGCGAAGTCGAGTTTACAACTCATCAACGTATCGCTTTCCACATCATTCACCATCGACAAACTCTTCATTTTGCTCCCGAAGGAACCAAATACTTTTCCAAAAAACTCGGAGTCAATAGAGGCGGATTTAAGAAGAAATCGAGAGAATTTCGACGATGGAGAATGCGTAAAAGAGTGCCGAATTATTTGAAAAGAAGAGATGAACTGGTCTGGCATATGGAACAAAATTTTGGACATTCAATTCAGAAGACGATTCCTGCGAATAGCAAGAGCCAAGAATCAAAGTAAGTGATTTAAGGAACGGTGAATTCGCGGGCTACAGGTACCCACGGTACTGTAAATAGAGCGCATTTGCTCTTTTGCAGTAAAAAAAATTTCTCAAAAAACGAAATTTCAGGTCAAATGAAAAAACTCGAATCGATTATAAAATCGAAAACGTTCGAAAGACAGTGTTCAGAAAGAATTTACAAATGAGATCTGGTCGAACATTTGGCCAACGTGTCACTTTCGAAGGCGAACACTACTATTTCTGTTTGGAATGTCCGTATACCACATGGAGTGCTTCTTCTCTATGGCGACACTTTCTGAATCATGTTCATGCAACAAAACAATGTTGGACATGTATTTCATGCTCTTTTTCTTCTGGTAATAGAGTCAAAGTCGATTCTCATGTCAAGTTGCATAAGAATATTACTGAAACTGAATTGGAGGTAAGGAACCATTTTTGAGGTAACGAGACGGGGAAAAATTCAAATTTCTTAGAATTTTTTGAGAGTTTTTATCAGTCTTTTAACTATTTTTTTGTAGGAGGTCTCCGAAAGCAGAGAAAAGCTGAAGAAGACCACACCGAAATTTCAAAATTTTCAGCATTTCTCTGCTTTAAAAAAGCCTTCAAAAAAGTTGTCAACTATAAAAATAGAGTTCTAGGACTTAGAAAAAGCCCTCAAAAATTCTAAAACATTTGAATTTTTACCGATAAAAAAGTGTTACTTCAAACATGTGGCCTCTACAGTATCCTAACATTAAACATTTCAGTTCTCCAATTGGCTTCGATACGAACGAAGAGTCAATAAAACCGATTTGGATAGACCTGGCGTCAGGCGAATTCAACAACCGGAATCTCCATTCACCAGAGAATGGAACACACGATCAAGCACTTTTGTGTTTGAGAAAATGGCTGTGGAACCAAAGAAACCAGATGATAAAAAAGAAGCTCAACCGGAAGATTTACTCGCACAATCCTCTTCGGAAGCTACTTCGGATCCAGTACCGGAACCCGCTTCAGTTCCCCGTGTTCAGTTGAGAAATCCTCGTAGAATTCCGGATGCTGAGAATACAAGCACTGGACTCACGGCTAACAGAGCTGTTCAGGGTACGAGAGGTGGAACGAGACAAGATTCGAGCAGAAAATCCACGATTCCTCAAAGCTCTAGTTCAAGTGCAAATGCAGAATCAGGTATGTATCACAAAAACAGCAATCGACGAGATCAATTTCAAAATTTACAGAATTCAAAACTTCTCGAAGAGCTGGCCCGTTGCCTGAGAATAATCCTCTCCCAAAAGCAAATGAAGCACCAGCGAAAGTGAAGATGACTATAAGCGATGAGCCATCAACATCTGAATCCTCTCAATCACCGAATGACATTCCTTCAACATCATCACAACAAGATTCCAATGTCTTTGCTGCCCCGGAACCAGTTCCCACTGAACCTCAATTCGAAGATTTCATGTTCATGAAAGACGAAACAACGGGAATTGTCGAAGAACGTCATTATGTTGAGGCATGGCGTCTTTATCGAAGAGCCATGATCGAATTCAGAGAAAAAGAAGAGAAACCGGTATATCCAATTGCAGATATCAATTATCCAAAAGTAATGCATCCAAGTGCTTTGGCTCAAGTTGGAAGAAATAATCCATTGGAATATCTTCGAAATGAAGCTAAAATTGAAGGTTAGTATTCTTTATCAGATCACTGTAGGATTACTGTTGATACAGTAACCCAAAAATTCTAAAAGCTTTCAATGATAATCATAATTGTTTACTCAGCATCCCGAGAATGCGCTGATTGTCCATACAAATGCAGCGACCTCGAGAAATTCCGTCGTCATCGTGATCGTCATTTCAACGGTGGAATCAATAAATGCAAGGAATGCAACTACGCTTCCAATAACCCTCATCAAGTGAGAGAGCACATGTTCGTTGATCATTATCTAAATGACGTCAAACTTATCGAAGGACTTCCGTCATCTGATTCTGAAGATGATACCCCGCCTCCAACTCCACCTCCAAAAATACGGAAAGGAAGAAAAACTCGTCTCCTTTGGTGAAAATTAGTTAATTTATTTTTGGTTTATTTGTTGATTTATTTGTATTTAACTACCTACTAAAAATTAATGTTTTTCCCAACTATCAATTGCTTGTACCATTTTTTTTCTAAATACTAACTAACCTGTTCTTTTTTTTTAGAATGCTTGAACTGTTCCATTAAGGATATAATTTTTCAGTGATTCATAACAAAAAAACAACTATCTATAATCTACAACAAA
The DNA here is from genome assembly GCA_963932035.1 of Caenorhabditis wallacei. Classification (NCBI taxonomy): domain Eukaryota; kingdom Metazoa; phylum Nematoda; class Chromadorea; order Rhabditida; family Rhabditidae; genus Caenorhabditis; species Caenorhabditis wallacei. The sequence continues at coordinate 3,396,700 of OZ009935.1, forward strand.
AATGATAAATCAAACAATATTCTTATTTCCTTTCGCCATCGGTTTTCTTCCAATTTCCTCTTTTTCTCTGCGCTCTCTTGTTTCTTTTTCTCTCTTGTAAACCTTTTCAACGTCTTCTGTCTCTTTTAGAAGAGCAACCATCTTTTTCTGAAAAAAATAAATATTATATTCAAAGTTTTCGAAGAGCTCTCTTACAGCAAGCCGGATCTGATCAAGTTTATAATTGAGTTGTTTCTGAGAAGTCACGTGAATTGTTCGGCCATCTTTGAATGTGAAATCGGGCGATTGTTCGAAGACGTGTTGATGGGGAGCTGTGTAGATTCTGGAAGAATGGGGAGGATGGAAGGGGATTCTGATGAATTCTGAATCCCAAATTTGTCATTCTTCATCCAGAATCTCGGAAAGTCCTATATTAAGATTAGGAATATGCTAAGCTTCAGAATTTCGAAAATCCTGGATCCCAGATTATCGTATGAATTCTGAATCCACTTCTTCTGATCTTGGATCCCAAAAATTAAAATTATACAAAAAGAAACGAACGGTTTTCTCCAACTCTGCACTCGTCCCTTCTTCGGCTCCGTCGGTTTTCGTGCCACCAACGCCTCCGCTTGATCTTTTATAGGGTCTTCTGAAAAAATAATCATTCGAAAATGAGTTCTGAAAAAGGAAACTAACTAAATTCAGCGACCGTCGAGTAAGCAGCCGAACGAGATAGGCGGAGTGAAATTCGGAGGGAGAGCATCTAAAAAGCATTAAAAATGAACTGAAAATAGAAAAACCGCGGAAAAAAATATTCAAAAGCCAGAATAAGACTTCAATGATTCCAATGACAAAATTGAAAAAAAAAGAAAATAAGTTTTTTTTAATTATGACAAAAATGGCGGAATTCATACTAGAATTCTGTTATATGACACGTTTCGAGAGGAATTATTGAAGGAAAGACAAAAGGGACTGTGCTTTTATATTAGAGGTCTAGAAAAAGTGATTAATTATGTTGATGATGATGATGATGATGAGGAGCAAATCGATAAACTCCATTCGGCGGTTGCACTTTTCTCGATAATTGAGTGTTCGTTGTTCTGAAAGATTACGGTAGTTCCAGTAATCCTGACGATAATTCTCTTTGGAATAGGGATTTTAGACGATCAAAAATGGAAATGATAGCTCTCGACGAGTTTTACACGAAAAAATAGCTTTAAAATCAATTGTTTCAGTCCTAGATGACTTAAAAAGCAATTCGGCTGTAACTCCATTCAGACAGAGTTAAAACCTTCGGAAACCAGTCTAACATTTAAAACATGCCGAGATCTTCCATTTAAATGTTTTAATCTTCTAAAAACCGGGCACGTTCCCGGCACAAATCTAAATTACCTCGCAACAGTCAATTCCCTTTGCAATTGCCTTTTCTCCTCAATTGCTTGCTTCTGCTTTATCTTCGCCTCCGCCAAAACCATATTCATGGATTCAAATCTTCGATGAGTCTCCTCGAATGTCTTCTTCATCAGATCATTCGATTTCTTCAATACCGTAATCTCTTGTTGAATTCTTCTCATTACTTGTGAATCTTCCATCATTGATTCCATATCTTCTGTTGTCATTGGAACATGTGTTCGTTTAAGGACCCGTTTTCCACGTCGATTGATAGATTGAGAATAGGTCTGGAATAGGGGTTACTGTAGCTACCGTAATCCTAGAATTCTTACTGTTTGAAAAGACATTTGACTATAAACTGGAATTCTTGCTCCATTCGCTCTATGAGTTCCTTTTCTTATATAATATGTATTCGGTGGCATTTCAGAATTCCTAAAACCTGGAGCAGATGACGTGGAAGGCATTCTATCAGAAGTGGATGGAATCGATTCTTTATAATAATCCACAATTTCCTCATTCCGAGTTCTATCCAATTTATGAATTTCCGAAGTGTCTTCATCAAATAAATACACATGATTCGGATCTTCTTCATATTGATAATCGTATCCACTCGTTCCCACTTCCTGTCCTTCAATTCCATAATCCTCTTGAACTGTTCCAGATTCTTCTCCAATTGAATCTCCATATTCTTCCACATCAAATGTATCGATTTCCACTTCACACGCCACAACTTGCTCATCAAAAGTCATCATTTCCGGTGGCGCATTGGAGGTTCCCGCGTTGAACGCCATCTGAATTCTGAATTTAGGAAGCAGAGTATGGAACATTGAAGGAAAAAGAGGTAAAAAAAGGTTAAAAACCACGAAAAAATGATGAAAATTGGGAGAAAATAGCTTAAAATCCAGTTTATTAAGGTGAAGATGGGAAAGGGTAAATTGCAAGAAAGGGAAAAATAGAATAAAAACGAGATACAGAATAAATAGAAACAGTTTAGGGTAAAAGTGACAGAGAACATGGAACGGGAAGAAAAAGGAAAACTCGTTATTCAAAAGAAAAATACTTTAAACCCTCTAATAGAAGGGCATCTCGATAAGGTTTTTCAATTCACAATAACTCAGCTCTCGTTATTTCTAATTGTTGGATTCAAAAATAGCTAAACGAGAGCCGAGATGCACTCATTGAAAATTAGCTCATCGTGGTGCCCTTCTATTAGAGCGTTCACATAAATATATAATTTTTAATTCCACATTTTAATAAGACCATCCCATCCAGCAGTTATCATTCGACTCTTCTCATGTGGATGCCAGAGAGCAGCGATGCAAGTGTTTTCATGGGCCTTCCATCTGAAAATAGGAAAATTAAGATAGATTCAGGGCACGTTTCCGGCACTTTATCACTCACTTTCCAACAATTTTATGTGTTCTCCAATCCCAAATGAACAATTTTCCATCAGCATCTCCCGAAATCAGGAAACTCTGATCCGGAGAGAAATCGATATTGCAAGCGTATCCAGCAGCGTTGTGTCCTCGGAACGCCTTCTTTTTCGAGAATCGAAGCTTATCATCGACCAATTGGAAGAGGACGATACGGTTATCCATACATTGTCCGACGACCCATTTATCTGGAAAAAGAAGATATTCACTTTAATAGTATGGCACTAGAGGTGCCCTTCTATTAGAATACTTACCATTCGGACTCTTTGTCATCGTCGGAATCGCGTGAAGTCCAACATTTTGGATCAACTTCGTATCCACAGGAATCTCCCATTCCCAAATTCTCACAGATTTATCATCAGAAGTGGAAGCGAATCTTCTATTCTTATCAAAGAAAGTGATCGAATTGACCGCTTGAAGATGTCGATCGTATTCCTGAACGATTTCTCCAGATCTGGAGTCCCATTGAATAATCTTCTTATTCTGCATTCCAACGAGGAACATATGATTCTTATCATCATCCGGATGATATTTCAGACAATATGGAACATGTCCAGTATGGAATCGTTGCTTCACTTGTCCCGTTTCCGTATCCCACAACTTCACATATCGATCGAAAGACGCCGAAAGGAATTCTGTTCCCTCGTTATTAAAAGCGACTTCTCGAACCGGAAGTTTATGTCCAGCATAAGTCCTGACAACTCTTTGCCGGTCATAAACCTCCCATAACTTGATTTTTGTGTCCATTGAACAGGAAAGGAACAAATGAGCACTTTTCGGGAACCATTGAAGGAAATTGACTCCTTTGTTGTGGCCTCGGTAAGTGTGGACGAGTTTTTTGGGGACGAAACACTTGTCGGGGACGAAATCCTCGCGGAGATTGACTCCAGTGAAGCTAGGTGGAACCAGGAAGGAGCGTCCTTGGTAATCTTCCGCTTCTTTCACTGAAAAAATTAAAATTAATGGTTTGGAAGCTAAATACATAGGATTTGACTTAAAAATGACTTGAAATCGCCTTGAACTCTATGAAAAGACAATTTTTAAAGTCATTGTTGAATAATTTGACTGAAAAATGTCTTTTTTTTGTCAGTTTTCTCTTCTATTTCTTATTAAAAAACTTACAATGAAGTGTAGAAGACTCCTCAGCCATCTGCTCACTATCCTCCTTCTCCTTCTTAAATCTCCTGCTTTTCTCCTGCCTCTTCTTCACAATCTCATCCATTTGCTTCTGCAATTCTGGCGATGGCTTCGCTACAGTCTTCTCATCCGCAAATCGACTCCATGGACCAGTATACCCATCGACATCTGCCGAATCGTCATTCCTCACTCTCTTTCTCTTCTCACCGCCCGTTTTCTTCGATTCAAACAAGGATACTCCTTTTTCCACTTTTGCTTTTTTCACGTCTCCCACAAATTGACCAGCACCCGATTCAGCGGTCGGATTTTGAGCGTATCCGAGTGTGTCGAAACTTCTGATTTGTCGATTAAAATGGAATTCGTTGAGATGGGCGGGCTCGACGAATCCAGCAAGGGTGTTCTTCTGGGATCGTTGTTGTTCGGATTTGAAGGGGTTTACAGGGCCGGACTGAAATGATTAAGAGATTTAAAATAGTTTTTTTTAAAAGAGAAAACTCACTTCTGGCTGAAATAATTGATCAAATTTAGGATTCGCTTTGATCTCCTTCGTTTTCGGATCCACAATTGCTACTTGCCTGATCGCACTCTTCGATTCAACATCTGGAGCAACGACGAGAGCTTTCCCTTTTGAAATATCTTTCATTACAATATCATCATCTGATTGTTCACTGTCACTTCCACCATACGCTTGTAGCGCATCCATTTTGAGAGATTATTCTGAAATCCAATAAAATTCCACGTGTTCCTTGGAGAATATCAAAAGATTTATAAAAAAATATCATTTTTAAATAAAAATGGATAAATATCAAGTGTATCATTACTATCAATACTACGAAGCTGATCATGCGGCTCTTTATTGGTCATACGCCGGTCTCACATTCATTTTTATCTGCTCAATTTCAATTCCATTATATCTTCAACATATTGCTGTTGGAGATCTAACCGCTGGTGAAGCAGTTAGTGAGAATTATGTTCAATGGCATTTGGAGAAGGAAATTAAGCAGATTAAAGCGGAAACAAGGAAGAGAAGGGGGAAAAAGAAGAGAAGTTCGGTAAGGAGATGGAATTGTAACTGAAAATTTCGTTTTTTTTCAGCTTTCAACAGAAGAGGAACTATAAGTGATAAATTGAACTATTTCTTTAAAAATAAACTGTTTATCTTATTCTTTCAACCATTTTTCGGAGATATCATCCGAAAAAGTCATGAAAAGTTTAATATTCAAAATCTCGTCTTTTTTTGAACGAAATTAATTAAACTAAAAAGATTTTAAAAAACAAATCAATATTTTCTTCATTTTAACAGTAAAATCCGATCAAAATCAATCAAAATGACACAAAATCAGTCGATTTTCTGAGAAAAACGGCACAAAAATGTGATTCGAATACCGGTGTGCGGTGGAGCGCGTTTGCACATTTCCCAATAAAATAATTTTTTTTTCAACAGAATTTTCCACATTTTCCACATTTTTCAATGAATTTAATCTTTTTAAACGGCTTTTTTTGTTTAAAAAATTTCAGTTTTCGATTTTTAACTGATTTTTGTCTGAAATTCCTTCAAAATCTAGAAAATAACTAAAAAATCAAAGGAAACATTAAAATTCACAGGAAAACTTATTTTCCCAAATCTTTCCATGATTTTCTATATTTTCAAACGATTTTTCAATTTCTTAAACCAAAATTTATTGACTTGAAATTCGTTCCTCTCAAAATTCCAGCTTGGAAAATTTCCCACGTTGCACCAACATTTTTTTCCGTTTTTTCAACACAATCGTTTTCTTTTCACATATTTTTTTTTCCTTTTCAAGAAATTGTTTATTCAAAAGCATCTTAAACAACCAGAAAAACGATGTTTCCTTCCGTCTCTCCGGAAATAAACAATATATATCACGAGTCTGATTCATCATGCTTCAGTGTTGAAAAACAACATCTCGTCATTCTTCGAGAATATTTTCTTCTTCTTTTTTGTGTAGCTCTCGATCGTTTTCTTTCATTTTTATCTTCATTCTTAAGCTTTTTTCTTTTTTCAATATTTCTCTTTCTCCAGAGAAAATGGCGGACGCTCCGAAGCCCTTCTGCATCAAATTGGTGGCAACTCAAATGAAGAAACTCTCCACCGAGAAGCCAAATATCATCGAAATCATTGAGAATATTCAAATCGAGGAGAGAAGCGAAAAAAGCGATGGTCCAGAAGACGTCGAACTCTTAACATTCGTTGAAGTCTACGAGGAACTCTGTAAATTCATTGGAATGCTCGGAAAGATTTTCGAATTCGTTGAGAAAGACGTTCGTGAGAAGATTGATCTTCTTCGTGAGCTTCATTCAGCTGATCCAGAAGGATATAAGACTGTCGTGGCGATGGTTGAGAGTGAAAAGCCAATGGATAAGAAGGGGAAAGAGAGCGGAGCGGTCGCGATTTTGCATTTGAATCGGTAAAAATCAGGATTCTCTGAAAGTATTTATAAATTTTCTTTCAGCGCGTTGGAATTCATCATCGAATTCATGTATGCTGCCGTGGAAGCGACAAATGACGATAGTATCCCGAAGATTTGCAAGGAGTGTTATGATGGAACTCTGGCAAAGTGAGTATTTAAGGAGCATTTTTTCTAGCTTTTCGCCTTTTTTCGCCTTCCATGAATAGAAAAATCAAAATATTCCATCTTCCAGACACCATCCATGGATCATCCGTACCGCCGTCAAAGTGGCCGTCTACACTCTTCCATCTCGTGACAAAATGCTCGAATACATCCGTGGATCGTCTCTCGACGAATCGCTCATCAAAACTCATATCGACGATGTCGTCAATCACGGAAAAGTGGTCCACGAGAGAATCAACACTATTTACACAATTCATGAACTTCATAAAATCGCCTAATCATGTTTCTAATATACTTTTACCAATGTCAATATGTATTTATTCTCTTTGTCTGTGATTAAGCCCATCCATTCTTTTTATCGCATAATGTGCCTTTAACTTGCATCCTGTAACAAGTATTACTTGCCTTTCACCCCCAAACAATCACGCATTTCAAATAAAATACGAGAATTTCCCCCTTTTCATATAATTTTATTTGGTTTTTATCGTTTTTAAATGGTTTTCTAGCCATTTTTGTATCTTTTCATGGATTTTCTCAATCAATTTCAGCTAAAATCGTTTACAGATGGATAACTCGGAGCTCATCGAAGTGACGTTGGTCGGGCAGCCGTATTCGAATTTGGCGATTTCACCGAATAATAAGTACGGGTTGAAAATACATTTTGGAGATGTGAAAATTGGTTTTCTGTGAAAAATGCGGATTTTTTCGTAAAAATATCGTTAAAAATCCAATTTTCAGTTCAAATTTCGTTTGAAAAACCAAATTTCGACAGAAAAATCCGATACAAAGCCAATTTGAAAAGCAATATCCATTGAAAACCTATTTTCAAGCAAAAATTCGTTTAAAAATCCAGTTTTTGAGTAAAAAATTGCCGAAAATCCAATTTACAAATAAAATTGTGTTACAGTGCAGATTTCATCGCAAATTTCATCGAAAACCTCGATATTTAATCTGTAAAATCATCAAAATTCAAATTCCCTTTTTCCAGAATCCTCGCTGCCACCACCGGATCCTCCTGCGAAGTTCTCTATTCCGAAAAGAAAGGAGATTCGGCTCGCCGTGTCATTAAACACGATTCCGACGTCGTCGCCGTCTTTTTTCATACAAATGAACGTCTTGTGACTGTCACTGAAAATGGAGAAGTCTCGGAATTCGAGGCTCTGGAAAAAGGATTCGAGAAGCTTGTTTCCAGAAGAGTCACTGCTTTTCCTGTTATGTAAGATAAAAATAAACGAAATTCCCAATTAAAGAATGGATTTTCAGTTGTGCATTCGCCCAAAAGCCTCAAAACGACGAGGAAAAAGAGTTGGAATTGTGGCTTGTCGTCAAAAAAAGCGATTCAAATCGTCAGAAATCCTATGATGTTTGTGTAACTGGAGCCAACGGATCCATTGAGAAAGTGCTCCAAATTCCATCAAAATTGAGAAAAGAGCAGATTGTCATCGCTGATCGCGTTGTTTCTTATTGTATTGGTTTAGATATTCATTCAATTATTTTGAAAGAAGGAGATTATTCCATTGTGAAACAGACCAAATATACATCAAAGAATGGAGGTGGAAGTGGTAAGGATTACTGTATTCTGTGCCCTTATAATAGAGTAAATTTCCAGACGAAACCCAAGTTCATGAATTCGAGAGACTCGCTGTTAATGGAAACTTCCTTGTTGCATCAATTAGTGATGGTCGTATCCTTCAATGGTCTAATCTGAAAACGAACGGAGTCTCGGATACCCATCATCGTATCCATTGGCATAAAGTCGGAATCCACGTGGCAGTCACTCAATTCGGAAATATTCTTTCTGCTGGAGCTGAATGCGTGTTGGCACGTCATTCCAAAGGGCAGAAAGAGCCGACTTTGTTGCCGAGATTAGCGGCTCCAGTTACTGGATTAGTGGTTTCAGATGATTCTTCTACGTGTGCTCTTTTAATGGGTAAGAATTTAAAACCGGTTTTTCGGAAGATTAAAAATGTAAAAAATGTCATTTACAAGAAATTTCTCGAAAAACTGACAGATTTTTGATAGAACTCACTTTTTGAGACAAAAAGGTCAATTTTCAACGAAATTTGTGGTTTTTATGAGCCTTAGAAGCGTCAGATACCTAAAAATAGTCAAAAATAATTAATTTTAAGCCCTAAGTCTGTAAATCTAGATATCCACCAAAACACAAGACATTTTTCTAAGAACCACCCTCAAAATGAGCGGAACACTGAGTAAGAGATCTGTTAAAACAGTCACCAATATCATGTTACACACGCTTTATTTGCTCTTCTTCTCCCTTTCTCTTTTGTCTATTTCTATACCAATTGATCCTTGGTTATCAAGTGATCTCTTCTCAGACAGATTCGTCACTTTTAATAAAATCAGAAGATCATGGATCAGTTTTTCAGAAGATAACTCAATTCATACGGTTCTTCTCTCCACAATGGCTCTTCGATCGTCGCTTTCGACACTTGAATACTGTCCGAGATCGTTGAATACAGTTTTCTGCAGGTTTGAGGATTACTGTAGGATTACTGTAGCTTATGAGTTCATTTCAGTGATCCACTCCGCCCGAAAGACATTGTGATGAATGGAAAACCGGGAACAATTCAATGGTTTGATCCGATTTCAGTGACGACTCAATCAAAAATGCACGTAACACTGGAGAATACAATTGATGGAGATATGACGTCACGTGGAATCAGATCAGCATTCCGTGATGTTCTCACCGCTTCTTTCACTCCAATTCTAGCTGCCACTATAGAGAAATTCGTCAATTTCGATGGAGAAAATCATTTGAGATTCTGGCATAGAATTGGAAATGCAACGAAGGCAAAGCTCGTTGCGAGTATTTCCGTGCCGAAAGATGCCGTTTTTGTATCGACTTGCCACAATACAGCTTCTAGATTTGCGGTAAGTGCTTTCTCAGAATTCAGAATTCATTTTATCTTATTCAGAATACAATTATCACTGCATCCACGAGTGGAACCATCAGTGTATGGGATTATACTGAAAAAGATGTCCGAGAAGATCTGGAACGTAGTAGAAATTGGCAAGAAGCGGAAATTAACTCGATTTCTGGAGTTCAAGGAGATGGAAAGTTTGTCAGCGCTCACGGACAACATGCGGTTCTTTGGAATGTTAAAAATGTAAGATTACTGTAGTTAGAGATACCGTAATCCTTCTTTCTTTAGATGAAAGTGGTTGACGTGCTCAGTTGTGAAGATCCCATTCAAAAAGTGGAATTCGCTGCCGATGCACGTCATCTGATTGTATCGACGAAGAAAGGAGTCATCTGCTGGGATACTCTCTTCTTGCTCATCGTATGGAGGATTCAACAATCCGTTGGAATTCTGATCAATTCTACTGGATGTTTTGCTTTTGATGGACAACAAGTGATGAGATTTGAAGTTGAGAGTGGAAGAGTCATTGAGACGATCAAATTCTCCGCAGATATTGAGGAATTGATGGTTGTTGAGCAGAGGAAGGAGGCGTTGGTTTATGTGATCAAGACGGCCAAGGTAAGAGTTGATCTAGAAGAATCTTACTGTAATTACAGTAATCTTTAATGGAAAAACCAGAATTCTGGAAGTGCCATTTAGGCTACTGTAGCTACAGTAATCCTTAATTTAAAAACTCGAAATAAGTTCACGTTTTAATTTAAAAATGGATTACTGTAGTTTTCGTTTTCTACAAGATAAATACAGTAACCCACAAAGAACCAAAAAAGTAAATCTGCGTTCGGGGGGAATCGAACCCCCGTCGAATGCTTGGAAGGCATCCATGCTGACCATTACACCACGAACGCGGTGAAATCGAAAGAATATGTTGCGGAAGAGATGAAGAAGAGAACTATACGCATAACGATTAGATAGAATGACGACCATTAACATAACCCGTTTTGGTCGATTCCTCTTCTTCCAGTTATGCCTATCTTCATCTCTTCCGCAACATATTCTCCTGATTCCACCGCGTTCGTGGTGTAATGGTCAGCATGGATGCCTTCCAAGCATTCGACGGGGGTTCGATTCCCCCCGAACGCAGATTTCTTTTTGAATTTTTTGGTCTGGGGGTTACTCTATCAACCGTATCCGGAAGAGTACCGTAGTCCTTGTTCACAATGCGAAAGTTTACTGAGGATTACTGTAGCTTCCGTATCTTAAAACTACCGTAATTCTGACTCACTAAGTCTCTTTTTTCTAGGGAATGCTCTGCAAACGTCCGGCTCACGTGAAAACCAGCGGAAAAGCGGGAGAAATTCCCGATCCAAAAACTCCATTCAATCAATTGGCTCGTTCAATCTCATCACCAAGAACATCGACAGATCAACAATTCGTCTATCAACCACGCCCAGAAGCGGCTCGTTTATTCTCGGGACCAGTTCATCAATTACCTCCAATCTCTTTCATAGCTCCACTTTTTATCGAGAAATCTCTTCTTCCACCTCCGCAACGTTCTTGATTCTTTTTCGTTTATTGTTTCTGAATCATCGCTTCTTTTTTGTTATTTTTTCATATTGTTACCATCACATTTTTTGTTGTTGTTTCTTTTCTTTTTTCATTGTTGATTTTTTTTTTACAGCTTCTGAAACAGTTTTTTTATAATTTTTTAAACGATTTTTTCTAGGTTTTAGGAGGAAAATTTGAGAAAATTAAACTGCATATGTTCCGCTGCTTAAATTTGATTTCGTTAACTGACTATCAAACGTTTGATACTCAGCCAACGGATCTAGATATAAGCAGTGAAATGTTGCAGTACAGTGGGGCGAGATTGCTGACTTAATTAGATCAATTCTAATTTCGAAACTTTTCGAAAATCCCATCCAAAAAATCACAGTTCAGCTCACAAAAAGTTGCAGAGATTGGCTCTTTCCTCACCATTCAAAAGGTCAATAATACAGGTTTTTTCTGTTTTTTTTCCCATTTCTCTTTTCTCTCAAGTGTCAACTTTTCTCCCCCTTCTCCGTTCCAATCGAGACTACAAAAAACCAAAATTCTGGAATGTTCTGTGCTCTTGTTGATTTGTTTCGAAATCGATAAGCTCCGCCCCCTTTCTTGGATCCATCCCTCACCGGGGATGACTCGTCCACCCACACGCGCAAAAATCAACAATAACCTGAAGAGAAATAGTGTGGGAAGGAGGGGAGACGCAGAGAAACCCAACGGGATATAAAGCTCACTGAGCAGATTTTCGAAAGGAGACTAACAATACAGATTTTGAGGTTTTCCTATGGATTTTTTGAAGAAAGATTTGCTTTTTTGTTTTATTATAGCTACAGTAATCCTAGATTCTGAAAGATTGTTTAAATCTTATTGTGATTCATTTTGTTGTCTTGGTACTGTAATTTAGAGTTTACTTTAGTTTAGGAAGAATATCCCGACTCCCAGAAGAGATAGAAAAAAGTTCTCAACTAATAAAATGTAGCTCTTATTATAAGCTACATTTCATCAGTTGACAACTTTTTGATAGCTCTGTTGGCAAGAGAGTTATGACCGTTAGAAGCTGTAGGGAGAACACAGATACCCGTCGCAAGCAGTATCTGCTGTTTGAGCGAGTATATCTCGCTTCTCGTCAGAGATATCAAAGTATTATCAACTAATGAATTGTTGTTCATAACAAGGGCTAGAATTTGTTAGTTAATAATTTTTTGATATCTTTATCGGGAACAGGGATACGAGGGCTCAAATTTGTGCAATACTACGGGGGAGACGGTCTGGGCGCATGCGCTTTACTAATCTCTAATTTCAAATCATTCTATCTCAGTAACTGTAGAATCTATCAGGAAACCCTCAACTAATAAAATATAGCTCATATTAAGGGCTACATTTCATTAGTTAACAACTTTTTGATATCTCTACTCAATACCGAGATATATTCATTTTAACAGTGTGACCTGACTTCAATTTACTCACATCTTCCCTTTCTGTTTTTCTGATCTCGAATTTTCAAAGCTATCTAGAAGCATCTAGTTCTCAACTTTTCTTTTTGTAAAACTATCAATAAAACCTATTTCAATTCCAGAACCTTCCCTCACTCCCCTCCACTCTAAAATGTCCCAAAGCTACCATCGTCCAAGACCAGCTGGAATGGCTGGTGCCATTATGGATAAGCAAGCAAACAAGTTCAATGATGTTGAAGCTGGATACTTGTTGGAATGGATCAGGGTACGCTTTTTTAAGAGAGATTTTGAAAGTAAATTTTTTTGGGAGTTCACAGAAATGAGCCTTTAGTCCTGTGAGAAGAGCTTTCGTTTTCAAAGCGGTATATCTCGGTTCATGGGAGAGATAGGAAAAAGTAATCAACTAAAAAAATATAGCCTTTATCATTAGCAACAATTCATTAGTTGACAACTTTTTCATAACTCTTACAGAAATTGAGATACACTCCTTCAAAATCAAACAAGCATTTCTTACAGGATTAACTGTATTTGTCTCCCCAAGCTTTTATATTCCCACAAAAAAAGTGATATCATTGTTTATCCTCCTATCAAAACTCAATCCGTTTTCAACTTTTTTTCCTATTTCTATTTGCAGGATTTGACAAAAGAGGAATTCGATTGCGAACCGTCGCGCGACAATTTTCGCGAGCAACTCAAAGACGGCTCAAGACTCTGCAAGTGAGTGTTGCCTTTTTTTTTCGAAATTCTAAGATATAAGAGAGATTAGAGAGATTAGAGAAAGAGAGAAAGAACAAATAAGAAGACAGAAGTGTTCGTGAGATTTCGGGGTGATATGTGTGTCTGTTATCATGTTTCGGGAGGAGGAATGGAAAAGGACAACACGTAGGATTGGATAAGGGAGCAATGATCAAAAGAACAAATAGAAATAAGAATAAATGCGATATTTTTCTGCTTCCTTTGATGGGAGTCGAACTCTCGACCGTCGAAACCATGTTCAACGGGCTTACCGACTAGACCACGCGGGCGAAAAATTTGTAGCCAGGACCACTAGAAACTTGGCCTCCATCTTGCTTCATCTCTCACTTTCCAGACTCGTCAACGCGATCCAAGAAGGGAGTGTGAAGAAGATTATGAAGCCAATCTCAAACTTCAACTGCTTGGAAAATATCAATCAATTCTCAACTGCCGCCAGAAAATTGGGAGTCAAGGATGAGGAGGTTATTGATTAATTCTGGGCTGAAGCTATAAAGTTTCCATTTCCAGACCTTCCAATCCGTCGACCTTTTCGATGGTCGTGACCTCTTCTCGGTTACCGTAACCCTTCAAAGTTTGGCTAGAAAGGTAAGATTTCTGGTTTTGGACTACCGGCGAGGATGTAGAGACGCGGAGAAGGCTTGAGTGTCAGATATGAGTGACTTCAATAGTTCATAACTCACTAGCCTTTAGAGATATCAAAAATTTGTCAATTAATGAAATGTTGCTCATAACAAGGGCTACATTTCATCAGTTGACAACTTTTTTCTATCTTCATTCCGAACCAAGATATATGCATTTGAAAAAATGACGCAGTTAGCTCTAGACTGTTTGACCGTCTGCTCTCTCTTTCATCTCTTATAACTCGCTTCTCGTTAGAGATATCAAAATAGTTACAACTAATGAAATTTTGCTCATATCAAGGGCTATATTTCATTAATTGAAAACTTTCTTCTATCTCTCCCGTGAACTGAGATATACTGCTTTGAAAATACAACACCCTCTTTCATCATGTCCAATTGCAGGTCGAGAAACTCGGAATCACCCCACCAAAACAAGTGTCCAAGGACCAAATCGTCAACATGTAAACCGTCTTTTTTTCAACAAAATTCCTTCTTTTTTTTCACTTTTCGTTCACTTCTGGCCACTTTTTCTCAAGTTTTAAAACATGCTTTTTTCAACAACACAAAATATTTCATTAACAAATAAATTATGATTTTTCTTGGAATTTTCTGACATTGAACAAAAATATAAAAATGCCTTCAAACGTCCAAAAATTGAATTTCAAAACTTTTTCAAAAACTAAAAAAACCAAACCTTTAAAAATTTTCACATTTAAACCATATGTGCGATGGAGCGCGCTTACAGATTTTCCTTTCTTTAAGTTCAGTTACCCGATCATAGATCCGAGTATTTCCTTAATTCTTAAGCTCTGTACTTCAACCTCTCCTATAGTTTGTAGTCGTCTCACTCAGCATACGAAAACTGATATATTCGTATCTAAAAAGTTGAAATCGGATTCTTTGACGGAGGCGTATGTAAGGTGTTAATTAGTGAATAAGATGAAAAAGAAGGAGGAGTTGTACTCTTATTTCTACTCGATCCGAGATCTCACTTTTTCTCTTTCTTTTAGGGTTTTCGTGTGAGAAATCTCATTATTATTTTCGATTTTTAGTTTTAAGCTAGACAAGTTTAAAGCAATTTTAAAGTCTTGTTTAGCTTCCTGATTGTGGAAATTTAATCAACATTTCAATAAAAATTTCGGTCAAAAGTCAAGCCGATTGTGTTAAATTTGACACCTAATCAAACAAGTATACGAATTTTTAATCAGAATTATTTATCCAAAAGTTATTCGAAATTAGGTTTGATGTAGAATCTAGATTGTAGTTTGAGAAGGAGGCGGAGCCTAAAAAACGGGCGGAACTTCATAATTAAAAAGGATTCAGAACATTTGACTTTAGTTTGACTGAACCTTCTACAAAGCTAACCGAAACTTTATTCACTAAGGAGCGAGAGAGCGCAGAGAAACCAGACACTCAAGCTTCTCTCCCTCACTGAGGTGCAGAGAAGCTCGATAGTCTAGCTTCTCTGCACTCTCTCCCTTCCCTTCTGACCTCTCGTTTCCTATTCATCTTTTCCATACTTACCTTGTTTTCAATCTATTTTTTTCCTGTTTCCAGAAATCTTGAATTTCTGACTTGTTCTAAAAAACCTTGAATCCTTCTTCCTTTTTCTCCAAAAGAAATAGAAAAAAATTCAAAAACTTTCTTGTTCCGAAACCAAAAAAAAGTGTCCAGAATCCTAATGAATTCTATTGTTTTCATCATTTCTGTTTTTTCTTTTTTTTTTTTTTCGTTTTTGAAGTGACAAAATGAATTCAGGATTGTTCCGTTCGTGAGAAAACTTGAAGATTTATTTCGATATTTTTAGTTTGTTTCTTTTTGAATTTTGAATTTCGAGAGAAGAAACAAGGGAGTAGACTACTAGATGTGAATATTCTATTTGAGAAATTCTCGGAATGTGCTCGAAATGAGGAGATGTTTATGGTCCCAAAAAGAGATAATTAGTACAAATATAATAGTTGTCTGTCTGGAAACCCGGATTTCTCAATGTCCGGATGTCCCTTGTTTTTAGAAATGATGAAAAGCCGTAGCCGTCTGAAACTCTTTACTTGAAGCGTTGTATCTCGGCTCCTATAATAGCTATCAAAAAGTTGTCAACTTATGAAATGTAGCTCTTTTTATAAGAAACATTTCATTAGTTGACATTTTTTCGATATCTTTAACACGAAGCAAGTTATACCCATTTGAAGTTACTCATAGAGACCGTCAGACGCCCTTTCCTTGCGTCTCTCACTTTGGCGGGCGGCTATCACCGTTCGCGATTGAGCTAGAAAAAAGTGAACAACTAATAAAATGTAGCCCTTGTTATAAAATTTTAATTAGTTAACAGTTTTTCAATACCTCTAACGACAAGTAAGTTAGAGCCATTTGAAGTTGAATAAAGGAGAACGCGTACAGTTGATTCTTCAAGAAGCGATAACTCCGTTCCCGTAAGAGATAGAAAAAAGTTGTCAACTAACAAAATGTAGCCCTTAAAATCAACTATATTTTATTAGTTAACACTTTTTTGGTATCTTTAACAGGAATGGAGATACAGTCATTCCCGTGCATTGCTGTCGATGGCACAAAAATGGGCGACCCAAAACTAAGTTTGAAACAAACATTTAATTGTTTCATCATTCAAAAACATCAATTTTTACTATAAATGCAGCACACATCGGCACGATTCCGGCAAAGCTTTATTTATGTTTTGTAATAAATCTCTTCTCCGAAATGTCGCGACATTCTTCTCTTTGAAAAATGTTTCCATTTATAAATCTTCTGATCTTTAATTTCTGTCATTTATCTCGATCACTCCAAAGGGTCAAATATTGTTCAGAAAAAGAGAAAAAGAGAGGAGAGACCTTTGTAAAAATCAAGATATTCTCTTCATTTTCTTCCTTCTCTCTCTTCCTTCCACATATCACTATATTCCATCTGAAAATCCCCTCGAGACTCACTTCCTCCTTCTCCTCTTTCTTCTTTCTCTCTCTTTTGACGTATACAAATGGACCCGAAGAGAAAAAGTGGGCGGAGCCTATTTTCTAAGAAGACGTTTGTCTTCTCATTAGCTCATTTTCCTCGCTTTTTCGTAGGGAAACTTCTAATAACTTTTCGTCGAAAAAAGTACGAAACTCACTATTTTTGTGTTTTCAATTTTGAACTTTTCTCCGGTTTTTGAGTTTTTCGGTTTTTGATGGGTTCAGGGAAACATTACTTTTTTGAATTTTTGTGTCTTACACTACAAAAACTACAAAGACTACAAAGACTACAAAGACTACGAATCCAGTCTAGTCGCCCTGATGATCGATCTTCAATATTTTTCTAGAATAGGATGCGGCCTAATTTTTTGATATTCCTAGGTCATTTTTTATAAGCAACTCCAGCTTCAGCTTAACACCTTTATTATAAGTGCACATAAACCTAAAATAACCTAAAATTAGGCGGACCTGTTTTATGTATTTCTAGGCCATTTTTTCAAGGCCATAGTCATTTTCGCTAACTACCTCTATTATAAGGGCACCGTGCCGTTTCCTGCTCACACAACCACTTGCCCTAATAAAAACAGGTGTTGTTGTTGTTCTTTTCATTCAGAATCAATTCTCCCCATAAATAGAATTGACGTCATCGGGAAAACAAAAACAAAAAGAAATCAGAACTCTATTCTTATTCGTTCCGTGTTAATTCATCGTACTATTCTTTCTTGTTGTTCTCCTTTGTTCTCCTTCGTTCTCTAGGGTATCACGAAACGAGGGAAAAGGGGGCGGAGTCTCCTTTTTTGGTTTCTGGAGTAGCCAAGACAAGGAATAGGAGAGAAGACAACAAGATTTAATTCCAGTTAATTCCTTCCTTTTTCTTCAGAGACATGGGTCATTTCTGGTGTGTAACTATGAGTAATAGGAATGTTTTGTCTTTTTTGGTGGCCTAGGTTTTTAGGGTAGTGGCCTAGCTTCTCATTATGTGGCCTTGGATCCCAATGCCATGAATAAGGCTATCAAAGTCTTTTCCTAGGTTTTGGAGGTGATGGCCTAGGTTTTCTTGGGACCTCGGCCGTAGGCTAGGCTACCTAGTTTTTCCATAATATGACCTAGGTTCTAAAGATCATGAGTTAAGGTTTTTGATGGCATGACCTAGTTTCCCATGCTGTGGCCTAGAATCCCAACACTGGGCTTCAGCGCATGGCCTAACTTTTTTCGCTTGACTTTATTCTCTGCTATCCCTTCCTCAGTAATTTCGGTGGCCGAACTTTTTCACTTCCTCCCTTCTTTCACCATTTTCTTCGTCCTTTTTCTCATTCTCACTTTCTTCACATACATTTTTTCCAGGGTCTCCAAAACGAAAAACGAAGCAAGAATGCAACTATTACATGTTATTTTTGGTAAGTGATTCTTTGCGCCGCCGTTTTTTTCCCAATGGAATCCAACAAAAAGAAGATGAAATGTTTTGTTCCTTCACCGACTTCTCATGCTAAAAGAATCCGCATGATCTGAGAAAGGGGTCAATCGTCATGAATGACCATCCCTTTGGGAGAGAGTTGGATGACGGGGGTGGTTGATTTACAGTAATCATTTGTACGTGGGAAGAGTTTGGAGATGGGAGAAGACGGAAGTCAGTAAGGGCTCGAGGCTAGAGAGACGGACGAGCGCGCAGCCCACAGAAAACCGTAGCCCTTGTGATATAATAGTTTAAACGAGTGTATCTCGGCTCACAGAAGAGATATCAAAAAACTGTCAACTAATAAAATGTAGCCCTTATCAAGATCTACATTTTGCTAGTTGACAACTTTTTTGCATCTTTTTTCCGAACCGAGATATACCGTTTTTAAAGCGAGTATGCAAAAACTGTAAACTAAGTTCGAGCTCATCTATCTCAGCTCACAGACGAAATATCAAATTTCTGTCAACTAATGAAATGTATCCCTTAACAAGTTCTACATTTCATTAATGAACAATTTTTTCCCATTTCTACCGCCAACCTAGATACACGCCTTTCCAAAAACCTCCTTCCTTATTTCCAGCTCTGGCAATGCTCATCTCAATGTGTTTGGGTGCTTCGGATGATCGTATGATGGGATGGAACAAGGCTCACGGATTGTGGGGTAAACGGTCGGTTCAAGAGGCGGTTAGTTAAGGTTCTTTGAGAAAAGTGCAATAGAGCGCGTTTGCAGCAAGACAAAAGAACACCCCAAAACTGGAACAAGTTGAACAGTTTGTGGGGAAAACGTTCGGGACGAGTTGCCTCTTTCGATGACGACTACACTAATAATGGAGAATCGGATGATGATGCCCCACTGTTGTATAAGAGGTTAGTATTGGATTGTTCTAACCGGCTAGTAATACAGATATCAAAAATGAGAGAGAAAGAGGAGAAAGAGACGCAGACAAGGCTAGAGCGTCTAACTGTCTGTGCCCTCTCCCTCCCGTGCTAAAATTCAAAGGCGTATAACTAGCTTCCCGTTAGAGATATCCAAAAGTGGTCAACTAGTGAAATATTACCCATAATAAGGCCTACATTTCATTAGTTGACTGTTTTTCTCTATCTCTAACAAGAAACGAGATATGAGCCTCCGAAACGCAGACAGGATTTTTCTCTGCGCCTCTTAGGCTACTGTTACTTTGAGCCCTTTTATCTTGGTTCCCAGAAGAGCTATCAAAAAGTTGTTAACCAATGAAATGCTACTCATGATAATGGCTATATTTTGTTAGTTGACAACTTTTTTGTATCTATTCTGGGAGCTGAGATAAAGGAGTTTGAAAAAGTCACTAATCTATAAACGCGCAAACGCCAGTCTAGAAGACGTTAATTCAAATTACATTCTAAAACCAGTGGTCACCTATAAAATCTAGATCAAATTTTTCATTTTTCTTATCTTATACAGCATCCCTAATCCATTTTCAGACACATCTTGAATCCACGATTTCTGGGTGTTAAACTTTTCCCCAGAATTTCCAAAATGTATAATTTCCCATTGCTCAGCTTCTCTTTTTGTTATCCATTTTGCCATTTTAGCCATTCTCCATATACATTTATTGATTTATTGATTTCAGATCACCAGCTCAATGGCAACGCGCCAATGGTCTCTGGGGAAGATAATTGAGAAGAGAACTCCGTCTCCAAGTTAAAAAAGACATCATCTGTTAACTATTATCATCACTTAATTTCCATGCAAAACTAAATAAAATAAGATCAACCCAACCACTTCGAAGCAAAATAAATTATATTTATCTCCTAATTATCCACTCTTTTTTCTGTGCTCTTTGTCCTCTTTGAGGTCACCCCCCTCTGTTGCTCCCTCTCATTGCGCCACTGTTTTTTTCTTGGTTTGCCCCCCGAATCCCCTCAAAAATTGTTGTATTTTCATCCAAAAAATCCTTTTTTTTTCTTTTTTTACAATCTCCTCTTTTTTTGAAGAATCCTTCGCCGGAATGCATTAAATGAATCTGTTTTTGTGTTGGTTTATCGGTTTTTTTCTTTTTTGGTTTATGAGGGGCGGGCTTAAAAAGGGGGCGGAGTCAATTTTTTTTACTTTTCAAGAAAGTAAATTGGTAAAAATAGAATTTGGTTTGGGATTGATATCATTTTTAGGACACAGGTAAGCGCGCAATCAGCTAGACGAGCGAATGTTTTAGAAAATTAGGTATGTTTTTTCAAAACGGAATATTTAAGTTCCCAGAAGAGATATAAGAAAACTGTCAATTAGTGAAATGTAGCCCTTGTCATGGGCAATATTTCATCTGTTGACATCTTTCAGATATCTCTTCTAGTTTTCGAGATATGATAGCTTAAAGTTGAGAAATGTTTTAAGTTTATCGGTTCCTAACTTGGAATCATTGTATCTCATTGCGTAATAGAGATACAAGAAAACTGCCAATTAATAAGATGTAGCCCTTAAAATTAGCAATATTTTATCTTCAGACCCTTTTTTGATATCTTTTTTACTACTCGAGATATGACCGTTTGAAGCTGAAAGCCGCATTTACTGTTCAAAACATCTCGAAATCGTATCTGAGTTCAAACTAGAGTCTAACTGATATAAACATCTTTCTAACCAAAGAACAAATCATATTTTGTTATTCGAATGGACTCCATGAGTCATCGATCATGCGCCTTTAATCGTTCTTATTTTCCGTTCGAGACCATTAGCCACGCCCATCATGGCCGCCGTCATTGGCCGATCAGTGTTCCTCTCCTCCCTGTTTTTTGTTATTTCAACATATCATTTCGTGATTGATTATAACTTTTCTTCAATCCCTATCATTTCAGTACTGAGTGCTGTTCTTCCAAATCGTCCAAAATGCGCCGAGTTCTCAGAACAATGCGGAAGAAATTCACAAAGAAAAAAAGAGAGGAAGTCAGACCAGAGGGCGAAGAAGACGTTCAAGAAGGTTCGATCGATCCAGAAAAAGAAGAAGAAAAAGAAGAAAAAGAAGAAAAAAAAGAAAAAGAAGAAGAAAAAAAAGAAGAAGAAGGAGAAGAAGAAACCAATCAGGAGTCTCCAGGAGGATCCAATGTAGCCGGACCATCGTATCGTCCACATAACCCATATCATTTGGTTGCCAAAAAGTTGGCAGGTAAGCTATTATCATTATAAAAATATGGATTTATAAAAATGAAAATTACAGAGGAAGCAATGAAGAAAAAGGACAAGCTGAAACCGGCCAAAGAAGGACATCCGTCGACTCAACCGTTGCACAAAATCTTAGCACCAAAGGACAAAAACGAATCAAAAGGTTAGTCTTAAAGACTGGTGTTCCTAACAAGTAAGAGATTGACTTGGGCATGGCTTCTGACTAGGTTAAGAGTAATAGTCTACGCTTTCGAATACATCAGTCTTACGTTAATTCTTAACTTTTGGACCTTTTCTGGAATAGTAGCCTAGCTGATAAGGGTTTCAAATTGAAGGAAGTACTTTTGAGAATCCTCTGTAAAATTATATTATAGTACTGAATCATTTTTTGCCAACAACCAGTCGAAAATTGGGTAGTGGATCCACTCGGACACGCCACCTACTTTTTAATAGGCTGGCAAAGTTTGGACTTAATCGATAACATATGAGTCATAGGCTATGACTAATCAACTGAGTCACCGTAGCTAGTGGTCTGGTCCCAACTAAAGAGGTTGCAGTTTACAGGGACAGTCTTTTATACGTTGCTAAGAAAATTCATGTTCTAAAACTGTTAGCGGTATTCTAGGCTAAGATACGAAAGTTTGAGATGACTTCCTAGAAGACTACTGTAGCCATCGTGATTTTAAAAATCTCAGAAAAATGATTTCTTTTCAGGCCCTCCTGTCTCTCCCGATTGTCCACCAATCCCTGCTCCTCGTCGTCCACCCCGCAAAATCGATGAAGAAGCTCCGGAATTGGCTCTATCGGAGGGCATCAAAACGAAGAAGGAAAGCGATGGATCGTCAGATTAATTTCCTTTTTTCATCTCTTGATTTCTGCCTTTTTTTTTTCCTTCTTCTGAATCCTATCCATTTCTCTACAATTCCCGTGTTATTATTTTTCCCCCCATTCTCTCCATTCGCTCTTTTTTAAGTGCCCTTAACTTATCATTTGACCATCATCATTTGAATTCTACAATAAATTTATCTTGTTTTGACACCCTTTTTAAAAACTTTTCTCAAAATTAGTTGAAAAGTAACGAGTAGTTAGAGATTACTGTACCTGCGCACAGTGTGCCTTACCGGTAAAGTTCGGTAAATTTTACCGGTAAATTTACCGGTAAATTTACCGGTAAATTACCGGTAAATTACCGGTAAAAATTTACCGAACTTTTACCGGTAAATTACCGGTAAAAATACCGATTTACCGGTAAATCTTCTTTTACCGGTAAAAATTTTCGGTAAATTTTCCAAAAAAAGTCCCAGTTTAACACCTAGTTCATATTTTTCAGCTGTTTATGGCTAATAAAAGTGCTGACACGATGACGAGGACATTGCTAAGACATACGGTTGTTCTTTTTGGCTGCATTAAATTTATTAGGCGCAATGATTAGGGGATGCATAGAAATGAAGGGTATTTGTGCTCAAACTTATGAAAAGGGGTCCAGTTATGACGCAAAATATATTTTCAGTAAATCTGAAATGTTTCGGGACATTTTTATGCTTTCAGCATTTCCCTGTCATTTTCTTAACTTCTTCATCGCCCATAATTGAGAAGTTAAATCCCAAAATCACTTACAACCTCCTGGAAGGTGAAATTATTGTATCCGCAACGATTAAAACATTTTCGATCAATTTTTACCGAAATTCATTTTTACCGGTAAATTTTTACCGGTAAATTTCATTTTTTTACCGGTAAATTTACCGGTAAAAGTTCGGTAAATTTACCGGCAAATTTACCGGTAAATTTACCGAAGTCAATTTTTACCGGTAAATTTTTTTCCGGTAAGGCACACTGCCTGCGCATATGCTGTGGCCCTTTAAACTCGATAACGTGACCGGTCACTGCTAAATCAATTTCAAAAAAAGGGGAGCGTGGAAAAAGTGAAAAAGGAAACATTTATTTCCCAAAGATGAATGACCAAAATTTGGTTTTCGTGGATTTGAATCCCAATGTGAGTTTGGGTTTAGAAAGATCGCGCAGAGGAGGAGAGTGCAGACAGTGAGACACTCTAGCTTTCTCTGCATCTCTCCCTCTCTCTTTCTCTTACGAAACTTCAAACGCTTATAACTCGGTTCCCATTAGAGATACAAAAAAGTTGTCAACTAACAAAATATTCAGTCTGTCACGAACTACAATCCATTAGTTTACAACTTTTTTGTATCTCTTCTCTGAACCGAGTTATACCCTCTCAAGCAACTCATTATTCAGATGTCAGCCCAAGAAAGTTTTGAAGAAGAAGTGCCTCAAACTCCTCGTAAAACAGCTGGATTCGAATGGGCCGCCGAACCGGATGAGATGCTTTTCCCGTGTTGTGCCACCAAATTCGTCATGTTCGGAATCGCCACCTTCCTTTGTGTCATCTCGATAATCTGCTGGATTGTCTCCAGTTATTATACTGGATTCGTTTGGCTTGTAAGATATAGTGAAGAGGGTTCCTTTAGTATAAGGGCTTGATTTCAGGTCCTCTCAACTTTGTTCATGGGTTTGATTCTTTTCCTTCCGGAGTACTTTTGCAACATCGTCAATTTCGCGATCAACTTTTGTGTTTGGGTAAGGCTATGCTCTCGGGGGTATTAGGGGCTGGTCCATGATCCCAGCAAGAATGGTCCCAATAAAGGGGGTCCCAAGAAGACAGGCTCCTTAAACTCAAAGAGATGGTTCCACTAGTTTGTGGGGCCGGAACCACTTAGTCGGGACCACAAATCCGGCCTGGTTTGGCCCGCAACGACTATATGTTGGGGCCAGTTTTTGGCTACCGGCAGGCAAGTTCGGACCCCGTCCATTAGGTGATGTTTTACGGGACCAGTCTGTTCCCAACCACCTCCCCCCCCCCTCCTCTCGGAGAATAAGCCGACCACATTAACATTAAACCTTGCAGGTTGCGTTCGACATCTTCTGTCTGGTAAGCGCTATCAAACATCTCGTCGATCGAGGAAATCAAAACTATCTTTGGCAACGATCTGAGATTATTCGTAAACAAATGTTAGATGCAGCCATTTTTGAATTCATCGAGTTCATTATTGCTCTACTTGTCGTGATTCTTTTGTTCCGTATGCTCTATTGGTATTATTAATCGAAATGGTGGTGGTGGAAGCTGTGAACCCGTTGCTGCTGAATAAATTCTTTTTTTTCTCTCTGATATTGTTTTTTTAATATGAGTCATCTCACAGAAATCAGTTTCGCATATTGTTTTTCGCTTTTCCAGTTAGCCACGCCCATTTTTATCTGCGTCTCTCTATCCTATGCACTCTCTCGATGAGTCAAAATCATGGTTAAATAGAGCGTTTTTTCTTGGAGAAATCATTCTAGATTGTTCCATTTTCATTTTATCGGCTGCCGCTTTTAGGATCATCCGTGGTCCGTCCACATTTTTCGTTTAGCGTTCACCTCTAAGCACACACCTGATTTTGTTAGGTTCTTAAAATTGTTCTTTAAATCATCACCTAATTTCAAAACTTTCCCTCTATTTCGAAATTATTTCCAGTATGAACCTTGTGAGAACGCTCACGGAGAGAAAAGAGAGAAACAGGAAACAAGTCCTTACCGAGGATCTTCCAACTCTTCAAGAATCTCTCCGTCGAATGGAAGCAGCTTCCGGACCAACGAGCTCGGCTGCTCCAGCAATCCGTCCTCGGCAATCTCTTGCTCAATCCATGCCGAGTAAGCCTTAAAGTTCTATTGTGTCCTCCTTAATATCATTTTTAGTTTCTCGAATAAAACCGACCGGCCCTCCACCAGAACCGCCACAGCTAATCTCGAAGATGGAGCAGCCTGATGAGGAAATGAGCTTGAAAAGTATACCTGGAAGTCCTATTGATCTCTATTGATTTTATCTGAATTTCAGAGCCAATCCCACCACCGAAACCACCGAAACTCACGGAAAAATTCCGAACAATGCGTGATGCGGATGTCGAAATTTCGATCGCCGTCAAGACTTCAACAGCTCCATTAGCCATGAAAGTCTTCATCGCAAACGGTTAGTTAACTAATAGATAATGTTTTCCCTAACACAGTTATCATATTTCAGAATCCATTGCTATTTCCACTGGAGATCGTGGTGCCGAATCTGGAATTCCATGGGTTCCGAATTTCGAGCAAATGGTTTCCGAGAAGCCAGACATCAAAAAAGCAATGAGCATCATCAAGAATTCTCTCGAAATCATCGGTAAAAAAAATTGCTATCAGAAACCTGAATTTCATATTTTTTACAGAAGCACAAACATCTGAAATCGTTCTGAAATTGGAAGAGCAAGC
Source organism: Caenorhabditis wallacei (assembly GCA_963932035.1). Classification (NCBI taxonomy): domain Eukaryota; kingdom Metazoa; phylum Nematoda; class Chromadorea; order Rhabditida; family Rhabditidae; genus Caenorhabditis; species Caenorhabditis wallacei. Next base: position 3,422,331 of record OZ009935.1, read on the forward strand.
AAAAGATTCGGAGGAGGCCAAGCTGAACAAAAATTGATTCGATTCAATTTCAGACGTCCCCTGTTTGATTATCATTGCGTTTGTTTCAACCGAAACTCTGTTAAATTTTCTGAATCCAAGTTTTTTCTAATAAAAATCTAAGAAAATTCTAGTATGATCCTATTTACGAAAACAAATCTACGAAAACAGTCCTCAATTTATAATTTCGAAATCCGCTTATTCATAAAAATCAATGATCACGACGAGAGATGAGAGACGCAGATGACGAAAAATGGGCGTGGCTTTTTAGATTCGATATTCTGAAATTGTGATGAAATTTCAGTTTGATTTCCAGAAGCTTCTATTCTGCGATAATCTTCTTGCAGTTTTAGATATTTTTCCTTGATGCTTCCTCATAAGTACCCACCTCACTGTACATTAGCTACCGTACTCCTCTTATGTATATCATCTTCTCTCTTTTTTCTCAACAAAGTTGTCCTTTCATTTTGTCTGTCATTCAATTCCCTCATTCTAATGGGATTGCTCATCTTTTTTTGATAAGAGACAATGATGAGAAAGGGAGACGCAGATTCTGAATCATCTTTCGAGAAAGTTCTATAGTATGCTGAGTTAATGTTTCTTTGCTTTTTTTTTTGTTGGACTTGTCTTTTTTCATTGCGGGACCGATAGAATTTCAATGATAGTTTCCAGGAAGTCCTGCCACTTCAAATAAGGGATTTGCTCAAATTTATACGGCGCAACTATTAGACTTTATATGACCTTAAGGTAGCTTATAATTGTTAAAAATAGATCGTCCTGGAATTTGAAAAACATAAAAAATACACGATTTGAGCAGTAATCGATCCGATTTCATTTACGATTTCCTCTCTATACTTCTAGTATGATCCTGTTTGTTTACGAAAACAGTTTCCTTTTTTTTCTTTCGAAATTCATATTTTTTGAGTCATGAAAATCAATGATCATGACGAGAGATGAGAGCCGCAGACGGCGAAAAATGGGCGTGGCTTCTTAGATTCGATTGTCTGAAACTGAAAAAAAAAAGAAATATAAGTAGGTATCCTTTCCAGAAGCAAGTTCAGTTAGAATTAGACACCTCTCACAGTGCGGAACCCTTTTATTAACCTGTATCTCAAACTCTTCCAGCTCCTAAAATCTGATAAACCTCATTCAGTTTCGATGGTACATGAGCAGTTTTTAAAATTCCTTGCTATACATTAGCTACCGTACTCCTCTTATATCATCATCTCTTTTTTCTCGACAAAGGTGACCTTTCATTTCGTCTGTCCATCACTTCTCCTATTCTAATGGGATTGCTCATCTTTTTTCGATGAGAGAATGTGATGTAAGAGGGAGACGCAGGTTCTGAATCATCTTTCGAGAAAGTGCTACAGTATGCTGTTAATGTATCCTCATTTTTTTCTGGCCTAGACTTTCTTTTATATTGAGGGACTGATGGACTTGAGAGAATAATACTGTAGTCTTTAGGTTTTAGTCAAGCTTCAGTTTCCAGGTCTATCAGCTCCTTACTAGCCGCCGTGTAGCTTGAAAATTCTAAAAATAAATCGGCATCCCTTATTTGGTTAGCATCCTAATATTTCAACCTTTTCACTTTTCTCATATTCAGATATCCTGGCCCGAAACCTTCCATTTATCCGTTTTCCTTTTTTCTTTTCCTATCTCCTCTCCTAAATTCCAGGATGCCTCTCGGATCTAGAAAACAAAAGAAACTTGATCGAAGAAATGAAGTTAAAATCCGCACTCCGCCACGACCACCAACTGAAGAATTGCCCCACATGCAAAAATTCATGAGGAAACTCAAAATCTTAGACAGTTTGATCACTGAATTGGAGACATCATTTCTGACGGCACTCAATCTCGCTGTTAAGGGTATGTTCCGTTTATTGTAAAATATTAGTGAATAAGTAGTTTTTGTTTCAGATTTTACATTGGCTGAACGTATGAAAATCTGCAAATTGAGAATTGAGACGACGACGAAACAGAGGGAATGGAGGAAACAGAGATTGGTTCTTCTCGAGAAGAAAGCTGGAGAAACTGATCCAAAAGACGAGGATGCTAAGGGTTAGTTACCGTATTTTTTCTGTAAAACCAAGAAAATTCTCAAAAATTAAATGTACCAACCAAGATTAGTTGCATACCAAAATTCATAATTTACATTCCAGAAACGAGAAACTATCTGTTCAAGCTGATTGGAACTACCGTGGCTCAGCTGAAAATTGACAAAAGAGAGCTACTCGATATGAGTAAGTGATGGATTCTACAGTAATCTATTAAGATCTTTATTGAGTTTTTTTTCGCTCGCTACAGTAATAATTGATCGTGTTCGATTCAGCCACGTAGCTGAACTATGAGAAATTTGAACTTGACATGGTCTCAACTGATTTTCGCTGAGAGACCTATGTGCCAGGTCCCCGTTCAGATAGAGCGCATTTCCTTCTTTCATTGCAGTCATGCCTTTGATAGAACCAAATATTAACTTCAGAAAGCACTCTGGAACAAATTCAAAAACAGGTGGAAAGAGGAGACATGAAAGATCAGGAATGGCAATTGAAACGTGTCGAAAAAGAAAAAGATGAAGAGAAAGAAGAAAATGAAGAAGACAAGGAAGAAGAAAAGGAAGAAGAAAATGAAGAAGAAAATGAAGAAGAAGAAGAGGAAGAAGACGATGACGACGACATCGAAATAATCGGAGCCTTCACTGATCCGAATCTGGTGAAGAGAGACATCGAATACAGATTTAAATATTCTTTGAATTTGATTGATTAAGGTTCCCCTTCAACTTTTTCTCACCGATTATTTACTGTTTTTTTCACTGTATCCTTTTTGAACATTCAATTTTTTCCTTCTGTATTGATTTTCTCCTTCGGAAATAGATTATTCCTGGTTGTTCTCCTTTGCAAAAAAAAAATTATTACTCATCAAAATCGATGGTTCTCGACCGTTCTTTTCAACTGATAAGACACAAACAGCAGTCAAACCCAGTCGATCAAATGACATTTTTTTATTTTTTTCAATTGATTTTCAAAAATAATCTTTCCATTTTGGATTTTGCCTACAATTTGAATTTTAAAAAATGGCATTCTAATGCTTTTCGAATTAATGTATTTACCATAATCCTTTTACTAATTTGGTTGATCCATAAAAAAATTTAAAAAGCGAAGCAAACAAGACCGTCTTAAACTAATGCTCCGTATTCCAAGTGGCTCTTATCTCCTCCTTGTCTTTTTCTCTAATCTAATAATCAAATCCATTTTTCAGAAGAACAACAAACTAGGAAATTAATTCGGTCCCCCTATCCTAACATCATGGGTGCCGAACAGTCTACGCTCCGATTCCTCCGCCTATTCAATGTATTCAATCAAATTGAATCAGGTGGAGCAGACACGTCATCCAACTCATCATCTGGTGACGTGTCTGGCAGAATGAACTCAGATTCCATTACCAGTCAAGATAATAATAACAACAACATCAATTATTCAATTAACAACAATGAGAATAATGTAATCGAATGGAATTATGAGTTCATTTCTGTTGAAAACATTTCCAATTGTCAAGAAGAATCTAATATTGACTTAGATGAATCAATTGACAATAACAGTAACCTAACGGAAGAAATGAGCAAGAACTAGAGCAGACTGACCAGAAATCTTCATTATTTGATTACGAGAAGAAGATCAAGGTGGACAATTCGTTACGACAAGGAAAGTATATGAATTTGGAATTTTGTGCCGATACTGAAACTACTGTGAATTGAGATAATTTATTGCGAAGAATACATTTGAAGAAAAACGATTTGATATACTCGAGAAGTCCGTTTATGTCTCTGGAAATGAGAAATTCTGGAAATGACAGAAACTTCAAGAAGATCATGAAGACAATTTGAACCTTGCGACGAAAGAATTGAATGATGAAGATTTGATTTTGGAAAAAATATCAGCCCCTAAAGATTCTTAATGTTAGCCCCAATTATTACATACTTCTGTTAAATGGTTATTTTCACTGTTTGTACGTTATCTGAGAAACTAATTGAACTTACTATATACACTTATATATGATAGTTACAATAACTTTTCCGTTTGTATTTCATTAGGCCCTGGTCCCAGCCTGATGAAATACATGTTTAGTATACAGTAAGTCTTTCAAGTTTTCTCAGATAGCGTATCTTAATGGAGGTGTCTGGTTAGCTGTAAGCTACCAAAAATTAAAAAGTTAAAAAAAACTCCAAAAAAATTAATAAAATTCCTCAAAATTATAAAAAAAAGGAGCGTACAATTGTAACTTTTTTGATCCTATTTTTGTATTATTACTTTCGCAGCACTTTTTTGTAAACACTTTTTTGTATTGTACGCTCCAAACTTCTTCGATTGGTACTGAACCTCTACGTGGTGAAGAAGATCAACGGTTTCCCTTTTTTGGAAAAGAAATAAAAAGAAACTGGCTAATACAGTACGTATGTATTTATTTATGTTTTTGTTTGAAAGTTAAATAAATGATAATGATAATCAACTGGTGTGTTGCTTTGAAATGAAAAAAAGATAATAAATGAATACAAAATGAATTAGAAGCACCGAGACTCCTCAGCGAATCAGAAAATATATATAAAGCTATGAGCCGTCTGATCTCTCCTGATGATTGGCTTCCATTTGGATCAAAGGTAAAATCATTCGTTCTCTGTGAAAATCCTTGGAATTTATTGAAAAAATGTCGATAATTCTATAACGATTGATTTTTGGCGACAAAACTCGGTGGACCTCAGATTTGACTCAACGGATTGAGACATGACAGACGGCGTAAGAGCAGACCCCAGTGGACTAATGTCGTCCGAATGGACGCCTTATTTTTCAATTAAAAAAATTATCTATGTTTAACTGTGGTTTTTCTCTTCTTTCTGCAAATTGGTAAAGCTCCTGAACAAGATTTGTGAGAAGCCTTCGGCACACTAATTTCTCCCCAGAAACTGTTGGAATGTCATCGCAACACGTCAAATCTGAAGAGGTGCAACCGCGTATTTTCATGCGGAATAGAATACCAATGATAGATGAAAAAAACGGGTAAATAACTGTGAAAATTCTTTATTAGGTCAACAAAAATAAGAAAGGTACAAATATTAAAATCCAATTTTGACAGTAACAGTGATGAAAGAACCATATTCGAATGGTCTTTTCTTTTTCTTTTTTTTTATGAATTATAATATTAACCAAATTTTTGAAATGGTACTGTATTAGCCAGTTTCTTTTCATTTCTTTTCCAAGAAAAAGGGAAACTGTTGATCTTCTTCACCACGTAGAGGTTCAGTACACAATCGAAGAAGTTTGGAGCGTACAATACAAAAAAGTGTTTACGAAAAAAGTGCTGCGAAAGTAATAATACAAAAATGGGATCAAAAAAGTTACAATTGTACGCTCCTTTTTTTTTAGAATTTTGAGGAATTTTATTAATTTTTTTGGGATTTTCTTTTGAATTTTTGGGTTGCAGCTGATGGTGGAAATGATGTTGCAGCTCTCACCAAAAACCTCCATTAAAACGTCCATATCGGTAATATTTTAACAGAGGTCATCGATTTTTAATCGTAGATATTCCAAGGGTTGCGTTTTTCTTTTGGGAACTGGTTTATAGTTTGTAGTTTCGATTGTTGTTTTCATCATTCAAATCTTCACATTTCGGCACAAGTTTCAAATTATTCTCTTGAAGTTTCTGACAGTGTCATTTCCAGAATTTCTCATTTCCAGAGGCATAAACGGACTTCTCGAGTTACTCAAATCATTGTTCATCGTATTATATCAAAATGTTTTCTTCTCAATAAGTTTAATAATTCACAGTAGTTTCAGTAGTTTCAATAATTCACAGTAGTTTCAGTAGTTTCAATGGTTTGCAAGGGGGGTTCAGATCAGAATTCAAATGTCATACATATACTTTGTTTCAACGAATTGTCCAATTTGTTCTTCTTTCTTGTTGTAACTCATAACAATAAATCTCCGTTACAATTCATGAAGATTTCTGGTCAGTCTGCTCTAGTTCTTGCTCATTTCCTCCGTTATATTACTATTATTGTAAATTGATTCATCTAAGTCAATATTAGATTCTTCTTGACAATTGGAAATGTTTTCAACAGAAATGAACTCATAATTCCATTCGATTCCATTATTCTCATTATTGTTAATTGAATAATTGATGTTGTTGTTATTATCATCTTGACTGATAATGGAATCTGAGTTCATTCTGCCAGACACGTCACCAGATGATGAGTTGGATGACGTGTCTGCTCCACCTGATTCAATTTGATTGAATACATTGAATAGGCGGAGGAATCGGAGCGTAGACTGTTCGGCACCCATGATGAAAGGGGGACCGAATTAATTGACCTCGTTCGCTGGTCTTCTGAAATAAAAAAAGGTTATTGGAAGAAAAGAGGAGAGGGAGACGGTAAGTTGAACGGATAAAAGGAAGAAATTGTTAGCGAAAAGGATAAGGGGTGGGATAAAGAGGAGTAGGAGGGGAATTGCAGTACGTTTATTGCTAAGATTCAAAAAGAGTTATTGACCTGGTATTGAAGTCTAATCACAAAAAAACTTACATTTCAAAGGAGGATTTTAAGAATCTTTTCGAAGATGGTACGATGTACATTTATAAATCGAAGATGTAAATTGAAAATTAGAGTTCCACGTTCGTTCGGAGTGTCTAGCCTATAGGACTACTGTAGGTAAACAACGTAAAGTTTGAGACAATCCAAAGTTTCTTCAGGATCATCATTGGGAAGACTACAGTATGCCTAAAAGAGATTTCGGAAGACTACTATAGAATAATTCAGGAAAGGATGAAAAAATTAAGATAGGATTGAAGTTTTTACGGAAGAGAATTAAAAATTAAAAAGAGAAAAATGGTACTGTATTAGCCAGTTTCTTATCATTTTCTTTTCAGAAAACAATAAAAAACTGTTGATCTTCTTCACCACGTAGAGGTTCAGTACCGATCGAAGAAGTTTGGAGTGTACAATCCAAAGATTATACACTCTCTTTTTTTTCTTTTTTTTTCTTTATTATTTCTCTCTTTTTTTGGATTTTATTCTTTTTTCATTACTTTTTTTGGATTTTTTAAAACATTAATGGTCACTTTTTTTCTAGTCAGCGGGGATTGAGTTGCAGGAATATCCAACAAATCGGGGGGTAATATGGAATTAATAGAAGACGGGATGTAAGCGGGGTCAGTGACAATATCATTCTCATTTCGATTCGTGACATTTCGTGAGGTATGTTGAAGATTTTGCGAGGGCGATATCTGGCCACGGAGGCCACGGAAGGGGGCTTTAATTTTTCGATGATATTTGAAATTTGAAAAATAACCTCGACCCCCGGCCGTGGCCTAGAATTCTCAGGAGATTTCGGTGGAGCGCCCTTGTTCTGATCGATCACACTTAGGTGAGTAAATTTCAGAACAAGGGCGCTCCACCGAAATCTCCTGAGAATTGGGGTTATTTTTAAAAGAGGTTATTTTTCATATTTCAAATATCATCGAAAAATTAAAGCCCCTGTTGTGGCCTCCGTGGCCAGATATCGATCTCGCAAAATGTTCAACATACCTCACGAAATGTCACGAATCGAAATGAGAATGATACAGACAGTACTACTGTCTGACTTATTTTACAATCGAATCAAAATCGAATGACTTGGAATCATCGCTCAAAACAAATTTAAATCTCGTCAGATTGCATTTGGTCGAAAACATTTCGATTGATCCGATTGCTCAACTTAGTGGATTTCTAAGCTGAGAAAAGTTTAATATTCATTCCATTGAATTCTGAGTGCACTCTCCATTGAGCTTCTGGAGCTTAATCCAAGGTGGATCCAGGCTGGATCCAAGAATTCCATGGGTATTATTGAGTAGATGGAGAAAACTTCGTTCCGAGGATTCTGTTCCCCGGTACATGTTTCTGTGAAACTTTGAAGTTTTCTTGACAGATTAATCACTGTCCGTTGTGATTCGTTCCTGGAGAATCTTCCATTTGGGAATTGGTTTCTGGATGCTCTTCCCATTGGTGGCTATCCAATTCAACACATTCTTCCATTTTTTCGGTGTTCATCCATTCGAATCTTCCATCCACGGTGTCCTTGATCACTCTCATTGATTCCAAGATTTCTTCTTACTCAATAATATTATTTGATGTTGATTGAATATAAACTTGATATCCTTCTTCTTCCAAAATGATTGGTTGAAGATTACTGGTCAGTCCGCTTATGGTGTTACTTGATTCCATTTCTACTATCTCCGTTACAATACTATTATTGTCGATCGAAGACTCTAGTTGTATTTCGGATTCTTCTTGACAATTTGAAATCATTTCAATAGAAATCATTACTCGATCTATTCCTCCACTATTATCGTTGTTATCTATCTCTTCTTCTTCTTCTTCTCCATTCGAGTTCATTCTATTGAATGGAACATCTTCTTCAGATGACATTGAAGATGTTCCCTCTCCTTCCGAATCGTGAAGCTGATGGTGACTTCCAATGATATTCGATGCGATTGTCGGCCGGAGGAATCGTAGCGTTGACTGTTCGGCGCCCATGGTTTTGGGTGTGGGGACACCGAAATAATTACCCTTGTTCTTTGTTGGTCTGCAAAATTTAAGGAAATTGTTTTCTTTGGTTGGAAAAGAGAGAGAGAGAGAGAGAGAGAGAGAGAGAGAGAGAGAGAGAGAGAGAGAGAGAGAGAGAGAGAGAGAGAGAGAGAGAGAGAGAGAGAGAGAGAGAGAGAGAGAGAGAGAGAGAGAGAGAGAGAGAGAGAGAGAGAGAGAGAGAGAGAGAGAGAGAGAGAGAGAGAGAGAGAGAGAGAGAGAGAGAGAGAGAGAGAGAGAGAGAGAGAGAGAGAGAGAGAGAGAGAGAGAGAGAGAGAGAGAGAGAGAGAGAGAGAGAGAGAGAGAGAGAGAGAGAGAGAGAGAGAGAGAGAGAGAGAGAGAGCGAAAAAAATTTGACTCTTAATTTGAGAAAATATTTTCTAATCCGGCGGGAAGAAACTCGAAAAAACTGGTGCATGCCGTATTATTAAAGGTTGTCTGGGTTTTCCGTCTAGGTTCAATAAAGGCTAACAAGTGATAGCTTGCTCTGATTGCAAGAATTAGTAGGACTACTGTAGGTATCATAAATATCTCTAGTAGCATCTACAGTATGACTACCAGAGATATCAGAAGATTACTGTTGAAAAAAGAAGGACAATATCCGGAAAAGTTGGAAAAATTGAGAGAGAAAGGAATTTAGAAAAAAAGGAAAAATGTATAAAAATGGTACTGTATTAGCCAGTTTCTTATCATTTTCTTATCAAGAAAAAGGGAAACTGTTGATCTTCTTCACCACGTAGAGGTTCAGTACCGATCGAAGAAGGTCCATCGTACTTGGCAATAGTACGTTAACTGCATCTCCATAGATCAATGTATCAGTGAAGACGACTATCCTGCGCCAAACTTCCATTTCCTCGGATAGCAAATTCCATGAAAGTATGTACCATTTGGATTCTAATCGTTGAGATATTGTTCATCTGGTAGAATATCCGCAATTGGTATCCATTCCATCTGATTATCTCCATTGAATCCGTTGGTCTCCGATGTATTACTGTTATTGTCAATCGATGATTCTTCCATTTGAATTTCCGAATCCTCTTGACAATTTGAAGGTTCAATCAATCCTGTGTAGTTGTTATCCACTTCTTGTCCCGTTAATGTTTCCGTTTTATCCGGTTCACGATGACGATGATTACATCTTCCGATGATCTCATCATTATCACGATTCGATTGAATTGACTGTCCGGAGTCGATGTTTCTTGATTCTCCGAATTGATCACCCATGTTTTTTTGTTGTTCTGGAAAACAGTTTTTAGTTGGATTAAGAAAAATGGGAAGAAGAAGGAGAAGAAGAAACGATGAGAAGAGAGAAGCGTGCCGCATAAAGAATGTTGATAAGATACGTTGGGAAGGCAAAGAAGAAAATGAGGATCAACAAATTGGGAAGCGAATAAATCCTACTAATAGGAGTGTGCCGCTACTTGGCGTTATATTTTTAAAAATTTCAGGATCAATTTAAAAAAGATGAAAAGAAGAAGTGGTACTGTATTAGCCAGTTTTCTTTTAACAGAAAACTGTTGATCTTCTTCACCACGTAGAGGTTCAGTACCGATCGAAGAAGTTTCAAACTCGGTCCGTGGATATATACCGTGTTTGAAAAAAATAGTTAAGTTAGTTGAATAGGAATATCATTTGGTTCATAGAAACCATTATAATTATTGAAGGAATCCTCCAATTGTATTTCAGAGTTTTCTTGATTATTAGTAGAAATTGGTTTAATAGGTCGTTCATCGTAACCACTGTTATCGTTGTTATCCAGTGATGAGCTCTTTCCTGGTGAATCGTCAGATGGAATCGGATTCTGATGTGATGAAGAGGGCTCAGATGTATTCATTTTACTTCCCAGTCTTGATCTGAAAATATTCGAATTTATTGAAGTAATTTTTAAATGGAACGAGAAGAAAATAGTACGGTAACTCGAATAGTGTACTAAGTTAGATAAGTTATAAAACTGTATATCGTCAAATGTTTTGTTATTTATCAGTATAGAGGGAAAAAAAAGAAATGACGAATGGGAGAAGCCTAATCGTCCCGCAAGATTCCAGGAAAAAAGGGCAGACGTGAATGTTTCAGGATAAAATTAGCCTAGAATGAAGAGAGGAAAATAGATTGCGTTCATATCTGGAGCGTCGATTCGTGCCGCAAAAAATGGAATAAGACTCTATTATAAGCGCTAAGGAATAAGAGGAAAACTAACTGGAAAAGCAAAATGTAAGACTATCGCCGCTACAACGATTTTACAGCTTTTAAAATTACAAAAAATGAACTAGAGAAACTGAAAAAAGAGGATCAATTTAAAAAGGATGAAAAAGGGAGTGGTACTGTATTAGCCAGTTTTCTTTTCACAGAAAACTGTTGATCTTCTTCACCACGTAGAGGTTCAGTACCGATCGAAGAAGTTTCAAACTCGGTCCTTGGATATATACCGTGTTTGAAAAAAAAATAGTTAAGTTGGTTGAATAGGAATATCATTTGGTTCATAGAAACCATTATAATTATTGAAGGAATCCTCCAATTGTATTTCAGAGTTTTCTTGATTATTAGTAGAAATTGGTTTAATAGGTCGTTCATCGTAACCACTGTTATCGTTGTTATCCAGTGATGAGCTCTTTCCTGGTGAATCGTCAGATGGAATCGGATTCTGATGTGATGAAGAGGGCTCAGATGTATTCATTTTACTTCCCAGTCTTGATCTGAAAATATTTGAATTTGTTAAAGCATTTTTTAAGATTTGAACGAAAAGAAAAGAGTACGGTAACAACAGAAAGTTCTAGATAACTATCTTTAAAAGTCATCAATCGAAACTCCCGATAAAAAAGATCGTTATCTTCCTAAAAAACTATCGGTAAAATGAAAAACTCGGCGGTCGCAAAACGAGAGAGAAAGCTAAGGTGACGTCGCATTGCGGCTTAGTTTAAACTAAATCTCTCATCTCGCTCCACTCTCTCAACGAGAGACAATAGAAAATGAGAGACGCAGAGACGACCGCCGAAGGTTCTGGAAGATGGGCACAAATGTCTGTAAACACTTTTGTTGTAAATGCAGAAAAGGGGGAGGAGATAAGAGGGAAATGGAGGGAAATTTGAAATGTTTTTCTGAAATTAGAATGAGTGTATTTTGGGAACTAGAAGAGATAGAGAAATGGTTCGAGAGGCAAAAATGAGGAGATTGAGGTTCTCTGAATATTAGTATAAAGTTCAAGGTGAATTGAAAATTTTTTTCAGTTTGAGGGTTCGTAAATAAGTTAAAGCTCTTTTTTCTTTTTTATAAAGTAACATACAGTTTTTAAAAAATGTTTTGATTTGACGACTGACCTTAAAATTTTTTCAAAATCATAAATTTATTCTAATTTTTCAATCTTACAATTTCAAACTATTACATCTCGGTTAGCATGGGAGATATCAAAAAAGTGTCAACTAATCAAATTTTGTTCATAACAAGGACTACATTTTATTAGTTGACAATATTTTTGTATCTTCAATGGGAACCGAGATATACCCATTTTTCGACGCCAAGAAGGCTAGACTCTCTGCGCACCCTTCTTCTCATTTCAAACGGTCATACCTCATTTAAGGTTAGAGATATCAAATAGGTGTCAACTAAAGAATTGTTGCTTATAATAAGGAATACATTTTGTTAGTTGACAACATTTTTGTATCTCTCCTCTGAACCGAGATAACACAGTTTAAAAAAAAAACCCCTTTTTTCAAATATCACAGAATAACTTTATTTTCCAAAAACAGCAAATTTTGCTCGTTTTTTTTTCATAAAATTCAATTTAACATAAATAAAACATTTTTTAAATAATTAAGCATCAATGATATCATCAGGACCCGTTCTCTGATTATATTTATTCATCCAGAAATTCTTTGCCGCCACGTATTTTCTGCCACGCATCACCACGTAAATTGCGAGTCCTTGAGCAGCGGTGAAACAGATCTGGAAGTTTTTTTTCAAAGTTCTGAATATAAATTTGATGGTATCAAATTTTGAAATATTTTTTATCGGAAAATTATAAAAAATAAGGGAACTCAAAAAAATTTTCATTCAAAATTAATCGAACTTTATGCGGATCGATAGAGAATTTTAAGCTGAGTATTTTTGTCTCTTGAACCATCTCTCTACCTCTTCCAGATCCCGAGTTATAACCCTTTGAAGTTTAGAGGCTCAAAATAAGGAGTGAGAGAGAGAGAGAGAGCGCAGTGAAACGAGACTTTCTAACTGTCTGGGCTCTCTCCTATCCTACTAAATTGTCCACGAGGACTACAAACCTGAAAAACAGTCCATCCCAAATCGAATCTAATATTTCCGAAAACTCGTCGATGAACATCCATCGCGAACGCTCCAAGTGTCAGAATAGTGAAAATGCAGTTCAAAATGAAGTTTGTCATGTAGAATACCAAAAATGGACTAGAAAAATATTTTGTGGTGGCCTAAGAAATTCTTAGTCCGTTACCTAAAGAACACCTTTTTGCTCTTTTGGAGCCCGTAAAACAACAAGACGTGACATGGAAGACCAACGATGAAGGCGAAGATTAAATCAACTGAAACTCCCAAAATTAAGAGGTCGTATATTAGTTGAAAACTAACTAATTTCCAAGTGATCAATAAATGGATTTCTTCCTTGTCCACGAGAATGAAATAGAGAATACGAGACGCAGAAAGCGATAGTCACTGCGAATCCGATGGCACATGCAATATAGGATCCAACCTTGAAAAAAGAAGAGATAAAGAGAGTGCAGAGAAGTCAAATACTTACTTTCACATGAACATTTGTTCCGAATAATCGAAACGCTTTGTCATTTTCTCTGAAAGTGATCACATCGGAACCGTCTAACCTCGTTTCGAATCTTGAATAATCGACTTCTTGTTCTTGAACAATTCCTTTTAGGAAATGCTGAACTTGAGTGGCAGTGGGTATTTTTGAGCGCCACGAGGACATCTGGAATTGGGAAATGAAAACGAAAATTAATTTATTTTGGGGAAATCATGAAAGAAGAAGTGCCAGATGTTAATAAACAGATTTTGCACTGGGTGAGAGTCAAACTGGGATCGAGTGGGCGCCAGTGGGAACGCTTTACCGGTTGAGCTACCCGGTGGAAAAAACGCAAGAGGGGAGAGGGTATCTATGAAAGTGGCGTCATAAATTTTATGACTTGGCAAATGAAGAAAAACTTCAAAGTGTTATATCTCGGTTCCAAGTGAAGATATCAAAAAAGTGTCAACTAATGAATTGTAGCCCTAACTAAGCACTACATTTCACCAGTTAACATCTTTTTTCTATCTCCACCCCGAACCGAGACACATCGTTTCAAACCTTCAACACCTAATTCCTACTATAAAATAATTGCTGCCAACCAACAAAAGTATAAAAAATGAGAAAAACCAACTGGTCAGATAGATCGTTGCAACCAAAAAAGACCTAATCCTCTTGATTCTTTTATGATCCAACTCGTTTTTCATTCTCTTTCTCTCCCTCATAGCCAATGTATGTATAACTTGTATCTATTCAATCCTCTATTATAAGTGCACCTATTACCAAGGTTGTTAGATGAAAAGAAAACAGGAAACATGATTTCACGCATTGGCAAAAGTAAAGAAAAAGTAAAAAAAGAAGGAGAAAAAAGAACTTATTTGCCATTAGGTATACATAGTATAACCGGTTTAAAGGCGCATGGATAAGAACGAAAATATTATGAAAAAGGGGATGAGAGGGGGAAGAAATGTTTTGGTGGTTTTTAAAGATGAGACAAAACGGGTTGGAAGAGATAAACAAATCATTACACTAGCTACAAACTACAAACAATGTGAATTTAAGGGGATTTCATAATGGATTATTGAAGAAAAACGGTATAACTTGGTTGGGAGTGAAGATAGAAAAAAGTGGTCAACTAACAAAATGTAGCTCTTATTTTAAACAATATTTCATAAGTTGACAACGTTTTGATAGCTCTGATCAGATTCGAGATATACTCAATCTAAGAAAAAGTTCAAAAAGGAATTTTAATACGAAGGGAAATCTGTGGAGAAAATTATAAAATGATTTTGAAAATCCGAAAATATTGCTAGAAATTGCTATTTTTCAACAAAAACGACATTGTTTCGACCAAAAACCCTGGATTTTCAAGAAGTGTTTAGTAAAAAGCATAAAGTTGGCTGTAAAGGTAACTGGTTTAGACAACATTCATTCAAAGCGGTATATCTCGGCTTAGAGTGAAGATGGAGAAAAGTTGTCAACTAATAAAATGTAGCTCTTATTATGAACAACATTTTTTTAGTTGACACCAGTTTAAAATCTTCAACGGAAACTGAGATATGCTCCTCAGAACATCCGCCCTCCTACATTAGGATGTATGTATCTGCTGCGTTCAACGCCGCATATCTCGGTTCTTTTCGAAAATTTCAAAAGATTGTCAACTAATGAAATGTTTATAATATCATAATGAACAGTTTGCTAGTTGACCACTTTTTCATATCTTCAAGATCAAACGAGATATGGAAACTTGAAAAGTATTTTCAAAGGCATATGATCGCTTCATTGGTTGAAGGTAAGATCGCCAGGCCAGAGTTAACCAAAATACGCGAAATTGACGAGAAAATGAAGAAATTTACCGCATTTACAACATTTTTCTCGAAAAAATCAACTATTTTGACCCATCAACCGATAGTTTTCAAAAATTAAGATCGTCCAAAATAATTTAAATCAAAATTCCAGTATTACTGTAGTTTTGAAGAAATCATTGAAACATTCACAAGAGAATACACGTGTATCTTGGTACAATTCAATCTCTCCAGAATAGGGAAAATCTAAGAAAAAGAGAGAAAAAGATTTCGGAAAACAAGGTCGTCGATGTGTCTACGTCTCTTCATCAAATCACACTCTCTCCCGTTTCTTTTCCCATTTTAAAACTTTTCTCTCCCTCTCTCGGAATAAAAAGAATATAATTGGTGTCTTCTTCTTCTTGTTCTTCATCTCGAGAAAAAGAAGAAGTTTTCAAGATTTCAAATGGAAGAAGAAGAAGGAAAAAGGTGTTAATTGGTTGTAAACGGACAGGAAATTGAACAAAAACAGGAAGTGGAATCGAATGAAGATTTAATTAGAGATGAAGAGAGAGATGAAGAGAGAGGAGTGTTTTCGAACCGGCGACAGATGATTTGGAAAGGGAATGGGTGAACTATGGACTCACTAGAATAACCCCTATTAGAAGGGCATACCTAGCTCAGCTAGAAAAGTATATAATAGAGGAATGGCTTCTTCTACTGAAAATACATTTTTGGAGAATTCTAAGTGAATTCGACTTGAACTGCAAGATTACGGTAGCGGTAGCAAGTCAGCCTTTTCTGGAAAAAATCTAAAAGTTGTCAATGGAGCGCATTTCCTAAATTAGTAAGTTTACGAAACAATTTTTGAATTTTCAAATTTTATTTTCAAAAAAAAAAGTTAAATTAAGAAACATTATTATTAGTAAAAAAAATACAGGAAAAACAAAAAACATGAAATTATTGAGAATCTTCCATCTGACTAATCTTCGAAATCAGCTGCACAATTCCATTGTTCTTGACTGGAAACTCGATTAAATATTCTTTGACTCCTTGTTCTTGAAACATTTCCAATGGAATATCCTTCTCAATGAAGAATTTAACGATTCGATCCATGTGATACAATTGTTCCGTTGCCATATAATCCACGAGAATCTGCATCATTGGAGTTGTGATTTCTGGAATATCTTCAACAATTTCCATTATTTGTTCGAATGTCTTCAATCTCTCATCTGCCAAAACGTGGCTTTCCCGTCGTTGAATATTCTTCATCAAATCGTTTGCTTCTTCAGAATGAATTGCATGTTCTTGAATCAATGCAGTGATTTCATATCGATGGAATGAGAGAAGTGGGAATTCTATTTCAGAAATCAGTTGTAATCCGAGGGTGATTTTTTCAGAATCTCCAGTTTTGATTAGAGTTGAGAGAACTTTCATGTATACTTCACAAGTTG
Source organism: Caenorhabditis wallacei (assembly GCA_963932035.1). Taxonomy (NCBI): domain Eukaryota; kingdom Metazoa; phylum Nematoda; class Chromadorea; order Rhabditida; family Rhabditidae; genus Caenorhabditis; species Caenorhabditis wallacei. Next base: position 3,438,954 of record OZ009935.1, read on the forward strand.
AAATGAAATAGTTTCCATCCTGTTCTTCATCATTTTCCTCATCTTTTTCTTCTAATCCTTCCTCGAATCCACATTCTTCTGAAGCGAGCATTGCCACATCTTCTTCATCATCTTGAGCATCTTCATCTTCTTCGAACACATCCATTTCATCATCAACGTATTCTTCTTCTTGCATCCATTCAATCTTCTCGATCAATACATCCGCTTCTGGAATCGAATCCCGGATATCTTCAAGCCATGGAAGCATTTCCTCGAGATCGCCAAGTGGGAAATCCAATTCAACGAGCAGCCGAATTCCCATTCTACAGTAATCCGTATCGCAATAGATGACCATAACTCCCAAAAGGTGAAAAAGATTATCCGGAAGAGTTCCCTCTTCAGATTCTCTCTTTATTCCTTTATAAAACTCTTTAAGGATTGCTGGGGATTCATGCATAAGTTGAACTGATTTCATTGTACGATGATTGTGGAGAAAACGTTGAGCATCCTCGTTTTCCGGTGAATAACAGACAATCAGAAATGGAATATTTGCTCTATCGATGAGTTGATTGTAGTTGTCAGGCATATCAAGTTTCTCGAAATTCTTAATAGCATTGGAAACAGTTTCAGAATCTCCGGAACGAAGGATTCGGGCAAGGAAATTGACTTGAGTTTCATAAGGCATTTTTAGGGAATATGTAGCAGAGAACAAGAGAGCGAATGGATAGGTCACCAAACAGGACGATGTCTTTGAGACAGAATGACTTATTTTGGATGTATCTTCCAGTGTCACCCCCAAAAAATGAGCAGGTGTTCAGACTCCGCCCCTTTATAACCCTTTATTGGGAGATAATGATGAGATAAAGGGATAAAATGGTACATGAAGTGGAGACTATTGGGATGTTATTTGAATAATACCAACTGATCCTTATCTCAGGAAATTGGAATATCTGAAATGGAACATTTTCGAATTGGAAAGTTGAATATGATAATCAGAAGATTTTAGATTTGATAATTTGGAAAATGGGTTTTGAAAAGGATAGTTTTTGGTCGGTTGGAAAATTGAAATCTAAGCTTCCTTGACTACATGTTCTGGAAGCAAAAATCATAAAATTGCTAATATATACAAGCCCTTTTTCCGAGTTAGATCATGTCGTGTTTTGATCGAAAAATATTTGATATATTTAAATTCAAACTAGCAGAGAATAATATCTCGGTTGGCATTAGATATGTAGAAGTAGTCAACTAATTAAGTTTTGTTCATAATTAGGGATACATTTTATTAGTTGACAGTTTATTCGTTTCTTTTCGCCCAACAAACTTTCTATTTTCTATTATATAATATTCGAACTCGTTTACAAGGATCGTTACTTTCCTTTTTCAAATTTTTCCAATAAATATTTTTGATTTTCATATTCTATTTTCCCTATTTCTATTCGGCCTTCGATAGAAAAGAATCAGTTGGTATTATTCAATTAACATCCCAATAGTCTCCACCTCATGTACCATTTTATCCCTTTATCTCATAATTATCCCTCCATAAATCTCTGAAAATATACACATCCATTGTTTGAGATATGTCTACTGAGTAATAGACGGGCGGAGTCTGAACACCTGCTCATTGTAAAACAGAATACCTTGAGAAGATGCATCTAGAATAGCTCATTCTGTCTCAAAGACATCGTCCTGTTTAGTCACTCATTCCATTCATTCTCTTTCTATTCTACTACTAATCATAATGACTTATGAAATGCAAGTCAATGTTCTTGCCCGAATTATTCGTTCTGGAGATTCGAATTCTATTTCTACTGCTATCAAAAAGTTCGAAGAATTGGATATTTTCGACAACTACACTTATCTCATTGACAAGGCCAATATTCCATTTTTGATTGCCTGTTATGCGACACAAAATGTCGATGCTTGTCGACTTCTTAATCAACATCGATTCCTAAAATCAATTCAAATTTCTAAAGAAACTCCAGCAATTCTAAAGGATTTTTATAATGGAATAATGAGAGAATATGAAGAAGGAGCTCATTCTCAAGACCTTTTCTTCGTTTTGTCAAGTATGATTTCTCTGTGCAATGCGGATTACTGTAGATTGGGAATTCGTCTTTTAACTGAATTGGATTTCAATGTGGATAGTTTGGAGGAATTGGTTCCACGTCTTGATATCATTCGGGATGTTCTTCCAGAAGCTGATTCATTGATTCGAAAGATTGAATGGTTGCAACAAGAAGAAGAATTTGTTGATGAAGATATGGATATGGATCGTGTTGATGATGAGGAAGAAGATGTTATCCAACAAGAAGAAGAAGTTCCAGAAGACAATGAATCAATTCTCTCATTTATTTCTGATGAATCTGGATTCGATGAAGACTTTGAAGACGAGGAAGATGCGGAAGAAGTTGATGAAGAGAATCGAAAATATTATATTTCTGTATGTGAAGTTTTCATGACGGTACTCTCGGCAATCATTAAAAATGGAGATTCTGAACAAATCTCACTCGGAATTGAATTGATTTCGGAAATGGAATTGCCACTTTACGCTTTTCATAAACATGAGATCAGTGCCTTAATAACGGAACACGCAGTTTATTCTAACGAAGCATTTGAATTATGGAGATCTATCAATCGATTGGAAGATTCTATTTTAGCTGAGGAGAAATTGGAAACATTCAACTACATTGTCAAGTTTGCTGAAGAGGCTACAGTAATCTCAAAGGCTCTAATGGCTATTCTGGTGGATTATATGACAACTGAAGAATATCATATGGACCGAGTGATTCAATTATTTCTTGAAAAGGATATCTCATTGGATTTGTTTCAAGATCAAGAAATCAAGCAGTTTCTTCTACAGTATCCAGCCAAGAACGATGAAATTTGGATGCTCATTTTGAAGATTCGCGAGATGGAGGATGCCCAATAATTTCTTTTTCTGTATTTTTTTTCTAATAATAATTTTTCTTAAATAAAATTTATTAAATTTAAAACTTGACTTAGTAAATACGCTCTATTGAGAATTCGCAGTAACATATTTCTCTCCATCCTACTGTAAGCCTCCTAACTCTGTTCAAACTAATCAAACAGGCTCAAAAACTCGTCCATCGTGTAGAAATCGTCATAAGTTTTTCCTCCTTCGTCGGCGAAAAATATCAAATTATAATTTTGATTATCATATTCAATTTTTCCTATTTCTATTTAGTCTTCGATACAAAGATGGTCCATTTCAGATATTCCAACCCTGGTCCGAGATAAGAATCAGCCAGTATTATTCAAATACCATCCCAATAGTCTCTAAATCATGTACCTTATTACCCCTTTATCTCATCATTATCTCCCAATAAATCTCTGAAATTCTACACATCCATTGTTTCAGCTATTGTCTACTGGATTGTAAAGGGGCGGAGTCTGAACACCTGCTCATTTTTTGGGGGTGACACTGGAAGATACATCCAAAATAAGTCATTCTGTCTCAAAGACATTGTCCTGTTTGGTGACCTATCCATTCGCTCTCTTGTTCTCTGCTACATATTCTCTGAAAATGGCTTATGAAACTCAAGTCAATTTCCTTGCCCGAATTCTTCGTTCCGGAGATTCTGAAACTGTTTCAAATGCTATCAAGAATTTCGAGAAACTTGATATTCCTGACAACTACAATCAACTCATCGATAGAGCAAATATTCCATTTCTGATTGTCTGTTATTCACCGGAAAACGAGGATGCTCAACGTTTTCTCCACAATCATCGTACAATGAAATCAGTTCAACTTATGCATGAATCCCCAGCAATCCTTAAAGAGTTTTATAAAGGAATAAAGAGAGAATCTGAAGAGGGAACTCTTCCGGATAATCTTTTTCACCTTTTGGGAGTTATGGTCATTTATTGCGATACGGATTACTGTAGAATGGGAATTCGGCTGCTCGTTGAATTGGATTTCCCACTTGGCGATCTCGAGGAAATGCTTCCATGGCTTGAAGATATCCGGGATTCGATTCCAGAAGCGGATGTATTGATCGAGAAGATTGAATGGATGCAAGAAGAAGAATACGTTGATGATGAAATGGATTTGATCGAAGAAGATGAAGATGCTCAAGATGATGAAGAAGATGTGGCAATGCTCGCTTCAGAAGAATGTGGATTCGAGGAAGGATTAGAAGAAGAAGAAGATGAGGAAAATGATGAAGAACAGGATGGAAACTATTTCATTTCAACTTGTGAAGTATCTCGGCTGTCGGCTGCAACTTTTGGGCGAAAATAGGGCGTTTGGCGGCTTCTGAGCGAACCTTCGCCGCCTTTTGGGCGAGAATAGGGCTCCTGCGACTTTTGGGCGAACCTTGGCCAGCTTCTGGGCGAAAATAAGAACTTGCGCAGCCGGCAAATGACACTTGGTCGTCTTTTGGGCGAAAGTTAGAGCTATGGCGGCTTTTGAGCGAAGGTTGGGCGACTTCTGGGCGAGATTAACACTTCCTGCGGCTTTTGAGCGAACCTTCGCCGTCTTTTGGGCGAAAATAAGACCCTTCTTTTCGCCCAAAAGGTGACGAAGGTTCGCCCAAAAGTTGCAAAAAGTCTTAATCTCGCCCAGAAGTCGCCTAACCTTCGCTCAAAAGTCGTGAGAAGACTAGAATGAACACTGGAAAACCTTTTGCAGGTTTTGTTTCACCTTTTTCATCAGTTAGCTATTATTAAACCACTTATATCAGATCTCTAACGGGGTTTTCAACAAGAAAAATTCAAAAAATTGACTTTCAAGCACTGAAAGAATGTGTTTTAATGTACCAATTGAAAACTAATTAGCTAAGGGGGCAAAGTTCCTATTTCTAATGTTCAAAACTCAGTTCCCATTAGAACTATGAAAAAACTGTAAACTAACTAAATTTAGACCTTATTATGAGCAACATTTTGTTAGTTAACACTTTTTTGATAACTCCAATGGGAACAGAGTTATGAATCTTAGGAGTTATACTTGTTTCCATAATCAATTGTTAACACGTGTTATTGGCTAGCACTTTCTCTATTGGAGAGTCATCCAGAATTTCACAGTGGAAAATTTTCTTATAGTTTAAAAGACCATTAATTATCAAAAAAAAAATGACCGAATACCATTATCAGGCTTCTCTTGTATCTCCAAGTCTGGAGAAGGCATCAGCTACTATTAAACGAACTGGCGAACTTTGGCGAACTTAGAGCGAATCTTAAGAGCGGCGCGTGTCGTGCGACGCGTGCGTTCTCTCATTTTTTCAATTAATTTATTTTCACCAAGTATTTGTTGTTTTATTCTAGTTTTTCAGTTAAACATTTTTTTTCCGAATTTATTCTTTCAGAAAACGAATGAAGCAGTTCGAATAGGCCTCACGGAAAAACAACTCTTCACTTCGAAAGGTAATTTTTCAAAAAACTTTCAACGAAATAAAATGTGTTCCAGGTTAAGATCACTGTATTCATCTTCTCCATTAACAATTCTATCGGAATGAGAAAAAAGACAGAAGAAAATTCTAATTTTAAGGTAAATTTTATATTTTATAAATTATTTTTTATATAAGAATGATTTTCCAGATTTCGATTTGGAAACTCGTTAATCGAAAGGCAATTATATTGGAAAAGGATGAAACGGCTAATTCTTCAGAAGGTAAAATTATAACTAAAAATTTGATCGACATTTTGAACAGTATTTTTTTCAGTTCGCTTCATATGGAAACATCAAGCACAAAATTGAAGGATGATCGGAGGGACAACGAAAGAAATAATTATTTTTATTGCATTTAATTGTTATATTTTCCCTCAATCCCCTCTTTTATTGTTAAAAACTAACTTATTCCCCTAATAAATGTCATTAAGTTAATACGCGTTTACTTTTATAGGGGAATTTTGAATAGGAAGCGGGGAGAGGGAAGGGGGCTACGCGGTAGTTGAGCGAAGATTGGCGGCTTTTGGGCGAAGGTTGACCAACTTCTGGGCGAAGGTTGGGCGGCTTCCGATCGGTTTCTTGACAAAGCCGCCCAACCTTCGCCCAGAAGTCGCCAAACCTTCGCCCAAAAGTTGCGGCCGACAGCCGAGATACATGAAAGTTCTCTCAACACTTATCAAAACTGGAGATTCTGAAAAAATCACCCTCGGACTGCAACTGATTTCTGAAATAGAATTCCCACTTCTCTCATCCCATCGATATGAAATCACAGCACTAATTCAAGAACATGCAACTCATTCTGAAGAAGCAAACGATTTGATGAAGAATATTCAACGACGGGAAAGCCACGTTTTGGCAGATGAGAGATTGAAGACATTCGAACAAATAATGGAAATTGTTGAAGATATTCCAGAAATCACAACTCCAATGATGCAGATTCTCGTGGATTATATGGCAACGGAACAATTGTATCACATGGATCGAATCGTTAAATTCTTCATTGAGAAGGAAATTCCATTGGAAATGTTTCAAGAACAAGGAGTCAAAGAATATTTAATCGAATTTCCAGTCAAGAACAATGGAATTGTGCAACTGATTTCGAAGATTAGTCAGATGGAAGATTCTCAATAATTTCTTTTTTGTATTTGTTTTTTGTTTAACCCTGTTTTTCCTGTATTATTCTTTTTTTTACTAATAATAATCTTTCTTAATTTAACTTTTTTTTTGAAAATAAAATTTGAAAATTCAAAGATTTTTTGTAAACTTGTAATTTCTCTCTACTGAAAATTGAAAAACTGTGCACAAGTCAGTGGAATGAAAAAATAATAAAACTAGAAACAATAAAAATCTATATTTATGGAGCAATGATATCGATGACTGTTTCGAGTGCCGATCGAATTCTTGTCAGGGGTACTCTCTGAAATCAATTAGTTATTTTCGATAGCTGAACAAAAATCGAACCTTGAACGGCTCGGCCTCTCTGATCAATTTCTTTAAATTCTCTTCAATTTCACTAAGAAATTCAGTTTTCAACGAGAGAAACATGAAATGAAGAAGCATTAGGAACTCTTTCAAACTAACAGAACCCTCGATCGATGATAATTTCGCACTTTTCGTGATTTGTAAAATGCAAGAAGAGGCGGCAATTCGAATTTCCTCGCCAGTAATACTCTGCTCTCTATTTCCACAATTCTTGATTCTTTTGATCGTTTTTCTGATTCTCGTTTCAATATCTTCCGGTATCGTTAAATCCATAGTGAGAATCAAATTCTCAATCGCTTCGAGAAGCTTCTGGTGATCGGATAGCGATAGAATTCTGAAAATATCAAGGTTATTTTTAGTTATATGTTGAAGAAATCACTCTTTTCCAATGGGTTCAATCGAAGGTTCTGTTTTCAGTTGCATCGGATTATTGGCTGGATTCAAGACTCGTATTTCTGGCGACTCAACAATAATAACATCATTACTATTATTATTGTTATTATTATTGTTCTCCGGTAAAATCGAAGCCGATTGTCCGAATCGAGGCGCATCTTCAATTCTTGGTCTCTTTGAATGCGGTTCGCCGCTTTGAGCAGTCTCATTATTATTCGCATTTTCAATGCTTCGCACCATTGGTCTCATTCGAGATATCAAAGTATCCACGATTCCCGGAATTTGAGCTCTGTCAGCCGGTCTTTTATTCGCTTGATCGAGTCTCTGTGACCCTCTTGTCATGTCTATAAAATTTCAAGTTATTTTTTACAAATAAAAATAGAAAACTACGTTGTTTATTCGATTCCATAAAAATATTCAACTTCTGCGCCACGTAATGAATATATTCTTCGTTTTCAGGCGTGAAACTAATTCTTAACAAGCTGAAAATGTTTTTTCTTTGTTTTCTGTTCCTTGATATCAAAAACTTACGAGCTCTTCTCATGCCACGTGTTGAGTAAAATATCTATAACACATCCTCTATACGGGACTTTGAACAAGTTGTAGACGATTAATGAAATGTCTTTGAATTCCTAGCTTTTATCGGTTCGAAAAATTGAATCGAATCTACGCCGAAATGAATTCGTTGATTTCTGAATCTTTCCAGTGAATTCACTAGTGGTTTTTTCTTATTATGAACGGTTAAATTAACTCGAAAATTGTCGGTCGAAATCATTTTGTTCCTGGAAAAATTTCAAGTAATTCGACAAAAAATTATCGAATCTCGACTTCGTTTCAAAATTTTTTGGTTCAAAAGGAAGCCTTAAAAGGAGTAATTTTAAATAAAATATTTCAAATGAAATAACAAAATTCTGGATTTCAATAACAGATAATTATAAAAAAAGAATAGAAACAATAAAAACTTTTATGAAATTAGTTGCATTCTAGGTAAAGATTCATTAAAAATGTAATTATGGAGCGACAATATCGACGATTGTTTCCAGTGCTGATTGAATTCTAGACAATGGAACTCTCTGAAAATCAGAATTTCCTTGAAGAACAAAACTAAAAATTCAACCTTATCGATGTTTTTACCATCCATAGTTTTCGCCAAAAGCTCTTGAATTTCATCGAGAAATGCCAAGTTCAATGAGATTATCATGAAACGTGGAAGCATTAGAAACTCTTTGAGACCAATTGAATCCTCGTTTAGACCGAATCTCGCATTTTTGATGACTTGAAGAATACAAGAAGAGGCCGCAACTCGAATTTCATTTTCAGTGATATTCTGAATAATATTTTGATAAAGAGAAAAGAAATTAGATTAAACTTCTGTTCTGAACCGGAGATTCTTCATTTTTTCTAAATTCTCTTGAATTCTAATACGAATATCTCTTCGAATCGGTAATTGCATAGTAATAATCATATTCTGAATTGATTCGAGAAGTTTCTGATGATCGGATAGCGAAATGATTCTGGAAAACTCTGCTTTTCCTATTTTCCAATGAATTTCTGACCCTTTTCCAAAGGATTGTCTTGAATTCACGACATGATCATCAGCTGGTTCTATCTTCACTTCCACTTGATTAATAACATTATTCGTTTGGGAAGAACTCTGTGAAACCGATTGCGAAGACGAAGCTCCACCCTCAATTCGACTATATTTCGGTTGAGATGGTCCAGAATTGTTTTGGGGAGGATCTGCATAAAGACTCATTCTTTCAGCCAATGTTCTGAATTTATTATTTTTACTTTGATCCATCATGACTCTTTGGCGAGTATTTATTCGAGAATCTTGCATATCTGAAAACAATCTTGAATATCTATTTTCTCTTGATTTGTAATCTTACTCATTTTATTTGATTCAATGAATTCATTGAATTTCTGGACGACAAAATCAATATATTGCTCATATTCTGGTCTGAAGTGTAATTTCATCATTCTGAAAAAATATTTTTTTAAGAGTTACAACAGGAAAAACAGACACGTTATTTTTGGTGTTATTTCTGGCAAATGGAATATTCAACGTTGGAGCTCCATTCCGACGTTCTATCGGTTTATAAACGAATTCGGAACAATGAAAACTTAATTTGTAATTGCTTTCTTTCATAACAAAATTAATTCTATCGTTATTGAAATTAATTTGACGATCTTTGGATTCGATCATTCTTCCTCTTTGACTCACAACGACGAGATTAACAAGAAATTCTTCGGCCATCTGAAATTATCAAGTTTTTGAGGAGAACAAAAAAAAACTCAGAGAATAACTTGCATATGTATAAACAATACTCAGAAGCTACGAGCTCAACAAAAATATTGAGACCCCACGAAAACGCGGGAGAGGGGTACGATGCGGGAACGAAAACGCGGGAAAAGTGGGCGGAGTTTTTGGGCGGAGCCTAATGCAAGCTTGCGGCGCACTTTTCTCTCTGATTTTTAAAAAGCTTTGCTCGCTATTCTGAGACCGAAAGAAGCACTTTTAAACAATAGAAACTAATCAATTTATAGAATAGGACCTTACTTGAGGTTAAAAAAATTTTAGTTGCTATTCTTGTGCTTTAAGACGCATAAAATCTAATGAATTATGAAGTATATTGTCTTAAACATTGAGAGCCCCGAACTATCAAGCCAAATTATTGAAACGAAAGAAAACAGTGACAAATAGAGTCGTTTAATATACTTTAATAAGTTGTAATGTAATTAATGATACATTTCATGTCTTGAAATAAAATACTCTTAGAAAGAGCGCGTATGCGCTTCTATGTTCAAATCAAAAGTTAATTTCGATTTCGGAATATTAGTTCAGCATTTTTTAGTTATTTAAGCGTTGTTTTTTCCTTGTTTTTACTTTAATATGCGTTAAATATAATTCTAAATACGCATCAGTAAATTATCAGTAAAACCGCGCGGCAAACTTGCAACTCGCCCCGCCCACTTTTCCCGCGTTTTCGTTCCCGCATCGCACCCCTCTCCCGCGTTTTCGTGGGGTCTCAAAATATTAGCGAGAATTTTATTTCTCTTGCGTTTTTTTCGATTTTTGAATAGAAAATCGAACGGGATAGGAATAAAGTGTTAATTTATGACAAAGTTAGTGAAAATTTGAAAATTCAAACAGTTTGATAAGAAAATTGCAAAGAATTCGACGTCTTTTTCCTAAAATCATTCACGAAATTGAAAAAAATTAAAAATCCACATTTAAAGGCGCATACAGTAATCAGTTTTATCGCGTCTCGCCACGAAAATAGTGTATTGCCTAAAATAATTTTATTTTCACTCAATTTCGGCTTTCCTGATTGTAAACTATAGAAAATTCGTTTCCAGTGTTTATAATAACAAATACGTTCAAAAATATCAAAAATAATAATGAAGTTTTCAATAGAGGGAAGAAAAATAGAAAACTGAGAAATGTGAGTTTTCATTGATGAGGATCAGGAAAAAGGGACCCTATGGGGTATTCGACAAAAAATCAAGTAATTGAATCAGAATTAATTTCACAGAAAAAGGAGAATTGAGATGCAAAATAATGACGGGGTTTAGAAAAAGAAATGGATTTATTCAACAGGTTGAAGAACGGCTTGATCGACGAAATTCTTCAGGAAAGCAAATTGAGGAGGAAATCCGTTCTGAAAATGTTTTCAAATAATTTTTCTAGATCCGTTGAATATCTTAATTCTCTGAAATGCGTCGGAAAATTCAGTTTCAGCGCCGCCGGTACTCTTCTACTGTCTGGGTCTCTCAAGCCGCCATCTCCCTCGTGCCTTAACGCGATCCCGTAATCTGTCGGTACATGAAATGAATGACCTCGCCTCATTCCCAGCTTCGTTTGGTTTTCACCCAGTTACCAAAGGTAATTCGGAGTTCCGACTTTTCTTTTAAACGAGAGAATGTCATGAACATTTCAAATTTTGGAATAGCTCTTCCGGGGTCATCCGGTTGAGCAAAAACTCACCTCGAGATTCGAGAATTCGAGAGATTTCTCTCCATCACTACTAACACGACTCTTTCTTCTTCTCGGCTTGAAAATATAATCCGGATATTTCTCATAATGAGCAGCTTTATGCTTCTTTTGTTCCTCTTTAAATGGTTGTTTCTCCTCTTCAGACAATGAATTCCAACGCATTCCTGGAATAGAAATTCTGATAAACTGAAAGAAGATAGTCGGCTTACCTAGCATTTTCGAGATGCTACTATTATGCAACGTCGTCCCCGATCCATTCTTTTTCTCTTCCTCCACAATCTTCTTTCGTTCTCCTTTTGCCCAAATCATGAATGCATTCATTGGTCTTTTGATATGATTTGGAGATTTTGCACGACGTGGACTCGAACATTTCACACTTTTTGGAGTGCTTTGACCACTTGAATCGGAGGAATTCGTGAGGGGTTGAGCTGAAAAATGGTTTTGAGGGTCAAAAGTTTTGAAAGTACTGTATCTCGATTTGGAGAAGAGATAGAGAAAAGTTGTCAACTAATGAAATGTTCAGCTTAAAAAGAAATATAATTCACTAGTCGAAAGTTTTTTGATATCTTCAAAAAGAACGGAGATATGAGGCTTTGAAGTTGGGTGTGGCCTAAATTATTCTCTGCGCCTCCTTTAAGCTCTTATATCTCGGTTCCCAATAGAGATACAAAAAAGATGTCAACTAATAAAATGTAGCCCCTATTGTTCGCTACATTTCATTAGTTGACAGTTTTTTGATAGCTTCACTGGGAACTGAGTTACACCGGTTTGAAGTCATAAACCCTCGCCATCATGTCCTCTCTGCGTCTCTCTATTCATTTCACTTCTCTTTTTTCTCATTTTCAGTTCGCAAAACAGATGAATTGTCGATTTTTTCAACTAACGTTTAGTTTATTGCGGGAAACAATTGCATTGGTTGAAAGTTTCTCTGATAACTTTTTTTGGGAACAGAGTGGACGCAGACAGTCAGACGTTCTCTGCGTCTCTCACTTAACTACGTGTATCTCGGTTTCCCGTAGAGATAGAAAAAGGTTATCAACTAATAAAATTTTTATCATATTACGGGCAACAATTCAACAGTTGACAACTTTTTGATGTCATCACTGCGAACCGAGATGCGGCAATTGGAAAAAGTTGTGTTTGAACGGTATTCTCTGCATCTCTTAGGAGAACGCGTGTATCTCGGTTCCCAAGAGAGATAGAAGAAAGTTGTCAACTAATGAAATGTAGATTTTTTTATGGGTAACAATTCATTAGTTGACAACTTTTTTGTATCTTCAATGAGAATCGAGATATAATCAATTGAACGTACCATTATCATTTCCATAATTGGTACCAAGGGAAAGTGGGAAACTGAATCCTTCTGTTGGAGACGAGGGGATATCCAGAGATAAATTAGATGTGTTCTGAGCAACTGCGGAGAAAATTGGATTGTTAAAAATCAAATCATAATTGAATGTGCCTGAAGTTAGCCGGATTAATGTAGGATTACTGTACCTATCTCTAGTTTCATCTTCTAAATCCCGACTAATCCTCTTTCTTAGACTCACCATTCAAAAGAAACGGCGAAAGAGTTGCAGAAGCCTTTAAAATGTTATCCAATAACATTTTCGATTGAACACTTTCATTATTCTGATCCGAATGTTGTTCAGGATTTTCAAGCATTCTGAAGAAAAGAAGAAACTATAAAAAAGGGAAACGAAAGAGAAAAAATAAAGGAATTGTCTCTCTTTCACAAAGAAATGACAGAATATGTTTGCGAAAGAGTTTTTTTCCCTATTGAAAGTCTGCGTCTCACGATAAGGAGTACTCTCTTACAATTGGTTATTGTTATTCTTTTGTTTCTATCAGTGAGACGAAAAGGGTTGATAGAATGAGAAAGGGTGGAAGAAGAAGGTTCGAAAAGAATAGGTTTGAATAGAAAAAGAATTGATGAATTGAAGATAATGTTGGCTACTTTTTTTTGGAAGTTTGAAATGGAAATAATTAAGAAAATTCGAATAGAGAGACATAGAGAAGGCTAGAGTGTCGGACTGTCTTTTCCCAATTTCAAATGGCTAGATCTCGGTTGCCGTTAGAGATTTCTAAAAACTGTCAACTAATGAAATGTTGCTCGTAAAAAGGGCTACATTTGTTTAATTGACACTTTTTCTTAGCTGTTACGGGAACTGAGATATGAGCTTTCAAAGTTATGGAACATAGAGACGGCTAGAGCGTATGACCGTCTCCGCTCTCTACCCAACTTCAAATGATTATATCTTTCTTGCGGTTTGAGATATTCAAAAGTTGTCAACAGATGAAAAATAGCTCTTTTTATGCTGAATATTTTTTAATTGACAATTTTTTCGTATCTCTCCCCAGAACTGAGATATACCGTTTCAAACTTTTTTGTTAAAAGAAACAAAACACGAGGTTTCAAAGTTTTCCAAAAATCTAGAACTAGACCCAACGGATTTATCCAACCATAGAAAAATACATTATCAAATCTGCTCAAAATAACGAAAAAAGAATATCTGATATCGCTCGAACGATTATAATCAGTCAAACAAGGACAAGACTGACAACTTCTGAGAGTGCACCATTCTGTCAGAATAGCGTGTGAATTTTCTAGAATTTTCTGAGCAAGTCAAGCATAGAATGGACTTCATTTTGCTAGTTGGAAACTTTTTTGTAAAATAATTTCTCGGTTGATTTTTAGGTCTTTGAAGGAAATGGGCTCCATTCTTTTATGAACCTTGGAGCAGTACGGTTAACCTTGCAAACGAAACAAACATCTACGAACAAAGAATCAATTTTGCAGAAAACCAGAATCATTTTTTAAAAAATGTACAAAATCCAAAATAGGCCAGAAAATGTAGAAACAAAATTTAAAAAAGAATAACTTGTTTTTCTTTATTTGAAAAAGGAAAATGTCCTTGTCCTTGGCTTCTCTCAATCTATTTCAAATATCAAAATGAAAGGATATTGTGATGGGGAGGAAACTGGAGAAAGAGAACAAATGGATCATGTATCCATGGTGATATCTCTCTCTCTCTCTTTGACTTTTCCCCGTTTTCCTCTCTCTCTCTCTCTCTCTCCTCCATTTTATACTTTCCTTTTGTTTAGACGTTGTTGAAATGTGAGAAAATAAAGAAGGATTAGATAAGAAAGGATGCAGAGAGTTGTGAAAAGGGGAGGGAAGGGATTGGGAGCAAGTAGGAAAAGGGGGAAATATGAATAGAGATTAAATAACTCTTTTCAAAGGAAACGATGAATTGATATTAAATTTTGTTTGGAAATGGAAATTCTTGGAATCAAGGGTTTTGTTATCAGGGGACAATGGAAGGAAACAAGGATTTGTATTTCTTTTGTTCAAATCTCTATATCTCAGTTGACAATGGAGATTGGAAAAAGTTGTTAACTGATAAAATGTTAAGCTTTTTATGATAAACAATTCACTAGTTGACAACTTTTTGAAACCTTTATTGTTGTGGAAGAAAAAGAACTTCTGTCTTCACAACTTTATACTCTACTGAGAAAGGGTTTAATTCTCTCACGTAGGGGAAAACGACGGAAGTCCTACCGCTGCTCTGATGACCAAGTGCTCTGAACTTCATAACCAGAGTACCCGGCCAAGCCCTCCAACGTGGATCAAAAGGAACCGCTGCCGCTTGAACATCGACTAATTCTTCCTCTGAAGACTGCAACCGACGCCCCGACTGCTCCCAAATGGCTTCCAAAGCAACTGATGATAAGAAGACTCCATTGGCTCCGACACCGGCTCCCGAGAAGACCCTTCCTGCTCAATCAACTCCTGCTCCTGTGAATTCTGCCGATACGACCGGAACGACTCCAGCGATGAAGCCTTCACCTGCGTGGCCCCGTTCACAATCCCCAAGAAGAAAGGTACGGTACCGATAAGAGCCCTCTATATCCCTTCCGAGAACAAACCCTATTATCTTTTGTCGTTTTCCATTCCTGTCGGAGTCACCGTACTCTAAATCCGCGGGAACATGGTGCATCGACCGTGGGTTAACCCATGGTGACATGACAAAAGATACTGGGAGAAGCTCTCGAGGGGAGGAATAATTAGGTCCGAGGCAACTCGTGGATCAGACGTGGCACTGAGCAAATCTGATATCAACCAACAATAATCGTGGGTTCAGTCTCAAAAGACGGTGGATCCCAACAAATGCCAGTGGAGGCTACCAGTGTGCTAAAGGACATTCTGGCAGCGCTAACCCGCATCGAAGACAAAATCCACAAGCAGGACTCTCCACAGAATTCGAGAAAACGTCAGCATGGGGAAGAATCCGGAGGACCGGCCAACTCGCAAAGAAAGCCAATTTGCATCTTCTGTTCACATGAGCACAACTCAGTTCAATATCCCAAATACAGAACCAGTCAACAACGGTGGAGCCGCGCAGGGGATGCAAATCTTTGCCACCTCTGCGGCGGTGCAGACTGCGCCGCCGTTTGCCGACGCAAGAGCCGGAGATGTATGCATTTTGTGAAGAGTATCTCACGGAGGAGACAATATCGGCGACGACAACCAAACGCACGACACATTCATCTGGGGACATGGACGTACAGAATCAGACCGTTGCGATGGAGCAATGAAGATGACAGACACAATCAATCAGCTCGAATCCGGTTTCGACCACGCCCAAAGAAAGTGAGATAGAACGATTAGAAGTGAGGAAAAGAGGGCAGCTTTCTCGGCGTCTATCAGCAAAACGCTTGTAGCTCAGTTCCCAGGAAAGATACAAAACAGTTGTCAACTAATAAAATGGTATAATATTGGCAACAATCCTTTGATTGACAGTTTTTTGGTATCTTCGACTAGAACCGAGATATACTTGTTCCAAAAGACAATAAGCTTCATTGTTGGTGAGGCAGCTCATTGAGTTTTAAGCTACAGTAATCCTTGATTAGCGAAAAAAAAACACAATAATCAGTGAAAATCATTCAAAAATCTCAAATTTTGCAGAAATACTCCAAAACAAATAAAAAAATTGCCCACTGAGATAATAAAAAAACTGAGACAGTTGGACAGACTGGTTGTGCAGGGCCGCTGGAAGAGGGTCGAGTTTGATTCTAGATGGGGTCGTAGATTCCCGTGAAACCTCTATTATAACTGCATGCAATACTATTTTTCAATTTTATGTTTTGAAGGCAATTCGAATAAAGAGAGGAACACTATTTTTCAGACGCCTTGTGAAGGCAAGTCTATTAGAGGCGCAATTCTAATAGATGCCATACGTTTTTTTGCAAAAATCCTGAAAAACTTTTCAAATGCTGATTTTTTTCTATACATTTATTTACTCTTCTCTCCTATATTTTTTACCTACCCACCCAACAAATAATTTCTTACTAATTTCACCTGTTGTTTTCCATAATCATTAATTCTTTTCCCCGTTTCTATGTTCTAATCAACAAAAAACCAATTCTTTTTTTTCCTCGTTTTCTAACCTGTTATTATGTGTTCTCTATGAAAAAAAAAGTGAAAATATTGATATCTTTTCGATGAAAAAAGCGTTTTGAGCATTTGATGTCAGAAATGAAATTGTAGTTTTTTGATTGATTTCACATTTCGGTTTCGGAGTTATTTTTCTTTTTTCCCATTATTCAGGATCATGAAAATGCGCTCTATTGATAATTCCCACGATTTTTTAGAAGGAAATTTTATTCGGAAATTTGTTCTATAGACAAGTTTAGCCGTTCTTCATGAACTTTCTTTCCCATTGAACTTTTGTTCCATTTATATAATAAATTTATCAAATTCATAAAATCTAATCAATGTTGTCTGGAAACGTCAAAAGAGACGTTTTAAAAAAAACATCTGTCTCTTGATTTGAGAATAAATAATTGAATGTGTCTGAACCTGGGGTCTAGAGGGGTACGACTAGATACCCGTCTGATTAGAATTTGGAAAAAGGGGACAACAGGCAGCTAGTTTTTTGAACGTTCTAATGGAAATAGAGCTTATTTAATTTGGGTTTGTTATACTGAACTAGAATTTAAAAAAAAACAACCTAGAAATTGGTGTATATTCTACATCTCCAAAATTCCTGGTTCGTTCTCTCTGAAATAGACCTGAAATAGCAGGAAAAACCATTTTTCCCGCCTACTTAAACAACCATTCTGAAAATTAACTCCTCATCTTCCCCCTGTTTTCTTCCCATCCATGCCTCTCAATTTCTATTCGAGCTAATCACGTAAAATGTTTTTCTTCCCCTATTTCAACATTTTTTGTACTTTCTTCAATCATTTTTTCTTATTTTGATCTACAAATTTATTTGTTCATTTGATCTCCTTCACACAAGTTTCTAATCAAATACAAATTAAAATGTTATTGAAATGAGAGATGAATGAGGAAGCAGCTGATTATTTTCTTTTTCCTTCGAGTCATTAATCATGTGATTGTCTACATTTTAATTTTCACTTTTGAGAGTATTTTACACCTGATATGATATTTGATTCTAAGCGTTTTTGGAGCAGTTTTGTTTTCTTGGTCATTCTGTTAAGTATGCTCGTCATTTCGTGTTTGGAGCGTTCCACCCGCTTACCAAAAAAGTGCGGAATTCCGTATTCCTCTCTCCGCTGTGTTTTCAATCCGTTTTCCGGATTCCGAATTTCGTTTCTAAAAATTTGTCCGAGAGGAGTACACAGCGAACCATTTTTGATAACTATTTTTCATCCTGCTCCATTTCGAAAACCTTTCATTTCCAACTCACCCTTAGCTCTTAGCTTCACTCTTCTATTCATTCACCTTCTCTCCTGCCTTCAAAACCTGCAGAACCCCCTCATTATGCATAGATATATTTATTTTTCGAAAATACTCTTTTTCTTCTCCTTATCTTTCTCCTTCTTTTTCTTTTTCATTCATCTCCATAGAGATTCTTCTCTCGTCATTCTTTTCTCCAAGTCTAATTTTTGCTGTTTATCAAGTAGAAAGTAATGATAGAGTTGAATGAAGAAGTTTGTGGAATATCGCTGTTAGTCAGAAATCGCCTCAAAAGGATTTTGATTCCGAAAAAGAAAAAGGATTACTCATTTCGAATATATTCGGAAATGTACTTTCAGAAATCTCATTTTCGATTGAGTCAACTGATAATCCTACCTCATTAGTATGTTTTCGAAATAATTTTTTTTGAAAGACGTCATTCATACGAATTATTTCGAAAAATTATCATTATGTCTTCAAAGAAGGCGGAGATCGTTGGCAAATAAGTTTAGATTTAGTTTTCATAATGTAATTTTTAGTTTGACCTTATACCTACTCGTAGGAGGATACACTTTGTTCAAAGCGGTTTATCTCAGTTCGGAATAGAGATTTAAAAAAGTTGTCAACATATAAAATGTAGCCCTTACAATGGTCAATAGTTCATTTGTTGACAACTTTTTGATATCTCTATTCTGAACAGAGATATAGCCTTTTGAATCTCACAAAGAGGGATCAGACGATTAGACACTCTTGCTGTCTCTTTCAAATGCTTGTAACTCGGTTCCCAATAGAGATGAAAGAAAGTTGTCAACAGATAAAATATAGCCCTTTTTATGAGAAATATTTCATCAGTTGTCAGCTTTTTGATATCTCTAACCGCAAGAGAGATATGACTCCTTGAAGTTAAGAATGGAGGGCGCAGACAGTCAGACACAAGTCTTCTCTGCAACGCTTAAAATTTCAAACGCTTGTATCTCGGTTTCCAGTAGAGATACAAAAAAGTGCTTAATTAATAAAGAATAGCCCTTATCATGAGCAACAATTCATTAGTTGACAACATTTTGATATCTCCAATGGGAATCGAGATATTCTCCCTTGAACCTTGCCTTCCTTCTCTATCTACTTTAATTCCTGTTTCCTATTCATTCCCATTTCCAGAATGGGTACCCTTGGACCATCAACATCATCCTTTAATCCCCCTTCACAAAATAGTTCTCAAACCGGAATAGCAGAAGAATCAGAAGCAGGAAGCCCAACTTCAAGAGAGAGTTACCCGATTTGGATGGCAATGCAACCGGATGACTTGTAAGTTTTCTCTTCGTGTACTCCTCGTGGACAACTCTCATTTTCAGATTCGACATATCAATGTGTTCAGATGAATCAAAAAAACAAATTCCAACACTTCAATATGGTATCACTCGATTAGAATTCAACGACGGCCAATTCAGAGTTTTCGTTGCCAATCGCTTTCTTGACACCGAGGAAACAAGTAATTCTGAAAGTGGGCGGAGTCTGATTTCAAATTTATTTTTTTTTAGAAATCGAATTAGGAATAAATCAGAGTTATTTCTCAACAAAAATCCGTCGATTCACTAATATTTTTCGAGGCGGAACATTGCCAATGGTCCGAAATCGAAAGATCAATGGAGTGAATTATGAAATGTAGGGAGAGGGATTACTGTAGATTACTGTAGTAAATTTGATATGTAGTTATAGAGAAAAATTTAATCAGAGTGATTATGAAAGCGAATGGTTTCATGATGGATCGAGGGATCGGTGGTGAGTCGATTTTTTGTAGTTTGTAGTCTTGGGGAAGACTTGCTCCAACTAATCTACAGTATCCCTCATTTCAGCATCAATTTCCGAAAAGAATTCACCATTCACACACAAGACATCTCAACCACATTCAAAGATCTCCTTCATCATTTATTCTTTGTCTTCCCAAATCCAAATCATCTTCTTTCACTTGATCTACGTGGAATTCGAACTGAGAATTTTGATATTTCGATGGATTTACTGGATAATTATGAGCAATGTCTTCGATGTCAATGCATTTCAATTAAGATTTTAAATCATGAATTTGTGGATCAAACGAATCGAATTCTGGAGAAAATGGTGGATTTGAAGAATTTGAAATTAGATGTTGCGGTTAATGGGCTTGGGTTTTTTAATGAAAAGGTGAGTAGACTACAAAGACTACAAACTACAAACTCCCATTTTTCAGATGTGTAACATGAATCATCTCTACATCTCCTACACGAAAAACTATTTCTCAACGGAAAACCTGCTCAGCCTAATAAATTGTGAAACAATTAAACTATGGGCAGTGACTATCGGAGCCTCTTCTCTCAATCAATTCATCAAAAAATGGTTGGAATCAAATTCGAGAAAATTTCATTTTTTGGAAATGCCGTGTTTCTCGTTTTATGAGAATGATAATAATCCAGAGAATATTTGGAAGGATTTGGATAGAAGAAGATGTAGAGAGAATCAGAGAGAATCGATTTATAAAATTTATGAATGGAATTATGATTTGTAAGGGTTTTTGGAGTTTTTGTAGCCTTTGTAGTCTTTGTAGTCTCTCCTAATTCTTCCTTTAATTTCAGTAATTGCCAAGGAAAACACCGTTTCATCAAATGTCATTCCGGATGGGATATCGAACGATCCGATGGAGTCCTCGCCACAATTGTCTACACAGAAAGTCTCTTCTATTTCTTGGTCTGGTTGGATCGTTATCCCGAACAACCATTTGATCATATCGAATTTGTTGATGCGGATGAATGATTTGGAGTACAGTAATAATTGATTTATGTTGAATAAGATCGGAGAAAATGCGCTCCACTGAACTACAGTAATATGTTATTTTTGTTTGTATATATTTGAATTATCAGTATTAATTATCCTATTTTCGTGTCATTTTTTAATAAATTGAATAAACTTGGTCTTTCTTTTTAAAAAAGTTCTTTTTAATGTTTGTAGTCTTTGTAGTCTTTGTGGTCATTTCAGTATTTTTAGCCTTTCCATTTTCCACGTGAACTCCATTCCATCCCATCACTCTAGTTTTCCACGTCTCCCCCTCCCTTTCCCTCTTTTTTTCCGTCTCCTCCTTCCCAAATCATTCCCATTAATTTTCCAAAATAACTCGTCGTCGTCTAATTTCGGAAGTTTGTCGACATTTCATCAATTCGTTCTTCATCAAATCGTTGTTCCAACAATGAGTGCCACATCTTCCTCAAGTAATTCCGCTTCATCGAACGCTCCGTCGCCGGCTCCTCCGTCCTCTACTCCACCGCCTCCTGTTAATCCAAAGGTACTCTATTATAAGGGCAGTGCCCCTATATAAGAGGTTTTATTTTCAGAAAGATGTAAATGATGCAAATCATTGGAAAATAACGGAAGCTGATGAGATTGGATTTAAACTTTCTGATTTGATTAAAAGGCTGTTGAAGGTTGGACAAGCCAAGGCTGTTGTTTTTAAGGTTTGTAGTTTGTAGTCTTTGTAGTTATTGTAGTCTCTTTCAGCAATCAGAAATCCATGTCCTCCTCAACCGTGCTCTTAAATACTACATGTATCCACCGGATAGAAAACCCGGGGCCCCCATCCCACCGCCTCCATCAGCATCTGCCACAACCTCAATGACTCCTCCCAAATCACCGGCTCAACCACTTTTGGAACTCCAAGCGCCGATGAATATATGTGGAGACACGCATGGACAATATAATGATCTACTTCGTATTTTTAATGTGAGCCTTTTTTGGGGGAGGAGAGACCATTGTAACTATATTGAAAGTGCAGATCGCCTAAAAATATCAATTTTGAGAAAAGTTAAAGTGCGGCACGCGCCGGCACTAGTTCGGCACGCCAATCCACAATTTGAAACCCTACAGTAACCTACAGTAACCCATTTTCCAGTCCTGTGGAGCCCCGACCAAAAATCAATATCTCTTCCTCGGTGACTACATTGATCGTGGACGTCATTCCCTTGAAGTCATTGTCCTTCTCTTTGCTCTCAAATTAGCCGTTCCTCGAAAAGTTCATTTATTAAGAGGAAACCACGAATTGAAAGCGATTAACAAGTAATTTCTCTTCTTTTTATCAGTAGAGCACATTTGTATCTTTTCCAGAAACTATGGATTCTACGCGGAATTGAAGACACGATACAGAGTGGGAACGACGACTGACGCGGCGGATAGTCTTTATACTCATTTTAATCAAGTTTTCTCGTATATGCCGTTGGCGGCTGTGGTGTCAAAACGGATTCTTTGTATGCATGGAGGTAGGTCTTGAGAGCGGCCATCCTAGTTCCGCTGCCGACATTAGCATTGTAGCTAAAACGGGTGTATCTCAGTTACTAGTGGAGATATGAAAAAGTTGTCAACTAATAAAATATAGCTCTAGATAAGGGCTATATTTCGTCAGTTGACAACTTTTTGATATCTCCCACGCGAAACGAGATATGAGCCGTCAAAGTCGTTTGACACCGAGAGGGCGCCTCTCTGACGGCTTGCATCTTTGGGTTCTTATATCTCGCTTCTCGTTAGAGATATCAAAAAGCGTTCAACGAACAAAATGTAGCTCTTAATAAAACTTCATTTTATCAATTGACACCTTTTTCGTATCTTTATTCTGAACTGAGGTACGAGCCTTTAAAATTTAGAAGAGGTCTATCCTCTCTAGCTGTCTGCACTCTCCCAACCTAACCCTAATTCCAGGAATCTCTCCCCATTTAAAAACTCTGGACGATATTCGTGGAATCGGACTCCCATTAGAAGCTGCTAAATCGAATCCTCTCGCTTGTGATCTATTATGGGCGGATCCTGAAAAGACTGCAAATGGATATGAGCCGAATAAGATTCGAGCGATTTCTCATATTTTCGGAAAGAAGGAAGTGGATGATTTATGTAAAAGACTCGATATTGATTTGATTATAAGAGCACATCAGGTACAAACTACAAACTACAAACTACAAAGACTACAAAGACTATAATTCTCTTTTTCAGGTCGTGGAATATGGATACGCTTTCTTTGCCGATCGTCGCCTCATTACAGTATTCTCGGCATCTCGTTATCAAGAAGAATTATATAATTATGCGGCAGTTGTAATTGTGAATCGAATGCTTGAATTGAGTTTTGTTCAATTAAAACCGGAAGAATTTGAAAAGAGAAGAGAAGAACAGGATAAGGCTGGAGGAATGCATCAAGAACAAATTACTGCGAATACGAATGAAAAGTAGGAAATGAATTGAAAAAGAAGGAAAAAGAAGAGAAGATATCAGTTGTGCCCCTTTTTTTGAATTTTCTCTGTATTTTATGATATGAGATGAAGAGAGAATTCTTAAACTTGTAGGATTTTTTTAAAGCAGCTCCTTTTAAGCAGTCAAATATGCCGGCGGGCCTAACTTTTTTCAATTTTGTTATTTTGAGACCGTCAAAAATGAAATTGATAGATCCCAACAAGATTTACACGATGGACTAGTTTTGGAACTGATTAGGTCAGCATGAACGGAGTCATATAGCTTAAAGTGGGCTGCCGGCGTTTTTCAGCCTGATAATTCTCGGTCCACCCTCCTTAGGCCCTGTAACTCTGCGCATACTGAACCAATACGTTTCAAAGCTGGTTCATTGGGTAGGACTCGTTAAGATGTATCATTTTCATTAATTGATTTTCTACAAACTGAAATTAGAGAATAGTTATGACCCGGCCCGCGTCGGCCTATTTTCGGAACGTTTAAAAAACCTAAAAATAGAAATCAACATTTTTTTTCGAAATTCAAATCGCATACCATAAAACTCAGTTTGAATTCGAAGAACTCGAAGTATAAACTATCACGTGATTCTAGGAAAAGTTATCACGAAAACAGAAATTTCAAAAACAGAAGTACCGGAAATTATAGGTTTCGGAAGATGACCGAAAGGCTCTGGTCTTTGATGATTTGTATTTATGCGGCTAGCGGTTTTTGTGGTGTCATATAAGATTGAATTCATAAGACTTTTTTTTTTGAAAAATGTCAATTAATTTTTTTAAAAAGCAGGTTCTGTTTTCTTTTTTTGTCATTTTCTAAACTTCCGAGTTCCTCAGAATTTGGGTATTTTCTTTGTTTTTTTTTCGATTGTTTTTAATTCGAATTTTGATTATTTTTGACGGAATGAGATCATTTTTCTTTTCATTGAAATTTTGATCTTTCCTTCCAAATTTAGCTGTAATTTTCAGTATTCACTTCCCTTTTTCATAAAGCAATGAAACAGGATTTTTCTCTTTTTTTTTCTTATTCGAAAGAAAAAAGAAAAAAATGAATCAGAATTCCGGTTCTTTTGAAGTACTCATTCTATTGGAGTGAAGAGCTCATTTTAGGTTCATTTAGGTCATTTTTCAAGTATGTTTTTGGAGATTTTGTTGCAAAAAAAGGGTTCAGTGAGAATCAAAAAATGATTTTTCTTTGAATGGAGCCGGTGTAAATGTAATTTCCGTTTGGTCTAGTTCAGTTGTTGCAAAAGGTTTGACCTGTTTTTTAAAAATTAAATTAACTTGCGTTGAACTTTTCAACTAGTAGTATTTTTCAACTAGTACTGTAGCTACCATTACCCTAGGGAAACTCAAATGTGTTTCAGTTTTTTATTATACTTTTTTACGATATTTGTTAGGCTCGATATTTGTTAGGCTCCTAGGCTCCACAGCTTCACAAAGTTGTACGACAGCCTTTAATAACCGAAGTTATTAAATTAAATATACAGAATCATTTGTTTGTGTGTTATACTATTCTAGCAGCACCTGAAAAAAAGATTCTTAGCACTGTATCTACAGTAATCTCAATGGTAACTGAGTTACACAAAAAATGAATAAATTCAGTTTCAAGCTCATTCAGTCTCTTGCCCTAACATTTTTTCTATTATAATCTTGGTAACCCATCGACAATTTCCCAATTTTCAAAATGCCTCGATTGCTTTTCCTTTTTTATTCATACTTTTGCAAAACTTTCAGACATCATTTAAGTATGTGCACATATCAATTTAACCTCTAGCAAAAAGTCTTCCACAATAAATCACGTCCCCCGTTCAATTCTCTGAAAAAGAGACCCATAACTCATTTCCTCATTTTTGACTCAATTTTCTTTATTCCGCCCCAAAAATAAACAAACATGTGTTAGACGAAAGTAATACTGACGCAATATTAAATTAAAATCCCCTCTATCACAGCCGCCCACTTTTTATTCCTTTTTTTTATTTCTCGCTCCTCTTTTTTTGGAATAAAAATGCGTCAGATTCTGTAATTTGGGTCCATTTCTCACGGTGAACATTTCCATTCACTTCCAAATTTATTTTTCTTGAAGATGCAAAATTTCGTGAGAAATGTTTTGCATTTTTGGGTAGAACCTAAATATGACGTTCATGTTTTCAATTGTGGGGTTTCAAGTAGTCATAACTCAGTTGGCAACGGAGCTATCAAAAAAGTTTCAACTAATAAAATGTAGCTAATGATAAACTGAACGTTTTATTAGTTGACAACTTTTTTGTAACTCTAATGAGAACTAAGATATACGCGCTTTAAGTTTTAGTTATGAGGAAGGGAGAGTGCAGAGAAGCGAGAGTGTCTAGCTCTCTGCGTCTCTCACGCTTACTACTTTTTCGAAGCAAGTAATATCATTATAAAACACAAAGACCAAAACAGAGAAAAAACTAAAACAAATCTAGTTTTATTCTTGTTGACACCTATTACTTTTTTCCTCATTTTCATGTTACTCACTTCTTGTGCTGGTACCTGATTAAACGATTGTGAATAAGGTCTAGACTTGCTTTTTTCTTAGAAATAATTATAAGATTTTAGTCTGAAAAACGGTATTTTGAAAGATTTTAAAATGAAATTATCATTGAAACTTGGGATTCAGTTCAAAAAGTCCAGATTTCTTATCTTGATTAAAGGCAGGATCCTTCAATAAGATTATCCTCTACTGCTAGGTTCGTGACTTCGCTGCCTTCTTTTTCTATTGAAAAGTCTGTTGTGTGGAAGCTCCTCCCATCCGCTCTGATTTCAATTACGATCCAATTCAAAATCTTCTCCTTTCATCTAAAAATTTTGAAACTTTTGATTCTCTTTCAACTTTCTAATCCAAGTTCAATTTCCGTCTCCATGTACCCTCCTCCATTCAAAAGTTCTTCTTCCTAATGATCTCATTTCCTCTTCAAATTCAGAAAAACATGAATTCTGACTTGAAATTAAGTGGTTTCGTGTGCCTGATCTTTTTAAACTTATCGTTTTATTCTAGACAAATTTTGACTTCTATTATCCAATCAGGAACCCTTGATTTCTATCTATTCAAAAAGTGTCATCAGACTTGTGAGTCAAAACTTGGAAATGGAATTCCGCCTTTTTGATATTCTATGGATTCAGGAATCGAGTACATATAAAAGAGAATGGAAGACAAGTGAAAAGTAAGCTGGAATTTCATGGTATCTATTTTTGATTAGTTGTAACCAGGATACTTGTGGATGGAGTGGGCAACACAGCATGACTTATGACTATTATCCTGGTATATGACCTAGTAAACAATCACTTCCTACGGTTTCAGAAGAAATACAGTGTTATAAAATAGATTGAGAGTTACCTTGAGCCCCGTACTTTTTATTTTCCGAGCTAGGTTGTCAATGTTTGAAAATACAGTATCATTGACAATGCTGTCGACTTCAAGGACGCATATCTCGGTTCCCATAAGGTTTATCAAAAAAGTGTCAATTAATAAAATATCGCTTAAAACAAGGGCTACACTTCATCAGTTGAAAACTTTTTTGTATCTCCACTCCGAACTGAGATATACTATTTTGAACTAACCCATTTTTTAAAAATCACTCAACAGTATGCCTGAAATCAATGTTTTCTAAAAAATCCAAACAAATATCTGACTAAAAATTCCGAGTATTCCTCTGTTACTCTCCAAATCCAACTCGAATGACTAAGCTCTCCGTAAACCTCGGTGTCAATTTTTGTTTCCCTTCATGCGCCTTTAAATCTAATTCCCTTTCTTTTTACCACAGCACACACCTCTTCTCTAATTGAATAACTCAATTTTCTGATTGCTGACACCAGCATGACACCTTTCATTTCTTCCAGAAAAAAACTCTTTGTTTTTCCTTTTTTCGGTATTGTTTGATCTAGTTTTTTGAACTTTGCTCCGATTGGAATTCCCCCTCTCGGTTGGAATTCCCAATTCCCCCACTCGAAAGTTTCAGTGAATGCACTCCTAAAAAACTATGCTGAATATCGAGTATGAGCGTTGTGGCAACAACAAATTTGTCCTCGATTCTTCTGAATTCTACAGTAATCCCGATAGAGGAAGAAGTTGTTGAGGAGAGTGGGAGGACAGTTCAAACTGATTGGATAATTGGAATTTTGATGATGGTTTTGTCATTGGCTTGTGCTGTTGCTTATTATATTATTCTTTCGGTAGGTTTCTGAAAACAGAGTGTGTGAAAATGGAAGAGAGTGCAGACAGCTAGACACTCTAGCTTCTCTGCGCTCTCTCTTTTCCCGTTTGAAACTTTAAACGCGGATATCTCGGTTCTCAAAAGAGATACTAATAAAATGTAGCAATCATTAAGACCTACATTTTGTTAGTTGACAATTTTTTGATATCTCTTTTGGGAACCGAGATATAAGCTTTTAAACAAGGTTCTAGCCTATTTCTTGTCAGAACCCGAGAGACGTAGACGTCTAGACACTCTATTTGTCTGCATCTCTCTAATCTATCGCTTTCAGACTATCTACAAAGACAAAGAACTATCTCGAATGCCGAGTTATCGATTCATGTTTTTCCTTGGAATATTCGACATTGCCCAGTGCTTCCCACACTTTGTCACGGGAATTTTTACAATTAAACAATCGGTTTTTTATCCGAATTTAGCAAAAGCGAGTTTTCAATAGAGCACACTTGCAACTGATTGTTTTTTGCAGGCAATGGGTGTAATAGCTACTCCGTGCTACGTGGCTTATGCAGTTCTAACTATATTCTTGTCGTTTAATAGGTTGATTCAGTTATCGTCACCTGCGCTAGACAAATATTTTTTTGGAGGGAATCGATGGATGGTGAGTCTGCATTTTTGCGTAGGGGTGTACTTAGAAACTTGAAAACGGAAAGCGAACGTATGAAAGTGCGCTCCATTAAGGGTCCGAAAAATTGAAAAGTCTTTTGAAGAAAAAATCACGCTTGGCAAAAAATTCAAATTTCAAACGTCTGCGATAGAGCGCACATGCATACCCAAACTAAATTTTTTTTTCAGTTCTGGATAGGAGCAGCCTCGGTCTTCTGGATAGGCTATATGCTCGCCCTCGCCTCCCCATGGGCCACGATCCGATATATCCCTGATTGGTATTCATGGGATTACGATTATGACCTCCCTGGATCTTTTTATGTACAAAAGTGTGAAATGATAATAGAAGTCGGTGGAATATTTATTTCGGCTATTTTTTATTCATTAATTATCTATCGATTAGTTAAAACGAAGAAGCGGTTTTTGATTTCGAAAAGTTATAATGCTGAGATAAAAGTGTTGATTCAAGCTACAGTTATCACTGTTTATTGTACGGTTTTGAATGTTTTATGGCATAATTATTCGGTTAGTTTTTAAATTTCTCAGTGGAGCGTATTTGCATTTTATTGTTTCAGTGGATGCTCCCACAGAACCTCTGGAGTTACACAGCCCTTAACTTTATGTGGATAATGAATAGTGGAGTTTATCCTATCATTTATTTCATTGTTAACAAGTAAGTGACTCCTTGATCTCTTAAATCCTACAGTAATCTTTTTGCAGAGCTCTCCGTGATCGTATCGGAGTCAAACGATCAACTACAGTAATCGGAGGAGTGTCCGTATTCCAAAGACAAGAGAAAACGAGAATGGAAAGGACTGGTACGAATACTGGTCATACTGTTGTTGTAGTATAGTATATCTGATTATATATTTTATATGTAGTTATATTTATTTGATTTGTGTAGACTCTGATTATGGTGAGTAGTTTTAGTATTCTGTCTAACTTTATTTGTTTCTAGAATCAAATATAATTTAAATTTTTTTCAGAGACTCCAAAAACGTCGAACAACGAGAAGGTTTGGGTAATTAATTGAAATCGGGTTTAATCTAATTTTTGCATTTCTTTTTTCTATTGAATAAATATTTCAAATTCTTGAAGATGTCGCGAATACAGAATTTATCATAGTTCATTCCAGCCACTATAGAAATTATTAGCAACTTTTTTTCAGTGCCCTAAAAACCTACTCAAAAATTATTTTATTAAAAAGTTGTCAACTACCAAAATGAAGTTTCTGTCATTCTTAATGCACTCAACAATTTGAAGAAAATAAGAACGCTTCAAGAACTAAACAACTTCAAAAAAATGTATCTGTATGTAACTCTGTTCGTCTAAAAAATTAAAAAGTTCATTTCAAATAACCCGTAATCCAAAAAAAACTCGTAGCAACTCCAACATTAATCAAATCTAATATTTGACAGAAACAAAAGTATGAGCAGTGTGTGTAGCCTTTTCCATTCTTTTATTATCAAACATTGATACAGCTCCTCCAGCTGCCAAAGCATTTCCAGATCTTTTCGATCCTATTTTATGACGGATTGCTCTGAAATTTATATTTTTAAGAATGATATCAGGTTAACAGATAGACTCACTTGTTAACAATGAAATAGATAATTGGATGAACAGCACTATTACAAATCCACATGAAGTTAAGGGCTGTGTAGCTCCAAAGATGTTGGGGAAGCATCCACTGAAACAAAGTAATGATGCAAATACGCTCTAATGAGAAGATGAAAAACTAACCGAATAATTATGCCATAAAACATTCAAAACCGTACAATAAACAGTGATAACTGTGGCTTGAATCAATACTTTTATCTCAGCATTATAACTTTTCGATATCAAATATTGCTTCTTCGTCTTCAGTAACTTGTTAATAATCAATAAATAGAAGAAAGCAGAAATAAAAATTCCGCCGATTTCAATACACATTTCAATCCTCTGAACAATCCAGGAATATGGTAGATCACCATCGTAATCCCATGAATACCAATCAGGAATATATCGGATTGTGGCCCATTTAGAGGATAAGGCGGAGACGAAAAGGAGCCAGATTGAAGAAGCAATTATTATCCAGATCTGGAATTCTAGAATGTTGAAAATTCGCTCCATTGATAACTAACCATCCATCGTTTTCCACCGAAAAAGAACATTTCAAGAGTGGGAGAGGATAATTGAATGAACCGATTGAAGGAGAGAAATATGGTGAGCAAGGTGAATGTGACGTAGCACGGAGTTGCTATTACTCCCATTGCCTGCAAAAAACAATCAGTTGCAAATATAATGTATTTATTGCTCGCAATATATGAATTTTAAGAAAATACAGTGAAATGAGATGCGCTTTGAAAAGAAAAAAAAATCGAGACAATAAAAATTAAATGACCGTTATGACCGATAAGAGTCAGGTTGGTCAAGTTGGGGGAAGAAGGGATTCGAGGGGAATAGCGCCTAGGCGCGCAGCGAACACCGGTGGAGTAAGGTTAATCGGTACTATCTTTGATACTCTGTTCCATAGACTAAGATGATTGTGGAGAAAAGAATTGGACGTTGGTCCAATAGAATTAAAGGAATCGGGGAACCGGGATAGCTGAGATCTTTTGAGATACAGGGTTTTTAGAGGGAAATGGTAAAACGAGGTTAGAATTTTGTGATAAGTAGTAAGGATAAGTAGGATACGGCGATGGAGACAAGATTTCATATTAAATTGGTTAAGTCTATCAGAATAGGAGGTAAAAGTCATGTTACATCTTTGGTATACTTTACGAGTGAAGAAGCGGAGGGGAGATTCTAGTTTATTAGAAAGAGAAACTGAATTTAGAGGGATGACCTCGCAACCATACTCGAGAATTGGGCGAACATAAGTATTGTACATTTGAAAATAAAATTCAGGGTTTTTTGAATGGAAAGCAAATATGCTCTATTGACAACTCACTTTTGCTAGAATTGGATGAAAAACTGATTGGTTCACTGTAAAAATCCCTGTGACAAAATGAGGGAAGCATTGACAAACGTCGAATATTCCAAGGAAAAACATGAATTTGTAACTAGCCATTCGGAATAGTTCTTTGTCTTTGTAGATTGTCTGAAATAAGAATATTAGGAGAGAAGCAGAGGAGTCGCAGAGAGTGAGAGCGTCTAGGGAACTGCGACTCTCACTTTGTCAGTAGAGACGACACTGTCTGTTTGAAGACGCTTATCTCGGTTGAGAATGAAGATACCAAAACGTCGTCAAATAGCAAAATGTAGTTCTTAATAAGGGCTACATTTTATTAGTTGACAACTTTTTTGTATCTCTTTTGAAAATTGAGATATGGGCGTTTCAAGAAAGAGAGTAGGCAAGAAAGCTGGCTGTCTTCTTACTCACGCAACTTTAACATTTTATATCTCGCTTGCTGTTATAGATATCCAAAAGTCGTCAACTAACAAAATTTTGTTCGTAATAAGGGCTACATTTCATTAGTTAACAACTTTTTTCTAACTCTTCTCCAAACGGAGCTACAACAATTTTTCCACAAGACACAGACCACATTGCTAAACTGCTCATTTCCAGAGTAACCCTGCTAACTTACCGATAAAATCACATAATAAGCAATTGCATTTGATGCAGAAACCACCATCATAGCAATTCCAACAATCCAATCCGTTTGAATAGTTCGCCCACTTTCCATAACTGATTCTTCTGGTAGACTCATCATTTCATTTCACCATTTAGGATAGGAGGTCTGAAATCAAATTAATTTCAAAAATTTCTAGATCAAAAGATGGATATTCGAAAAATAAAAACCAAATATGTTAAGCCAGAATTGAAAAAAAAAGAAAGAAAAAAAAACGGAATTTCAATCTTTCAGAATTACTTCTAGTTGTGTACGTGACCACCATGGAAACCTTCTCCTCAAAATAAACAAATCCAACTTAGAATTAGATTAAAACTTCCTCAAAATTCAATTATTTTCATGTGAGTAATACATTCTTTTTACCCAATTCAAAGTATCACAATATTAAACAAAAATCAGTATTTAAAAGAAAATTCCAGAGTGCCATATTTTGATTTTTGAGCCGTTATTGACATATATAGAAGGTGTTAATTGGTATATAACACAAAAAAAAAGAAAAAAATGGAGAAAAAAAGAAATTTAATCAAAACTTGTATAGTTGTTTGAACAGGTATAAATAGAGGTTGGATTTGGAATAGAAGGAGAGAGCGGGAGACAAATAGAGAGCGCAGACAGCTAGACACTCAAGCCTCTCTGCGTCTCTCAAGTAATTACTTCAAACACTGATATCTTGGTTCCTAGCAGAAATACAAAAAAGTTGTCAACTAAGAAAATATTTCGTTTTTAAAGAGCTACATTTCATTAGTTGACAACTTTTTGATATATTCAGTGGGAAACAAGATACAGCTGTTTGAATAGGGAGATAACAGTTTGGCTCTTTGACATCGGCTCTTTGATCTAAAAATGTGAACCTGAACCAAAAAGACCGGCAAGAAAGAAAAAGTACTAGTCGCCTTATCATTTACGTAGCCTCCAGGTCTGTTTCAATGATCTCTTCTTATATAGGATTCAGATCGCCTGAATAAAGACCTAATATTGAATAAGAACTATGATTCAACTTCCTTTTCCTCAAGACGTTTTTCTAAAGACTCAACGTCCATGAATAAGGAAAATTAGGGTAAAAACTGAATTATGGTGTCAAAATTCAAGAAAAAAATGAAGAAATTTGCCAGATTAATCTTCATGAACTTCCCCTTTTTCTGACTAAAGACGAATTGGATGTTTTGCAAAAATAAGGTAATTCATTGAACCAAGAATAAAAGTTTTTTAGTCAGTGATCATTTAAAGTTAATAACAGGGAGGGGTTCTTTGAGAGATAAGGATCAAGGAAAAGTTGAGAAGATCAGAAGTTGTAAATTTCAACTAGGATCGAACTAGTCCTGACCCCGCCCACCTAGTCATACGGAGTTCACTGGGAACAGAAAAACAGAGAATGTCTATGAATAAAAAAAAAGGAAAAACTGGTTGAAACTAAACAATTATTTAATAAAATTGGAATGAAAACCTACGGGACGAATAATCAGATTTCAACTAATTCTGACTAGAGCTTTGATTTTTTCGGGCGCCCGTTACCTTTATAAATGAAAAGTATAAATAACACACAACTTGTGGGAAAATTACTTAAAAATCTATGTCATTTCTAGGAATTGAATAAGGAAATCACGATTTGTATACTATTTTCGATCGAAAAATGTGGGAAAACTTGGTGAAATATAGACGTCATTAACCTATTTTCGAAACTTGTATAGTACTTTTCAAAAACTGTCATAGCTTAGTTCAGAGCGGAGATACAAAAAAGTTTTCAACTGATGAAATGAAGACCTTATTGTGAGCAACATTTTCTTAGTTGACAGCATTTTGGTATCTTCAATTAGAGTGGAGATATAAGAGTTCAAAGTGAAGGGCTCCTTGAGAGACGTAGAAAAAGACAGATTGTCTAATTGTCTGCGTCTCTTTTAGGTATCTAATAACTCCAACGCAACATTCTACATATAATAAAAAAGCTTCCTGAAACTGTATTTCAGTAAAAAATTCTTAGAAAAATATTGGATTTTACAAGAGAAATCCGAAGAAAAACAAAAGATCACTAAACCTATTCCCACAATCTTTATACTTATCCATTTAGTTTTTGTACCTTCTCACCGAGTACAACATCTTCCAAAAAGACACTTTCCCATGGAAGTTATTGCAAAAAACTTTTTAAAAAAAAAAGGAGAGAGAGGGAGGGGAAAATAGAGTATATATTCAGTGGTCAGACGACGGGTGGGCGGACAACTTTAATTTGATTTCAATTCTCCGTCATGTTTTCTTGACAGATTATTCATTCATTCAAATGCAGATTCGAGTTATGATCAAGCACAATGGGGAGTGGAGGGGAGGAAGTGAACTTGCAGAAGTTGATTAGAGTCTAGGATAAGGGCAAGAGGGGTTTAGAGAGGGATCGTGAAAAAAGTTGATTGCAAGTTTTTTGGAGTTTGGGTTATTTTAGGTATACGGTAGACTATGATTTATATAGACTGAGGTTAGTAATACGGTAAATTATGTGCAATTAATATTTGAGAAGACTGGTTCATTAAATAGAGACTACGGCTTTGCTAAGGTAGTTACAGAAACCTTATTTGAGATTGGATATCAGATTAGCTGTCTTCAAAGTATTCTTAACGGCCTACATTCTGTAAGCTGCGAACTTTCAAGTGCCACATCTTATTTTATAGGACGAGACTGAATGCATCAACAATGATCTACTCTGAAGGTAATACTTAGAAGGTAATATTTTGTAATAATATGTGTCATTCACTCCAATTCACTCCTACCTGATTGCCTATTCAAGCCTCAAACAACGTCAAAAAATCCTGGAACTGTCTATTCTCCAAAAAAAAAAATAACTCAATTCAGGGACAGTCTAGCTGCTGGAACTGATTAATCATGCATTATTGAATGACTATTTGATTGACATTACCTAGAAAATAGTTCCAATTTGTTTACTGGGGTTTATTTGGCTTTACTCTAGCCTTTC
The DNA here is from genome assembly GCA_963932035.1 of Caenorhabditis wallacei. Taxonomy (NCBI): domain Eukaryota; kingdom Metazoa; phylum Nematoda; class Chromadorea; order Rhabditida; family Rhabditidae; genus Caenorhabditis; species Caenorhabditis wallacei. Next base: position 3,473,566 of record OZ009935.1, read on the forward strand.
TCAAAACGACATGTAGGTTCTGGACTTGATACTTTGATTTCTGTCCATAAAAGAATTGAATAACAAGTTCGTCTACTAAATAGTCTGGAACATTCTAGAAAACTAGAAATGATATTCTACATCTGTAAAAGTACACTCGAGCAGAAGAAATATCTGAAACTAGAATGTATGTAGCTTCCTCAGAACTCATCAATCAGTTGTTTTTTCTTCCGCTTTTTCAATAATTATATGCTTTTTTCTATTTTAGTGTTTCCCATTTTTCTTTTGTTATCCTTCAATTTGAATTCCAGCTTGTATGAGAGGTCAAAGATGCTATTCAAATTGCTGGAATGATGTCATCAGGGATCATGGGATGTTACAGTATGCCAAGATGACCCTAATGGTACTGTATGGTACTGAAGCTAATGGTACTGTAAAGTTAAGAATGTGTTTTATGATATTAGTTGGATTCGAAACTGTCCTGTAAACAGTTTTTGAGATCTTAGCTAATGACATTCAAAATAAAATATAGCGTTGTTGTAAGTATGCATTGATTGTATAGGAATACATATTTTTCTTCAGTAAAAATATTTATTCGGTTAAGAAAAAACAAAAAAATAATGTGGATGATCATCTAAAAACTGAACAAAAAGAGAAATGTTTTAGAAATTCCTTAATTCCGGGATAGACAAGCAAAGATGTGTCAAGAGAATGCATTAATCATTTTTAGAAAGAGAAAGTGAGGAAGTAATTAGCAGTTAGAAACACATGATTAAATGAAGAGGAACCGATTCGAGATGTTTGGATGGATGGATTTTTGAGTTTTTTGGAAGTAAAGCAGTGGAATTGGCATTGAATCGGAAGAATAACTCTCGAATGAAAGAGCAAGTTCTTTTTTGACAAGCTCTATGAATTCTTGATGGGAAAATGTTCCGTTTGACACAACTCGTGTTCTTTTTTTCTGTTCCTTTTTGTAGTTTTCCATGGAACTTTTTTGGATGCGAATTTCAAAATTTCACTTTCTGACTGTATTTTTAATGCACTACAATGAACTTTTTCTTTGAAAAACCTGTTTTTTCAATATTTTTCAAAAATCCTTCAAAAAAGTATCGAAAAGTTTAAAACTCTCTTTTATCCATTTTTTCATTTCATTCATCTTCTCCTCTTCATTCTTCTTTTTTCTGCGTGTATTTAGTTGTTTAGTCAGCATTATTTGACAACGCATCAACCCTTTTTCCATTTTTTTTCCGTGTGCCGATTAAATTTCACACGCTTTTCACTTTTTTCACAACTATGAAATGACACCATTTTTTCTTGTATTTTTCTTTAAATTTTTTTGGAACAGAGAAATTGAAACAGTTTAGGATTTTGCGTTTTCTAGAAAAGTTAATTGGAGTGCATACGTAGCATCATGAATTCAAACCGGAATATCTCCGTTGCCATTGAAGGTGCAAAGAAGTTGTCAACTAATAAAATGTAGCTCTTTCTTAAAGCAATATTTCATTAGTCAATAACTATTTGATGTCTTCATTGCCAACCAAGTTATAGTTGAACTAACATAAACCTCCACTGACCATCAAGCAGAAGATCATCAGTTGATGTTTGTTCGAGCGTGAATATCTCAGCGCTCATTCAAGATAGAAAAAAGTTGTCAACTAACGAAGTGTTGCTCAAAATAAGGGCTAAATTTTGTTAGTTGACAACTTTTTTGTAACTCTTACAGGAACTGAGATAAGAGAGCGCAAAGTTAGAGCCGCCTGAAAGAGGTCGACCGTCCGTTTGCGCCTTTTGAATGGTGCCTAAGTTTGAAGGCTTGTATCTTGGTTCACAATGAAGGTATGAAAAAGTTGTCAACTGATGAAATGTTACATATGATAAGGGCTATATTTTGTTAGTTGTCAATATTTTTGTATCTCTTACGGGAATCGTGTTAAATTAAGTCAAAGATAGACAAGTTGAAAAATAGCGTTTTTTGACTTTCTCGACCTTTTTCTGAAAAAAACAAAAAGAATGTTCGAAAAAAATATTATCAAAAACTTGAAAATCCTTCAATTTGAATTGTTCAAGAATGATTTTACTAAATGATGAAAAAAAAAATTAAAAGTCAGCTGTGTTAGAGTCTATCTTTCCCAAAATACTTCTGTGCTTTCATCCTCAATTTCCTTAAACCATCTGTCTTTTAGAGCTCTCGGTCGCCCTTTTTCTTCTCCATTTCCACTATTACTAATTCACTTTCACTTTCCCCAGTCTCTCCTCCAACTAACCACCAAAATGACCCTTTTCTTTTAGAAGACAAACCCCATCACACCATCTGCCCTTTTCATCTCTTCGTTACACTTTTTCTGTTCCTTTTTCTGCCAATGAACCTCCCCATTTCCTCTTGAGAGACTTAGACACAAAATTACATTCCGTGTCTAACAGAGCGCATTTTCTCTTTTCCTGTTTCATTTTTCTTTTATTTGTTCTCTCTTTTCTCCTGTCAACATCGATTATGTTCTTTTTTGTGTTGTCCTTTGGAAAACGGATATTTATGATGAGAGAGAGAGAGAGAGAGAGAGAGAGAGAGAGAGAGAAAAAAAGAGAGAGATGGTCAATTGATTACTTTTTAATTACTAATACTTCTGATCTTTTTCTTCTTCTTGTAAGAAAAGAAAGATTTAATAAACTAGTTTTATTTGTTTATAATTATATATGTTATCAAATATTTGTTCAATTGCTCTCTCGTACACTTGAGAAGAACAAAAGAGGACAATCAAGTTCAATTTGTTGCTTTTTTGCATGAGTTTTTGATAAGCAATTTATTAATTTTTGAGTTGTTTCTTTTGCAAAACTCCCTTTAAAATTTTGAAACATGAAATTCTGTTCAAAAAAGATTTAAAACAATTTTTTTTATTTGAAAACTTGCTTACTTATGAAAAAAAACTTCGATTCAAGTTTTCACTAGATTTTCCATGGAAATTTGATGATGTTTTGAAAATATTCTTGAAAATGCAATTTGAAAAATTAATGAAAATTTGGATTTTTGGCAGAAATTGAACTTTCTTTGAAATTTTAAAAATTCCTGATTTTTCAACTTTTTTCTGTAGAATCATGTCAAAATGATGTAATTTTTAACAAATTTCAACAAAAAATTTAACTTTCAAAGTTTTTGAAAAATTCAATTTTCAACATTTTTCCAACAGCAAAATTTTCATTTTTCTTAAATTTTTCATATTATTTTCAATTCTTCTTTTCCTTCAATTTCCAAATTTTCCTTTTCAAAACCCCTTTCCCCTCCTCAAAAAAAAACAAACAATTTTCTAATTTTGCAGTCCAAAATGGACCTCACAAGTGGAGGAGGTCCGTCGACGTCATCCGATGAAGTGGCATCTGAATTGGATAATTCGGATGCGATGCAATTGGTTCGGCAAGTGAGTATTTTCGATTTTTTTTCTGAAATTAAAAAAACATTTTTTGAAGGAATCCTTCACTTTTTTGAATTTTGAAAAATAATTTTTCCAAAAAAAAAAAGCAAAAACGATGTGCCCTTCTAACACAATAATTTGGGCAATTTTCGAAGAATTCATTTCAAAATTCAATTTTTTTGACAAACTTCAAAAAAATGAAAAAAATGCCCTTCTAATAAAGTTCTATGTTTCAGGCAGTATTATTCGAAAACGTGGAACTCCTTGCTGATCTATTTAAAGTGAATCCTTGGGTATGGAATCGAGTTGATCGACATGGAAGAACTCCTTTAATGTTAGCAGCACATAATGGAAAATTAAATAGTTTAAGGACGATTTTGATGTTGAGTCCCAGTGAGTTTTTTTGTTGAAATATTGAGAAAAAGAAATAGTGTAATCTCTACAGTAATACTGGAAAATAAGAAATTGAAACTTTCTGGAAAAGTGAAAAAAAGAAAAAAATGAATCTGAAAAACATCTTTTAAGCTGGGATCAGATCATCTTATTTGATCACTTTTTATCACATCATCCATGAAAATTCACGTCTTCAAAATGAAATTTATTCTCATTTTACCAAAACATTCAATTTTCAGAATCCCTAAACCTCGTGAATGAACGTGGAAAAACGGCTCTCCATATGGCATCAGAATCAGGAGAAACTTCGATTGTTCTAGAATTAGTGGAACTTGGATCCGATCCGATGAAATGGGATAAAGAAGGACATTGTTCATTGGAATTGGCACAAATGGCTGGGCATAATGAAGTTGCTGCCAAGTTGATTGATGCTATTCGTGAGTTTTTTTTTAAATTTTGCTCAGACATTTTAATTTTTTTTAATTGAAAAAGGGACTCCCTAAAAAAGTTAATCGAGAAAAATCGAGTAGAGCTCGGCTCGCAGAGAAGTTATGAAAAAGATGTCAACTGATGAAATGTAGATCATAACAAAGACTACATTTTATTAGTAGACAACTTTTTTGTATCTCTTACGGGAACTGAGATATGACTGCTTGAAGAGAGACGCAGAGAAGGGTAGGCTGTCAGCGCCTGCGCCTGCTCTACCTAACTTCAAATACTCATATCTCGGCTCCCATTGGAAATATGAGAAAGATGTTAACTAAAGAAATTTAGCCCTTATTATGAACAACATTTCATTAGTTGACCACTTTTCGATTGGTCAACTACAAACTGAGTTATGCCGGTTTGAAAAAAAGAGGTCTTGTATTTCGGTTCAAATGTAATATTTTTTTAAAAATTCACAAAAAAATCTAGTCCGAGAGGAGTACACCATCAATAACATATAGTAGCTTTTTGGAATGTTCGGTCTATTTTCAAAACTCAAAAATCTAGAAAAGTGGCCCAAATCACTAAATTTTTTCAACAAAAAAACCAAATTTCAAAATTTCAGAAAAAGAAAATGAAGATCTAAACGAGGCTCACATTATATTAATAAGTGCCTGTATATCCGGAAATTCTGAATTTGTTAATGAGATTTTAAGGAAGAATATGGAAAAGTGAGTATTTGGATTACTGTACCCTGCACATCTAACTCTCTTTTCAGAAAACAAAACCGAGAAATCATATTCAATGGTCGAAACGAAGAAGACGAGACCGCCCTTCTCATGTAAGACTCCGCCCCTTTTCTCATGGATTACTGTAGTTTTCAGTGCCTGTACAAATGGTCATATCGAGATAGTCAGGCATCTTCTTCAATTCGAGGAACACCTTCTCCAGAATCATATTACAAAAGATACCGTAATCCATGCAGCCGTCTCATCTCAAAATGTCGAAGTATTACAATTGTGTCTAGAGGTGAGACATTTCATTTACAAGAGAAAAACGGGGAAATGACACAATATAAATAAAAATATGTTGAAATATCACATAAATCATCTTCTTTTCGGTTTTCCAAATTTAATCGGCGTCCCAAGTAACTTCTGTTTCTCTGGTTTATTCTTGTCAATTTGACGATCGATAATCGGAATTTCCATAGCTCTTCTTCTCTGTTCTTCCAATGTTACAGCTTCAAGAAAAATAGGATTACTGTAGTCAAGAGAAAAGAAAGAAAAAACCTTCTGCGGCTCTCGAAGTACACGGCTCATCATCGGGTCTCCGATTCAATGACATCAATGTAGAGGTAATTTCATCGAGAACAGTTCTTCTGTCGTCTTCTAATGGCACTCCATTGATTAAGTCCATTTTATTGTTATCCATACAATAGAAAAGCTGAAATTTCAGAATTTTTTGGAATTTCAGTTAAAAAAGGCTCACAAATTTCTCTCGATTCATTCTAAAGAATCGATCAACATCGGGCGTGTTATCCGGATTCTGGATGAACAAATTAAGAAGAACGAATGCCTCTTTTCGAACACAGTTGTGTTGACTTTGAATCGAAAGACAAATTGATTTGAGAAGAACCGAATCAGACATCCAACGAATTCGAATATGACTATTCAGAGAGCAAGTGAGAATACGGTAGAGGAATTGAAGAGATTTGGCTTGAATTATGAAATTATTGAGAGAAATTAGTTTATACATTGTCTGTTTGAATCTGCCCATGTTATTCATGATGAAACTGTGGACGATGGCTTGGTTTGCGGAGAAGAGAATCTGGAAGAAGAGGCTCTGAGATTACTGTACTTTTCGACTCGTTAAGGCAGAGGATCCGACAAGCTCCATCAATCTTGAAATCGACATACTACAGTGATCCTTCAATTTTTTGTTGATCAAGTTTCTTAGTTTTTCTAACTTTTTACATTAATTTTAGGCGCATGGTTACTGTAGTTTCTCAATATTAAGTGTGGACTAGCTTGTCGGATCCTCGGCCAACACTTTCAATCGCTAAGACTACCATACCTCAACAGTTTCATAGAATCCTGTATAAAGATGGAATCCACGTGGTCCTTCCACTTCAAGTAATCGTTGAAATACTTTCCATACACATCCCTCATCTCGAACTCGATGGCCATGATCATTCAATCCTTCGTCTTTGAAAATCAACTGCAATTTTTCAATGATTAGGCTCCGCCTCCTTTCAGATGGAATTACCTGAAGACATGTAGGATCTCTGGCAAAGATTCCAATGACGTCATTATAAAGTCGAACAGAATCTGGACCATCTCTTCCTTCTTCAATGACATGATACAATTCAAAACGACATCTGAAGAGGACTTGAGATAGTTTTGCTGGTGGCTTCGACGAATGATTTCGATGACTTCGAGGGACAGAACTCTCCGGAGCATCGTTTGAAGACCATGTCTCCAGAAGGAATAGAACATCTCGAATCTTCTGTTTAATATCAATCTCAGAGGTTAGAAAAACGATCATGAGCTTTCGAATGACTTCTGGACGATTGACTAATGCCTCGGCCAACGCGAATTTTCTCTGTGGAGCCACTTCATTATCAATATCGAATACACAATTCCAAATACTTTCCAATCGTTTAGCAATATTCAATGCCGTATCTTGATTCATTGTTTCTTCCGTTGCTTTTGTTAGATTATCGATTGCTTTGTTGAGCGTTTCTCCCGTATCCACTGTTATCGGTGGCGGTTTGTCTTTTTCCCGTTTTGTCAGGCGACGAATTAAGCTCGTCATTTCTGCTGAAATTACAGATTAAGGATTGATAGTGTCAACTTTGAATTGAATTTCTTTCAGAAATTCCCACAGCTCGTCAAATCAACAAACAACGAGGGATCCACGTGCCTTCATTGGGCCGCCCGTTGCGGATCTTCCGAATGTGTTCGCACGTAAGGAAAACTACAGTAACCCTTCTACATCTCAAGTCTTTAGAATTCTAAATTTCCCGTTCCCTTCGGAATTCCTAATGGAAATCGATACAGTCGGTGCGCCAGCCTATCAATTGGCTCTAGACGTGAATGAAGTCGATGGGGAGTGTCGGACGGCGATGTATTTAGCTGTGGCTGAAGGGCATATAGGAGTAGTTCAGGTTATGACCGAGGTAAGTTTTAGTTGAAGAATTTCACAAAAACTATCTAGATTTTCAGTTCAAATGCACATCAATCGACGGAAAAGAGCGTTGTCCATTCCAATTGGATGTCTATTGTACACGTGGAAGGACTCCATTCATGCTAGCTGCATTCAATCAAAACCTCCCTTTGATGAATCTTCTCCTGGACGCCGGCGCCGATATCAACCTTCCGTTAGCCGTTCTAGACACGGAATATAGTGTAGAAGAAGGAAGATGCATTGGATCAGGAGCTCTTGTTGAAGCCGTCCGTTCCGATGGTCTTCATATTGTCCACTTTCTTTTGGATCGTGGAGCTCTCGACACAGATAACAAGGCATTACGTCTAGCGGCTCAAGGGAAGAACGAGAAACTCATTCGAGTATTTCTGGTTCGTCTCGTGTTCGGTGATCCAGAATATAAAATCAATAAGAAAAATATCGATGTGGGACAAATTCAAGTGGGTCAAAGTCTACTTCCGAGCTCTCTTTGCCCTTCAAAAGCTGCTCAGCTCAACTGGAATTCTGCTAATCTCGAGCAACTTCAATCTGATTGGTTTGTTGCCGCTGCTCTTCATGTTAACCCGAGACTCCGGACAACGAGACTATCACTCGCAGCTATTACACGTGTCGATTTATCGGATAATCGGTTATCAACATTCCCAAGCATTCTCTTCCAAATGCCATCCCTCCGATCTCTTAATTTAGCTGATAATAGTATCAGAACCATCGAGATTCCAACATATTACATCAGTTCAACATCGCTAGAAATTCTCAATTTACGAAACAATCAATTGGAATGTCTAACGATTCAATTCCTTTCATCTCTTCCACAATTACAACAATTGGATGTGTCGAAGAATGAATTGAGTCAACTTCCAGAATACATTTGGTTGTGTCCTGCATTAAAAGAGCTAAATGCTTCACACAATCGTCTGAGCACTCTTCCAATGGTAGCGAGAGCTTCACGAGGAGAGCGACCACGACTTCAAAGCTCAAATAACAGTTCCAATACTCAATCTCCAGCTCATGAATCGTTAGTGGTAGATGATCCTCCGAATGTGATCTCGAATCCACTCAGAAGACAAAATGTGTGGCAAGCGAGTATAAATCTCTCGAAAGTCGACGATGATTCCTTGTTTCCCGATTTTCCAGTCACTTCAAGCAACACGCTGACGACAATCAACCTCTCATTCAACAAATTCCACACCTTCCCATTCTGTCTGGCTTGCACCTGCCCGCGTCTTTTAATTCTAAATATGTCAAACAACTCGATGACGTCACTCCCTCCAATGGCTTGTGTTCCTGCTCATCTCAGGACGCTGGACTTATCGTACAATAAGATTCAAGAGAGTTTCATAGAAGTCACGCCTCTTCACGTCGTCTGTCACGCCGTTCCACCGTCTACAGCCAATGGATCAATGCTTCCAAAAAGGAGAAATTCACCAGCTAGACAGCATAGAAGCAGATCTAAATCAGCGGTTAGATCACAAAGAAGTCTGAGTGTTTCACGACATCATGCCACGATAGATCCACAAAAAGAGGAAGAATGTGTTCATAAAAGACATGACTCGCTGGAATGGCTGAAAACGTTACAACTGGCTGGAAATCGTCTCCGCTCGATTTCAGTCTCTTCAGCTGCCAAAGTACTACTTCCCGCGTTGAATGTACTCGATTTGAGTGACAATAAACTACTCCAAGCGTCTCCAGATATCGCGAAACTCTCACTTCTCTCTATGCTCAATTTATCCGGGAATTCATCCATCAAAGAATTACCTCCGGATTACGGTATGCTCTCCAGATTATGGAGTTTATCATTGAAAGGATGCTCATTGAAAGAGCCACTCGAGTCAATGGTGAATGTTGAGAATTGTAAAACAGTGGAAATTGTGGCTTATTTGAAGACAATTCTAGAGGAATCCAAGACTTATCATCATTTGAGAATTATGATATTGGGAGGAGATGGAGTCGGGAAATCGACGATTTGGGAAGCTTTGGGAAAAGAAGCCGTTCAAAAGAGACAACCAATTCTATCGGAAACTGGAGTTATCCGACAGGCGGAATGGAAGTTTGAAGCGAAAAGGGCAAAAGGGGATAAGAATCTTGGTCCAGTTGGATTTTCAGTAACCGATTTCGGTGGTCAGAGGGAATATCATGCCACGCATCAATATTTTCTGAGTAAACGATCTCTGAATCTCGTTCTCTGGAAGATCACCGATGGAGATGAAGCCTTTGCTCAATTAGACACGTGGCTCATTAATATCCATGCAAGAGCTCCCAATTCTACAGTAATCCTGGTAGGAACCAATTTGGATCAAGTATCATCGAATAGTTCGAAATTTGGTCCTGGATTTGTGGATATAATGGAACAAAAAGTGAGGAGTCGGTATATGGTTGCAGATGCAGACAAGTCTGGTCTTCCACGTGTCGTTGATGTGATTCTGATAACTTCCACGTCGAGGAATGATGTGAAAGCGTTGTTGAATTCAATTTATCGAACAGCATGGGAAGTACGGATAGGAAAGGAGAGAGCAATGGAACAACAGATTCCATCTTCTTATGTTGCATTGATGAAAGTGACAAAAGAGTTGGGAGCGGAATTCCGGAAAGATGGACAACCGGCAGTGATGACTGTGGAAGCATACAAAGAGAGAGTGAGGAAGAGGATGATGAGCAAGTTTGGAAGACCTTTTCGAGATGACATTGAATTCTATGGAGCTTGTACTTTTCTTCATGATTGCGGAGAGCTCGTTCGGTTTGAGGATGCCACTCTTCGAGATTTGATCTTCGTGGATCCATTATGGCTAGCTGAATTCCTCACATCCATAGTAATTCTAAGAAGTCCCAATCTCTCAGCAGGACTTCTCTCAACAGATGCCATCAATCCACTTACCAGATCCTTCAAATCAGGCGCCGTTGCTCAACTCAAAACCCAACTTCTAGATCTTCTTCACAAATTTGAATTGGCATTGGCTACTCAACCAAGACAGCTGATGATTCCAAGTCTTCTTCCAGATGAATATCGATTAAGATCTGATTTCCTAGCTTCAGCAGTCAAGATTCGAATGAAAATGGCTCAATGGAATGTGAGATGTCCCAGTCCTACTGGGTCACCAACCAAATCTCCACTTCGTCGTGCTTCACCAACAGAAATGAATCAAGGAGAATCAGAAGACGTGATGCTTCAATTCACTTATGATGATGATCAATTGTTGAGGAGAATCTATGCTCTAGCCTATATTCCTTCTGGATTCTGGAGTCGTCTAGTGACACGAATAATCGGAGATAAGAATGTTTGCGCTGCGATAGAAAGTATCTTCATGACAACGAGTGCTGATCGAGCAAAGATTGCGGATATTGCTACAAAGCATGCGAAGGCTGAATGGGTTGTCTGGCAGACAGGAATAGAGTTACACGTCAAAGGACATTCATTGTTCACTTTGAAACAGTTTTTGCCATTGGCTGAGGTAGCATTTAACTGGGTTAACTGGCAAATATCTTTTTTTTTCAGATACGAGACATCGACTACAGTACTCTAGACATGCGCGCCAAAGACGAACAAAAGCGTTGGCGAACGTGGAATCAGCCGGCGCACCGCCCAATTGTCGAAATGGTTGTCAACTCGTTGAGTATCTCAACCGCTTCGCAACACGGACGGAAGCTATCAATGAAAACAGATGTGGAAGGGAGAAGCCGTTTATTGGCGTTGATATCAGATTTATTGGACACGTTACTCGAGGACTGGCAAGTTGATTTCTACTTTTTTATTGATGGGTTCTAATTCTCCTTTTGATTTCGTTGTTTCTCCCGTCTATTGACTCTTAGACGATTCTAGACGACTTTCAGCCAAATTGAAGGCGTGGACTATTGGAACATTTGTCTGAAATAGCTCCCAATAATTCTCAATAGAGCACACTTTCTCACCAATGTTTTAATCGAACGCTCTCCAACCGATGCATGAATCTCAACGAATTCATCATCACTATCATCATCAGAATCCTGTTCGATTTGAGCCAAAAGCTCTTCGTACGTCTTCTTTTGCAGCTGAATTTCCGGCTGACGACCGTACGCTTTCTTATAATCGAATGGCTTATTCTAGAAGATTCGGTAAAAGATCATCAGTTTAAACTCTGAATCTCACCAATCTCTCGGCCACAATACTAGCGTAATCGAAGACTTTCGGGGCATCAGAAGTCACTTCTTCTGGAGAGGCCACCTCGTTCACCGCTTCCTAGAAATTCTAATGAATTCTGATGATGTGGAAGAGACTCACAGTTGATTGTTGCACTGGTTCCTCCATCGAAACGAGAAATACGGGAAAATTTTATTTTTTTCGAAGATAATTCAGAATCCACGTGGAATTTTCCACATTAAAAGTTCACGGGAAAAAAACGAGTTTATTTTTTCCAGGTACCCGGCTCTGGGAACTCGATTCGTGCATAGTTCGGAAGGAGATTTACTCGTTTCCCGATACGTTTTGTGCCCTCAATGTGTGAGAGACGCAGAGAGAAATGCTCTGAGAAGCCACGTGTCATCATCTGCTTCTCACCGGAGATCACAAGACGATGGAGAGCTTCCTGTTAATAGGTGAGTGCTCTTTTTCAGAATTCATCTAAAGATTCTCTTTTAGTAATTCTCATATGAAAGGATCTCGAACAACGGGAGATATTTCGAAATGTCGTGGAGGAGTTGTTCACTGCTTTGTCATCGAGGAATGCATGTTAGCCGGAAGAGAATACAATTGGGTTGAATGCCCGTCTCACGGAGGACTTCATATGAGAGAACTTGCACCGGATACTGTATTTGCTGATATCGAAAACGCTTTGACAATCCACGTGGATCAATTAAAACGGAGTAGAATGTTGGGAAGAGGAGCATTCGGATTCGTGTTCCGTGCTACAGTAAGACAACCAAACGGGGAGCTTTGTGAAGTTGCTCAGAAGATGTTGGAACCAGTGGATCCTGGACCGGGAGGAAGACCATCGGCACTTGCTGCTTATAAAGCGGCGGCGGATAAATGGAAGAGGGATAGTATGGAATTCGCGTGTCGAGCATACTGTACTTCTAGACAAGAACTGAGTCTTTTGAGTCGGATGAAGCATCCAAATGTCATTGGATTAGTTGGAGTATGCACTTTCCCACTGTCTCTCGTCGTGGAATTAGCTCCACTTGGAGCACTGAATCAGTTACTCGGATCTCATCGAAAAGCCGGAACGAAACTGTCTCTTGGGGTGATAAAAGAGTCAGCTGTACAAGTGGCAAGAGCCTTGGAATACCTTCATTCCGCTCATATCATCTATAGAGATCTCAAATCTGAAAATGTGCTTGGATGGAGATTCCCAGCACCTTTTAGTACTCAAACGGATGTTCTTCTGAAGCTAGGAGATTACGGTATCTCGAGAAGTGTGCTTCCGTCAGGAGGAGCAAAAGGATTCGGAGGAACAGAAGGATTCATGGCTCCAGAGATAGTAAGATTCAATGGAGAAGAGGAATATACACAGAAAGTGGATTGTTTCTCATTCGGAATGTTTCTTTATGAACTTCTCACTCTTAAATTCCCATTTGAAGGAGAAGAACATGTGAAAGAGAGAATGTTGGATGGTGCTCGGCCAGTCCTCCTCCCACATGAACTTCTTCTTCCAACTCCAATGCTTGATCTTCTCGTTCATTGTTGGTCAGCTCACCCGGAATCCCGTCCATCATCCTCTCAACTAGTCGGATTCTGTGCTGCTCCAGAATTCACTCATCTTCTGGATGTTTGTGAACTTGGAGAAGCCCTTCCCCCGAGTCAACTAATGGCTGTTCCGATAACAGATGAGATTGATGATCCCGATGATTTCGAAGCACAATTATGGTTGAGTGGAAGAGAAATGGTTGTAATGGGATGTACTCAATACGGATTTGTGGATCAGAAATCGATTGAATTGCCACACAGATCGAAATATGTCAGTAAAGTTCGAGATTCGGTCTGGTCTTGTGATGAGTGTGGACAGGTCACGGTTTACGGGATTTCTCTTCATGAAACGGGCCATTTACAATTGCCTTCACTCAATGGAACTCTCGTAAGTATTTTATTCTATTTAAATAGTGTTTTTTTTTTAGAATTCGACACGAAAAACAAAAAAATCATTTTCAGATCCGTGCGCCGGAACTCATCAGTAACGACGTTCTCGTATTGATATCAGAGAAACAAATTGTTTTATTGAGATTTTCCGAAACAAATTCAGTGAGTTTTACTTTGTTTTCCCAAAATTTTCATGAAAAATTACCTGATTTCCTCGCCGTCTCGTCAATTTTTAGTGGAGTTTCCTAAAAACAAGATTTTAGTGAGAAAATAATGAGAAACTGAGAGAAAATATTTATTTTATAGTAAACTGAATTTTTAAAATCAATTTTGACTAGTTATGACATGGGAAATGAGAAAAAATCAGGAAAAAACTCAAACAACTGAAAAATGCAATTTAAAAAACAATGTATTTCAAATTGGCGGCATACATTTCTTATCAGTAGAGCGCGCTTTCATGATTTCGAATCGCGCGAGAGGCGGTGATTTTTCCGGGGAAAAACATTTCGGGGGAAAACAAACTCGGGGGAAAAGGGCGTGGCTTAAATTGCAATGTTGCCGCACAGTTTTTCAGCTATTTTTGAGCTGTGATTAAAATATAATAAAAATTTATAATTCCTGATGTATTAGACGTAACAAGGCCTGACGAACTTGAAACCTGCAATTCTGTCGAAATAAATTTGTTTTCGGTCGTTTGCATGCCAGAAGAAAAACACTAGATAAAACCGTGCGGCAAAATTGCAATTTAAGCCCCGCCCTTTTCCCCGGAGTTTGTTTCCCCCGAAATGTTTTTCCCCGGAATTGTCTCCGTCTCTCGCGCGATTTTCATATTTTTGAGCATTTTTGAAAGAAAAAAAAGGAATTTGTAGTGGAAAATAATCGAAAACATAAAAATAAAGTCTTTAAATAAATAAAACATTTTAAAAATGTGTTCCAAAGTGGTCGCTTAAAGCCAATTTTCTAGGTTTCTCACCTTGGAACATTTGACTCTCCATATGAAATTCGAACAGCCACATTCCTCGACAACGGATCAACTCGTCAAATATGGGCGGGACATTCAGAAGGCCGAATATCAATTCATCATCTATCAGCCAACGACTCATTCAGTTTCTCTTCCAGTCTCTATCTTCCTGATGATAAATCAATTGTCAGACAATTAGTTGGATCAAAAGATGCACAAAAAGTATGGATTGCATTGGAAAATAGTTCAAAGATTCAAATGGTTGACGTCGAAAAAAGACAGGTGACTGGATCTCTGGATATTCGAAAAGTGATGCCTGGAAGTGAAACAATTCATACGATTGATATGGAAATGGCTAATCAAAACTACGTGACATGCCTTGGATTATTAGAAAGAAACGATGGAGATCAATTGTATATTGGAACATCTAAAGGACTATTAGTCATTGCTCATGCAGCTACAGTAAGACTCTCTTATTCTTAAGTAGCCACACCCCTTTTTTCCAGCTCCAACCACTCTCTGCGTGCCGCCCGTTCGAAGGAGATGTCACATCAATTTGTATTCTGGAAGAACCTTCTCGAGAAGAAGAAAGTATACGTGGAAAAGCAACAACACTGAGTACAGCTTCATCTGAAAGTGGTCTTGGATGGGTTAGGGAACGAGTTAGTGAAACTGTTGATAGGTAAGTCTTTTTCTACAGTAACCTCATCCAAAATTCTTTTTTTTTAAGATTCCGATCCAGTCCAGCCACCGTTGAAACTCAAGGAGCCGCCCTTCTCGTCTGCGTCGGACGACAATTCAGAAGTCTCTCGCATCGATTCGTCTCCGAACAAAAACTCGCCGACGTTTATTCGATTGCAGTCTGGAGAACGGAAGAATGGACACTGTGATATTTACATTCAAATTCCGAATTTTTTCTTGTCTTTCCTTTTTCTTTTTCGCTTTGATCTCATTTCTTTTCAGAAGGCATTTTTATTTGTTAATTTAATTAATATCTAGTCTTTTTTCCCTCATTTTCTCGTCCAGTTTTATGACAGGTTTCTATTGTGTACCAAAACATGCATTCTCGCCTTTTTTGAAATACAAAATGAATTTTTAAATAAAAAAATCGAATGAAATTCTCTACGACTTCTTCTTTCTGACATCGAAATAATGGCAAGTTCATGTCGAGACGCGGCTTCTGATTTGCTCATTTTCAGGTGAACCTTTTGTTTTGCTAAAAAAAATTAGACTCCGCCCACAAAAAAAAAAGATTCACGTCACACATACTTTACCCCAGAAACCCAATGTTTCGTTATCAAGATCAAACTGCTATAAAAGGAGAAGAATCGAGGAACAGATTAATAATCCCAGAATTATTCTCGGAATATCCAGCCGCCGATTTTCAGCAGTTGCTCAATACGAAAAGAGTCGTGGAATCAATAAACGACCAAGAAAGCTTTCAATGGTTAGTTAGGTTTTAGGAAGAAAAAAGAAAACAACTTGACTAATTTCCAGCTTTTCGTTCTCATCGCCATTTTTCTTGTTGTCCACGGTACAGCTGCCGATATTACATTCAATGATTTTCAAGCTTCTCATCAGGAAAAGATTGACTTTAGTGCATTGAAAACATGTTGGTTGTATGGTGCCGAAAGCGTTGATGAAGTTGAAAGCGGTTATCCGGAGAACGGATATAAATGTAAAGTCACTCTGGGTACCTGGACAAGCGATGAGGTTGGTTTGTACAATATTCAAGGCTTCATATCTCGATAGCGCGTTGAGATAACAAGATATAATCAACTAGTGAATTGTTCCTTATAATGTTTTGGACATTCTACTAGTCAACCACTTTTTGATATCTCTAAGCACAATTGAGTTATCCATGATATAAAAGTATATGTATTCAGAAGCAATCCAGAGAGCTATGTGAAAGTAGACTCCCTTTTTACATCATTGGAGCAGGACCGACAAACGATGGAACTTCTTGTACACTCCGTAAGCTATTTTCAAAAATCAAAAACTAATTTAAATTCATTTTCAGAAATCAACTTAAAATGTGATGCGTCATACTGGCAGATATTCGGAAGATGTTATAAAGTGATTCAATCAAGAATGACACTAAACGAAGCTCGTGAAATCTGTAAATCTGATAAAAAGTCATCGGAACCATCGAAAATGGCTGAGTATTATTCAAAGAACTTGGCACTCTATTTTGATCAAATGATGAATATTCAAGATGCGTGGATCAAAGTTCCAAATCTTCATGACTATTTTACAAATGCTGAAGGAGACGCGGGGGTTTATGTTCAAGATGGTGCGTATAAATATGATTCGAGAATGGGTGATATTCTGATGGATGCGCCTGAATCGAAGCATCAAGTCATTTGTGAATATACTCCTCCGATGACGATGGCTGAAATGTTTTATTTGGCTAAGATCTACAGTGAAATCTACCCGATTTCTGTTTATCCGAGAGGAGCAATCTTCCCAACTTCCAATTTCGAAACGTTAGTTTTTTGGGGTCTTACTAGGGGCTTTTTTAAAAAACAGTGGGAAAAATCATCCCAAATGGATAGACGGCGCTTAACTTGCTTTCAAGAATCCCTTAATTATTTTAGAGTCCGACAAACGAAATTCCAATTCCGTCCTCAAAAGAAGGCTCACGAATCGGATATTGTGAAATTTACGACAGAAGATTTCAAAAAGAAATGTATGGATCTCGGAAGAATTCTGAGTGTGGAAAGTTATCCGATGACTGGTATCAAAGAAGAATTGGACGGTGTCAAAAGTTATCTGACTCATGAACGTTTCTATTTGACGAATGCTTTTAAGGACGAGTAAGTTACCTTTGCTTTTTCTTTTCTATTAAGATATTTTCAGTGGATGTATGAAAGAAGACTACAGACAATATAGTGATGATAACACGAACATCCAATTGTATACAACAGCAGGAAAATCAAAAGATTACTGTGACGCTCACAGTTATAGTTTCAATAAGTTTGTTTATTCCTTCTTTTTTCCCATTTTAATTGTTTTCTTAAAGGAAGGATCGTTATCCAACAATGGCTGGAATGAGAGCTCCTCTCTTGTGTACACTCCGTAAGACTTCGATTTGAATGTCGATTTATCATGTGAATATTTTCAGATACATTCAGTTGGAAGTTTGCGGATTGTCCTCAAGAAACCGGTTATACTGGGCCGATTGAATTCATTCGAGATGATAAAAGAAAGTTTTGTCATTATGTAAGTTATTCAATTCGAATTTTATATAACATTTTATATTTTTGTAGGTCAATAACAATAAACTCACTACTCGTCCTGAAGCTATTGCGAATTGCGAAAGAATTGGAACTTCATTGTCTGGATTCGATAGTCAAGAAGAGTTTGAAAAAGTCAATGAGCAGAGTTAGTCGTTTCACTTTTTGAAATTTTGAAAATTTTTGAACATTTCGTCACCTGTTTCATTGTATTTACAATTCATTTTCAGCTAAGCCGGTTTATCCACAAGGTGTCAACTCTCGTAATGGTGGTATGGTGGATGGTGTCAGAGTTGGAGGGGTTAGTCTGTTTAAATTTGTATACGTATTTTAATTTTAAGAACATACTGGTGACCCAAAAATCGATATTATAGGTTGATAATCACTATTTTCTTGGTGGAGAATCACCGTGCCAAAATAATTGTGATGCCGGAAATGGACGTGAACACGTTGCCAGTTGGTCTGCTGGTGTTGCTGTGAATTCAAACTTCCTCAATAATTTTAATCATTGGGGCTTCGATTGGAAGATCAGTGGTTCTCAAACTGTGTCATTTCGATCTGATCTCATCGCTTTCCATGTTCAGTGAGTTTTCAATTCCACACTTTTTTTATAAGCACATTGACCGTTTTCAGTCAAGATGGCCATTATCCTCACATGTTTTCCGTTTGCGGTAAATCTGCTCCATTGGTACGAGGAGATATGAAGGAAGGTAAAGTCCAGACTGCTGGTAAATAATAGTGAAGAATGATGAATTGAACACTATTTCTTATTGCAATGAAATAAATCTATTGAATTATGGTTTACTGTTTTTTGATTTTAGGTATATGTATATAGCAATTCTTTTCCGACATCCAAACGATTAAAGTGTTCCCCGGAGCAAAAGCTCAGCTAAAAAAAATTAAGGAGAGTCTTCACACGAAACCTAAACTGAATAATCTTTTTTTTTCAACAATCCGGGGGAACAAGTTACAAAAAAAAAATGAAATTACATATGGAAAATATTGTATTTTCTCTCAAACCGGAAGGTCTTCGTGCTTTGATTTCCTCCCATATTTGCCTTTTATCATTTCAACTTTTGAAAATTTCCAATAAGTTTCTCTACTTGCTTATTGACTTTTCCCATCCATTCAACTGTCTATAATTCTCCTTTAAAAAGACCATCGAACCATAACAAAAACCATATTCTTATCATGAAATTCAAATTTTATCCGATTATTTTTGTTCTGATATCTACAGTAATCTGTCAGGATACTGTAATCATTTCGGATTCAAAGCCTGATCCAAGTGATACGTTCAATTATTTAGAACATTTAAGTGATTTTTTGGATCGGTTGGATCCGTATCCACAGTATCTCGATTTGAAATATGTTCCGGTTTGTGAAACTGAACCAGATCAATATGGGAATAGCTGGTGAGAGAATCTTTAAATGGGCGGAGCCTATTTATAATTTCCAGGAATTATTGCCGAGAAAACTGGGAAGCTGAAGTTGGATGCACTCAGAAATATATCACCGGAAATAGTCTTCCAACTATTCTTTGCTATACTCAAGTTGGATATGGATATGGAGAGATAACGAGAGAAGAATGTATTGATAAAAGTATTCCTTGTACAGAGACGGTTGAAAAAGATGCAAAGAAACTGGCTAAGAAGTGAGTTAGGATGAGCAATTAGTTACAGAGACTTTTTGCAGAATCCAAAAATGCATCGATGGAAATGAAGGACAGAAATTGGTGAAGAAGGCAAAGAAGCAGCTTCCGAAGGAGATGAATAAGGTTAAAAAACTCATTTTACAGAAAAATACTGAACTAAAGTTTCAGATCCCAAATGGATTTATCAATAAGAAGAAGACATTATTCAATAAACCACCCAAGGAATTGTTATGCGATCTGGTTTTCGTGAAAAGTTATGATGCTTGTAAACCTTGTGCTCATTGAATTTTTTGATATTTTGAATGAATAATTTTTCAGTTTTTCTATTGATTTGTTTTCCATTTCAAATACGAATTTATGAAATGTTTGGTTTTATTGAATTAAAAAAGGCATTATAAGTTTTTGAAATTTATTGAAACAAAAAAACAAGAAACAAGAGAAAAAACATAAAAAATGACAAGATATTAAAACAAGAAATAAATTATTAAAGTGAAGGGAATTCATTTTGATCCAACATTGAACGATTACACGTTGGACATGTTCTCTTGATTTTAAGCCAATTGGAAATACAATTCGAATGATATCTTCTTTTACAATGATCACATTTAATAGTGTTGTTATGCATATCTTCTGAACAAATTAAACATTCAATATCATCTAATTCTTGATTTGGAAGAAGAGATTCACAGATTTTGGGTGATTCTGAATTCAACGCCTTCTTATATTCAGTTGAAAATTGTTGAGAGAATTGAGGAAATTGTGGAAGAGTCCAAGTGAATGGAATATTTGGACGAATTAGAATTGCATCAATATGAATATTGAGTCTTTTAATGTAATGATTACAATATTTCTCAAATAAAACATATTCACATCTTGACATTCGTTGAATTTCTTCATCTGATGAATTCATTGATAAATTCTTCGTTATTTCTTTTGATTTCTTGATTGGATTCTCTTTTTTAATTGTATTTCGAATTGAAAGAAGATTAAAAAGAGTATCTTTTGATTCATCTGAGAATCTTCGAATTGGAATACAAGAAGAAGAAGATGAAGATTCACGAATTTTATATTTCAAATTCTGATTTTCCTTTCGAATTTCTTCTTTTTCTGCCTCCAAAACATCAATTTTCTCGTCTTTTTCCATTAATTTCTTTTCAATTTCTTCTTTTTCTTCAGCCATTTTTTGAATTTGCTCATCTTTTTGTTCCAATTCTCTGAAAATAATTAAAAAATTAGGATTTGAATTCGGAAAATAAAAAAACTTACTTTTTCAATAAATCAATAATTCGCTGATATTCCTCATCTTTCTTCGTCAATTCCTTCTTCAAATGTTTACATTCAATCTTTGAAATTCTCAATTTTTCATTCGTTTTTCGACTAAATTCACTCGATCGATAACATTTCGGACAACATTTTGATTCCAAATTTCGATTTTCTTCTTCTTCTTTTTTTGGAGCTTTTTGTTTTTTAACTCGCTTCTTTTTCTCTTTTTCTTCTTCTTTTTTCATTTCTTCTGCTTCTTCTTGAATTGATTCTGATTCTTCTGTGGATTCAGATGATTCAGATGATGATGACGTCATCACTTCTTCTTTTCTTCCTTCTAAATATCCTCTTCGAATACATTCCATTTGACATCCATGAATTGCTTCCATCAATGTTCTTGTATTCTCGATTTTGAATCCTTTGAAAATCTCTTCCTTTCCATCATTGAAATAAATTTGTCGAGCGTCTTCAGTTATTTGGGGGAAAATTGATGTCAAATTCAAATATTCCAATTCATTTTTCAAATCATCCAATCCGAATCCACGTTGTTTCTCATTGAAATCTCGAACTTCTTTTGGTTGAAATTGAATTGATTGTTGTTTAAAACACTGATCAAATAACAAATTCCATTCATTTTTCACTTTTTTCGATTCTTCATAATCCAGAAAATATGATTCATCGACGATTTGGTTGATTGTTGCCAAGAATGAATTCAATACGAAAAGATCTTTTTTCTGAACGAATTGGAAGATTTTCTTGAATGTAATCATATCTGTACATATTTGATAAAGTAGATCACATGATGGAATACAGTATCCTCCATTGATTTTCGGAATTGGAGATGTTGAAAGTTTTTGAATTTGAAGTGGAACTTTTACAAACTGAAATTAAAGATTAGTAGAAAAAGAATAAAAAAGCAAAAATGACTAACCTCAATATTTTTCATTTCTTCTTTTCCAATAATATCAGTCAATTGTTTGAATTCCCAACACGATAATTGAGGCATTTCATTAACAATTTCTTCGAATTTCGATACATCCATTCCATGTTTCTTCATCGTTTCAACTACTTCACAAGTCATTACCATATACGCTTTCTTATCGAAAAACAATCGAATAATTGGTTGTGATGAGCAATGATTTGGAAGAATGCATCCAACATAAATTGAGAAAATTCGAGAAAAGACTGATTTGAGAATTCCATAAATTCTCGTATATCTCTTTTCATTTCCTTTGACTGGAAAATGACGGAATGATTCATTTAGAAGATGAATTAATTCTTCTTCTGATTTCATTTCTCCGCATCTATTGAACATTTTTCTCCATTTTTGAATGACGTCTTCTGAATCTTTGAGCAATTCTTGATTTTTCAAAAATTCATCTCCTCTTGAATAACTGACAATATTCCAAGTTGATTCTCTGATTTCCATCAATTTCTCAGTTGGACATTCAATCATTTCCGAATACGTTTCGAGTCTTGATTCCAAATTCTTCATATATAAAATGACACATTGTTCGACAAGTTTCAATTTAAGACAACGAATTGGATCATTCAAAACATCGAATATAATCGAATAAAGATCACTTTTATAAATATATGGCTTGTTTTTTAAACTCCTGTACACAGCTGCTCCATTCTGTAATTTATGATTAGTTAGTTTTTGATTTAAAAAAGGAAACTTACGAGAAAAGTGTCTTCTAAATCCACTTGAATCTCTTTATAACATCCAGGGAATTGTTTGTAATTCATCAATTCTATCAGTAATTTTTCGGCTGTTCCACAAATTCTCAATCCATTTCTTGATTTTGACAGAAGATTTTCAATATTATCGATTGGTTTCTTGTAGGAACATGTCCAATTGGATGGAATCAATTCTTTTGGAATATAATTTCTAATTAACTTTTCCAATGTTGATGGGGTCATTTGTTCGACGGGTTTTGCTTCGACAACAGTGCTTAGCATTATGATTTTAAGATTTCGAATCTTTAGAAGAATCTGGAATTAAAATGAAATGAGTTGGTTGGGAAAAAGGTATTAGAATAGACAATTGAGGTCAAGACAAAATCAAAAGAAGACGAGTAGAAAATGGAGAATCAACCTCTATAGATGAGGATGTACTGAATGAATGATTGGAGTGGTTCCATCGGGTTTATATAGTCTGTTTTGACTCCGCCCACTTCCAGTTATCCCAAATGGGAACAATAAGAGAACAAAGGAATTGCACACCTTATCTGATGGTGTCTCCACCTTTCAGTCGTAAATACATCCGTTATGGGCAGGTGGCTCAGTCAATGATGTTACAGAATGGTTCATTTGAATATGGGACAGTTTAGATGAACAGGAAGAGATAAAAAACAATGGGAACTATATTGGAAGTATATTTGAAGAACAATACATGGTAATATCTGAAAATGAATCAAGTTCCTCACGAGGAGAGTAGTGAAGAGAGAAGAATTCAGATAATTTTGAAATTTTTAGAACTGCAAGAGACGGAAAGACAAATAAATATTGGAATAATTTTATTCTAAACAGTGGTTATGAATTAGTGATACTTGGAAATTGGGAAAGAAAAATCTTAGCCTAAACGGTTAAGACTAAACAGAATCTTTCCAATTATATTTCAGAAGTTAGAAATTATTTTGAAGGCTTTTTTTATCAGCTATTTGAATGATGTCAACGAATTCAGGATCAAGGAAGACCATTTCGATACATTTTTTGGTAACCGTGAACATCATTTGATTTCTGAAATTAAACATTTTTACGCTAACATAAAGAAATCTTGGAAACCCAGTTAACTTTATTAGAAATCAAATATCTCGGTTCTCATTTAAAATTTTAAATGTAATCGTCTAGTGAAATGTAGCTTTTATAGTGAGCAAATGTTCTTTGATTGATTACTTTCCAATAGCTCTACTGGAAATTGGCTATACCGGTTCAAATATCAAAAATTATATCTAAATTTTCTTCATTTTCGTTTTCATTAACTTAAAATCCAAATTAGATTGAAATCTAATGCAATTTTTTTAGCAAAAAAAATTGAAAAAAATATTGCTACCAAGTATCACTAATTCATAATTACTGTTTAGAATAAAATTAATCCAATTTTTATCTGTCTTTCCGTCTCTTGCAGTTCTGAAAATTTCAAAATTATCTGAAATCTTCTCTTTTCACTAATCTCCTTGAGGAATTTGATTCATTTTCAGATATTGCCATATATTGTTCTTCAAACACTTCCAATATAGTTCCCATTGTTCTTTTTTATCTCTTTCCCCTCATCTAAACTGTCCCATATTCAAATGAACCATTCTGTAACATCATTGACTGAGCCACCTGCCCATAACGGATGTATTTACGACTGAAAGGTGGAGACACCATCAGATAAGGTGTGCAATTCCTTTGTTCTCTTATTGTTCCCATTTGGGATAACTGGAAGTGGGCGGAGTCAAAACAGACTATA
This sequence comes from Caenorhabditis wallacei, assembly GCA_963932035.1. Classification (NCBI taxonomy): domain Eukaryota; kingdom Metazoa; phylum Nematoda; class Chromadorea; order Rhabditida; family Rhabditidae; genus Caenorhabditis; species Caenorhabditis wallacei. The sequence continues at coordinate 3,497,583 of OZ009935.1, forward strand.
TAAACCCGATGGAACAACTCCAATCATTCATTCAGTCCATCCTCATCTATAAGGGTTGGTTCTCCATTTTCTTCTCTTCTCTTGATCTCAACTCTCTATTCTTATACCTATTCTCCCCTTTTAACTCATTTCATTTTAATTCCAGATTCTTCTAAAGATTCGAAATCTTAAAATCATAATGCTAAGCACTGTTGTCGAAGCAAAACCCGTCGAACAAATGACCCCATCAACATTGGAAAAGTTAATTAGAAATTATATTCCAAAAGAATTGATTCCATCCAATTGGACATGTTCCTACAAGAAACCAATCGATAATATTGAAAATCTTCTGTCAAAATCAAGAAATGGATTGAGAATTTGTGGAACAGCCGAAAAATTACTGATAGAATTGATGAATTACAAACAATTCCCTGGATGTTATAAAGAGATTCAAGTGGATTTAGAAGACACTTTTCTCGTAAGTTTCCTTTTTTAAATCAAAAACTAACTAATCATAAATTACAGAATGGAGCAGCTGTGTACAGGAGTTTAAAAAACAAGCCATATATTTATAAAAGTGATCTTTATTCGATTATATTCGATGTTTTGAATGATCCAATTCGTTGTCTTAAATTGAAACTTGTCGAACAATGTGTCATTTTATATATGAAGAATTTGGAATCAAGACTCGAAACGTATTCGGAAATGATTGAATGTCCAACTGAGAAATTGATGGAAATCAGAGAATCAACTTGGAATATTGTCAGTTATTCAAGAGGAGATGAATTTTTGAAAAATCAAGAATTGCTCAAAGATTCAGAAGACGTCATTCAAAAATGGAGAAAAATGTTCAATAGATGCGGAGAAATGAAATCAGAAGAAGAATTAATTCATCTTCTAAATGAATCATTCCGTCATTTTCCAGTCAAAGGAAATGAAAAGAGATATACGAGAATTTATGGAATTCTCAAATCAGTCTTTTCTCGAATTTTCTCAATTTATGTTGGATGCATTCTTCCAAATCATTGCTCATCACAACCAATTATTCGATTGTTTTTCGATAAGAAAGCGTATATGGTAATGACTTGTGAAGTAGTTGAAACGATGAAGAAACATGGAATGGATGTATCGAAATTCGAAGAAATTGTTAATGAAATGCCTCAATTATCGTGTTGGGAATTCAAACAATTGACTGATATTATTGGAAAAGAAGAAATGAAAAATATTGAGGTTAGTCATTTTTGCTTTTTTATTCTTTTTCTACTAATCTTTAATTTCAGTTTGTAAAAGTTCCACTTCAAATTCAAAAACTTTCAACATCTCCAATTCCGAAAATCAATGGAGGATACTGTATTCCATCATGTGATCTACTTTATCAAATATGTACAGATATGATTACATTCAAGAAAATCTTCCAATTCGTTCAGAAAAAAGATCTTTTCGTATTGAATTCATTCTTGGCAACAATCAACCAAATCGTCGATGAATCATATTTTCTGGATTATGAAGAATCGAAAAAAGTGAAAAATGAATGGAATTTGTTATTTGATCAGTGTTTTAAACAACAATCAATTCAATTTCAACCAAAAGAAGTTCGAGATTTCAATGAGAAACAACGTGGATTCGGATTGGATGATTTGAAAAATGAATTGGAATATTTGAATTTGACATCAATTTTCCCCCAAATAACTGAAGACGCTCGACAAATTTATTTCAATGATGGAAAGGAAGAGATTTTCAAAGGATTCAAAATCGAGAATACAAGAACATTGATGGAAGCAATTCATGGATGTCAAATGGAATGTATTCGAAGAGGATATTTAGAAGGAAGAAAAGAAGAAGTGATGACGTCATCATCATCTGAATCATCTGAATCCACAGAAGAATCAGAATCAATTCAAGAAGAAGCAGAAGAAATGAAAAAAGAAGAAGAAAAAGAGAAAAAGAAGCGAGTTAAAAAACAAAAAGCTCCAAAAAAAAGAAGAAGAAGAAAATCGAAATTTGGAATCAAAATGTTGTCCGAAATGTTATCGATCGAGTGAATTTAGTCGAAAAACGAATGAAAAATTGAGAATTTCAAAGATTGAATGTAAACATTTGAAGAAGGAATTAACGAAAAAAGATGAGGAATATCAACGAATTATTGATTTATTGAAAAAGTAAGTTTTTTCTTTTCTGAATTCAAATCCTAATTTTTAAATTATTTTCAGAGAATTGGAACAAAAAGATGAACAAATTCAAAAAATGGCTGAAGAAAAAGAAGAAATTGAAAAGAAATTAATGGAAAAAGACGAGAAAATTGGTGTTTTGGAGGCAGAAAAAGAAGAAATTCAAAAAGAAAATCAGAATTTGAAATATAAAATTCGTGAATCTTCATCTTCTTCTTCTTGTATTCCAATCCGAAGATTCTCAGATGAATCAAAAGATACTCTTTTTAATCTTCTTTCAATTCGAAATACAATTCAAAAAGAGAATCCAATCAAGAAATCAAAAGAAATTACGAAGAATTTATCAATGAATTCATCAGATGAAGAAATTCAACGAATGTCAAGATGTGAATATGTTTTATTTGAGAAATATTGTAATCATTACATTAAAAGACTCAATATTCATATTGATGCAATTCTAATTCGTCCAAATATTCCATTCACTTGGACTCTTCCACAATTTCCTCAATTCTCTCAACAATTTTCAATTGAATATAAGAAGGCGTTGAAATCAGAATCACCCAAAATCTGTGAATCTCTTCTTCCAAATCAAGAATTAGATGATATTGAATGTTTAATTTGTTCAGAAGATATGCATAACAACACTATTAAATGTGATCATTGTAAAAGAAGATATCATTCGAATTGTATTTCCAATTGGCTTAAAATCAAGAGAACATGTCCAACGTGTAATCGTTCAATGTTGGATCAAAATGAATTCCCTTCACTTTAATAATTTCTTTCTTGTTTTAATATCTTGTCATTTTTTATGTTTTTTTCTCTTGTTTTTTGTTTTTTTGTTTCAATAAATTTCAAAAACTTATAATGCCTTTTTTAATTCAATAAAACCAACAATTTTATTATTGATTATCTTTGATAACATTTATCTCGTTTGGCATTGAACCATTCAAAAAATTGTCGACTTACAAAATGTAGCCCTAGTTATGAGCAACATTTCATTAGTTGGCAATTTTTTGAAATTCTTAACGAGAACCAAGATATTATCTGTCAAAGAGCAGCGGGAGCAAAAGGTCTACGATAAGAGTGTTGAACGAATTGGGTGGAGTGGGCGTTGTGGTCAGGTTAGTCAATTGTTTACCACATAGAACTCAAAATCATTTTTTTCCGAATATTTTCAAAAATAAAATTTGGATTTCTGAACTCGATGAAAACTCGTGATAAGTTTTCCAATTTCCTCTTTTTGGCTCAACTATTTTTCCCATTCCCATGGTCACCAGATTTAAAGTCATGCGTTTTGAAATCAAACTCTATTTTTCCATTTAGTTTTTATCAGCACGTTTATGATAGCATTCCTCATTCTTAATCAATCATTATAGGAATCATCATTGAAGCGAACAAAAAATGATAATACAATGACTTTATCAATTTTTATCATTTTTATAAAAACACTGTCAGTTTCATATTTTCCTTCTTATAATCAAAAACTTCCCCATAAATTATTCACCAAAAAATACAAATTCCAGTTCAGAAATGGACTATATCACAAGCTCGATCAGTTGGTTTGTCAGCGGAGCTCAGAAAGCCGTGAGTGACGTCATTGGCTACTTCTCTCCATCAACTGAAGATTCACCTCGTTGCCATGTCAATAACAATTGTAATGATGGATTGTATTCTGTTGGACAACTCACTGGATTTCAAGACATTGATATTTTGATGTATCAGGTAATTTTTTTTAATTGAACAACAACGATGAACAAGAATTTTTCAAGGCTTTTCAATTATTATATCGATCGACTGGATTGGATAGATTGGTTGAAAGAACAAGAAGTAAAAGTTATTGATATTCTTTCAGAAATAATTTCAAATAAGTTCAGAATGGATTTTGAGTTTTTACAAACAAACAACAATGAAGATTCGGACTATCCAACGTGCGTCTTCAAACAGTTTGTGCTGTCTTGATAACAATTCTAATAGATGAACGAGGACACTCTTTTCATTCTATTTATAATTCAACTCAAATAAAAGAAACATTGAAAGTTTTGAAATAATTATTTGTGTGAATTTTTGATAATTGATTTTTTCAAAAACAAATAAAGCCTGTCCGTTAATTTTCCGAGGACTTCACGAAGAATAAAAAATAGCGTTGTCAAAAAAAATGCAACTGCGCTCCATTGCAAAGCGGCGCTTGAAGAATTTCAAAATTTTCCCAATTTTAATTTTATTTCTTGTTTTTCAATGACTCATTTTTGATCTGAAATCATTTGATCTCGCGCGGGAAAATTCGTCATGTTTGTTATTTTTGGTTCGTTTCGAAATTCAGTTTATCATGCTGTTTTTTTCTGGAAATTTTAGTCATTCTGTCGGCTTTCGCCGCTTTTGTCGTTTTTCTTGGCTAAAATCTTCGTGTTTTCTTAATTTTTTCGAAGAAAGACAGTTCTTTTTCGTGTTTTCAACTATTTTTCAATTTTTTCTCTCGATTTTTATAAAAATTTTCCAGGGTATGAAGACGATCGTCGCTTTGGGTCTTTTGGCACTTGCCACTGCTGCCAGCGGACAGTTTTTGCAAGGTTTCATCTCTCCGTCCATTTCCAAATAACTGAAATTTCTATTTTCAGACTGTACAAATGCTCTTGACGGACTCTACGCTCTTGGAGAATGCCAACCACAATTTCTGACATGCTCCGGTGGAATCGCCAGAATTATGGACTGTCCGGCTGACCTCATTTACAACGAACCACTTCTTATCTGTGATTGGCGTCACAACGTCGTTGGATGCGAGGGATCCGGTGAGAATTCTGGTGAGACTTCTGGAGAAGGATCAGGAGAAACATCTGGAGAAGGATCTGGTGAGGCATCTGGAGAAGCTTCTGGAGAAGCTTCTGGAGAAGGATCTGGATCTGGAGACGGAGAAGGAAGCGGATCTGGAGAGGAGACTCTTGAGAACGGTAAGAAATTAAATTGATATCTAGATGACATTTTATTCTTTTCAGTCTGCGAAGGATTGGAAGATGGAGCCTACTCTTCTGGAGGATGCACCACCTACTATTTCTTCTGCACATCTAATACCGCCCGTTTCCTCAGTTGTCCAACTCCACTTTTCTATGATGTTTCCACTCAAAAGTGTGTTTGGCAAGCCCTTGTTGAAGAATGCAAGGAAGAAGTTGTCATTGTTGATGGATCTGGAGAGACTTCAGGAGAAGGATCCGGAGAATCATCTGGAGAGGGATCTGGTGAGGCTTCTGGAGAGAATTCTGGAGAAAACTCTGGAGAAGGATCAGGAGAAATTGAGCCAACTTGTGAAGGAAAGGCTGATGGAATCCACCCAAATGGAGTCTGCTCAACCAATTTCCTCACTTGTTCCGGTGGAATTGCTCGTATTATGAACTGTCCAGCTTCTCTTGTCTTCAATCCATCAATTCTTGTCTGTGATTGGCCACGTGATGTCGCTGAGTGCTCCGGACTTCCAACACCAAAACCAGTTTGTGAAGAGGACGGATACTTCTCGTTCGGACAGTGCTCATCGTCATTCACTGCTTGCACAAATGGACGTGCCATCGTCATGTTCTGCCCAGCTGGACTCAAATTCTCTGCGGCTACTCAACGTTGTGATTATGATGAAAATGTCGCTGAGTGTCAAGGAAGTTCTGGAGAGGGTAAGATCATGGAAGAGAAATCATCATGATGATTAATGAATTTCAGAATCTGGAGAATCATCTGGTGAACAATCTGGAGAGGGATCAGGAGAATCTTCTGGTGAAACCTCAGGAGAAGGATCTGGTGAACAAAACGAGTGTGTTGGATTGGAGAATGGACTTCACGCCATCGGATGCTCGCCACGTCTTCTCTCCTGCCAGAATGGTCATGTTGACATCTTCGAATGCCCATCCACATTGGTCTTCAATGAGCAAACTCTTATTTGTGATTATCCACAGACATCATTGAAGTGTCTCATTGAAGGTAATTCCCTCTTTCTCTCTCTCTCTCTCTCTCTTTCTCTAAATCTCTCTCTCTATTTTCAGATACTCTTCTTATTGACGAGACTCCAATCTCTCAATTCGATTGTTCCACTGATGGACTCTTCTCTGATGGTCTCTGCTCTTCCACCTATCATCAATGCTCATCTGGAGTTCTCATCAACTTCACTTGTGCTCAATCCAATGCTGTCTTCTCAGCTGCCAATGCCGAATGTGTCGATTCATCGTCTCTTCTTCAATGCCATTAATTGATATTACTCACAATCTCTAACTAACCGATTGACCCCACTTGACATATATAATTGCTCCCCCTCGAATAGTTTGTCCCGGTTAAAATCGCCACATTCCTGTATATAATGCATTTTTTCATATTGAAAATCCACAAGAAAATGATTTCATGGAATCTCTTTTTGTTGGCTCTTTTCAGAATTCAGGAGCGTGGGCTGTTCCGAAACCAAAAATAGCAATTTCAAATAATCCTTTCGCTTTCGTTTAATCGAATTCTCTGGACGCGTGATTTAAAATTGAATCTGGCTGAAATTTGCATTTTTTCAATTTGTAAATCCAAACGAAAGGAAAAATAAATTCATAAATTAAGTAAAAAAACGCATTCGATACAAAAAAAGATCCGTTGAATTCGATTCTGGAGGTACAAATCAAAGGATTACTGTAGTTGAATCTACCGTAATCCCAAAATAAATAATTTCATAGAAAAATTAGAATATTTTCCAATATGGAGGTGGTTGAGAGAAGTCTTCTCCTGCTTCAAGAGAAGCATAATCTGGTGGTAGATCCTTATTGTGAGCAATGAAATCTTCCACTGGACTTGGAGTGTCTCGTGGCATTTCGATTGTGAATTCGGTGGGAATTCTCATTGGAGGAGGGCGTTCACGAGTTATCTGAGGGAATTTGTTTTTAAAAATGAAGTATCTCAGTTCGGAGTAGAGATAGAGAAAAGTTGTCAACTAATGAAATGTAGCCCTTGTTACGAGAAATATTTCATTAGTTGACTAGTTTTTGATAAAACTAACGGGAACCGAGTTCTGAGCGTTCAAAATTAAGTATTGCCAGAGCAGACCAGTGAGTGGACAATTGTAAGGTGGTTTTAAACGCTCTCATCTCAGTTTCCAGACTAGATACAAAAAAGTTGTCAACTAATAAAATGTAGCTCTAATTAAGAAGAATTTTTCATCAGTTGGCCGTTTTTCAGTATCTCTAATTGGAGTCGAGTTACGGGCCTTCAAAGTTAGGCGCCTTCAGATAGACGCAGAAACTTGATGCAGGCATTTCTCAGCTGGTTCCAACTTTGAACGCTGATATCTCAGTTTCCATAGGAGATACAAATAAGTTGTCAATTAATGAAATGTAGCTCTAATTAAGAAGAATATCTCATTAGTTGACCGTTTTTCAGTATCTCTCATGAGAATCGAGATACATCGCTCTAAACGTCCCAATAGGAAAGTTCCCCTTTTGCCTGTTTTACACAATCCCTTCCAATAAAAATCCCTCCCTAACCTGAGTAATATTCAAATTCACATCAGCAGGAATCCTTGGATTTCTCATCGAAGAAGGCCTTCTTAATCCCATATGTACAGTAACCGGAGTCGGTTGAAAAGTGATCGGTGATGGGAATTGTCTCGCGACGAACATGTTTTCAACTCTTCTTTGCAATTGAATTATTTCTTCGGCTGCTCCACTCTAAAATCATGGAATTTATCTTGTTCCGGTAAAACTGGAGTGAAATTATTTGACAATTAAGCAAGCACCGCCCAATTTTATATAGTATAATTTTCGAAAATTGAGAAAAAAAGAGAAAATTACCCTTGAAGAAGTTGAAAAAGACTGTCGGATACGATACCGAAGAGAATCGGAATCCGAATTTCGAAGAGGTTGAATCGGCCGGATATAATTCTGAAATCCTTTTTTTCTCAATCATCTCAAAATACAGTAACCCACGGGTCTCCAACAATCTCTGAAGAAACTTCTCAACCAAATGGCCGTTCTCGCAAATGGAATCCATGGACGATATCGATGCACATTATTAATCATTTTCATGAGAATCAAATTACAATTGATTCTATAAGAACTCTCCATTAATTCTCCTCCAATTCCCAAATAAATAGTGACTCCCGCAAGAATATGTGATGAGCAACCGAAAAAACTAATTGAATCGGTACTCGATGCCTGGACACTTGATGATAACATTTCATATGAGTAACCAGTTGGACTCTCTTTTGTTATATCTTGTTTTGAAAACATATGAAATTCTGACATACTACAGAATCCTCTCGCAGGAATTGAAACGGCTACAGTAGTCTCCGGAAGAAATATACTTTTCGTTCCGAATAATGTATTCAGACATTGTTCTACTTCGATTCGATCGAAATGATACGGTAGATTAGTTGCGGGCATTGGTCGATCGACACAGTAAATCGTGAATCCTGCCTGTTGAATTCGTGTAGTTGGCTCCAGAAGAACTATTCGTTTCGGTGGTCGTTTGATAAATCCACGTGGACATATACAACAGTCGAATCCCATTTTTGTGACGTCTGCTTGACTTTCGATTATTCGTCCTCCGATGCATAGACAGGTTAGGATCTGGAAATATGCTAGTAGAGCGGGAATTGATGATTTGAGCTGGGGTTTTTTGGAAAATTTTTCTTGAATTTTTACTTTTATCGTTATACATTTGTCCTGTCACGTACAGTTTTTCTCAAACTTGTCGCCTTAGACACTTTTGAAGTCAACTATTTTCCAGACGCTATATCTCAGTTCCTATAAGAGATACAAAGAAAGTGTCAACTAATGAAATATAGCTCTTATTATGATGTACATTTTATTAGTTGACAGTTTCTTCATATATCGAACGACAGCTGAGATATAATTGCCCAACGATCCGATCAATGTCCAAATGCGGAGTTTAACGAACCATATCTCGGCAGCGCTTAGAGATACCAAAATGTGGTAAACTAATAAAATGTGGGGAATCGCATGATAAACAATTTACTAGTTGATAACTTTTCGATATCTCCGAGTTCCATCAAGTTATGGAGCTTTGAACAAAAAAACAAATCCTTGCAAAACACTTGGTTTATATTTTTTTCAAATACATTTATCCTCCTTTAAACCTAAATTTTATCTTAAAAACAACTATCTTCTCGAAAACCATGAAACACAGATTTGTCCGTTGTAAACCTAGTATTATCTGATGATTAGATGTTCGCGATTCGAAACGTCAATCAACATCATTCTTATTTTTGAAGTTTTTTTGTAGTTTTCTGATTCGATTTGATAAAAATAGAATAATTTCAGAATTCGTTTCTGGTTGGGGAATTGGAACAAAAACGCATTCATCATAGAAGTATTTCACAAAGACTAGCCTCTAATTTCGGAAATTCGAAAACAATTTTTTTTCAACATTTTTCCAAAAAAACTCACACTTGATACAATAAAAAATATAATGAACCATTTGACAAGATCCACTTCAACACCTTCAATTATCATTTCCTATATCTCTGAAAAAAAAGAACACTTTTTGGCCTTCTTCACTTCACTGAGGAGGGAGGAGAGGATAAGCCTTGGGGTGTGAGAAAAGAGAAAAGAAACTATGTGTCCGTCAGGAGAAGGACCAAACTACTACAAAGCGTATGAAATTGAGAGAAAAAACGGAGGGAAGAGGGTTTTTTGGAATGGCGGGAGAAGAAGAGAAGGGGAGGAGGATTGGGAAGCAGAAAATGAAGAGATGAAGAAAAGAGAGGGATCCGAGAAAAGAGAGGTGCATTGCTTGTGTATGCTCTATTCAAAAAAAGGAGAGATCATTTGGAAGGAAGTCTTTGCACTTATATATATATATAAGAATTCTCTTTTCCCAAAAAGAAGAAAAGATTAAGAATAGAATCAAGAGACGCAGAAGATTAACAACTCTCTCTCTCTCTCTCTTTCTTAAAATTGTTTTTGTTCGGTGAACCATGAGATGATTCTCTCTGTCCCGTTCAAAAAATGAGTTGAAGAAAGAGAAGAAGAAAGAAAGGGTTCATGAGCTTTTGACACTCTTTTTTGTTTCAAAGTGCTATTTTGGGAATTGGAAGGGGAAAGGGTTCAAAAGGGAACCAAAATGGGGGACACTAATCGCTTTGAAGCTTTTTTTTTCTGCAGGGAACAATTTTTGGTTGGGGGGAATTTTTTTCAACAGATTAAAAAAAGAGTACTGTAAAATGGAACTGTTAGTTTGAACGAATGTATCTCGGCTGAGAAGGAAGATATCAAAAAAGTGTTAACTGATGAAATATCGCACATAATAAGGGCTACATTTTATTAGTTAACAACTTTTTTATAGCTCTTGTGGGAATTGAGATACGAGCGTTCGAAGTTTAGAATAACAAGAACAACGCAAGCAGCTAGGGATCCCAATTGCTGCCAAACTTTGAAGGACTGTAACTCGATCCTCATAAGAGCTATCAAAAAGGTGTCAACTAATGAATTATTGTTCGTGACAAAAGCAACTTTTTATTAGTTGACAACTTTTTTGTATCGTCACTTTAAACAGAGATATTCCCGTTTGAAAAACTCATTCGCTATTTTACTAAATGCTTTTAGCTACTTGATACTTTATTTATGTAAATTTCCAAAAATATTCAAAAACAAAATTTAAAAGAAGAATTTTTAAGTTTATTTACAAAAACAACGGAACTAATTTTAATTGAAATCTGATCGAGATTCTAAATTTAAGAGGATATTTAAATTTGAGGAGCTAGACTTATTTTCAGTTTTTTCAAAAACACCTCAAAATGCACGTTCAAAGTTCAATTTCTAGATTTCTGAATGTCCACCCGCGAAAACGAATTTCGAAAATCAACTTTTTCTCTTTGAATTTTCATGTGCAGAAGTCACGTAGCTCTGAATACATTACAAGGTGCAGCGCCCCCTTTTAAAAGTACAAATTTTCAAAACGAGATATCTCCTTTAGGATTAGAGATACAAAAAAGAGATCAACTGATGAAATGTAGTCCTTGTTATGAACTACATTTCATTAGTTGACAACGTTTTGATTCCTCTTCTGGGAACCGAGTTACACGCTTTCAAACTGAGAGAAGCAGAGAAATCCAATTCTCTTCGTCTCATTATATGATATAATTTATATCTTCTTTTTTGAGCTTGCACTATTTAAAAAAAAATCGTAAACTACATTTTTCTTCTAGAAAATCTTTTCATATGGCTAATTCAAAAGTTACGAGAACTTCTCAAAATAGAAAAAATAAGAAGCTCAATTTATTATTTCTCTCATCTTTTTCTCCGTCTTTTTTCTATAAATCCGGAAGTAGGGGATTTATTTTTTTTGCTGATAAAAAAGTGATATTTAGCAAAAAAACAGAAAACATTTTCTCTAATACGTTTATTCAATTTTTCGGAACGCTAACAAGGTTTTTCCAATTACTGTTTTCAGTTTTAGTCAGAAGAAACACTAGAGAAAATTGTGGAAAAATGCAATTTTGGAGGGTGATGTTTGAGCTGAATATGGAAAAAAAGGCACATGGAAGAACCGGAATAGCTGATTTTTGACCTAGGATTTTTTCTTCATAAAATTAAAACTTTTCAGAAGAGAAATTTCTAGATTTTCAGAGAATAAACAGGCTTGCTCCTGCTTTTTCGTATACGGGCCACGCATTAAATGGCCGTGGCGATCTTTTGGCGCAGCTGGGTGTGCTCTTGTCCGCGGATCTGGCGGTTGCGAGTTCGAGTCTCCTCGCTTCCCAATTTAAATAAAAATATCAAAGTACAAACAAAATTTTTTCAAAGAGTTGGCAAGATCATACACATAACGAAAATGAAATATGTTATTCTCTGTGGGGGATATACAAACAATCACTTCTCCTTCCTCATTCTACAATCCATCTACAGTATACCTATGAAATTATGTGGATAAACAGGTCAAAGAGTTGACAGTAAGAGTGAGTTTCGAATGACGGAATTCCCATTTTCCTTCTTCATTACAGAATAATTGAATGGTTTGTTGAACGGCGGAGAAGAGTCCTTTACGTCCTTTATTGAATTGGATATAGGTATCCGAATCGTTTTCTTTTGACATACATTGGACCGTTTGAACCTGGAAAAGAATTAGATTATGGACATCTGGACACAAGGAAAAACTTACAAAGCATCCAGTTTCCGTATTTCTAGTTTTATTGGTACTCGAGATTCCAGCTTTCTCGGTTTCCTCAATAGGTACCATAAGACAAGAAGTACAACCTGAAGATCTTATTGTATTACTGTAGATGAGATACAGTAACCTACCTTTGGGTGGTAACGCGGAGCACACAGAGATGAGTCCGATGACAATAAAAATCATGGAAATGGAGGAGAAGGTCATGATTGTAGACCGATCTCGAATCGAAATGGAATGTTTTTAGACTGATATAACCCCGAGGATAGGGGGGCATGTACCCTTCAACATCTGATTAAATAATAGAAAAGAAGCTTTGCAGAAATGGTTTCCTCTTTTTCTATGTTTGCAGTTTCTCTATTTTTGCAGAGTGTTGTTTCCGGCAGCCGACTCGATTCTTGACCACTTTTTTCTATTGGGAGGGAGATCACGAACGATTGTTTATTGGAAGGTTAAGTGTAAACATTTGGATTTGAGTACAGTATACGAATTGTAGCCTTTTCTTTGAATGTTCTATTAGATTGGTGTTTCTTTTTTAAAAAATAAGATCATCGAGCTTTTTACATTCTGAAATAGCTGAAACTGATCTGAATGCTCAATTTACCTAGCTTAAAAGAACCTTGATCATATGACGGTCTAATAAAAATAACTGATTTTAAAACATGTTACCTAAATGAAGTAAACTTACTCGGAATAAAAAAAAGAAGTTCTTCGATTCCATTATCAGTTCTATTCATTTAAAGAACGTATTCATTGGCTGGAAATGTTTCAAGCAAAAAAATTCGTTGATACTGTGACACACTTTCATACCGGATATTCAAGTGTCTTTATCTTGCTTATATTAAAAGATACCAAAAAATGATTAACTAATAAAATGTCGATAATATCATGATAAACAATTTATTAGTTGACGGTGTTTTGGTATCTACGACCACAGTCGAGATGAGAGCTTTTGAATACAGGTAGTGGAGTTATATCACAGTATCGATGGGTTCATAACTTTCTTGAAGAATCATAAATACGATGATGATAAACCGATAACATTGTGAAAAACTGTAATATCGACATTATTATCGACATTTTATTAGTTGATCACCTTTTGGTATCTTTGAATATAACCAAGATAAAGACACTTGAATATCCGGTATGAGAGTGCGTCACAGTATCACCGAATTTGTTTTGCTTGAAAATTTTCCAGCCAATGAAAACGTTTTTTAAATGAATAGAACTGATAATGGAGTTTAAAAAAAACGTAAAAACATGCTCAAAAAAGACAAAAGAAAAGAAAAAACTCCGCAAGGGAGTCGAGCATGATTTCACCAGAATACAAACATCGCTATGTTGGAAGTCTGGTGAGGTCATGCTCGAGTCCAACATGTTTTTTTTTGTTCTGCCTATTTTTGACCTTCTACAGTAACCCATTTTTCTTTGTTTTAGCTCTCTTACAAATTGCACAATAAAACTAAACCAGACAGATTATCTCAAGACTTATTTATTCATTTATTACACAATTTTTTTGGTCGTATAACATAATGTTTTTACGACATTGATAGGAAGTGCAAATTCGTAAAGAAAATGGAAAAAGTAGGATGAAGGATAGGTAGAAAATGTAGAAACAGAGAATAAACAAAAGAACATAGACCATAAGAAAGATGAGAAAATTGTAGTTTCATGTCTTTAGGTGGCCACAACAAGGATTCACGTATAATACAATAGTTTATGATTCAGTTTCTGTCAGAACAGTTTAAAATGCTATAAATAATATTTCATAAGCTAAGCATTATTCTGTACAATCATTATGATGAATTTGTTGTAAAAGCGATGGAATGTGGCGATGACTCCGTCGTTTCTTCGAATAGAGGTTCCCCTATTAATACTGTGTGTTTGGTGGAAATGGCTGCAAAATAATATTTGGGAGAAGTCGGGGGCTTTTTTTCTGGCCTATTTTTGAAAACCTCGAGGGACTTACTTAACATATTCAATTATCTGACCTCTCTCCCCAGTTTGTATTCTCGGGACATTCCGAAGACCCCACTCCTCGACATATTTCTCAGTTCGAATCAATAAAAATTGTAATCGAGTACGATACTTGATCCAGTGCAAAAAGAAAAGATTCATCTGGAACGAATCCAGATCGAACTCTTCAATTATCAATTCTCGACATTTGTGTGAGAAATGAATAAGGTTTTTGACAGTAATCCAATTACCGTGTGTAATTCGTAAATGCTCAAAGTTGGAAATCTCGTAATTCATTCGGAAATCGTCGTCGAAACGCGATTTGATCACTAATCCGCCAGTGTCAATTATTCCTTTCTTCAGGTTCCTTTCAATATGTACTTGATCCACGTGTATTTTCTCAACTCCGATTATTATTCGCTCTAGTGGTGTTTGTTGAATCGATTTCACCACCGATTGAGCCCATGGAAGAACACAACGTATTATGTAGATTTCGGCGTTGAAGAGATTGCAAAGATGTATCAAAAGCTTCTCCAGTTTTCCATGCTGCAAATAATTTTCATCAATTTTCCAGCAGAAAACCATGTTTTTGACTCCATTTTAAGCTCTAATTCTTTCTAATTTTGTTAAAAATGTCATTCTTCCACAATCTACAGTAAATTATAATTATTCAGACAAAGTTATAAACTACCGTAATCCGTTCAATTCTAACGGAAACTCAAAAACTCTTGCAGATTCATACTAAGCAAACTAAGGGCTTTCAGATGATTATAAACAAGCCTATACTCTTAGTAATTTTCGATTTTTGGGTCTCGCCACGAATTTAAAGGAGCATAACTCCAGCAGTTTTCAAAGTTAACGGAATAGGGACCTGTGGGTACTTTTCTGAAAGCTTTTGACTCCCTGAAAATGAATCTGAAGTCAGAATCGCGAAATACTGCACTTTGGAGATTTTCGTTGTGAGAACCAAAAATCGAAATTTTAGAACCTAGTCAAGATTATACTCACTCGAACCGGCTTAAAACGCTGATTCTGAATCTGTAATCAAAATAAAGTTTAGATCAAAATTGACCGGATTACGGTCGAAAACGTATTTTCGCGGTGAGACCCAAAAATCGAAATTTTTAGAACTTAGACTTGTGGGTAATCATCTGAACCGTCTTGGCACCCTGATTCTAAAATTGAAAGAATTTTTGAGCTTGGAGCAAAATTCAGCGAGATACGGTAGTTTTTCCATTTTCGTGGCGGGACCCAAAAACCGAAAAATTTCCAAACCTAGTCATGATTATACTCATTCGAACCGTCTTAACCCGCTGATCCCGAATATACTATTTTCAAAGCGTAAAACTTGAAATCGATCGGGTTACTGTAGTGGTTAGGATCAATTTTTTTTTCAAAATTCAAAATTGCACCTATTTTCACTAATTATTGATTATTAAATTAAAAATGAATGACTTACCCTTTGCGAATACAACCAGACGGTCTTAAAATGAGTTTCGAATTTCTCTACAGTATCCGGCTCGGTGGTTTTTTCGTCGAATAATTGAATGTCAATCAACGGAATTAGAACATAATTCAAAACGACACCAATGTCCACGTCGTATTGTTTAAAAGCGTCCACAACTAACCGATAATTTATCGATTTTTTCAGGTGTCGCTTCAGGTGGTTCAATGTTCGATGAGAGCATAGTGAGAGGGCAAATCTTCAAACATTTTTAATGGTAGCCTAGGAATACGACGGAAACTCTTCCACGCGCCTTTAAAGGCAATTTGAAAAAAAAACATTTTTTGGGGGAGGGGGTTCAAATGTCATTTAAAGGCGCATGGGGGGGCGGGGCTTGTTAATACTAAAATCTAAAATCAAACAAAAACCTACATTTCAACCGGCTCAACTTGACTCAAAATTTCGCGTAAAACCACGCCTGGTAGCTTAAGCAGCGCCAACGACATATTATTGAATAGTGGTCCGTCTTCTCTCTACGAGACGAGTCCCCCCGCGGGGCCCCGTAGCATCGTTGCGCGCGGTGTTTAGTGGGGGGAGGGTCAGTTACTGTAGTTTATTGAACAAGGCAAATTGGAAAAAAAATAATTGCGTCAATACAGTAATCCCGGGGAATGGTTCTAAGCCTAGAAAACTCGATTTTGAGAAAAAAATCTACAAAGACGGAGACTGTGATTAAAGCTACAAAAAAGTCATCAACTCATAAAATGCGGCTCTTGTTCTGAGCAATAATTCATCAGTTGACATATTTTCTCTATCTCCCCTGCTAACCAAGATACACTTGATTAAACCAACATAACCAAAAAAAAAACATCAAAAACCCTTACCTTCCCAGAATTTCATTATTTTCTTCAAGTAGCCAATGTATGACTGTCATGCTTTTCTATTAACATGACGGTAATGACATTGGCTACTCAAAAAAAGTGCCCTTCAAATAGAGTAAAAGAACACAAGAAGCTGATAGTATACAAGTGAATGATATAAAAAAAAAAGGGCGTGTTTGTTCAAAAAAACAGAAAAAATGGTTCTGATTCATATGCGTATTCATTCAATACAATACAAAAGAATACAAAACATTCCCCTTTTTTTGGAGACCGAAAAAGTGATTCTTTTCATGTTAAGAAGAAGAAAAATCTTTATTCAAAAGGAAAATTAATAAGAAAAAAGAAAAAGAAAATTCAAAAAAAGAAATGACAAAAGGAATGCCCTTAAAATAAAGGAATTATTCAACAACATTAACAATAGTAACCTTATCCGAATCAACCCCTTTTTTAACTGTTACAATTGGCAACACAGTCCCCTTATCCGATAACAACGGTTGCTCAGATTTATAAGGAACTGTAAAAAGGAAATATAACGAATTCAAAATATAAGATAATCTCTGATCTTCACACGGCGGATGATCTTTTTGTTCTAAAAACTCCTCCTCCTTCTCTAATCGCTTATGCTCTGCTATCAATCTTATCAAAACCATTTCCATTGTTTCGATGAATTCTTTCGAAAGAAACAGTTGCCATATTATGAATACCGGGTTCTTTTTGCAGTCATCTACAGTAATCCGACGGGCGGCGTTGATCACTTTTGGGAGGAGTTCAATGAGTTTTAGTCGTTGATAGCGGCAGTTTTTGGTGTGACATCCGACGCAGTAGAGGATGGTTGGCACAAGCCACAGGTGGGGGTTCTGGAAAGGGCACGTTTACGGCACGGTGTGATTATCGTGATTCAAAAAATACATATTCAGTTTATAAGCCAAAGCAAAGGCACATGTGCCTGCAACCCCTTACTCACCCTAACATGACTCGTAACATGCTCATGATAATATCTATCCGACGCAAATTGAATATGGCACAATTGACAAGTGTATGATGCTCTCAATGGGTAATTGACGATTAATTGACCCTCATCGAGTAGTTGAAGATCTCCTTGAATGGATTCTCGATCCTTGTAAACCACATCGTTACAGACAATGGCGCCGGCGGGCTGAAAAAGGTTAAGGGTAAAAATGGGCGAGTTGTGAGAAAGTATCCCATGGCAACACAGGAATACAGGTTCGAGAAAAAATTGCTAATCCTAAAAATTGAAAAAAAAACTTACATCATGCCACAAATAAAAATGATCAACAACATCGGTCAAAACTTCGAATCGTATTTGACACAACGGATCAGGACAAGGGAATGGATTAATCTGAGCATCACAATTCTCTGCATGTTGAAGGAATGTATTCGCATCCACATATCTCACTCCACATCCCCAACACTCTCTAGCCATCCACGTGGCATGCCCTCCTCCATTCATCGTCGTCACATAGTGTTCCAAGTAGGAATCATAGTTCTCATATCGATTTCCACAACAGAATAGTTTGACTGATTCATGATCAAACATGTAATGAATTCTCATATCTTGTGGATCTTGAAATGAATGTGGACATTCATTCCAGACACAATCGAATGATTGATTCTTTTTAAGCAACTTTCGATCATCTTCATATTCTTGTTTCAGAACATTTTCTTTTGTGACTCCGCCCTTTTTGACGAGGGGAACTTGGAAGTGACGGGTGTTGTGTAGTCTCTGAAATTAGAGGTTTATTAGGGGGTAACATCGAGTATGGTTGCGAGGTCATCCCTCTAAATTCAGTTTCTCTTTCTAATAAACTAGAATCTCCCCTCCGCTTCTTCACTCGTAAAGTATACCAAAGATGTAACATGACTTTTACCTCCTATTCTGATAGACTTAACCAATTTAATATGAAATCTTGTCTTCATCGCCGTATCCTACTTATCCTTACTACTTATCACAAAATTCTAACCTCGTTTTACCATTTCCCTCTAAAAACCCTATATCTCAAAAGATCTCAGCTATCCCGGTTCCCCAATTCCTTTAATTCTATTGGACCAACGTCCAATTCTTTTCTCCACAATCATCTTAGTCTATGGAACAGAGTATCAAAGATAGTACCGATTAACCTTACTCCACCGGTGTTCGCTGCGCGCCTAGGCGCTATTCCCCTCGAATCCCTTCTTCCCCCAACTTGACCAACCTGACTCTTATCGGTCATAACGGTCATTTAATTTTTATTGTCTCGATTTTTTTTTCTTTTCAAAGCGCATCTCATTTCACTGTATTTTCTTAAAATTCATATATTGCGAGCAATAAATACATTATTATTATGAAATTGACTTTTAGACGGTAGAAAAATTTTGGATTACTGTATTAATTTTTCAAAAAGTTCACTTTACGGGATCTGCCGTAACTTGTTACAAAACTTTCATGACGACTCAAAAAAAAATTTTTAAAAATTGGGGTTAAATTCGTCTATAACGATTTTTTTTAGATTTTCAGAATTACGGTATCTACAGTAATCCTACCGTAATCCTACCTTTTAATTTTGGAAAAATCATAAAAATACACGCTTTTGTCCGAAATCAGTTTGCAATACCTGATCAAGGAGTTCAAAAACGACTTTTTTTGAATTGACTATATCTCAGTTCCCATGAACGATACAAGAAAGTTGTCAACTAACAAAATGTAGCCCTTATTATGAGCTACAATCCATTAGTTGAACACATTTTGCTAACTCCAATAAAAACCGAGATATTCCCAAAAAAACTCACGTAAGCGCATTTCTTGAAAACCAGACTCTTATTCGTCACTTTCTTCAAATCCACTTGCAATTTCGCGTACATTTTTGGTGTTAATCCAATTAAATCCCATAATTTTGATTCCTCAAATCGATCTAATTGTCGTTTTACTTTTGCAGGAACTGGAGGAGGATATGGAGCCGGAGTTGAGGAGGATTGTCCTTCCGTGGCTTCTGTTGCTTTTGAAGATGATTCTAATTTGTATAAACAAAGAGTTCGATCGTATATCACATCAGATTTACTGACATTTACATAATCGACAATCGGATTGGAATTCTCTCGGAGAAGGCGGCAACATTTACAGTTTTCTGGGGAATCTTCGTCTTCTTCTTCTTCTTCCTCATCCCCTTCATTTTCATCTTCCACTGGATCTTCTCCGGGAGGTGGTTGTTCACAGAATTTCAGAGTTTTTCCCATCTGGAAGTTTTTTGGTTTTGTTTCAGGGGGAATAGGAGTATACTGCTTAGTTTGAACGATGCTCAGGTACAGTATCACATCTTTTTTATCCTAATCAATATATCTCAGCTCCTGTTAAAGATATCAAAAAGTTGTCAACTAATGAAATGTAGATCATAACAAGGGCTACATTTTATTAGTTGACAACTTTTTTGTATCTCTTCTGAGAACTGAGATAATTCAATTTTAAACAATGTCTGGTTTTATTTACTTGTTTTCAAAAGGCCCGATCTAGTTAAACTTTAAAAAACAGAACTATTTGCACTCTACAATAACGTTTTTTTCTTTTTTTTTTCCAAAATAAAAACACTCACTTCATTTTTAGGATTCGGTGACATCCCCTTTTTCCTCTTTTCCTTCTCTTGCTTTCTTGTACCAAGAGACGACTTCTGAAAATCAAAATTTCTTCTAAAATCCATAATTTTAGGGAAGCGAAAAACTTGAAACAAAAGAAAGAAATTGGACGAGGAAATTCCAAAAGTGAGAAAAAGAAGAAGGGCAGACCGATTTTGCATGACACGAAATGAGAGAGAATTGGGATGAGATAGTATGAGAGGCAGTGGAGACGCAGAGATAAAACGAAAAAGTGGAGAGAAGCGTCAAAGGAAGAGAGATCGGAGAATTGAATGGAAATGAGGAGAGACGGAGAGAAAGGTCAAATGGATACAGGGAAATGAAGAGAGTGCAGAGAAATTGAAATGAAAATGAATTGGATGTTCTTTGAGAGAAAGAGGAAGAGAGAGAGAGAATGGAGAAGATGACTTGTTTTAGATTAAAAACAGCTGGTAAATTACTGACTTTTGAAATTTTTAAATAAATTGTTCTGGTAATAGTACAGTGATCCTAGTTTTATTAAAAAAAAACAGATTTAAAACTTTCCTTCAACAGCAAGATACAGTAATTCTAACTGACTGACTTGTAAGTACTATGGTACTTTTGAAATAGCTGTAACTTGGTTCTCGTAAGACTTATCAAAAAGTTGTCAACTAATGAAATATTCTTCATAAAATGAGCTACATTTTATTAGTTGACAACTTTTTTGTATCTCTTATGGGAACTGAGATATGCAGTTTCAAAGTTTTTAGCCGGGAGATGGAAATGAAATCTAGGATGGTTGCGTTTCTAACTTCGAATGCTACGTTTTGAATTTGCCTTAAGACAAAACTGTCCATGGACATTCTCAATTTGTGCTAGGCAATTTATTAAACGAAAATTTTCAGAACTGACTATCTAGAATTGAAAGAAATTTTTGTTATTCCCAAAAGACATAACCATAGAAACCGAAACTACATTTCCAATAAAATGGGATTTTTTATGTCAGGCTTCGCGAAAACAATTTATTTTTTTATTTAGGAGTACATTCAGGAAACCATTGAATCAAAGTACAAAAAAGTCAAGTTTAATCAAAGATTCAAGAGATCAAAATGTTTATTTTTTGCCTAGAATTCTTCAAATTGGTCCTATGATTAATTCTAAAATGACGTCAGAATCTTCCGGAAATTCAAAAAAAAAACAATGAGTAATTCTTCAAAAAACATGAATGATTGCGTCATCACAATCATCAACAAAAAATAATATTTAAAAAGACCAATATTTCTTATCAGTTTCAAATTGAGACTCATCAATTCTTAATTGTTTCTTGTTTGATTTTTCTACCACTGTGATAATGTCTTCTGAAAAATTTGTGTTAAAACATACATTTTCTGGTATTTCTGGTATGAAAAATCATGAAAAACGATATGGATCTTCGGAAGTTCATTTTGGAGTTCCATGGTGAGCCTGGGTTACTTCTGATTTTTGTTTAAGCGAGTGTATCTCGGTTGCCATTGAAGATATAAAAAAGTTGTCAACTGATGAAATGTTGCTTGTAACAAGGCCTACATTTCATTAGTTGACAACTTTTTTGTATCTTTAATTACAAGCTAGATATAAGGCGTCAAAGTGTGAGTTACTTTTTTTAAAATGGTATCTAACTTTGAAGGCTCATATCCAGATTCCCATCAGAGATACCAAAAAGTGGTCAACTAATGAAATATAGCTGAAAAGAAG
The DNA here is from genome assembly GCA_963932035.1 of Caenorhabditis wallacei. Classification (NCBI taxonomy): domain Eukaryota; kingdom Metazoa; phylum Nematoda; class Chromadorea; order Rhabditida; family Rhabditidae; genus Caenorhabditis; species Caenorhabditis wallacei. The sequence goes on from OZ009935.1 coordinate 3,519,464, forward strand.
GGCTACATTTTACTACTTGATAACTTTTCAAAATCTCCACTCTCCACTGAAATATAAATTTTCTAATTTTTAGGAGGATCAAAATCCAAAAGAACAACTCGGACTTTTCAGCTTTCCTTTGCTGCCAAAAAACTGCTGAAAACCTTGAAGTTACTTTTGAAATGAAATTAATTTCAATTAATGGAAAAGAGAAGATAAGAAAAACTTCATATAAAATCAAAGATTTGAAAGATGGAAATGATGGATATGGATGGGATTTTATGAATTGGAGAGAAGTTGAAGATCAGTTTATGGTAGACGATTCAATTCAGATGGAATGTTTTGTGGAAGTGAAAGAATGGATCAGACCTTCATTTAGACGATTTGATGAGTCAGTTAAGGAATTTTCTGATGTGGTTTTAGTTGTGGAAAATCAGAAATTTTATGTCTCTAAATTGGTAAGCCAGGGAAAAAATTATAAAATATTTCAAAAAGTAATTTCAGTTTCTTGCCTTTCAGTCATCCTATTTTCAATCTTTATTCTACGGAAGTTTCCTTGAATCCACAAAATCTGAAATTGTTTTGGAAGACGTCGATTCTGAATCTTTTCAATTCTTTTTGGAACTTCTGCATGGCGAATCATCGATTACAGGTTAACCGATCCCTTCTTTATCTCTGCAGTCAACATTTTATTCCAGAAGAAAACGTCGAGAATCTTCTTCGTCTGGGTGATATGTTTCACGCCCCAACCGTTTTTCGAAGATGTGAAGAGTTTCTAATTGACTCTAAAATGAAATTAAAAGAGAAAATTCGATTGTCAATTGAATATCGACTCGGAAATTTGAAGAAGAAATGTCTGAAAGAAGTGAAAACGATAGAGGATATCCCCGATGTTCTGCCGATTCCGTTGAGAGAATTGAATTTTAGAACAGCTGTCTCGATGTTAAAGAATTTTTGATTTTTTTAAATTTTTATTGTATTTTATGGCCTGATTCGGGAGTAGAATGAAGATAGAACTTTAGCTTATCTCGAAGTTTGGAAACGTTGATCTTGTAAATTAGAAAAAATATAACTACTTTTTTGAATAAGGATATCTCAGTTGCCATTCGAGATATCAAAAATGTGTTAACTAATAAAATATTGCTTATAAAAAGGGCTATACTTTATTAGTTGACAACTTTTTGATATCTTAACTATGAGCCGAGATATACGCAGTTTTCTGAACGACGCCTAAATGTCTGCTCCTTTTTTTAAAGGCACGCAATTCCACAACTAAAACTTTTTCAAAACTTTTGAGAAATATTCATTAAATCAAAATATATTAATTTAAAATCAAAACACACATCCTAAATTACTGTAATTCATCTTCTCCCTCCGTCAATGACAAATAAGTAGGGGGTCGATCTCTATTCGCTCGATGAGAACATCTCTCACATTTTTGAATGATCATCTCCTCCTCATTATGATTCCATTCTTGATGAAAAACTCCTTCATTTTGAAATGAAGTTAACATACTTCTTTCTACGATATGACAATATTCAACTGTTAATTCTCTTGTCTCGAATCCCAATTGCATATCTCTTCTTTCTCTAATAGGATATTTCATTGACTCAAAGCAATCCCTTATAACTTGAGTTCGATAATGGATTCCCCAATCATTTGAATCCGGAATATAAATACATAATCCCGCAACATAGCTAACACCATTTTCAACATAATTCGTAACTTGAATTCGATTATCTCCGAACATTTGAAAATTGAAATAACTTCCACGAGTCCTTCCATCAACTGGTAAGAAATCATAAAATACACTTCCAAATTTGAATCCATCCATTTGAATTGAAATTATACACGTTTTCTCAGGTAACGGATTCCTTTTCACTAATAAAGTTGCATATGAATCATGCTCATCCGGTTCCAAATCATAAATTTCTCTTAAAATTGAATCCATTTTCCAAAGAGCAAAACTTGGAAGAAATCTGCTCCGAGAGCTTTTTGTCACGTGTATTTTAACATTTGGAAACACATTTTTCCATGTTGAACCCTCTTTGAATCTTCTTAAATCGACGCTCCGACAGATAAATGGTTCATCAGTGATTTCTCCAATTTGTTTTGATTTCAAGTAAGCAATTGGGTAGAATAATATTGGAGAACGGATTATCATGAGAATCTGAAAAAAAATCGCTGAAAGATTGGAATGAGTTCCGTGAAAGATTAGGCCGCGCTTAATACTGTCGAACAGCGATCTTGCTTCAGACAGAATCTTATAATTTCAAAAACAGTTAATCGTGTAGTGCTCGCCGAGATCTTTTTTGTTTTCTTTTTTTTGATCGATTAAAAATATGAAATCTCAAGAAAGTTGCGCTCAACCGGTTTCCAAAAATATAAATTCTTACCAATGCACCGATTATCAAAAGTATAATCCAAGAGGATTGCTCTATTTCTTTGATGCTTATTTCAACAATCGATCCGATTATATCTTCCAATGTTGAGATCATCTGAGAAAACATTTTTCAAAGTAACAAGAGTTTTAAAAAACGATATTTATTGAGATAAATGAATATAAAATCATAAAATTTGGATGTATTTCGAAAAAAAATGATAGAAAAATAGACGAAAAAAGAAGATGCGAAAGTCTTCGTTGCTAGGCTACCATTTTATGACTAGCGCGTTTGAAAAAAGATTATGAGAAAGATTTTGAAAAACATTCAGATTATGAAAAAAAGTTAAATCATTGAAAAAGAAGAGAAAGTTGAAAGTGTATCAACTTCTGAACATTCATCGCATTCTCCATATGCAATGGTTTCTCTCTTTGGAGCCTTGGACAATATTTCACAATGATTCCTTCTGTCGAATTCAATTCCTTCTTTATCTCTTCCTTCGGTTTTCTATTCTCTTCTACGACCACAAATCCTTGATTCCTCTCTGAATACTGTTTTGAATTAAGTACATCCTCTACAACTTCCTTTCTCCAACTTGTTCCAAAATCGTTGTAATCTTCCAGATAAATACAGAATCCAGCATGATAACTGACTCCGTTTTCCACATAATTTGTCACTTGAATTCGGTTATCTCCAAACATTTGATAAGTGTAATAACCATCGGAGGATGCTCCATCTATCGGAATGAAATCATGACATTCAGTTCCAAATTTGAATCCATTCATACTAATCGATATAATTTGAGATCTGGTATTCGGTAGAGAATAACAATACGATAACCAGTACTTCGATCTCAGTCCTACTTTTTGCTTCTTGCACACATTTTTCATCACTTTCTCCGCGAACTCCTTTCCATTATGTGATGTATATCTTCTTTGACAAAACAGATTACCTTTTATCTGTTTCCTGGTTTGAATTCTTACATTTGGTGGGTATTTCATCAAGGATTTATCATTAGTATGACTTTTGAATCCATTCATTGAGAATGGAATAATTGGAGAATGAGTGACTTTTCCAATTCGCCTCGACCTTATTCTTGACAGTAGCTTAGGAATCAAAATAGAGGAGAGAAATGCTAGCTGGAAAATGATTGAGCTAGTAAGGACGTTTTGGCGACTTTCTTGAAAATATTTCTGCTGAGAACTGAGGCAAGAGTCAAAAATTTTGATAAATTACATTTCAGTTCCTCAGACACTTTGAAAATTAAAAACCAATTTCGTTTTTTTTAGAATGCAAAATAAAAACTTACCCAAATTAAATTTGAAACAGCAATAAACACATAGAGCCGTATTTTACTCCATCGAATATTTTCTTCACTTCCATTTAATCCTTCTTCTTTTTCAATTTCTTCTTTTTGTTTCATCCATTCCGTACAAAGTGTTATGAGTGTTTCATTCATCTGGGCTACTTGAAGGTATTTTGATTTTTTGGTATGGCTTGATAGCTAGAAATAAGGACTTTTAGAAGATGGATTCCAGTCAGAAACTTCAAAATTTTACAGTTCAAAAAAAGTGAAATCTAGCGAGAGTTTCGTATTTCATATTATGCTATCATTTTCCAGACTTTGAATACATATTCTGAAAACCTTTATTTTTAGCTGTCAAATCATAAACTTTCTATTTCAAAAATTCAAGTTACCTCGAGGTTTGCTCCGAGTTAGTAACAATAACAAGGCGAATCGATATTGAGGAGGATAAAATGGGAAAGCAAGGGGAAGAAGAAACAAGAAGAGCCGCTTGGAGAGGTCACCCACTCGTCAGTGGCCGAAAGGAACACTCCGCGGAGCAAGTGGTCAGTCTGTGTGTGGTAGTCTAATGTGTAATTGATCAAATTAGACGTTTAGAAAGCAGACTACTAGAAAGCAGACTGTAGAGTCGGATTGAAGCTATTTCTCCGAGCAAAAAAATTCGAAAAGATTTTGAGGAAAAGCAATCAGAAAGGTTCAAATTCTTCTGAGTCTGCCATTTGATAAGCATTGAGAAGTTTTTCTGAATTATCACAACTCGAATTTTTTAAATTGCGATGTTATAATTAAAATTAAGCGATTAACAAGGGCGTTTTTCATAATGAAAGACCATTTTGAAAAAATTTTTTTTGAAAAGATTAGACTTTGTAACAACACTGAACTTTATAAAAAGTTTCAGAAACAACAAAATTCAACAACATTTGGTAAAACAGAAAGTAAAGAAATAATTGGAATTTGACAAGAATAGAAAATTGGAAAATATCAAAATGGTAAAATAAACAATATTCAGACACTAGGATTCGAACAATTATTATCCATTGGAGTATACGCTGGTGGAGGAACTTGAAAATGCTGAGCCAACAATCTGACAGTTTCATCTACTTGCTGCACATTCAGAATTGATATGTAATTCCTTCCAGTGTATTTGTGATTAGAATACCATGCTTTTCTGATCACTTCCGTTGGAAATTCTGCGTCACGAAGTCCTGGTTTATCGAAATAAATGCAGAATCCTGCCACGTAACTGACACCGTTTTCCACATAATTTGTCACTTGAATTCGGTTATCTCCAAACATTTGATAAGTGAATTGGCTTCCATCAATTATTCCATCAATCGGAATGAAGTTTTGAACTTTATTTCCGTGTTTGAATCCACTCATTTTGATCGAAACAACGCGAGCATTCGTCGGAATCGGTTTCATTTTTCTAAGTCTAGTTCTACGATTATCGTATGGACGAATCTTGATTTCGAACAATTCTTTGACCAAATTATCGATCTTTTTGCTTGTACAGTACTTTTTCGTAGAGTCGCAGCACAAAATCTTCACATCGGGGATTACGTTTGCCATGTAATTTCTTTCATATTCGTATAATTCGTACAATTCGGAACGAGAAAATGGAATTATCGGAGTTCTGGTCAAGTTTCCAACGCGCTTTGAAACCATCGTGGTGATTTTGTTACGAAGAAATACGAATATTCTAAATATGAGCTGAAAAAATTCCAAATTTATAAATAAATAATATTTTCGAAAACTGACCAAACAAAGCATTGCATGAATCAAGAGTTTTCCGTAATCGTAATCTTGGCTATGATTGTCGGTGATGTCACTCTCATAATCGGTTTCGTTCATTTCTGAAAACAGTTCGAGTTTATGGAACAAAGAGAGAATCTGGAAAAGAAGAAAAGTGCGAAGAAATTATGAAAACGTCTTGAAATTCTGATAAATTTAGGAATTTTTTTGTAAAAAGTTCTAAATGTCAGTTTTTCTAGGCCCAATAGAAATAAGTTCGAGCTGAAAGAACTACTAAACTAAATTAGTTTCTATAGAAAATATTGGTTCGGCTTGGCATACCGTCAAAGAAACAAAACAAAACATAAATTTATAAAAAACAGTTTCAGAAACAACAACATTGGTCAACAGTAATTCGGTAAAACATGAAATGCAGTAAAATAATATAAAAATAATGAAAATGTGAGAAGGATAAAAAGGTTTGGAAAGTGTTAAAATGATAAGAAGAATTTAAGAGAAATAAAAGAAACAAGATTCAGACAGGATTCAATTAATTATTATCCGTTGGAGTATATGCTGGTGGAGCAACTTGATGCCCAGAACATTCCATGCACTTCTTCATTGTTTTCTCTCCATTCAATTCATTACTCTCTTGATGAGTTACAAAACCTTGTTTAACACACGAGATCACATTCGTGTTGAGACGCGGACAATGAACGACTTTCAACTGAAGTTTTTGAATCAACAATCCGACAGTTTCATCCGTTTGTTCCACATTTAGAATTGGCACGTGTCTTCTTCCAGCGTATTTCTGTACCGAATACCATGCTTTTTTGATCACTTCCGTTGGAAATTCGTTGTCGAGAAGTCCTGGTTTATCGAAATAAATGCAGAATCCTGCCACGTAACTGACACCGTTTTCCACATAATTTGTAACTTGAATTCGATTCAATCCAAACATTTGATAAGTGAATCGGCTTCCATCAAGTATTCCATCAATCGGAATGAACTCTTGAATTTTGTTTCCATGTTTGAATCCGCTCATTTTGATTGAAACGACACGAGCATTCTTCGGAATCGGTCTCATCTTTCCAAGTTTTGTTCTGTGATCATCCGATGCACGAGCTTCAATATTGAACAACTCTTTAATCAAATTGATGATCTTCTTGCTTGTACAGTACTTTTTTCTAGAGTCACTACACATAATCTTCACTTGAGGAATCACATTTGTCGTGTAATTTCCTTCTTTATATTCGTATAATTTAGAAGTTGAGAATGGAATTGTTGGAGTTCTAGTCAAAGATCCAACGAGTTTTGAACTCTTTGAAGCGACTTTGTATTGAATAAACACGATGATTCTCCACACAACCTAAAATAAATTTTAAAATTCAGATTGTTATGAGTTAATCCGTAAAACGAACCAAAAGAGCCACTGCACAAATCAACAATTTTTCGACATTGTAAGCTCGAATATAGTTGTAGGCGGTGTCACTAACATCATCGGTTTCGTTCATTTCTGAAAATAATTCGAGTTTTCAGATGAAATTTATCCAAAAACGGAAAGAAGACAGAGAAGTGATGAAATTTAATAACATTTTTTGACAAAACTGAGAATTTTGTGTTCTTTTTTAGAGCGAAACTTTCAATTTCAAATTTTTCACTCTCAAAGAAAAAGTTTGAGAAATTGAAGAAATATCGATATGATTGATTCGATTTTCATAGAAAAATATTGGTTCGGATTGGCAGACCGTCGGAAAGAAAAAACAAAACAAAACAGAACTTTTAACAAAAAACAGTTTCAAAAACAACAACATGGTCAACAGTAATTTGGTAAAACAAGAAATGCAGTACCCAAAGGAAATTATAAATGTGAGATGGATAAAAAGTTTTGGAACTTATCAAAATGAAGAGAAATTTTAAAAAAATAGCATGATAATTTGAGGATAAAACAGGGTTCAAATGGAATGTAAAGAATTATTGTCCACTTGACATCATTGAAAAAGGAAATTCAAGAAAAAAAAAGTTCAGACAGGATTCGAATCAATATTATCCACATCTGTGTAAGCCGGTGGACTGATTTCACGCACAGAGCATTCAAAGCATTTCTTCATTTTGACTTCTTCGGTTCCACCACCCGGTTCTTGATGAGTGACTGTTCCCTCTTTGACACGAGAGATTACATTGGTGTTGAGTCTCGGGCAATAAACGATTCCCAATTGAAGCTTTTCGATCAACAATCCAATAGTCTCATCCGTTTGTTGCACATCCAGAAGTGGTGCTTGTCTTTTTCCAGCGTATTTCTGTACCGAATACCATGCTTTTCTGATTACTTCCGTTGGAAATTCAACATCCCAATGACTAGCGGAATTGAAATAAATACAGAATCCAGCCACGTATCTGACTCCTCCTTCCAAGTAGTTTGTAACTTGAATTCGATTATCTCCGTACATTTGGTAAGTGAATTGGCTTCCATCAATTTCTCCATCAATCGGAATGAATTCATGACACGCATTTCCATGTTCAAATCCAGTCATTTTGATTGAAATCACACGGGCATTTGTCGGAATTGGCTTCTTCTTTCCACGTTTTGCTCTATAATCATCCGATGGACGAATCTTGATTTCGAACAATTCTTTCATCAAATTATTGATTTTCTTGCTTGTACAGTACTTTTTCTCATTTTTACTACACAAAATCTTCACTTGTGGAATCGCGTTTGCTGCGTAAAATCCTTGATAGTACTCGTATAATCCAGTGGTAGAGAATGGGATAGTCGGAGTTGCGGTCGCAATTGCGACGCGTTTCGCTGCTTTAGCGGAGATTCTATATCGACGAGCCATGCCCACTGCGATTATCTGAAAAATTAGATTTTATTGAAAAAAAAAAAACAAATTTCAAATCAGTTATGGGGTTATTCACGAAAAACAAAAATGCGAAATTTTGCACTTTCGTTTTTCCTGGATAACCCCATTCGAATATTTTTGAAAATGACTGACCAGAAGAGAAATCATTACAACAGCCAGAATAATAATGATGATTCTGAAATATCTTTTGTATGTGCTAAAGAAATCATTCGGATCGCCATTCAAATAAATCAATGCTTGGCAAATTTCAGAAGATCGATTTGCTGGAGAATAACATTCATTATCGTAGTAGAGAAATTCATAATCGCGTTCTCTCATTTCTGAAATGAATACGAGTTTTTTTTGCGACTAAAACTGTTAAAAAGAGCTCTTAAAAGAGAAAAAACAGATCGCAAGTTAAAAGAAATATTGAAACAAATTGATTTCTATGAACATTTTCAAGAAAATTTTGTTCCCAAAAAATGTTTTAAACAAATTCTAGCGATTACTGTAAGTAAAACCGTGCGGCGCTTTTGCAACTCGTCGCTCCGCCCACTTTTTTTAATATTCGAGAATTTCAAACAGTTTTCCTGGCGAATTATTCAATTTCGTGGAAATTTCAAGTATTGATCTGATTTTCTATTCGAAAACGAGAAGATAATAGAGAAAAATATAAAAACTACATAGATATTGAGTTCGATTTATTAAAAAAGTTTTAAAAACGAGATTTCTGTAAAATATAAAATGCGGTTAAAAAGAGATTTGAAATGCATAAAATTGGAAAATTTTTAGGAGAAAAACACGAAAAACAAAACAAATTATTAGAAATCAATAAGAGGATTTAGAACAAGGTCAACGAAGAATATGCTGGTGGCGCATCTTTCTCCGTTTTTCCAGAACATTCCAAGCACTGTTTCATCTGCATTCGGCTAAATTCTTCATCAAATTCTTGATGAGAAACTGAATTCTCATTGACACTCGAGATCACATTACTATTGAGTCTCGAGCAGAAAACGATTCCCGTCTCGTTTTGTTGAGTCAACAATCCAACATTTTCATCAGTTGTCTGCACATTTGAAATCGGTTCGTGTCTTCTTCCAGCGTATTTCTGAACAGATCCCCATGCTTTTCTGATAATTTCCGTTGGAAATTCTGCGTCACGAAGTCCGGTACTCTTGAAAAAGATACAAAATCCTGCGACATAACTGACTCCTCCTTCCACATAATAAGTGATTTGAATTCGATTGTCTCCGTACATTTGATAGGTCAAATGGCTTCCCGGAACTGTTCCATCGATAGGAATGAACTCATGACAAGCATCTCCATGATCAAATCCAGTCATTTTAATCGAAATCAATCGAGCACTCGTTGGAATCGGTTGTTTCTTAACACGTTTCGTAGCTGGATCGTCAAAGAAACGAGTTTTGATATTGAATAATTCCTTCATCAAAGTGTTGATTTTCTTGCTTTTGCAGTACTTTTTAGAAGTTTTACTACACAAAATTCTCACTTCTGGAATCACATTTGTCGTGTTAAACGGTCCTTCATACTCGAATAAATTATGTTGAGAGAATGGAATTGTCGGAGCTCTTGTTACTCGTCCAACTCGTTTCGATTTCCTTTTGGAGAATCTGTTGAGAAAAATCGTGGTAAATCGCCAGATCGCCTGAAATAAAACAATATTTGCTCTTTTTTTCTCTAAAATTATTTTCATTCTCTTTTTTTAAAAACTCACCACATTGAGAAGAATCAATGCGATAACAACTGCTCCGAGAATTAATCCTTCGATTCTCAACGCTTGTTGTTGAGGAATATTCCTTGGAATTTGTGCCTGATTCATTAGACTTTTAGACATTAAAAAAGCGCGATATCGTTCGTGACAATGATCGGAATACGGATAAATTCCGTTTCGATGACACCACAAATCGGCGTCTGTTGTCCGCATTTCTGAAAACGAAGGAGATTATTGAAGGGAAATGAGAAAAGGCGGTGAAATTCAATTCGAAGAAGAGACAAATTAATACGAAAACCAGGCATTGCAGCTGCGATTCGTGTCGATTGAACAGGAAGACAGCTCAAGGAGGTCATTCGCTCAGTTTGCGAGATTCTGCAGCTGTTTAGGTTTTTTATTCCAAAAAACAAGAAACCTGCCGTTTTTGGCCTAAAATCGGCAGATTGTTTGATTTAGTAGCAAGGAATTTAATTTTACGGAGTGAATTAGCGCTTAATATCTGTGAAAATAAAGAAAAAATTGTAAAAACAAAATAAAACTGCCGGAATTGAACAAAAACTGCGAGAAAGCAAGAGCAAAACTGCCGAACGACACTCCGCTAGTACAGTGAGAATTGCTTTTGAATTGTTTCTTTTTCGAGAATCTGAACGATTTTGAATTGTTTCTTTTGAAAATTTCACAATATTTCAGATAAATTTTATACAAAAAAATGCCAAAAAATAGAAATTTTGTGTTTGACAAAAATTGAGCACAGACGGTCGAGTGAATCGAAAGTTGTCGGGAAGACTATTATAAAAACCTGAATATTTAAGAAAAGTTTTTCCATTTTTTAAAAGAAGATGTTTTTAAAGTTTATTAATTTATTGTGAAAATAGGTGTTATCAGTATTGAAATAAATGCGCGCTATTGTAGAGAAAGGAGATAAATTATCGGAATCCGTCGATGTAAAATTGAGATCGGGAATTAATTTGAAACACGAGGGAAATGAGAAATATGGTTAAGATTATGAAATTGAGAATTGAAGAAAAAACTTATAGACAAATCCCAGAAAATTCAGATAATTTAATAAGAAGACATTATGTTATAACTGAACATCAAGATCTGTTCCTTCCGAAACATTGTCAGAATCTGATCGAATAGCTTCCTGCGATTCGGAATGTTCCATTGAAGATTGGCTCGCCTCGAATCCATTTATAGAAGATTTCTCGGAAGCAGCCAAGGGAACTGCTCGAACACGAAGTGATTCTGGAGTCAGTGACGGAGAAACTTCTAGTTCTCGATCAGTATATTCCACTTCTGGCTCTTCAAAATTCAGAATCGATGACTTTATCGAATAATTTTCTTCATTCACTATTTCAATTTCAAAAGTATTCTCAACTTGAGGACTAAGAATCGGTGTCTCTTCTTCATCTTCATCATCAGATCCTCCTCTTTCCATCCTCGCTATCTCTCTCCTTATCCTCGCTTCTTCCGCAATATGAAACTTTTTATCCTCGAATCCAATTCCTCTAAGGAAATCCGTCGTAACCTGGTCTCCAGCATAATACGTACTTTTATATAAAGCATACATAACAAAATCTGGAAAAGCTACTCCACATTGTTGAGAATAACCGATATAAATACAGAATCCAGCGACATATTTCTCTCCATCCTCATAATATCGTGTCACTTGAAGACGAAAGTCTCCATATATTTGATAAGTATAGTATCCTTGTTCCTTCTTTCCATAAACTGGAACAAATTCATGTGGCTCTTCTCCATGAACAAAGCCACGCATCGGAATAGAAACTGTTCTGGCGTGATGAGGAATCGGATATTCATATCGATCCACAACCTCATCACTATAGACACTCTTCGCGTTTTTTGGTGTTTCGCATCGCAGGGGTTTCCTTATATCCATTAACACTCTGACAATCTCTTTCACTTTTCTGATTGAACGTGGTTCAATAGAACGATTTTCTATCGTCCGTGCATTAACGAAGACTCTCGGTTCAGGTAAATAAGTCTTCCGCCAATCGTTTCCCTTGTATTCGACACAGTATTTCATGTCCCAAGGAATATAGGGTTTTGCTGTTGCCCCAAAGACCCATTTTGATGATCTGTAGGCTCTGCAGTAGAAACAGAGAAGGATACTCTGTAATTTTGGTCCCGTGAAGAGATTTCTTGGAAACTTCAAAACTTACATATCCAATTATAGTTGGTATACCGATTGAAATTGCAAACAAATAAAGTATTCCTGCTCCTCCAAATGGATCATAATCATCCGCCATCTAAAAAATTCAAAATTTCGGTTAGTGTTCAATACAAAAATTATAACAAAATTAGGCAGTTTCCTATTTTAAAAACTGGTTGGAATAAACAACAACACGAGTGCTGCCTCGTGCGCGGAGCTTCAAGAAAAAGCATAAAGACGCAGAAAGTTGAAGAGAGAAATAGTGAGGAAACTGGAATAAATGTGGGGAAGAAAAAGAGAAAAAGAGGAGCTTTATAAGAAGAAGAAGAAGACGTGACGTACTCGTTTTGAGGTGAGAAGATGAGAATGAGGAGGAGAAGGGGGAGAATAAGAAACAATTGGAATTAACTTTCGTTTGGAGAAAGAGATGTCGTGGAAACTAATAAGTTCAGCTTACTTGAGCTTGGAATTGCTAAGCTAAAGAGTAGCTTACTAGCTATCAAAATCTACCCTAAAATTATTCTGCTGACGACTATAAGCCGATAAAACTTGATAACCAATTTATTTAGAAACAAGAAAGATTATTTTGATTTTAGAAATTTATTGAAATTTGAATAAATTAAAAATGGACAGAACAAAATGAAAAACAAAAATCAAGAAAAATCACAATTTAAAAAAAAAGAAATTATAGTTGAAATACAATTGTTCAAAAAAAATTAATATCCCGGGTACCGCTTCTCTGCTTCCTCCATAACTGAATCGTCATATTCATATCCGTCTTGAGCGGAATAGAAGTATTCCAGAGGTGGAATGATAACAGTTGGGTTCTCCATACCCACATCATATTCCCATTCCATCGAGTCTTCATTTGAATCTGTGGGCGTTTCTTTGGCTTCTTCGGTTACAATTTCTTCAACCTTTTCGATTTCTGGAGCGGTCTCTTCAGTAGTTTGGGTGGCAATCTGTTCCATCTTCTTGACTGTCTCAATTTCTTCATCTTTTGTAACAGATTCCGATTCCTTGATCTCTTCTTCTCTTTCAGCAATGATTACAATATCCAGTGCCTCGATCTCTTCTTCAGCTTCCATCACTCCAAAATCTTCTTCCAATTTATTAGTGACAACCTCTTCCGTTTCAACTTTCTCTTCTTCAATAGATCCCGATTGTTCAGTCTCCTCTTCAATATTGACAAAGGTTGAATTTTCTTGCTCTTCCATCTCTTCTTCATCATCCATTAATCCATATTTCTCTTCATATTCCTTCAACTGTCTTCTAACTTCTTCAACATTTTCCATTTCTTCTTCAGATGCTTGAAGATTCATTGCAAATGGGACTTGGCAATTTCCATCCTTCAAAGTTCGTCTGATGAAATCAATGCATGTTCTGCAGATGGTCGGAGCCCAAGACGATCCATTCCAAGTGACCATGTGAACAAGAGAGTGAATGTCATCGGTGATAGCCTTCACATACAATCCAGTATTGATACATTTGAATGTAAGGTAGGTTTGTTCCATACACAATGGTCCGTCTGGAGCATTTTTGACGATATTCAACATTTCCTCCATATCCTGATCGATTTCTGTGTCATATCCAGATGAACAGCTGCCAGTTGATTTCGAACATTCCATTTTATCCTCAGAATCCGAATCCGAAAAGTATGGTATTGGGTATTCCGTTGAGATTGTGTCCGAATCCTCCGATGCCAAAACCGTTTGATCCTTGATCATCCCCAGAATTCTGCTGTTCTTGGTCTTGAGACAATGGATCCACTTCAACAGGAATCCAATGAATCCGATCAGAACGGAGACTAGAATCATCCATGGAGATGACATTGAGGAAATAGATGGAATAACAGAAATCATATCCATTGAGGAAGAGAGCAATGAGAGAATACGACTGCTCAGTACACCGACAAATGTGTCGAATGACTCTGGAAACCATACAGACGACGTGTCGGTTATTGACTCCGCCCATTTACAGTACACCTAGATACACACAATGAGCAGATGGGATAGTGTGCAGCTGTCATCGTAAACATCAAAGAAGGATTCTTGTCATTTTGGAAGGTGTAGGTGGAGAAAAATTCAAATGTACTCAGATAGTCATGGGAATGGAATTGGATGAGAACAGAAGAAAGTTATGAAGATGATAAATTTCAGAAGATGATAGATAGTATTTATAACTGCATAGTCACTTAAACTTTATTCGTCAAAAATACAATAGGCAGTGAACTAATACTAACTTAATAACGGCAAAATAATTTCATATAATTTTTTATTAGAAAAACAATCAAGTAATTGAATCAAAAGCAGGTGGATCATCTGGATTTCTAGAACAAATTGTGCATTTTCGAACCTTCCATCGTTTTTCATTCGATTTCCATTCTTTATGATAAACTACTTCATTTAAAAACGTCGTCATTAAATCTCTCTCAAATCGATTACAAAATTGAACATTCCATTTTTCAGATGGAATACTATCAAGGATATATGCGCATTCTGAGGAAGATACTTCTTCAATCTGCTCTATCCTTGATTGATATTTCGGGTATTTCATTAAATCTTCAATTACGTCCAGTCGATAATCAATTAACCATTCTCTGTATTTTTTAACATAAATACAAATTCCAGCAATATAAGTGACATCATTTTCCACATAGAACGTTGCTTGAATTTTTTGGTCTCCAAATATTTGATATTTGTAGTAACCACTAGGCATTGACCGATTAACAGGAATGAATTCATGACAGAGATTTCCAAATTTGAATCCATCCATTTTAATTGATATTACACGAATATTAGGAGGGATTGTATCGTGACTTCCTGCTGCATCCATAAGTAAATATAGTCTTTGAATTAGACGTGGTTTCGTAGGGGTTATTCCAACATGAATGTAGAATCGGGTATTCTTGGTTCCTTCGATCTTTGTCAAATTGTGAATGTCAAATGGCAAAACTGGAGTTTCAGTGATTGCTCCGACGAATTGTGAATTCCTTCCTTGATAAAAAAGTTGATAAAAGAATTTGTAGAGTAGAATCATAACCACGAATAGGATAGATAACTGAAATGATAAAGGTGAACAATTAAAGGGGGAAGTCAGTATTTATGCTTTCTTTAGATAGAGTTTCAATGCTTATAAAAACTGTTCCATTTCACATGATATTTGGAATTTTCTATCAGTACACATTTCTCAGAACGTAGTTTAAATAGGACTTCAGTCCTGCTTAAAAAACCACTCACCGCCAAAAAGACATGAAGATATATCTTATTCTCGTCCTTAGACTGTTGTTTGCTGTCATCCTCATAATCACTGGAATAAGTTGTCATCTGTAAAAAGAAAATAGTTTCTGACATTTCTTGTGAGTTAAAAATATTTTATAAACACTCTAATAGAACGGCATTCTAATGATTTAATATAAACAAGTATATCTCGATTACCATTGAAGCTATCGAAAAGTTGTCAATTGAACAAATGTACAAAAATTTATTATGAGCAACTTTTCAGTTGATAACGTTTTGATAGAAGCAACACCAGCGAAGATATAGAAATTTGAAGAAACTTATCGGAATTTTGTTCTCCAACGACAAACTCAAGAAATGTAAGAGAAAAAAAAACAAAAAGATGCTCTTTTGTTCTTTTGCTCTATAAGAAATTTCGATAGAGATAGATACAGATGTACTTAGAGACGCAGAGATAGAGAGAGAGCAACGAAGAAGAACTGAAGATGAGAAACGAGAGATAGGGAAATTAGTCCTGACGTTGTTTTGTTTCGATGAGGCTCCGAGAAGAGATAGAAACAACGAAGATAATTTTTTTTCTTAACTTGGTATTTCTAACAAAAAGTTCAAAAGGTCATTGAAAATTTATTCGTAATAAGACACAATTGGCAGTTATTCAAATTATCAAAAGATAAAGAAAACGAAAAATATCATTATTCTTCAAAAAACCAATCAAGCAAGAGAATCATAAGCAGGTGGAACGTCTAAATTTCTCGAACAATCTGTGCATTTTTGAGCTACCCATTGATTGACAACTGGATTCCATTCCTTATGATAAACTACTTCATTTAAAGACGTCGTCATTAAATCTCTCTCAAATCGATCACAGAATTGAACATTCCACTTTTCGGATGGAATACTATCAAGGATATTTGTAGATTCTGTAGGCGACACTTCCTCAATCTCCTGTATCCTTGATTGATATTTCGGGTATTTCATTAAACCTTCAATTATTTCACTTTCATAACCAAGGCCATTGAGTGTATGCCATAATATAAATACAGATTCCAGCTATATAAGTGACATCATCTTCCACAAAAAATGTTGCTTCAATTTTGTCATTTCCAAACATTTGATATTGATAATAACTGCCTTCAATTTGGCAGTTGATTGGGATAAATTCATGACAGAGATTTCCAAATTTAAATCCATCCATTTTAATTGATATGACACGGATATCAGTAGGAGGAATTGGATCATGACTTCCAGCTGCATCCATAAGTGAATATAGTCTTTGAATTAGATAAGGATGCGTTGGTCTTCCTTGATAAGTAACGTAGAATCGAGTTCCATTGGTTCCCTCTGTCAATCTTAAACGATGAGCTTCAATTGGCATGACTGGTTCTTCAGTGATTGGTCGAACAAGTTGTGAATCGATTTTTCGCTTTATTAGATACGAGATTTTGTACAATAGATACAAAAAGACAAAAGCAAAAAAATCTGAAATGAGAAACGATGAGATGAAAAATTACAAAAAACACTCACCGCTGAAATGATGTAAACAGCTGTCTTATCCTGCTCTGTAGGTTTTCTAGATCGAGTTCTATTTATGATAAACCACTTCATTTAAAGACGTCGTCATCAAATCTCTCTCAATTCGATTACAGAATTGAACATTCCATTTCTCAGATGGAACACTATCAATGACATTTGATTCTCTGCATTCTATACGTGGAATTTGCCGAAAGCCCTGTATCCTCCTTTGATATTTTGGATATTTCATCAAATCTTCAATTACTCCCCTCTCATAATCCATACACAATTGATTGTGTGACTCCACATAAATACAAATTCCAGCAATATAGGGAATGTCGTTCTCCATATAGAATGTCGCTTGAATTTTGTCATTTCCAAACATTTGATATTTATAAGAACCGCTTTGAAGTTGCCGGTGAACAGGTATAAACTGATGACAGTAGTTTCCACATTTGAATCCGTCCATTTTAATTGATATGACACGGACACCGTGAGGGATCGTATCGTGACATTCAGCTGCTTCCATAAGTGAATATAGTCTTTGAATGAAATAAGGGTTCATTGTTCTTCTATGATAACCAACGTAAAATCGTGTTCCATTAACTCCTTCAAACTGTGTTAAACTTTGAGTCTCGAATGGCATAACTGGAGTTTCGGTGATTGAACCAGCACGTTTGGATATCATTCTGTTGAAAAATAATTGGTAGAATAGATAGATCAACATGAATAGAATAAATAACTGAAATGACAAAATATGAGATGACACATTGAGAAAAAGAAACACTTACCACCAAAAATATGTAAGCGACGACTGCCTGTTTCATAAGCCCTTGTCTCTCAGGATAATCATAAACGGAATATTCACTCATCTGCAAAAATCGATACTTTTTTTTCAAAAATTTACCGTAAACACTATAATAGAACGGCACCAAGATGAGATACTTAAAATGAGTATATCTCGGCAACCACTAAAGATGTCAAAAAGTTGTCAACTGAAGAAATGTTCAAAAATGCTTTATAAGCTTATTTCCAGTTGATTATATTTTGATAGAAGTAAAGACAACCGAAATACACGAAAGATCCAAACCGGTTTTCAAAACATCTTAAACGCCTTAGTTGCGAAACATGTAAATTTCGAAACGTCGCTGAGCCATTTGAAAAGCTGGAGCTTATCATTTATACTAAAGATGGTGAATAAACGATAATAATACAATTTGGAAAAAATCTGAGAAAATACAAGAGAAGTAATGTTCTATTTATTCATTTCTAAGAAATGCTCTATTAGTTTGAATGATAGAGATACCGGCGTGCATACTTATAGACGCAGAGATAGAGAGAAATAGACGAAGAAGGAGAAACTTCCGGCGTTGAGAAATGAAAGAAGGAGAGAAGAGTTCTTACGTCATCTTATTTTGTTGACGTCTTAAAAGAAGGATTGAAATAGAAAGGGTTCCAAGAGCAGGTCAGAACTAGAGTATTTTATTCGGATCTGTTCTAAAAGGCCATTGAAGCTTTATTCATGAAAAACACGATTGGCAGTTAATCAAAAAATCACAAAAATGACAAAATAGTTTAGAAAGAAGAATTGTTTCCCTTTCAAATAATTGAAACAATAGAATCATAAGCTGGTGGTAGATCCAAATTTCTCGAACAATCCGTACATTTTTGAGCTACCCATTGATTGACAACTGGATTCCATTCTTTATGATAAGCAACTTCATTCAAAGACGTCGTCATCAAATCTCTTCCAATTCGATTACAGAATTGAACATTCCATTTCTCTGATGGAACACTATCAATTATATTTGTGGATTCTGTACACACTATAGGCGGAATTTCCCGAATCTCCTGTACCCTTTGATGATATTTCGGATATTTCATCAAATCTTCAATCACTTCTCTCCGATAATCTATATGCCATTGACTGCATTTTTCCACATAAATACAAATTCCAGCAAGGTAATTAATATCATTTTCCACATAAAACGTCGCTTGAATTTTGTCATTTCCAAACATTTGATATATGTAATAACCACTTTGAGATTGTTGGTTAACAGGTATGAATTCATGACAAAGATTGCCAATTTTGAATCCGTTCATTTTAATGGAAATGATACGAATATTAGCAGGAGGAATAGAATCTTGACTTCCAGCTGCGTTCATAAGTGAATATAATACTCGAGTAAAAGAAGGGGTTATTGGTCTTCTATAATAACCAAGGTAAAATCTGGTTCCATTAATTCCTTCAATCTGTGTAAAACTTTGAGTGTCAAATGGTATAAATGGAAATTTGGTGATTGGTCCAACATGTTTGGATCTTGTTTTTCTCACAAAGTAATCACAGAGTAGATAGATCAACGGGAATATAACGAATAACTGAAATGAAAATAAATAAGATGAACAATTATTTCAAAAAACACTTACCACAAAACCGACAAGTGCGACAATCCTTCGTTGTGTGTCTCTATTATATTCATGTGCCATCTGCAAAACCAAAAAAATTATTTTCCCCAATTTTTTTTTATTTCGGCGCCCCTCCATAATTTTAAACGAAAATCTGCAGAAAACTACAAAAAAGTAAACCAAAAGTGGTTCTTTTTCTCATTTCTAAGAGTTGCTCCATTGGATATTTCGAAAGAAGGAGACACTGACATATCTAGAGACGCAGAAATAGAGAGAAATAGAAGAAGAAGAAGCTTTTGAAAATGAGAATCGAGAGAAAGAGAAACGAGTTCTGACGTCATTTCATGTTGATGAAGTCCCAAAAGAGGGAATAGAAACAGCGAAGATTACGAATTTATTTCAACAAAGAGGAATCCAGTAAAGATTATTGAATCAATTAAAAATGAGACGTCTGATCTAAAACTATTCGAATCTGTAGTTTCTGGTGATATGTGTTTGGTGGTGATTACTACGGTTGGAAAAATTTCTCTCTTATTTAAATCCGACTACAGTTTATATCTCGTCACAAACATCTAATTTCCAATTTATCTGTTTTCTCCTCCAATTCCATTCCCATGACTATTATGGTACATTTGAATTTTTCTCCACCTTCACCTTCAAAATGACAAGAATCCTTCTTTGATGTTTACGATGACAGCTATATCAATTAAAATTAAAACATATCAATTAAAATGGATGGATTCAAATTTGGAAATCTCTGTCATGAATTCATTCCTGTTAATCGGTCAATGCCTAGTGGTTACTACAAATATCAAATATTTGGAGACCAAAAAATTCAAGCAACGTTCTATGTGGAAAATGATGTCACTTATATTGCTGGAATTTGTATTTATGTTAAAAAATACAGAGAATGGTTAATTGATTATCGACTGGACGTAATTGAAGATTTAATGAAATACCCGAAATATCAATCAAGGATAGAGCAGATTGAAGAAGTATCTTCCTCAGAATGCGCATATATCCTTGATAGTATTCCATCTGAAAAATGGAATGTTCAATTTTGTAATCGATTTGAGAGAGATTTAATGACGACGTCTTTAAATGAAGTAGTTTATCATAAAGAATGGAAATCGAATGAAAAACGATGGAAGGTTCGAAAATGCACAATTTGTTCTAGAAATCCAGATGATCCACCTGCTTTTGATTTAATTGCTTGATTGTTTTTCTAATAAAAAATTATATGTAATTATTTTGCCGTTATTAAGTTAGTATTAGTTCACTGCCTATTGTATTTTTGACGAATAAAGTTTAAGTGACTATGCAGTTATAAATACTATCTATCCTCTTCTGAAATTTATCATCTTCATAACTTTCTTCTGTTCCCATCCAATTCCATTCCCATGACTATCTGAGTACATTTGAATTTTTCTCCACCTACACCTTCCAAAATGACAAGAATCCTTCTTTGATGTTTACGATGACAGCTGCACACTATCCCATCTGCTCATTGTGTGTATCTAGGTGTACTGTAAATGGGCGGAGTCAATAACCGACACGTCGACTGTATGGTTTCCAGAGTCATTCGACACATTTGTCGACGTACTGAGCAGTCGTATTCTCTCATTGCTCTCTTCATTTTCAATGGATATGACTTCGGTTATTCCATCGTTTCTCTCTATGTCATCTCCATGGATGATTCTTGTATCCGTGTTGATCGGATTTATTGGATTCTTGCTGAATTGGATCCGTTGTCTCAAGAACAAGAATAATAAAGTTATGGCAATGATCAAGAACCAGACTATTCTTGCTTGTGAAAACTCGGACACCATCTCAGCGGATTACCGAATTCCATATTTCCCGGACTCCGAGAACAACTCAGAAATGGAATGCTCGAAATCAACTGGAAGTTGCTCATCTGGGTATGATACGGAAATCGATCAGGATTTGGAGGACATGTTGAATATCGTCAAGAATTCTCCAGAAGGACCATTGTGTTTTGAACAAACATGCCTTACGTTCAAATGTATCAATACTGGATTGTATGCGAAGGCTATCACCGATGACATTCACTCTCTTGTTCACATGGTCACTTGGAATGGATCGTCTTGGGCTCCGACCATCTGCAGAACATGCATTGATTTCATCAGACAAACTCTGAAAGATGGAAAATGTCGAGTCCCATTCGCAATGGATCTTCAAGCATCTGAAGAGGAAATGGATAATGCTGAGGAAGTGAGAAGACAGTTGAAGGAATATGAAGAGAAATATGGATTAATGGATGATGAAGAAGAGATGGAAGCGCAAGAAGATTCAACCATTGTCAATATTGAAGAGGAGACAGAGCAATCGGGATCTGTTGAAGAAGAGAAAGTTGAAAAAGAAGAGATTGTCACCAACAAGCTCGAAAAAGATGTAGGAGTTACGGAAGCTGAAGAAGAGATCGAGACACGGAATATTGCAATGGTTGCTGAAAGAGAAGAAGAGATTGAGGAATCGGAATGCGTTGAAGAAGTTGAGACAGTAAAGACGGGACAGTTTGCCACCAAGACTACCGAAGAGGCGACTCCAGAAATAGAAAAAGTTGAAGAAATGGTCACCGAAGTAGCTAAAGAAACGCCCACAGATTCAAATGAGAGTTCGATGGAATGGGAATATGATGCGGGAATGGAAGACGCAATTGTTATCATTCCACCTCTGGATTTCTTCTATTCCGCTCATGATGATTATGAATACGACGATTCGGTTATGGAGGAAGCAGAGAAGCGGTACCCGGGATATTAATTCTTTTTTTCGAACAATTGGATTATAACTTTTTTTTTCTGGTTTTGCGTTTCTGAATTTTTTTTTGGTTTTCAAAAAATCTCTTTCATTTTTCCAATGTCTATTTATCCGTATCATTTGTTTCAACATGTGCTTTTCATTTTGTCCTTTTCGTTTTTTATTAAATTTCAATAAAATTACAAAATCAAACAAATTCTGGTAATTCTAACAACAAAAAAAGGCACAATTGGTTAATAAAAAAAGATCACAAAAATTGGCAATTATATTTCTAAAATAACAACTAAACAATAGAATCATAAGAAGGTGGAAGATCCAAATCACACGAACAATCTGTACATTTTTGAGCTACCCACTGGTTGACAACTGAATTCCATTCTTTATGATAAACTACTTCATTTAAAGACGTCGTCATCAAATCTCTCTCAAATCGATTACATAATTGAACATTCCATTTCTCTGATGGAATACTATCAATGATATTTGTGGATTCTGTGCATTCAATAGGCGGAATTTCCTGAATCTCTTGTATTCTAGGAATGTACTTCGGAAACTTCATCAGATGTTCAATCACTTCCTTCCGGTAATCAAAATACCATTCATTGTATTTCTCAATATAAATACAAATTCCAGCAATATAAGTGACATCATCTTCCACATAAAACGCCGCTTGAATTTTGTCATTTCCGAACATTTGATATTTGAAATAACCATTTTGAAATTGCCTGTTGACAGGTACAAAATGATGACAGAGATTTCCAAAAATGAATCCATCCATTTTAATTGATATGACACGAATATTATGAGGGATTCTATCGTGACATCCAGCTGCTAGTATAAGTGAATATAACCTTTGAATTAGATATGTTTTTGTTGGTTTTGTTTGATAAGTAATGTAGAATCGGATTCCATCAATTCCTTCGACCTGTGTTAGACTATGAGTGTTGAGTGGCATCAATGGAGTTTTGGTAATTGGTCCAACATGTTCTCTTCTTATTCTTCGATAAACGATTTTGTAGAGTATAACATAGATAAACCAGATCAGAATCAGTAACTAAAATTATAAATAATTAGTTTGATTATTATTGCAAAAAAAAGAAGAACTCACAACCAAAAGGACGGTAGAAAAGGTCTCACTTTTGTAACGCGGCATCTGAAAATACAACTTAAAAAAAAATAGAATTATACTTTTGAAGAGAAAAATATTAGATGTGTAAATAATATCAGGAAAGGATGCTAAAAAGAGAGTTCAATTTTAGTGGGGCAACCTTTTCCTGGATTCCGCACCGAATTAAAATGACGCGTTTTATTCGTTTCTAAATAATGTCGGTATAGATACTGACGTACTCAGAGACGCAGAGATAGAAAGAACAAGGAAGAAGAAGAAACATTTTGAAGATGAGAAACGAGAGAAAGAGATACGAGCGGTGACATCATTTCTCTTTGATGAGGTCTCAAAAGAGAGAGAGAGAGAGAGATGCAAATAGGAACATCTCGGAGAGATATGCCAAGAACAGAGTAAACTTTTCCTCAGAGCGGATCTAATCGAACACAACAACAACAAAGATTACAAAGTCGATCCGTTCTTCAAGTGCTATAAGCACTGCGGATCCCGGTGTTCAGTATAAACTTAAGTAATCCTGATGGTGCACTGGCCTGGGCCAATTTTTAAATCACTCTCTGGCCAGGGATAGTGACCGAGTGAAATAGCATGCTACTACCCAATGAAAGGCTGGATGGACCCGGCTCGAACTCGTAATCGCTCGCAGCCACCACTGCCACCTGAGCTATCGACCCTTCCTTTTTCTTTAATTATCCAAATTTGAGAAACGAATATTTATTGAAAACAGGAAAGTCGGGGCAAGAAAATTTATGAAAATAGGAAAGAATTATGATGAGTCATGATAATTTGAAGATCGAATCAAGTTTGGTTCCCTGAGAAGATTTAGCCTTTGATGGGCTTATATTGGGTATATTGCGGATCTGAAAATAGAAAGTTTTGATTTTGGAAAGATAAAATTTAGTTGAAATTTGGGATTTGTGATTCGGATTACTGAATTTCGAAAGTTAAGTGATGTTCCATGATTAAAAAAATTTCAAAACGATATAACTCAATTCCTAATGAAGCTATCAAAAAATTGTCAACTAAAGAAATGTAGCTATTATTATGGTCAATATTTCATTAGTTGATAACTTTTTGAAATCTCTAATGGTTATGGAGATATTCGAGAAGTTTGTCACCAACGTGACGTCTCGTCTTCCCTATTAGTTTTTCAAAACTCCTAAATCTCGGTTTCCAATAGAGTTATTGCAGATATCTCGGTACCCAGAAGAGATATCAAAAAGTTGTCAACTAACAAAATGTCGTCCTTTTTATGAGCTACATTTCATTAGTTAACAGTTTTTTTGTATCTCAACTCCGAACCAAGATATTCCGATTTCAAAAATACTTACCTTTTATCACCGAATTCCCAATGACGAATATGGAGGTGGATACTCATTATTCAACACATCAGTACACAATTCACACTCTTTATTTCTCATTTCCTTTGCATGTGGATCCCATTCTTCATGAATAACAACAGCCGATTCCACTTTCGACATCACTTTTCGTTGAAGTTTCGGACAATATCTGATTGTTGATTCTTCTAAACTGACTTCTGATGGAACTGGAGAACCTTCTCGATAATTACTCGTGGATTCTTGACAATCACGGAATAGATAAGTGGTCTCATTACTTTCTTTTTTTGGAGCACTTGGTACTTGGATTGGAACTATTCTAGTCGGGAATTTCCTCGAATTAAAACAATTTTCCACCACTTTCTGTCTAAAATAGTTTCCAGATAACCATGGATTCTGAATATAAATACATAATCCAGCCACATAACTGATTCCATCTTCCACATAATTAGTCACTTGAATTCGATTATCTCCAAACATTTGAAATGTATAATAACTTCCCGGAGCATTTCCATTAATCGGTTCGAATTCATGACACATATTTCCATGTTTAAATCCTTCCATTGAAATCGAAATCAATCGAGCATCATCCGGAACCAAATCCTCGATCTTCTCATGTTCATCAATTCCAAGATCTCTTTCAGTTCCTTTTCGATTATATTTCACTATCCATCTCATTATTTCATTCATTTTATCAATTGCCATTCTTCCACCAAAATTATACTTTTTTGCGATTTTTCCAACAGTAATCTTCACTTGTGGGGCGAGAATTTTCAGCTTTTCAGAAGATTTGTATTCAGTGAAACCATCTTGAGGGAATGGAAGTAATGGAACTTTTCGGAGTAGACCGATTAATCTTGATTTTTGATTTATTATGAAGTGGCGAATTGCGTTGTAAATCTGAAGAAATCCTTTATTAGAGTTTAACCTCTATTATAATTGCATGCAATAATATTTTTTTAATGCTTGCTTTTTTTGGGAGCAATTCTGATAAAGTTGTTTTTTTTTGGAAATAATAAGAAAATTCGTTAATATTTCTGAATGATTTGTGTAAAAATATTAATAAAAAGATGCAGCTATATTAGAGGTGCCCTTTTAATAAAGGTTTTTCAATATTTTCTCTTTTTTTGAAACAAAAAACTCACCAAAATCAACACCAAAATAACGCAGACCAAAAATCCCAGCGCCTTCATTTCTGAAAATTTTTAAATTGAATTTCTAAATTCAAAATCAATAAAACATCCAAGAAAAATGACGTCATCAGGAGAATTCTGAAGGCTCTTTTCCCATCTTTTCCCTAGATTATTATGGAGGAGACATAGACGGTTAGACAAAATGAAGAGATAGTGTTGAGAGAGAGAGAAAGAGAGAGAGAGAGAGAAGGTTGATGTCCGCGAGAAGGGGTAGCCTCTTCTCACTGTTTCAATTCTCGAGGAGACCCTGTAATAGTTTCTTCCTAAACAAAACAAAAGAGATTCCATGAAATCATTTTCTTGTGGATTTTCAATATGAAATATTCGAGGGGGAGCAATTATATATGTCAAGTGGGGTCAATCGGTTAGTTAGAGATTGTGAGTAAAATCAATTAATGGCATTGAAGAAGAGACGACGAATCGACACATTCGGCATTGGCAGCTGAGAAGACGGCATTGGATTGAGCACAAGTGAAGTTGATGAGAACTCCAGATGAGCATTGATGATAGGTGGAAGAGCAGAGACCATCAGAGAAGAGTCCATCAGTGGAACAATCGAATTGAGAGATTGGAGTCTCGTCAATAAGAAGAGTATCTGAAAATAGAGAGAGAGATTTAGAGAAAGAGAGAGAGAGAGAGAGAAAGAGGGAATTACCTTCAATGAGACACTTCAATGATGTCTGTGGATAATCACAAATAAGAGTTTGCTCATTGAAGACCAATGTGGATGGGCATTCGAAGATGTCAACATGACCATTCTGGCAGGAGAGAAGACGTGGCGAGCATCCGATGGCGTGAAGTCCATTCTCCAATCCAACACACTCGTTTTGTTCACCAGATCCTTCTCCTGAGGTTTCACCAGAAGATTCTCCTGATCCCTCTCCAGATTGTTCACCAGATGATTCTCCAGATTCTGAAATTCATTCAATTCATCAAGATGATTTCTCTTCCATGATCTTACCCTCTCCAGAACTTCCTTGACACTCAGCGACATTTTCATCATAATCACAACGTTGAGTAGCCGCAGAGAATTTGAGTCCAGCTGGGCAGAACATGACGATGGCACGTCCATTTGTGCAAGCAGTGAATGACGATGAGCACTGTCCGAACGAGAAGTATCCATCCTCTTCACAAACTGGTTTTGGTGTTGGAAGTCCGGAGCACTCAGCGACATCACGTGGCCAATCACAGACAAGAATTGATGGATTGAAGACAAGAGAAGCTGGACAGTTCATGATACGAGCAATTCCACCGGAACAAGTGAGGAAATTGGTTGAGCAGACTCCATTTGGGTGGATTCCATCAGCCTTTCCTTCACAAGTTGGCTCGATTTCTCCTGATCCTTCTCCAGAGTTTTCTCCAGAATTCTCTCCAGAAGCCTCACCAGATCCTTCTCCAGATGATTCTCCGGATCCTTCTCCAGAAGTCTCTCCAGATCCATCAACAATGACAACTTCTTCCTTGCATTCTTCAACAAGGGCTTGCCAGACACACTTTTGAGTGGAAACATCATAGAAAAGTGGAGTTGGACAACTGAGGAAACGGGCGGTGTTAGACGTGCAGAAGAAATAGTAGGTGGTGCATCCTCCAGAAGAGTAGGCTCCATCTTCCAATCCTTTGCAGACTGAAAAGAATAAAATCTCATCTAGAGATCAATTAATTGTCTTACCGTTCTCAAGAGTCTCCTCTCCAGATCCGCTTTCTTCTCCGTCTCCAGATCCAGATCCTTCTCCAGAAGCTTCTCCGGATGCCTCACCAGATCCTTCTCCAGATGTTTCTCCTGATCCTTCTCCAGAAGTCTCACCAGAATTCTCACCGGATCCCTCGCATCCAACGACGTTGTGACGCCAATCACAGATAAGAAGTGGTTCGTTGTAGATGAGGTCAGCCGGACAGTCCATAATTCTGGCGATTCCACCGGAGCATGTCAAGAATTGTGGTTGGCATTCTCCAAGAGCGTAGAGTCCGTCAAGAGCATTTGTGCAGTCTGAAAATAGAAATTTCAGTAATTTGGAAACGGAAGGAGAGATGAAACCTTGCAAAAACTGTCCGCTGGCAGCAGTGGCAAGTGCCAGAAGACCCAAAGCGACGATCGTCTTCATCCCCTGGAAAATTTAAATAAAAATGGAAACGATATTTAAATTGAAAAATAGCTGAGAAGTGAACAAATGATTGAAATTATTCAAGAGAATTAAATGAATTCCATAGATTTCAACCGAGAAAAAGGAAAAAAGCAGCGACAACCGACAGAATGACTAAAATTTCCAGAAAAATCAGCATGATGAACTGAATTTCGAAACAAACAGAAAAATAACAAAAATGACGAATTTTCCCGCGCAAGATCAAATGATTTCAGATCAAAAATGAGTCATTGTAGACCAAAAAATAAAATAAAAATTGGGAAATTTTTGAATTTTTAGGAGCGCCGCCTTACAATTGAGCGCGATTGCAGAATTTTGAAAACACGCATTTTCAGAGTTTTCAGAGTTTTCAGTGCTCTTTTTCGCAAATAACAAACCAATGTCATGAAAAATATTTATTTAGAAAAAGGTGGCCGAATAGCACTCTTATTCTCCGCTTTTGTTTCCTTCACTTCGTAAGGAATCAGATCAGCCATTGCTCGATGATAGAGAACCGCTTCGTCACGGAACCTGAAAAAATCAGACAAAATTCTGAAATTCTGAAAAAAAACGTACTTAAGAACAGAATCGGCATGTTTCATTTTCTGTTCAAAAATAGATTTACTAATAAAATCCATCAGCTTCTGACGACAATCATTTCTGTATTTTTGAGCGTTGGCTGTGTTTTGTTCCGATTGTTCTGTTCGTTCTTTATTCTGAAGAGTCACCGCATCGTCATAGGCTTCCAGAGCTTCCCAGTAAACTGAAATTCAGATTTTTTCAGAAAATCGTGAATTGTTTCTAACCTTTTCTAAGCCTAGCGTATTCCCAATAGTCTTCACCGATATATTTTGTCAACGGCTTCAAATTCTCCAATTGTTTCCTCACTCTTTTCTCATGTTCCGCATCCAAACTCAGAAGTACCTTGGCAGCAGGTTCCACGCTCTAAAAACTCTACAGTAATCCTATAGCTACAGTACCCTCTACCTCAATCTCCTTCCCATCCTTCGAATCCAACTTTCTTCCTTGTCGATTCATCCCCTCATAAGTTCTTAAATAAGCAGCCGCATAACGATAATTCGGTTCAGTCTTGACATTTTCTGTTAGTTGTTTTGATGTTGATGGATTCTCGACTAGCATAAACATTAATGCTTGATGAAGACGATCAGCAGCTGTTTTGTATTCTTCCACTTGTTTGCATACTTTTCTCACTTCATCGGGTAAGGTGAATTTACGATTTCTTCGTTTCAGAATCGATGCGATTATGCCATGATTTGGATGGTCCTAGAAAGATAAATAAAGGTGTTGGAATTGTGTAGTCTTCTACTCGTCAGTGTGCCGAAAACGCGCCGGGCTATAACTCCCTTCAAAGTGGATATTTTTGGACGGTCAAAAAAAGAAAAAGGAAGCTCATGACGAGATATGTATAATGAAATATTCGCCAAAGCGAATGATTAAGCTTGAAGCGAGTTATGAGGCATAAAGTAGCGTTGATCTCTTGGCGCGGCTCTTTTAAAGCTCATAACTCGCTTCAAACTCAACCATTTATTTTGGTAAATATTCCATTGTGTAGATCTTGTCAAGAGCTTTATTTTGCTTTTTTAATCGTCAAAAAATCTCCGTTTTGAAGGAAGTTACAGCCTGGATCCCAGCGGCACGCTTCCGGCACCCTTCCGGCACCCTTCCGTGGACAACCAGTGTTCGTTCTCGAGACTTCTCGAGACTTCTCGAGACTTCTCTAGTCGAGCTTATCTCGAAAATGCACAGCAATCTAGACTTCAATTTCTCAAGCCCCGCCCACTTTTCGCTCCCAAACTAGCAAACTCACTGCTAAACCATAAAAGGGAGGTGGAGCGTCCTCGGTACAAGTTCTTGTACCGTCTTTGCCTGCCATCAAAGCTAGAAATAAACTAAGATTATTTCCTGAGTGACGCAATTTGACCAGATTGGAACACAAGATAAGAAATCTTTTCCTGTCACGGGAAAATTCAAAGCTCTTCTCCTCATTTACGAGCAAATCGGAATCATTTCTAAGTTTTCTCAACATTTTTCATAAGTAAAACAATGGACGAGAAGGAAAAAGCAAAAGTAGGAATTGAAATCTTGTCTGAATCCAATTTCATTTTCAGAGATTCGTGAGCAAATCCAGACGAACAAAAAATAAACAGGAAAGTGTCAAACGGTCGACGAAAGTGAAGTCGAAATGTAAAAAGTCGAAGCAAAAGAAATCGGATTCGAAGCAAAATCAGGAGAATGCACAAATGCTTCAAGTGATGCCAATGTTACCAAGTTCTCCTGCAATATCGCCTCATCGAGAAGTTGAGAAAGAAGTGAAGAAAGAGGAAGTAAAGGATCCTGTAGATACAGAAAAGAAGCCGGTGGAACCTCCGGAAAAGAAAAAAAGTGATCGGAGAGCTGTGGAAAAAGATGAGAAGGAGCCGGAATCGGATAGTGATAATGAAAATGATCTGGAGATGAAGAGGAGTCATGGTGAGCCTTCTTCAGAGATTTCTTTAATGAGTCTACCTCTACCAAGTGGCCATGCCGTGTGTTACGTTTATCTCGGTTCCCATTAGAGATATTAAAAAATTGTCAACTGATAAAATATAGCCCTTATTAAGAGCAGTAATTCATTATTTGATAACTTTTTGATAGCTCTTCTGGAAAGCGAGGTATAAGCCGTCAAAGTTAGACACTATTCGAGAGAAGCAGAAATTTGGCGGGTTCCAACTTCATACGCGTTTATCTCGGTCCTTGGATGAGGTATCAAAAAGTTGTTAACTAACATAATATTGCCCTTATTGTGACCAACATTTTGTTAGTTAACAACATTTTTGTAGCTTTTCTGGAAACCGAGATACAAGGATTAGGCATCATTCGATAGAAAAAAAGTTAGGCATCATTCGATAGAAAAAGCTATTTCTTGATTGTAACTTTAATTGCCTTTATCTCAGTTCCTGTAAGAGCTATCGAAAAATTGTCAACTAACAAACTGTAGCCATCATTGTGGTCTATATTTCATTAGTTGACAACTTTTTTGTATCTCTTATGGGAACTGAGCAATGCGCCCTACAAAAATGTTATTTTCCAGCCGCGCTGCCAAATCGGAAAGGAAAACCCAAAAAAGTAGACATCAAACATCGAGACGTAGACGAAAAAGAAATGGAACGACTTCTCAAAAAACTCCAGGAAAACAAGGCTCAACCTCCTCGACCACCAGTCACACTCGATGAGAAATCCAAAATATTTATGGATCGAGTAGACAAGAAACCGTATCCAACCAAATATTCGAAGAAGAATCGAGCACTTTTAGAAGAAGATGATCCAGAATTCTTTAAGCCTCAACCACTGTTGAAACAGAAAAGTTCAAGGACGATTGTTCCAGTGGAGGATATCTATGACAATGTTCCAAAATTATCCGAAGTTTTGAAGTTGCCAGGAGAGAATGTATATCAGACGACGATGATGGGAGAAGTTCCATTTTGGGCGACTTCTTTGGAACCGGATGAAAATGAATCGGTAAGTAGGAATCCTTAGAATCCTAGAGCTAATCAAGAGTATTCAGAAAGACGTGGAACCCCCAATATCAGTTGGAAGTGAGCATGTGGAAGCCTATTTCAATAAAACTCTTACTCTGAAAACACCTAAATCGACTAAAGTAGTTCTCGATGAATTTCAACCGTCTTGTCAATTGACTAAACGAGATGAGAAGTATTTTCATCCTCATCTTATCTTCTCAAATACAGTTCGTTCTCTAGTGAACGTTCAAGGAAGAGACGCAGAGAAATCATCGGAGAAAATGGTGAAAACAAAAACAAGAAGTGATGATGAAATGGAAGTTGTTGAGGAGATGACACAGGTTGATGGAGATCATAATGTCTCTATTTCAAAGGCACCGCCCAGGAGTTTTTGTTATAAGGTTAGCTCGAGAGAATGATCTACTTTAAAGTTTTGAGTGCAATTCTATTATAGGTTATTTTCTTTTTTCCAGAGATCCCGTCCAATTCTGTCGGCCCGAGAAGAGAAAGATCGACTTTTGACACTGAAACCAGCTCCTCCTACATCACCGAGTGTAATTGATAAATCATCATCTGGGAATATTCAAGTGGAGCCTAAAAAGATTGCGACGAAATGAATTTCTTGTTTTTTTTCTTTTTCAATAAATTTTTCAAATTGAATCCTGCTTAATTAGTGAGAAATGGGTCCGATTTCATAGGGGCCCTTTGACCTATTTTGATTTTGTGGCTGCGTGGCGCATCGGTATTTGTTACTTTTGGCGTTCAAGGGACTGGGGTTCAATCCCACCCATAACATTTTTCTTCAATATCTTTTTGCTTATTTTCTTAGCTTCAACAAAAAAATTATAAAATTTATAAGTCGCCTAAATTCATCAGAATAAAGAAAAAGATTGTACAAAATAAATTATCAGTTGTTTTTGGGTCTCGAAACAATTTCATATCCATCCTCAATTTTCTCTTGATACAATTCATCCCTTGAAACAATCGGTTCCTTTGGTAAAACATCAAAAACTCCATTAAAATTCAAAATCTTTTTTTCCAGATCCCCATTTGCAGTTCGGTATACGGTAAGTGTCTGAACGAGTTCTCTTGATCGATCATAGGTCATAAACAGTAGTGAGAGTTTTCCATCTTTCAAATTCTTCTCTGAATTATATTCAAGATCTGATTGAACTTTTTCGAATCCGAATGAACTTGGATTATAAACTAATTGTTCGATTTCTTCGTTCTTTCGATTCCGAGCGAATATCACAAAATCATTGAGTCTTTTCGATCGAACAGCGTATAAAACTTTCAAATCAGTCTCCTCGAAATCCAAAACTTTTGGAATCGTCTCTATTTTTATTGGTTTTGGTATTTTCGAGAATTTTTTATCACTAGAAAACTCTCTGAAAATCCTCTGATCCTCTTCTGATAACTCATTTCCAATTCCCAAATCTTCCAGAAAAAGTGTGCATCCCGCATTAAAAATCTCTCCATTCCAATTAAAAAATGCTCCTTGAACTCGTTTTGAGAGCATTTTAAAAGTAAAATATGATCCTTTAAAATCCAAAAAATCGGAAATTCCGAAATAAAATAATTTTTGATCATCCAAATTCAATTCAAATCCTTCGTTTGTCCTCATTATCATCGTAGCAGATAACGGAGTTTCAACTTCTTTTCCTGATCGTTCACAAGCGAAATTCGTTTGAAAATTTGATGGATTTGATGATTTTTTGGGGTCACAGACATATCCATAGAATTGATGATTGACTCGTTTGAATCGTTTTTTGTATTCTTTTGGAGAGCGATAAGGGAATCGGGCTAGGAAGGATTTAGTTGGTTCTACCTGAAAATTGAGAAGAAATTTTAATGAACATTTTTTGAAACCGTTTTTAGGACTCATTTATGGATCAGGGTTGTTTGAAACCGAGATTCGAAAGTTAGGATTTTCAAAATTTTTTAGAGGTAAAATATCCGAAAAATCTGATTGCATGACTTTGAGCTCGTTTATTTCGGGTCTCATGAGAGCTATCAAAAAGTTGTCAACTAATAAAATGTAGCTCATAATAAGGGCTATATTTCATTAGTTGACAACTTTTTGTTATCTTCACTCCGTAAAGAGATAGACCTGCTCGAAGTAATACGAAAGGGGTTGACATCGCTTCAGCTAGCAATAATTTATATAAACTTCTTTCTAACTTTGTAGGACAGGACCAAAAAATGTGGAAAACTCGTAAATACAACAAGATTGTTTTTTCAATCTTCCAGATACATTAACTACAGTAACCCAGTATGCTTCACAAAAACTACAGAAGAAATAATGCCAAAATTACAAAATCTCAAACTTCTCGAAAATCCTATTTATTCCAGAAATCCCAATTTTTCTCAAAATCAGTTGAAATTAAACATACGACTTCTCCTCTTCTCAATTCAATCCAAACCTTCCGAAAATCAAATAATTAGAATAAACGTTTCTCTCATCTCCAGACCCCCTTCTCTTATCGGAATGAGACCCACAAACTGATAAAAATGGAGAAATGCGTCAACATATGATTGTACTAATACCAAACTACATTCACTTTTTTAATGATCATTTCTGCAAGTTTCGTACTTTTTAAAAGGATTTTTAGCCTCTAGAACTTTGGTTTTTGGCCTATGTTTTTGTATTTTTGGATAATTTTCTTCCTAAAAAAATTGAAAAAAAAACTTACCAAGATAAAGAAGAAAACCGAGAAGAAAGCAATCAAAAAAACATCTTTTTCATAAAGAATCAGAAAATAAAAAACGATTGAAGCCGCTAGAATCCAATAGAAAAACGATGGAAATCTTCGTCGAATTCTCAGGAATTCCATTTGAATAATCAATGAACAAAACAAGAGAAATGAGAAAACGGGGAAGAAGAGAAGAATGCTACGTCTCTTCACTTTCGTGTGCACATATCATTTGATATATTCTTATGATTAGATAGAGAAAATGGGAGAAAAGATAGAGACGAAATTGTAGTCTATGCAAATTATTGCTTTTTGGAAATTTTGGAAATTTTGGAAAAACAAGAACTTTAGTATCTGGTAAAAAAATGCTGGAAAAAATATACAATTGAAAATACATGGAAAGCAAAGGGGTACAAATAACAAAATTAACAACTTGATTCGAGAACATCGAACATCTCATCAGGAACATCATCATAATCAATTGGCCCAGATGAATCTGTTTCATCCGATGAATCTTGTTCTGTTGGATTTCCCATCAAAGCGGCGAGTCGACGGATTTCGATTACATCTGAAAAAATAATAATTAAAAGTTCACGCGACCCGGGGTTAAGGTCAGGCTAAAGATCTACGTGGCGATAAGAGACGGGGGCTATTTAAGGAAATCGGAAGGCACAAGAAATCAGTCTTCTCCATCTCTCTCTCCATGCTCCACTCATGACAACAACATCACTCATGGTCTCATTGGTCTCAAGGATCTCAAGGATCTCAAGGATCTCATTGGTGGCTCAAAGGACAAAGTACATGGAAGGAGTCAAGGATAGCTGATAGATTGTGGATCGATCTCTCAAAGCCAACGCTTCTGGATTTCGACTTCATCAATCCATCCAACATATTAAAACTTCTGTCTATATTATCTGTGAAATATCTCTCGCCAATGTCAAAATTATTAATAAATATATTATTAACCCACCTTTCTTTGTTAATTTCGATTTATTATCAATGATTTCGACTTCTGGTGTCCAATTCTGTGAGAGCTCCGTCTCATTTCTTTCAGCCGGAACCGATTCGAGTTCTGAAAAAATTGACATTTTTATTAGAATCGAAAACCAATTCTAACCCTTTTTCGAATATTTATCGAAAAAAATCAGGCTATGAATACCTATGAAGAGGAGCATATTTCAACTAAAATCGGATTATTCTCTTGAAGAGAGAGCTGCTCATCTGTCGTCTTGGTAACCGTTTCCGGTGATGGCGGATTGAATAGGGGAAAAGAGATTAGCGCGCGATTAATATTAGAAAATGTGACATTTAGAAACAGAAATATGAGATTACTTTTTTTTTTAATAAATAGCTTATTTCTCTTGATTCAGCCTACCTTCAACCACTTTTTGCTTATTATTCTTCGCATTTGGGACTGTTTCTTCTATTAATCCATTTTTCCTTGGTCGAAACGCCATTCTTATAAAATTTCGTTGGAATTTCTGTTCCTTCTGCCAACTTCCTTCAGAAATCTCCAAAATCTTCACTGGAACCGCTGGAATAACTTTCAATTGACTCGTCGCCCAATCCATTTGCTCTTTTCGAAACCATCCTTTCATATCTCTTTTAATCACAGTCACACCTTCCTTGGCCGATTCTCCGACTGTGAAAATATCGGCGGCCCGGTGGAATCGATGACGATCGTATTCTAATTCTGGATCAAAAACTTGTTGAAATCCTTCGTAATCCTTATCATAAATGTATTGTTCAATTCGTCCGTTTAATCGATTCTTCGCAAAAATAATATGTCGTCGGAGAGCATTCGACCACACGGGATACAATGGAAACAAATCCGTTTCTTCAGGAATCACACGACAATCTGGACATTCAATTGATCGAAATTGATTTTTCTCATAATTAAATTGAAATTTCGAATATTTTCCAGATTTTTGACGAACCAAAACGATTTCTGTGTTGAGATATTTGCAGAATCGCGGGATGAAGGTTGACAATGAAGTGGTGGGCGGGGTTAGTGTCATTATTGCTGAAAAACATATTTTTAAAAAGAAAAATCGGCATAAAAAGCTGATCGATAAAATCAAACAAAAAAGCGAGACAATTTTCAGAAAATACAGTAATTAAAAATTCCCACCGTTTCAGGTTTTGATCTCCAATTTTCATCTCTTGGCGCCAAAATCAAAATCACGATTTCTTCAAATTTTGCGCGAAACAAATCTTGAAAACTATCATTTCATTCCTTTCTTCGTCTCACTTCATCCAAAATGCACAGCTTCAAAAGCAGCACGGTAGTGCAACCGTTCATAAGAACGCCGTCGTGTCAAGTGTGCCTCGAGCCATACGGTTAGTTTCGTTTTCTTAAATTCAAACATAATTAAACTGAGAGAGCTTTTCTTGCGTTTTGAAGAAAGATTGTGTGAAAATTGAAAAATTGAGTGAGAAAATCTGTAATTTTGCTGAAAATCGAAAGAAAAATTCATTTGTAAACAACACGCACTGTACAAACGGAGTGTCGTTTGAATTTTTTTTATCATCGTCTTCCGGTTTTTTCTTTATCCCGAAAACACGATGCTTTCGGTTCAATTTTAAAGAATAAGGAACCCAAATATTGTTTTTTTTATTTAGAAAAGTCAGATTTTTGAATCGAAAAGAACAAAGATTCCGTCGATTTTAGGCCAAAACCTTTGTTTTCTTATTTTCCTGTTTTTTCCTTCAAACTCCCATTTTTCTTCAAAAATTCGATGAATTTCAGACGGAGGAGAACACGTGCCGAAGATACTTCAATGCGCGCATACAATCTGCGAGTCATGCGTGAATGTGCTCGAAGAGCAAAGCCGTCGTGGCAGTTCAAGAAGTTCAAATCAGCCGATCATAAACATATCGTGTCCGGTGTGTAGAGTAAGAAAATCGATTGATTTTTTGGTTTCTAATTTATTTTATTGCAGGCTCCAACTCATACACCACGTGGTTGTGTCAGAACAAACTACCAATTGATTGATGTCGTCGATGGGATTCGCGGAGAAGCGAACCATAATGTTGTGTTCGTATCGTGTATTGAATGTCAAGGGGTTTATCATGAGAAAGAGTACGTTCAAAACTCTCTAATTTTCAATTATTTATAACAATTCCAGTGTCAACATCTGCACAAATTGTTCCCCAATCAAATCCTCCACAACAGCAGTCGAAATGCTTGATTCTAAAATCAATCTGAGCTCATTCGGAGTATGTTCGACTTGTTTGATGAAGGATCACATGTCAAAAGGACATTCATTCATTCGATTACAACCACTTCGAGTTGAAATGCAGAGACAAGAGAATCTCCGTCGGATTGTTTTAATCCAGGACAAACTTGCCCGAACCCAACATTCATTCCGTGAACGATTGAATTCCACAATAGACAGATGGATTAAGTGGAGTTCGAATCATGATATTCAGACTAAACGATTTCAAGAAGCGACTGACAGCTTCAATCAAAAGAAAGTATATGATGAATTTGTGAATCAGATGACGAAAAAACAGGAACGAATCGAGCAATTAATGAAGAATATTCAGCGTTGGAGTGAAGAATTACAGAATGAAATTCCTCCACCAATTCCTGCTCGTCCTCAGAATCCCGTTCAACTGGAACGTCAAGAAGTTCTCAATACTCCACATGAGCCATTGGGGCCAAATTACGCATATTATTTCGAGGACTGAAGTTTCCTTTCTTTTTGTATTTTGATCTCTTATTTTTGTTGTTCACCCCCTCCAATTTGCACTGAAACAGAGTTTTTTTCTTATATAGCTACCCCTCACACACTTTTTTCTCAACTAATAAACTTGATAGGGTGAACTAATTCAGATGTTTCGACAATCTTTTTTTTTCGAAAAAAAGAGATGAATCGTTGGCCAATCTTGGCGTTGGTCGACTTGGCGTTGGTCGACAGTGCCAACACATCACATAAATTAACATTTAGTTATCATCAAAGCCACATCCATTTTATCATTTCAACGATTCATTTCTCTATCAATTATGAAACTGCTTCTCGTCGTTTTCCTTTTCTCCACAGTTATTCCAACTGCTCTCACTGCTCCAGCATTCTTGGAATCGCTCTGCTTGAAATGCAATACAACAATTGAAATGCTCCTTCCACCCAAGATTGACACGTTTTACACTCTTTCGGATTTGGCTATCAAGGTAGATTAATCAAGAATAGAGGATCAGAATTCAGAATGCGAGAACTCTTAATTTTCAGAATTTCTGCACAAAGATAAGTGATAGCCTGGAGGAGACATGCTATTCGGTGATAAACATTCCACTTCGTATTCAATACAATGTCATTTGGACTCTTGTCAGCCCATTCAGAGAATTGATTTGTATGCCTTTCTGCATTTTCCAATGATTTTTTTTGTTTTCGGTGGTTTTGGGGTTTTTTAATGAAGTTGTCACTTTGTTGAATAAGGGATTTCGGGAAAAAACGAAATGAAAAAAGCGGAAATGTGTACATGTATATCAACGAGATCAAACGAATAAAAGGAGAAAAATGTAGTAGATGAAGTCCGGATTAAGTGTAAAAAAATGTATTGTAAATACAATAAAATTCCGTTTCTTCGAAGAATTCTGAAGGATTATGAACACAAAATTTTAGAAAAAAAACGTATTATTATTACGAAATTACCAAATTGAGAGAACATTGAAGAAATAAAATTCCAAAGCATATGAGAGCACCGAGAATACTTTACGCTGCTTACCTTCTATTCTGCTGACTGAGTATCAAACGTAAAAATAAAAAAGAGCTATTATTAACTCACGATCAAGAGCATGAGTACGTGAGACTCCGCTAAAAGACGCAGAGAAATTTCAGAAATTGTCAAGTAAAGTGGAAGTGTGTCTTGTATTTACATGGCTCAGTATTCTGATTGAAGTAACATTTTTCAACGAAAAACAACGTGTACGATTTCGTAAAATTATTATCTCGTAGGAAATTTTGGGGTCAAGTTGAAATGGATATGGAGTTCCGTTATGATCAAGATAATGATCTAGAAGCTTTTTGGTGTAAAGGATAAATATTGCTAAGAATGTTATCAAGATTTCATAAATTGATAACGCTTATCTCTCTAATTGAGATTGGCTACTCGAAAGTTTCAACAAAGAAACGCAGAGAAAGAATGATTGAATAACAGTCTGCACACTTTCTAAAGAAAAAAAAACAATTCCACTTTAAAATCTATTTTTTCTTTTTCTTTCGATCCCTCTTTTTCTTCGTGTCATATTCGAAAATGAACATTGTCAAACAAACAATTACACATTGACTCTCTCCTTTCTTCTTCTTTTTCTTCTTCTTTCACTCTTCTTCTCCTACTTTTTATGATTTAATGCATGGGAAAAAGTACCGTAACCCTATTAGCATCCCCTCTTTTTCTTCTATATACTTCTCATAAAATAAGAGTAAATACAATGCGTTGTTCTATACTAAAATTGGCATCGAGCCAAACTTTTCATCTCTAATTCTCCGTCTCGTTTTCTCTCCTTTTCATTAGATCTCATTTTGATCGAAAATGTCAATTTTTTCCTCAAACATGCTATTCATTTTCGTTTATTTGAATTTGGAAGGAGAATTTCTTCCCGAATATTCGTTGTTTGACTGAAAATTCTTAAAATAGAAAAACAAATTTCAATCAGAGTTTGGTACGGTGCCAAAAAATTTCTAATAATTTTTTTTAAGTTTTGGATATTTCTTCTAAACCCTTAAAATTGGATTTTCTTAAAACTTGGAGTCATAATTTTCAGTCAAATTTCCAATAATTTGGCACCAACAACTTCCTATTTTCTATTCCGAAAACTCCCGAAAAGCAGCTTCCATATACCCTCTTAATTGTCGTATTACATAACCTTTTCGGTAGTTATTATCTTCGAGCACACTTCTAGAACAATCAGTTTTAGTATGAGGATACCGTGGCACTGTGCCAAGAAGAGAAGCGATAAATTGATGCAAAATGGTGCCAACAATTGTATATTAACAGTGTCAGGTGATATTAGTTTACGAGTGGGGCGCCACTAGCGAAGTGGGAGTATCGTTCGCATACATAACCGTGATGTGTCTAACACACACTGTTCAAATCGTCACTTTTCTGGAAAACTCCCAAGAGCAAGTTTTTCTAGGGGACCTCCTGGCTTCATCCGGGTAGGTGGTCCCACAGATTTCATAGACTACGCCATGCAGTGATCCCACAGTAACTAGGTGGTCAGAATAGTCCCATGATAAACCATGCGACCTAGATGATTCCTGAACAGTGTTACCACTCCCTTATCATCTTGCTTTTTTGCTCAATTTTTTGGGACCACCTAGCTCGGAAAGTGCTGAATTCTAAACATGACGTCGGCCAAGTACCAGAAGTCGGCGGAATTCCGTTTCCGAGTGTCTTCAAATTTCCGCCTTTCCAGATCATTCTTCCAAGAACCTCCTCCACAAGAGAACAATGTCCTCGACTCCAAGTTCCCCCTTTTCCTTCTTCCATTCTCAATTCAATTTCTCTGTTTTTCCCCCCGCATAATTCATAAGCCATAAACACCTTCTCTCTCTCTCTTTTTCTCTCTCTTTTTTACTTCTTCAACACCTCTCTCTTCCCCTTTCGCTTGTCGTCCTCCGTTTGCCCCTTTTTGCTGCTTTCCACTCACAACACTCACGCAGCCTCCGAAAAAAAGCTCACACGCACTGGCACATACACTCATACGGACACACACACATCTGCATATACTCCTTTGATTAAAAAGGCGACTGAAGAAGAAGAAGAAGGCGCCTCGCTCTTTCTTTTTCATATATGGATGGCTCTCGTTCTCTCATTTCTCTCTTAGATATATAGCTGAATGTATATTCAAAAGAGCTCGTCTCTCTCTCTCTCTTTGCCTCGCCTCATCCATTCCACATCCATCCAACAAGACGACTCTAACAAATATTTTCTCGTTTTTGGTGTGATGTCGGTGTGCGGCGGGGCGAGGCGAAGAAAGAATCATGTTCTTTTTCTAAGAAGAGGAATCGGGAGAAAGGAAGAGAGAGAGGAGCCGTCTTTTTTTGGGATTGTTGTTCTTTTAGGTGTTGGAGGGATGGAAAGGGGTGCAAGGGGTGCAAGTACCTAGGATAGCTAGGGCCAGGAAGTCAAGAGCTTG
Organism: Caenorhabditis wallacei; assembly: GCA_963932035.1. Classification (NCBI taxonomy): domain Eukaryota; kingdom Metazoa; phylum Nematoda; class Chromadorea; order Rhabditida; family Rhabditidae; genus Caenorhabditis; species Caenorhabditis wallacei. The sequence goes on from OZ009935.1 coordinate 3,560,672, forward strand.
GGGACAGTTATAGTGGCTAGGACGATCTGGAAAAGATCCACTGGACAATGTGTTGGGCGAGAGTTGTTAGAGTCAGTGGTTGTGAACGCACGGAAGCTGTAAGGAAGCGACTAAAACATGTTAGCGTTAGCGATGCAAGCTTATGTTGCATTTGTAGCGAGCGAGAGGTGTGATAGTTAACGTGTTGGCGAAAGTTGGGAGGACCGCCAAGGGTGCCTGATAAAGCTGCAGATGCGTACCGAGTTAGCATGAAGTCTATGGCGCAAGGGCACAGTACCCCCGGAGCTGTTTTAGATTGGCCCCAATCTGCGAAGAGACTAAATTGTCCTGAGCAAGACGGGAAGTCAATCTAAGATCCAAGGTAACTTCGACGACTTTACTCGAAGTCAGGCTGTGCTTTGGCTATTGTGTAGCCCTTCCGTTCGGCTAAAACTACCGTATGCATTTGCTAATTGGATCTTATTACTGAAATACGCCCAGTCCCGAACTCTTCCCCCAATCTTCAATTTCCTATGCTCATACAAAGCTTTTGTTAGTATCCTTTCCCTTCATCTCCCCTCTCACCTACCGTATAACCCTATCCATTTCCGGCCTCTCCCCTCCCCATCTTTCTTACTCCAACCACTCAATCTCAGACTCTTTCATTAATAACATGGTACAAAAACCGGACATTTCCATCTGTTGCCCATCTCGTTTTCTTCTTTTCTTCACCACTCCCTTTCTGTCGGTTGCAAAAAGAAGACAAATTTGCAAAAAAAAGATGCACACTCTCTTCTTTTTCGGGGGGTGAAGAAAGACATGCTGTTCTTTTTTGGGAGGGAAAGGACGGGGAGCCATGTTGATGATTTATTCTTAGTGCTCGACGCTTTTGGAAGGCCTTGATTTGGATGAGAAAGGAGATTCAAAAGTATAAAGTAGACAGTGTGTCAAGTAGCAGTACTTGAACTTCTGAGCAGGTCTAGAGCCAAAAATAGCAAAATTAAAAAATGCTTTTTGGTCCCAATAGCGAAATTTTCTGAAATCGACTTCTTCTAGTTTCGATTTTATTCATTTTTGAAAAATTGCGCATTCCCTTTTGTTAACAAGCGACCCGTGAGGTAGAAACTCTTTGCACCCTCCCGGTGTGCCCTGACTCGTCGCACTCAAATCTTCAATCGCGTCTATCTCAGTCAATAAAAGAGATAACTAAAAGCTGTCAACAGAGAAAATGTAGCTAAAAATAAGCTAAACAAGTCCATAGTTGAAAACTTTTTTGTATCTCTTCTCTGAACCGAGATATTTCTATTGTAACAAAATGTGTTCCTGAACTCTAGTTCTAATGCAGCGGTAGATGAATTGACGCTAGCAGAAAGGGACCCTGCTCTTCTAAAATAGGGTGTTTGTCACTGAATTAATGTGAAAACTGAGGAACGGAATCGGTACAAGTTGATATCAGGGTTGAGCGGAATTCCGTGCTCCCGCTTACCGCTATCCTCCACTTTCACCAGCGTGGCTTTAATAAGTTAATTTTTGCTTCCGCGTTCCGCATTCCGCTAAATCGCCGATTCTATCCGTTTCCGGGTTCCGCTTTCCGCGATCTGAAAAGTTTTTCCCACAAAAATCGTCACGCGCTGTTTTATCACCCGCTCACCGCTCTATTTTTATCTGTACACTTGTCACAATCGCTTATTCTTGCAAACCAACGTGATCACTTTACGTATGTAACTTGAAAATCTTGAACGTTCACCCTATACGAATTACGTCTTTTCGATTGACGTCACACATCTCCATCTACCGTATGAATCTGAATCCCTCCTCTCTCTTTCTCCTCTTCATTGCTCTCTATACACTTTCACTAATCTCTATACTATTTCTTCAACTACATTTCCAAATCATAATCCATCTCGCTTCTTTTCTTTCTCTCTTCAAAAAACTCCACCCACTTTCCTCTCTCTTCAACAACACCTGGCTCCGCCCATTCGATCTCGCCCTTCTTTCATTTCATTTCAGAAACAAAACCGCCAGCTTCTCTGGCTGCGCTTGCCCTCTTCTTCTCTTTTTCTTGTGATACTTGATGTTGCTATGGTTATATTTAATATCTTTTTCTCTCTTCTCTCTTCTATAAACTTCTTCTTCTTCCTTTTCTCTTTCTCCATGAGACACGAGTCAGAGAGATAGAGACTCTCAAGTTGGTAGAAAGAGAAGAAGAAGGAGAAGAAGAAGGAGATGTGTGTTGTGTTGGTGAGTTGTTGAGAGGAGCCACAAGAGAGCATTGATTTCTCATTTTCTCCTCTTCCTTTTTTTCAGCGCCTCTTTTCTTCTTGCTGTTCTAAACATGGATATCCTTTTCTTTAATTGCCTTTGTTTATTTTTGACTCATTCCTTTAATTGGTTTTGTTAGCAGTTTGTTGAAAGTTGCCTTTTTTCTCTTCTTGTTTTTTGAGTTCCGTATTTTCATACTCTTATATGATTTTGCTCATTGAATGTTCAAATATTAGTTTTAGCTCACATCATCAGTTGATTTAGTTCGTTTCTTATATGAATTACAGTACACAGGCAAGTGACTTAGACTAGGCTCTTCTGTGCTCTATTGTACTTTTCCCTTTCCCTTCCTAGCCTAACTCTCCGCTCTGTTCGCGCGGTGTCGTGGTATTCTTTGGACGATAGCCATGTCGGCTTAGAGCATCCTCATATGCCTATCTTGTTAAATCGTCATCTTAGACATCTTCTTATTCATATTGACATCTCCCTCCTCGCGTTCCGTGGCTCCTGGCTCCCGCTACCTGTCACAACGTATCTTGAGATTACGAGTTTCCCTTCCGACCAATGTCATTGAACCTTCACTTAGCTGCTCCACCTCTCTCCTATCAGATCACACTTTTTTCCGCGGCCTATTTCGGCTCCCTGTTCACGCATTTAATAGCCCCGATGGTGCCTACAGTATTCTGCGTACTTCAAAACTTGTTGAATGTGTTAGTGACCCTTACCAGTTGAACTTAGTTGATACAGCTGTTTTGTTCGTCATTCACCCCTTCCACCTGGAGTCTTCGACGACCCTTTGTCTGCTCTCTGTCAACTCTTTTTTTCGAAAATTGTACATCTGTCGACTATGATTCAACCCCTGTTCATCTCTCTCTCTCTTTGTACTTACCCTTTCCAACCCTCCTCTTATTCATCCTCCCCTTCCTTCCGTTTCCCATTTCCCTAATTGATGGTGTTACCTCCTAGGGGAGGATAGATTCTTGTTACCATGCCGACCAGCCTCCCCCTTTCTATTTTGGGAAGGATTAATCATAGAAGCAAGCGGAGAGTTAATTAAAAAGGAAAGAGAGAGAGAGAGAGAGAGAGAGAGAGAGAGAGAGAGAGAGAGAGAGAGAAAGAGAGAGAGAAAAGGATATGGGTTCGATCATGAGTGAAATCTAAGAAGGAGATTAGGGATATGTGTGCACGAATATGATCTATGATGAGAGGGGAGGCTCAATGAGCATTGGATGTGTTAGGGAAATTGGTAGGTAGAGTAGGTGGGTTCATAGTAGAGATTGAATGGAGGGGAGTAGGCGAGGCCTTTGCCTAGTGGTTGGATTACGGTAGCATATAGTTTTATCTTATCTCGGCTAGGACCACCTGGCTCTCTGGAGCTTCCCAACCTCATATTACTCTGAATACTCTTCGTTTTTCAAACTTCCTTCTCTTTCTTCTTATTCCACTTTCATACCATCCTCATTTCAGGAAGCCTCTGGTCTTCATTCAAAACTTGGATAACAATGAACCCATCTACGGATGAACAATCAACTGAACGGGACAAAAAGGACTATCTCCCAGTCTACAACAGTGCCACCGGTCAAATTCTCTACTGTAAGAAGAATACTGAAACCAACAAGTACGAGGTGGTGACCACTGCCAATCCAACTCCAAAAGTGGTCAATCTGATGCCTAAGTTCTCGAGAGTTTGCACGACCACTTTCGAAGTGATCATCTATGCAGTCGACCCAACTAACAACACATGGGGAAAGTACATCTTCAAGAACAACGAATTCGTCTCTCCACCAGATTGCCTCTGTGATTCTTGTAAAATCGTGATCAATAAGATGAGAGACGAGCCTGCAAACTTCTTTTCGCAAGACAGCACTTCATGGATTCTCATTTCAATTGAATGGCTTGGGTGTCATATGAGAGGAAAGAATCTGACTTATGTCAGCGTTGCGACTGGAGTCATCGGAACATATCGATCGGTTCAGAATGGAATGATCTTGGAAAATGAGAATCATCTCGTTCGTATGCTTCCAGTCAAAGGGGTTGCTGATTACATGGATCATCAATTCGTCAACTGGAAATTCTGTGGTCACATTCAACAGAATATTTATATTTGTAAGAAGGAAGGAGTGATTGAGTTTGTGACTTTTAACAAGATGACACATCAATTCGAGATCATTCAATGTGATTGCTCATTGGATGCTAACAAAGCAATCAAATACAAAGATGAAAAGATGCGGCTTATCGAGGTGTTTAGCACAACTCGCCTCACAAAATACATTGGAATATTTGTCTCAAAGAGAGGAAAATTGTTATGGAAAGAGTATTCAATCCCTCAAAACAAATGGGTTTTGGGATCCGAAAGAGTCGTAGACTGTCGTGAAATGACAACCGAAAGTCTTCTACTCCGTTATCATTTTGATCCAGTCAGCCGTAATCCAGCACACGATCTCTTCCAAACAACTCTCTCCAAATTCGTTTTCATGGAGACGTCTGCATTCGGTTTCGTGTACTGGATGTTGGATGAAAAGGATAATCTCAAATCTTATAAATGGGATATGAATGGGGTATTCCATGAAGTCAGCGAGATTCATCTCTTCCAATTCCGTATGGAGCATCGAGCAGTTACTGATTCAAAGTGTAAGTGACTAAAGGTTGTCAATAGAGCGCAAATGCATTCTTTTTCAGATGTCGCTCCAAAGTCCCTCACCGAATGTTACAAACAATTCAATTCTCATGTCTGCGATAAATGCAAGGGCAATATCAGATTGGTTTATCCAGAATACCCAGGACATTCTGAGAAATGTAAGGGGTCAAAGAAAATATTATTTTAAAAGTAACTTCTGATTTCAGTAGCCAAGGATCCACAGTCTCTTCCACCTTTGATCGATAGTTCAAGACTTGGCACCATTCAAGCCCCCGCATTCGCTAATGCAGGATCCACCGGAAGAAATATGTCTCCACCAGACTTCCCGGCACCTCCACCACCAACACAATCAACATCTCTTAATCCTAAGAACAGATTCGAAATGCCTGCTTCCATGTCGGCCTTCTTCCAAAATCGTAGGGTGCCCTTCTATTAGAGAATTCCAAAATATTATTTTTCAGATACTTCATCTGTCGCGAATCCCATGAGCAGTTATCCCAGTCAACCACTTTATCAGAATTCGTTACCAACGGCTCCTCTCAATAATAATTTATCCATGGATTCTATGGGAGGCTTGGGAGCTCTGGGATCTTTGGGAGGATCCATGGGACTTACAGGATCCATGGGAGGAACTATTGGAGCGTCCATGGGATCAATGGGAACATCATACTGCAATCCCCTCTACAATCCAGGTCCTACAATCCCCAACACTCCAATGGTCACCTATCAATCACAAGTTCAAAAACCAAACGACTGCCATCAACTCCAAGATTTATCGAAATACTATCAGAATGCACCGAATCTCGCTGATGCCTACCAGTCGCTTGTCAATCAATGTACGTTCTGCGTCTCCTCCCCCATCTTAGTCTATAATTTTCAGACATGAAGCCGGTTGCTCAACCACAACCGACTATCCAATCAATTGTCCAACAACAACAACAACAACTACTACTACTACAACAACTACAACAACAAGAACAACAACTACAACAACTACAACTACAACTACAACAACAACAACAGCAACAAGAGCAACTACAACAGCAACAACAACAACTACTACAACAACTACTACAACAGCAACAACAACAAGAACAACAAGAACAAAACGAGGCGATTTCGAGTTACATTCAAAATATGCAACCGAGTTTTATTCAATTGCTTCAGAGTTACAAAAGATATAGTAAGAGTTGTAAAGCCAAATGTCAGTTTTTAATGAAATATATGTTTCAGGCGATTCAATGGCGAACAAACCAGCTAATCCCGTCTCTTTGAATCAAGGCGCTCCGTCGAATCAAGCTGGCGATGTCAGTCTTCCCACGAATGAGGGAAACAATGCGAAGATGGATTCAGTTGCGCCAGAGGGTAAGTTAACGATAGTTATTGTAGTAGGGACCCTGCCGTGCCGAAGACGTGCCTCCCTTCAGGTTAAAGATTTTTAGACGAGAAAAAAATTTATAAATTTCAAGTTTTAGCAAGTTTTGCCCCCCGCCCGTTTTAGCCCATATCCTATACTAAATCCCAATTCTTTCAGTTCCAAAGCTAACTGACGCCAAAAAACTCGGTGAGGCGTTTGCATCGTTCAGAAAAGTTGAAGAGCAATTGACAGCAGCTGATAGAGAATTAAGTGATGGAGGAGAAGAATTTGATTTATCAGATGAGGAAGAAGAAGAGGGATCACTTGCTGATGAAGATGAAGCTGCTCTCAAGACTCTTCTGGAATCTCTTCAGAATCGTCTTAACATGGAAATTGATGAATTGGATATGACCACTGACTAGATTTCTCTCTCTCTCTCTCTCTCTCTCTCTCTCTCTCTCTCTCTCTCTCTCTCTCTCTCTCTCTTTCCTTCTCTTTCTCTTTTTTCTTTCTTTTTTTTCGCCACCCTGTATTTCAGAAGACTCTACGGAGTTGTTTCATCCCTCTTGTATTCTTATTCTATTGATATATCCTATTTATCCTCTCATTTAATCATTGAATCACCTTAAAAGGTAACTCTGACCTCAGGAAGACTCTGCGGAGCCGTTTCCACCCAATCTCGCATTCCATCGGAGTCACTTCTCTTATCCTTTCTCAAATTTATTATTCACCTATCAAAGGTAATGTTCTGACCTCAGGAAGACTCTGCGGAGTTGTTTCCACCCGAAAACTGCATTTTATCGGAGACTCATTTATAGTAATCCCTTTTTCCTACAGTAACCTAAGCATAATACTCATCCCCCAAGTTCCGAAAGTAACCCTCCTCATCTACAGTAACCCTAATATCTTTTTGAAGGTTTTGCATCTAATAACCCTCTTGCCTACAGTAACCCCTTCATCCTACTTCTATTCCATGTCCCTACAGCAACCCTTGTCACCTACAGTAATCCCAATATCTTACTGTATCTAATACCCCTACAGTAACCCATCCCAAAACTCGTACAGAGTCCATTCACGTCACAAAGTTCGCATTCCATTAGGAAGACTCTACGGAGTCGTTTCCACCCAATCTGAATTATATCGGAGAACCATTCCTACAGTAATCCTTATCCGGAATTGGTTAACTCTCATCTACAGTAACCCCAATACCTATCACTACCCCTTCAAAATCTCTTCTTTTCTACAGTAACCCCCTCTCCTCCCCATTTATCAACCACTGTTATTCTAACACAGTGACTACATAACCCTAAGCTACAGTCACCCCAAAAAACACCAAAGCAACTCTCTGCCTAACCCAACTGGACTGCATCTTGCCATCTGGTCCGTAACTCCGCCGTACATTCTAAGAAAATTGGCTGGCACTAACTTTCAACCCAAATGTGTTTTACCCGTTAAAGTAAAAACCCCAAATTTTACCATTTCAATTGTCATCTCTTTTTATCACCGTTCTTGATAATTATCATTTATCGCTTAACCCATCGATATTTCTTAATCAACTATACAATAATTTCGTTTCTCATAATCCTCCCCTCTACCATTTCAATGTCACCCTCTTTTCTCTTTTTTTCTACCACATTCTCCCCATAGAAATACCATTTCCAAGTCACCATTCCCCCCATTCAATTCCCAATATCCCCGTTTCCACTGTGACTACTCCCCGTAGACCTGTTAGCGCCATATCCCAGCTTCCCCAACACAAAAAAAAAATTCAAAAAACCCCCAGTTCTAAATCATTTGCTGTCCGCTTCCAGCCTCTCTCGCTTTCGCTCCGCCCTCTTCTCCCCTTCTTTCTCTCTCTCTCTCTCTCTCTCTCTCTCTCTCTCTCTCTTCGTCCCCCCGCCTCTTTTCGCTTGTACTTTTATTTGCAATGAAGCTTTTTCAAACTGGGAAACCATCCCCTTCACCGAAGGGAGCACGTTTTCTATCGTCTTTTTTTGTTTAAGAGTTCTTATCTCTAAGAAAATATCTGACTCTGCTAGTCGTTCCAGTTCTAGGCCTAATCCCTTAATTTCAGCTAGCCCCGTAGCAAAAAGCCAACTGAAAACAACAATGAGCGAGGTCGTCGACGTTCCGGATGATTCGCCACCAAAGTCTCCAGAAGTGGAGTGCCCATACAGTGAGGGTAAGTTGATGATGATTAGGACCTTATAGTAATAAAGAATGATTACAGAGGGCTCATCGGAGAAGACGATGGAGACCAGAAAGAGATCCGCCGATGAGGAGGAGGACAAGGAGGCCGGAGGTGACACTGAAGAGAGTGAGTTTTCTTTATTTTGAAGTGCCGGTTAATTAGGGGGTTACCCGAAACCTTGGCTTGTCCCGGATAGGCTCGTGACAAAAAGGAGTAAGGTCGGATTTTGAGGGGTACTGTAGAAAGAATTTTTGATAAGCTGACTGAACTCTAGCGGAGACAGGGGAACTTCCGCCACTAGGGGTGCCGCAATAATAGTGTATATCCTTAAATTTACAGTCATCGCGCCAAAGAAGACCAAACTCGACGAGACCGAAGTCGAACAAGTCGTCGATGAGCAAGACAACGGAGAGGTGATCGTTGTCGAGGAGCCAGTCGAGGTCGCCGCTCAAGATGATGAGAAGTCGGCTGAGGAGCCAAAGGAGGATGAGGAGAACGAGGAGAACGATGAGGAAGAGGAGGAGAATGGAGCCGAGGAGGAGCAGGATGAGGAATAGATTCTGGTCTATTCTAGGATCTCTCTCTCTCTCTCTCTCTCTCTCTCTCTCTCTCTTTCTCTCTCTCTCTTTCTCTCTCTCTCTCTCTCTCTCTCTATCTCTGTTTTATCCTATTATTCTAATCCCATTAATCTTTCCTAATCTCTGAATCTCACATCTGTATTTTGAATTGACATTGGTTACGGTATCAGTTTCTCAGTTTTCGAATTGAATGTCTGTTCCATACCCTTGTCTCTTCTTCTATCTCTCTCCCTCTCCCACTCTCTCTCTCTCTCTCTTGGACATTTTCTGGAAATTCTGAAATCTCCACCCTTCAGTAGAACCCTTATGTCATCTAAAATTGCCTTGTATTGTATCGAATCCAATTTTTCAGAAGACGTTAATTCTATTCTAGATCTTGTCCTCCCCAAAGATTCAAATCTCGTGAAATCCGAACGAAATATATCGGAGTTGTTCGGTGGAGCGCATTTGAAACCTCTTTTTTTTCTTCCCCACTGTCGATTCTTTTTTTGGTTTTTTTGGAGCAAAAATAAATGTATTTGATCGGCAATCTTTTCGAAAGTTTCTCTGCAAAAGAAAAGAAGAATATGGAGGTATTCTCAGATCATTTGACAAGGGAAAGAAGAAGAAATCGGCATCATCAAAAATGGAGGATACTGTAGAAAACAAACACTTCGATCGAATGGTTATAAAACTCGTGGACGCTGCGCCGATACATCTTTTCTCTTTCGCTTCGCTTTTGATGTATGTATGTGCATATTCGAAACTGTTACGATTTCTCTGCGTCTCTTCTGATCTATATCTTTATCATCAGAATAAAAAAACACCTTTCTCTCTCAAATGGCCTTCAATTGTTCTCTTTCTAATGATTCAGGATAGTTTTTGAATATTGGACTTTGGACTTTAATGTGAGATTTGAATAGGAAAAATGGAGGGGAGTGAAGTTTCTGCTAATTATATGTAATAGTATTACTGTAGTCAGGGATAAAGAGAGCTACGGTAAGGGTGAGAAAGCTACATTAAATTATATAATTGAGTAAGATACTATATTAGGTAGGTTACTGTAGATCGGAAATGTCAAAATGGAAAATTAATTTAATTATCCAATTTGTCATAATTGTAAAGTGTCTTACCGTATAACGGTAGACCACAAATTGGCACATTATCCAACTAAAGTGCTAATTGAAATCGGTATTCAGTCTGTCCCTCCCCAAATTACAGTAGCCCTCCCTCCCAACAATATCCCAATACTATTCTCTTCATCCCAGGGTGCAACCCTCTCACTAGAATTCTCCCTACTCCCCGTCGTTCCTCCTTCGAACCGTTGCGCACCGTCCAATTCCTCACTTCTCCTCACTGCCTGATGTGTGTGTGCATATTCGAAACTGTTACGATTTCTCTGCGTCTCTTGATACATATCTCTTTATCTTCAAAAGAAAAAAAAACAACTCTCCCTTTCAAATGACCTTCCATTGTTCTTTTTCTAATAATGAGTCTGGATATTGGTTGTGAAATTTTGAATATTGAACTTTGATCTTTAATAAAGGATTTTGAAAAAAAAAACATTTCCAAAGCTAAATTAGTTTCCGTTCATTCTAATATTGGAGCTTTAGTATACAGTCCTGTAGGCCGTTATGTGTATTAGGTAGGTTACTGTACATCGGGACTGCCTAATGGAACCTTTATTCGATTATCCAATTTACTCATAATTTTTAAGAGCCTTACCGTACCGTAACAAAATAGGTCACAAATCGGCACATTATGCAATTAAACTACAAATTAGTACGGGGGTTCAGTCTGTTCCTCCCCAAATTACAGTAATCCTTCCAACAGCGTTGCCCAGATCACTCTCTTCATCTGGGACGCACCCATCGTCCTTTCCTTCCTCTCCTATTCAAATCGTGGCGCACCGTCCGTCCCCCATTTCTCCTCACTTCCTGATGTGTGTGTGCATATTCAAAACTGTTACGATTTCTCTGCGTCTCTTGATACATATCTCTTTATCTTCAAAAGAAAAAAAAAACAACTTTCCCTTTCAAATGACCTTCCATTGTTCTCTTGCTTATGAGTTTGGATTGTGGTATTACATTTTGAATATTGGACTTTGAACTTTACTAATGATTTTAAAGATTCGCCAATGATAAGATTCTAATCTCGCCGTACATTTCGTTAAGAAAGCCGCAACTTATGATTGAAACATCCTCCGAATTTCTTATCTTAGAATAATATCAGTTAGGTCAAAGTCAATGTAGTGAAAGCCAAGCTACTCCTGGTTGACCCGACAGGCAGTAGAAATTTCTTCATCAAGAATAAGTAACCTACCGTAATCTTCAACCAGACTCCTCCTCCCCGCCCCTTTTTCAGTGCCTCTCTCCCCTTCTCCGTTTCGAAACGTGGCGCGCCGCCTATCGATTGCCTGTTTTTCTTCGTCTCTCTCTCTCACTTCTGACACTATTCCTTTTTGTGCTTATTTTCGAAACTCTTCGAATTCTTCAATCTCAATTCACTTTTCTAAATTCTTATTTACAATTCCATCTATCTTCTTCTCCAAATTTCCAGATGTCCGTTCTTGATCCAATGGGTCTAACACTCAAATACTGTAACACAAATCAAATTGAAGTGATTTGTGTCGAACGTCAAAACAATCAACATTTCTGTTATTATTTCGACCTGGAAGCTAAACGTTTCCTTCCACTGAAATGTGCTCAATGTCAACCAATTGTCACTGAAAGACATCTTCTTCCATTGTATTCTGAATGGAATGACAAAATCAAAGATCATGTAATCCACGTGAACAATCTGTTGACTGCTAAAATAGAACAATACATCTACTGTCGTGGAACTGGAGGATTCATTGAAGTCAACATCTCCGAATTCAATAATTCCATCCCTGTTTCAACGATGTCTTCCGAGATTTGTCGATACCCAAAAACCAATGATTATCAAGAGGTTATTATCAAAAGTTCTCACAAGAATCGGAATATTCGAAAGTGGAAATATTCAGAAAAAGATAAGAAATTCTATGAATTGGGACAAGTTTATGTAAGAACTTTGGATATTCAAGAATTGGAAAAAGGAAAGAAACGAGTGTTCCCAGAAGGAATCGATGAATATAAATTTGATAATTGTCCTCATAAGAAGATGAATTACGTCGAATTCGTTTTCAAAAATCAAACGCTCATTTATTATTGGGATCAACTTCTCAGAAAATTTAAAAAATTCAAATGCTCGAAATGCTTTCGAACATTTCCAGAAGAGCATTTTTCTCTATTTTGTGCTCAACACTATCCACCAACCAATGAAGTCATCTTCACTCTCGTCAATATAATTCATTGTCATATTCAGAATTTCATTTTCAATCCGAAAACCTGTGGATTTGAGCAAGTTGGTTATGGAGAGCTTTCAGCCGAACTAGCAGATCCAGATACGACTTGTGTTGAACTCGTCGATGAAAGTGGAGGCGTGTTTTTTATAACGGTTGATGCAGAATTTCAACTACATAAATATCGAAAGCATCCGTCTGGACATGTTCAATCTCTCCCGTCGGTTCCAGTTAAAATGCTGAAAATTTTCCCTGAAGAAGGTAAGGTTTTGAGGGAAGATGTACATGAAGAAAGAATGATCTGAATTTTTCAGAAGAAGAAAAAGCAGAACCGAAGGAAGATTCGACTAGTACCGTCGTCAATGAAGCTCAAAAAGAAGCAGATACTCCAAAAATGCAAGAAGTTACAGGTAATTTTTGAGAGCCTTTTTGGAAATTTAAAAAAGAAATATCGGACATTAGTAAACACAAAAATGCAGCTTGGCTCGAGTTTTTGAAATGTCCACATCTGAAAAATTAGCCCTCTCCCTAGTAATATCTCATGGATTCGATAAGCTCAATTCTCCTATCGGAAATAGATTATTTGTTGGATGGGAGATTTCTTGGACCTTATAAAAAGGTACCACGTGCCGAACCGTGCCGTCCGAAATGAGTCATAGATGTAATTTAAGCTAAGCTGAATTTCAGAAGAATCCAAAGAGGAGCCCGTTTCAAGTGAGAATTCGACTATTGTCATTATCGATCAACAGGCGCCACGAGAGGATCAAGATGCTCCAGCAAGTCCTGTAACTGAAATGAATCGTAATTTTTTTGATTTTTTATGAACTGAAAATTATTGGGTTTCTCATTGCGTGCCGACCCGTGCCGCCTCGGTTCCATGACCTCAAGGGTAACACCTACTTAGCCAAAGTTAAATATTTCATTTTTCCATACAAGTTGGCTAACTATTTTTTGCTATTTACCATGGCCAACCCATGATCATTTATCGTTTCAAAACTAAAAACTTCCAGCAGCTGATACAGCATGGCTTGCGGCTCAACTCAAAAATCTTTTCGGAAGAGATGTACCAGGTGTGTTATCCATTCTCCCTCCATCTCATTATTCTAATCTTTCAGTTTCTCAACAGAACAACAAATGAAGAGACGCAGTATCCATGAGAGAGCATTCTAAAAGAAGGAATGTATACCCACTAATTATTTGTTTTATCCTTTCCCACATACATTTCGAGAGGGGAAGGTTGTCATTGACAACCGACTTACTCTTCCCAAATTTTGCTTTATTTCAAAGTAAAAGTAGTACATGTTGTAATAAAACGAAAAGATTGTTGATTTTTCTTTTATGTTAACTTCCACTGTTCGTCACAGTTGATATCTAAAATTTTATTTTTTTTTTACTTTATCATCGCTTATTCTATTTCTTGCCTCGTTTTTTAATCTTCTACTTCCATCTACTTTTCTTGGAATAATGATTTTTTTCCGTCTAAACTTTAAATCCGAAATTTCTCGAACTACCGTAATCCTATTTTCGAAATCATTCATTTTCAAACAAAAAATCCTTGTCTCTCTCTCTCTCTCTCTCTCTCTCTCTCTCTCTCTCTCTCTCTCTCTCTCTCTCTCTCTCTCTCTCTCTCTCTCTCTCTCTCTCTCTCTCTCTCTCCAATCTCTCATCCCATGATATCATTTTTTTTCACAAGCCCCGCCCATTTTATCGTACTCTTTTTCTCAAGACACTATTCTTGCATAATCGTTCTGCGTCTCTCTTTTTGTTCTATTGACTTTTAGAACAATCGAAAAGTTGACTCATTTTTTTTCTTCTTCTTTTTAAAAACATTTATTCTATTGGTCGGTTCAGCCCATGTGACTTCTCCTCATATTCGTTTTCTCCTATTTTTTAAGAAATTCTCGAGCTAAAATTTTTGAAACCACTTAATGTTTCTCCTTGTGCGATTCCCTTTTTTTCCTTAATCCATAAAATAATTTCAGGGTAAATGGCACAAAACCCCATGAATCCGGAAGGCTTAGTCTTCAACATCTGCCATTGCAAACAAGTGAAATTAATTGGTATTCCTCGTTTCGTCAATACCTACGACTTCTATTATTTCGATGTGAACACGTGTCAATTCGAACGACTGAAATGTGTGCAATGCCAGCAATATACCAACGAGAATCATCTATATCCATTGTATTCGGAATGGAATGATACAAACAAGATGTTCATTTTTCATATGGAAAACCATTTGACTGCTCAAAAAGAACAATATTATTATTGTCATGGAACAAATGGATTCATTGAGATTCAACCACTGGTTCAATTCGATCCGACCAAAGTGATTCCGTCAACGAATAATAAAATTTGTATTCTTCCGGCGGTTCGAAACTTTCCCGAGATATCAATCGAAAGAAGAATTCAAGGTGGATACGTTCAGAAGACTCGCTATTCTCCTGAATTGAAAAATCATATTCTGATTGCACCGACTTATGTGAGATCATTGTTGATTCAAGATTTGGAGAAAGACAGCCATGGATTCATTCAACAAGGCGCCCGTGAATACCATTTTTGCTCAACTATCAATCCGAAAACTCAACGTCCCGTCTCAGTCATCGGATTCTCTTTCAGGGGAAGACCATGGAATTTCATTTATAACACTTCTGAAAAACGATTCGAACCGGCTGATTTCATGAATGAAAATCAGGCAACTGATGTCACTTCTTTCCGTTTCTTGCATTCGGTTTATCGTGAAGCAACAAAACAAACCATCTTTTTCGTCAAAAATTACATCACATATGAAATTGAACAATACATTTATAACTCGAATGAAGCTATATTCGATCAAGTCAATTATCGAGATGTTCAATATGATCCGGAAATGGTGGAAGGAGATAAGGAACTGATTTATGCAAAACACGATGAGAGAGGAGAGCATATTTTGATTATCAATGATCATGGACGTTTAGTCAGATATCAGTTCGAATCAGATCATTATCATCTATTTCCACCAACTCCGGTTAGAAGTTCCCGTTCAAAAAATCCAGAATTCGGTAAGAATTTATTTTTAATCAAATTCCTCTGAAATCGAATTTCAGCAGTCGTATTTGCCGCGATGGTCGTTACAGTCGATAAATCAACTGACACCGATGGACTCGATGATCATTTCAAGACTCTTTTCGTTGGAGACACCGATCAACACGGTTCGTTTATTTCATTTTTTTTGAAATCTCAGCGAATTCGCCCCATTGATAAAAGTCATCAATCAATTTTAAATATTTTGAAAGAAGTCCAAGAAAGTACTAAACCGTCGAAATTTTGTAAAAAAAATCAGTGATGTCCGCTGCCGCTCGAGAAACGTGCCACAACTGCAAGGCTTATGGTAGCGTGGTACGTCGCGGGCGCGTCGCGGTCGCATTTTTCGAGCCAAATTACAGCTTTTTTTGAGAAATTTATCGAAAAATATCACTTTAAACCGACATAAACGTCTTTAGAAAATAATTTGCTTCATTTTACTATAAAGTTTCTCCTGATTATCTTTAAAAACAAAAATTTCGAGCGATTTTCGAAAATCGAGCGTTTAATTTTTTTGCAAATAAATATATCGAACTTTATATCAAAATAAAGCTTATTTTCCAGCGAAGACAATTATTTCAGTTTGAAGAATTATTTTTCGCTTGATTTTTCAGAAAAAGGCTGAAAACAGAAACCGCGACGCGACCGCAACGTGCCACACTACAGTAACTTTTGCAGTTCTGAACGCGGCAAAACGCATGCCTCGGACATGCCTGAAAAAAATATCCAATATTAATTTAGATAACTTTTATCAATAGGGCGCATTTGCTGAGTAATTTTGAGTAACCAAAAACATTAGCTTTTCTTAATTATTTGGTGTGAAATATAAAGTTCCGCGTGTGATACTCAGCCAGCGGAACTAATCTGAGTTGCAAGGCACAGTAGGGCGCGGATGCATACATATATGTACGCTACTGAATATTAAGAATCCAATTTGCTTATTTCCGCATCTACATCAACTGCTTCTGCTCCTGAACTTGCTCAAGCGCCAGAGGAACCGATCGAAGCCCCAGCTCCTTCTCCAGTGGCTGTCGCCCCACAGGCTCCCAAGAAAAACAAGAAAAAGAACAAGAAGAAGAAGTGATTCTTTCCATTTTCCTCTCCTCTACGTCTTCATCTTCTTCCCATAAATTCGCTCTGGAATAACTTCCCTTTTCTTTTTTTTGCTTTCTCTTAATAAATGAATACTCTGAAAACAGCGAGTTTCATTCACAAGCAATACAAAATTTCTCAAAGGAATATCATGAGATGGGGTCAGCAATAAATAGGTTAGTTATTTTACAGGAAACATTTTCGGAGCTTCCTCCTCTTCTTCGCTTCTCCAAGCATCCAAGTCATAATCAGAACTACTGACAGTCGAACTGGCTTCCGATTTGTCGATGCAACTGTCATCAGAATCCACATCTGATTCATCCCATGACATTCGACGACTCTTCGTGGCATCTGAATTCATCGCCTTGTCCTTTTCAAGAGTTTCTTCTTTCTTCAAAAATGCAGTGGAAGACGATCCGTGATCCCATATTTCAATTCCATAGTCATTGAGATTCTTGCCAATCTTGTCATAATCCATTCTCCATTCATCCAAATTCTCCAATGGAACCCCCGATGGAATTTCAAAAGAATCCTTCTTCGTATCTTTGACATTTGCAGTGACAGTTTTAGAAAGCTCCTCCATTCTTGGACGCATTTCGATACAATCAAACACCGACATGTCGATATCACTGTTGTCAGAATCCACGTCTTCTTCCGGGAAATACAATTGAGTTTTAGTTTGAGTTGGAGCGGCATCGCTCTTCTTCTCCTCGATTGGAGCAACCTCTTCACTCTTCTCTTCCTGGCTTGACTCCATTGAATCTGGACTAGCAACGTCTGGAGATCTTCCTTCTGGTGAACCAGAAGCTGTCGAATATCCGTAGTCGATCAGAGAAGTAGCAATCTCATTCACCTCTTTCAAGGGTTCTGATCTTTGTTCAACGTCTTCTGGCAACTCATTTGGTGAGCTTTCCGAGACAGATGAAGGCGAATCGAGGTATTCAGCTGAAAAAGAGACTCATGTAAGCTTCGATTCAGAATGGACCTTTAAAATACCTTCTAGATTCGTATCGGCTAATGACGTGGTCTTCTCAATGTCCAGTTTAGTTGGTTGGATTTCAGATGATGATGATTCTGTAATGATTCAGATGACAAACATATACAAATTAGTATTTATCCTACCTTGAGTATCTTCCTTGAAGCTAATCGTTTTCTTTGGTTCCTCCTGCTTCATCGATAAAAATATGACGTCAACGGCTGGAAGCTCTTCAACTTGACCGCTATTTCCGTTCAACTGATTCTTTTTGATGTAACCGAAATAAGGATCTCTTGTGATAATAATTGGTTCTTCGTCTCCTTTAATAATGCATAAAACGTCAGATTTCGTTTCGACAGATGAATAATATTTAGCTTCAAAGAATTGAATTTGTTCGAATCCTCGCGTCTCCTTGGAGTAAATGAAGTGCTCCATCGCTCCCGTCATTCCATTTTCAGCGTGAATCACAAAGTTATCACTGACTTTTGAAACTTTTTTTGGATAGAGGAATCGTTCGGTTGGACTGCCACTGGTGTGGGTCAATTCGAAATCACCTGAAATCAAAATAATAATAAAAAAGTAATAATAAATTTAAATTCGAAACCTGTCAGATTATTGTACCAATGAACGGATAGAAGTTTTCGATATTGAAGAACATAAACCACTTCTCTGTTCAGTTCCTTATCAAATTGAATCGAGAATCTCGGACGATCTCTCATCTTCTCGTCTTCCGAGATGACGCGTTCTCCAAATGGAAGAGTCTTCACTTGAACACTTTCCATCGGAATATATTCCATTGTTCCATTCCGACATCTTTCTTTCGTCAATTGTTGATTTTTGTCCTTTCGAATAACAACTTGCCCCTTTTTAGTGTTCACAGTGAATAGAATATCAGAACGGGAAGAGCGTGACGAATCGAAAATTAATTCCGGGAAATTGACTTGCTCGAATCCTTCCGCTTCCTCATTGTAGACAAACTGCTCATGTTTATCGGAAATCAAGTTATGAGCAAAAGTGACAGTTTTTCCGGAATGTTCGATTGAGTAAATCGGAAGAAGATCCTTTTCAGAGACGGGTGGCTGACAATAAATACATGGTAATGGTTTGAAAGTGGATAATTCTTCGTCGTAGACATATTTGTAGTCTTCACCATTGCATCGGGAGATGGAGATCACAAAACGTTTTTTGCATGGACAGAAGCTGTTTGTTAGTCGTTTTGTTGATGAGGACTCGGTGAGACTCTTTGAAATGGAAGCTTGGGAGAAAAGAAGAGAGCCGTTCATGGAGAACTGAAATTCAAAGTGGATTATAGAGAAAAAACGTTGGAAGTAGAAAGAAGCGGACTAAAATCAAAATTTTTCGATGTTTTAGACAGGAAATACAGCGAAAAAAGTACAGAAAAATGCATCATGATCATAGTTGTCGAAACACGCTCAAGGCCCGGCCCGGCCCGGCCACGGGCCGGGCCGGGCCGGGCCGAAAAATGTTGGGCCACCGGCCCGGGTACTTGATTTTTTAACAAATAAATATAGGTTTTTTCTCAAAATTTTTCTGGAAACTGTCCAAAAGGTTTCATTTCGGAAAAATTAATCATTTGTTCACCAAAGTTCACTATCTAAAGCAATAATTTCAAGATAAAAGTTGAAATTTTTCAAGGCAAAAATTGCAACTTTGTGAATCCGGGCCCTTGTGGCCGGGCCGGGCCGTAATATTTTTCATCTGGGCCCGGCCCGGCCCGGCCACCGACAACTATGATCATGATAGAGTTTTTCTTTTGTTTTTGTAATCAAATCTGCAAAAGCTCGTCGCCGTGTCATACGTCTGCCAATTTTTGTACCGTATCACAAGTTGGAAAAAAAAAAAGAAAAATCGTTAGTTTTCAGATTAAAAATTGATTTTTCAAGCTTAAATATGCCTTGAATCGTTAAAAAAAAAATGCCTTTAAATTGCAAAAAAGTCTTCAAAATCGGATAAAAAACTCAAAAACGTAGTTTGAAATCAATAAAAATGTTTATTTCCCTTAAATAGGCGGCATCCAATCAATCTGAGTAGAGCAAACGAATTTGCAGCGTTTTTTGATGAATGTAAGTCTATGATGACATTTTATAGGAAAATTAATGTTTTAGTTTCCGAAATTATGCTGTTGTCATTCTGAATTTGAGAAAAATAAAAAGTGTATTTATCAAGAATTTATTCATTTACTTCAAATAATCATAAAACAAAAATAAAAATTAAGAATCAAGAACATTTAAATTATCAAAATCTGCTTCCAAATTGGCGTATTCATCACTAATAATGGAAAAATCGGATTCAGAATCTGATTGTTCATCACTTTCTTCGCAACTATCATCGGATTCTGGTGTTTCGATGTCTTCCTTCTCATCGGCTTCCTGCCTTTTCACATCAAAAGTTCTCACTGGCTCTTCCTCAATTTCCACAATATCTCCCATTTTCGTCTTCAATCTTTTCTGGACACTTCCATCATCTGCTCTCAAAAATTCAATCGTTCTCCCACAATAATCAATTGACATCACCAGTTCTTCAGTAGTTACTTTCTCATGATAGAACTTGATATCTGGATTGAAAATCTGCTCCAAATCCAGATTCTCTTTACAAAAAACGTATTGTTCTACTCGGAAATTCGATAAGTTTTTGACGAACAATACGTGATCATTTAGGTATTCACAGAATTCTGAATACAATGGAGATAATCTTTTCTCTGTGACACCAGTACATTCCTTGCAATTGTGCCCTTCGAATTCTTCTTCCTCATTCAAAATGAATCTTGAATAAGTTCCATCACGAAGAAGAACACAAAAGACTGTCTTCTGAATTGTTGGACAATTCTGAAGACAGAAACTATGAAGTCGTTCACAGAATTCATCTTGCTGAATCTCCATCTGATTCTCTGGATCCATTTTTATCTCTCCAGAAAATGATTTCTTCATAAGAAGAGTTTCAACTGGCCCAGCAGGAATTTTAGAGAATCCATGAGTGTCCTTATCATAATACATTTTCTTGACAGTTTTTTTCTCATTTCTCTGAATCAAAACCATCTCATCTGCGTCTTTAATAGCACATACAATATCTGTAGTAATTGAGTCATCCCTAAGAACAATTTCTGGGTGATCGACTTGTTCGAACTCCCAAGAATTATTAATGAAGATGTACTGTTCGACTTTCGCAGTTATCTGATTTAACATGAAGATCACATGATTCTTCAAGTCTTCAGAATATTCTGCATCAATCGGATACAGATCTTTTTCAGTCACTTCTGGTTGGCACTTCTCACATTCCAATCCTTCCAGTTTTCCTGTTTTGTGGTTGAAAAAGTAATGAAACCCATCACTATCACCTCGTAGAATATTGATAGTTTCTACGTTGAAATGTCTACAGTACCCAGTACTGTACATGGGATCCGTTGATTCAAATGGAGTTTGCATCTGGAAAATATAGAAAATTATTCAGAAGTGGAAATTGAAATTCGAACGATTCAATCAATAAAACGGTCTATAAGACCAAGGGGAGTTGTGAATGGATGTCCATCCAATTCAGAAGACGTCAGTTAGAGATGACAGACGTAGAGAATCAGATTTCCAGGAGAAAGACATCTGTTGTGTTTGCTCTGGGCAATTTAGACCACGTTAAATAATCGTTGAGAACAATTGGGATTGTGTCACAATTTATAGATATAAGATACGATAGGCTAGAACAGATGACCTAGAATTCATTGTTTGAGCTGATGTCACCTGTCTAAAACATTGTGACAGGTCTTAAAAGAAAGAGAGACGCAGAGTAGAATGACTGGAAGAGAAGATGTCTTACCTGCCTTCCTTACATCACGATGATCTGGCAAGAATTGCCACACAAGTTCGGATGCTGCCAGATATGTCTAAACAGATTAACAAAAAAATGAGGAATTTTAAGACACCCAATTCAGTAGTTGATCGCTTTTGGTAAGTCTTCCAAGCATTTTACAGGGAATGGTGCGAACTGACTATATAGTTCAAAGATGTCACCTTCTCTTCCGGTTAATTGAAATGTGCTGCTTTCCTCAAGGAATTCCTAATCGAGATACCATATATCCTTTTACACCTGTTGTTCAGCATTGACGATGTTTACCTCGGTTCTCATTGAAATATTGGCAAAAGTGTTATCCAATAAAATTGAATAACATCAGTTGATAACGACATCAGTTGATAACGTCTTTTCATCAGTTGACAACGTCTTTGGAATTCTCAATGCCAACTTAAATATACTTGCCCTAGCTATAAAAGCAGTTCTGTTAGAAGCGTTACCGTATTCAGGTATGAAATTTCAAAACCATTTAAAATTGTGCCCAATTGTACTACAAAAAGTGAATCAGATGAAATTCTAGTAAGACGAAATATTCTTGTTGGAATTGGTTTCTATTTTAGGTTAAAAAAATCAGATTTTAAACAACATATATCTGATTGTGAGACCATTTTCTACATTTTTGGAATTGCAGCTAGAGCTTGTTACGGCTCGTTAAAGTTAGTCTATTCTCAACTTCCAAACGAACAAACATTTCAAAAAACCTCTGAAAACCTGAAATTTCAAAACCAAAGTCGTTAATTATTTTAATTAAATTTATTCATTTTCCAAAAGGGAAAAGAGAAAGAAAAGAGACAGGATAAATATAGAAAAAGATCATGAAGACTGTTTGACAGTCAGAAATATGAGATTATTTAGAAAAAGAAAATGAAGAGATTCAGATGAAATTACAAGAAAGTTTCCAAAAACAAAGATACAAGTAACAGATAAATTAAGAGATAGTACATGCATTAGCTGGAGCAACTGGTTCCTCCATTGGCTCTTCCTCTTCTTCATCTGGCTGCTCTTCTTCCGCATCCTCATAATTCGATCCAATCATTTCATCATTCTCTTCCTGTTCCGCCTCCAATTCATTATCCAAATATGAAATATCACTTCCCACTGAACTTTCATTATCATGAGCAATCGAGAATTCAATGGCTGTTGATGTCGAACTGATCATCGAGATATCTTCCTCAATATCATCTGGCTCCAATGCAGTAGAAGTGGATTTAGAGTCATCTTGATCTTCTGCAGAATCCGAAGACATCACTTCATCAACAATCTCCAAGTCATCCTCAATAGCAGTGGCAGTCGACTCAGCATCTTCACGGTCATCTTCCAGAGCAGTGGCAGTGGATTCCACGTCATCATCCTCTTCTGTGATCTCAAATGATGATGTGATGGTTTCAATATCCAAATCATCCTCAAAAGCAGTGGCAGTTGATTCAACATCTTCACGATCATCCTCAATAGCTGTATGAGTAGACGCACAGTCGTCTTCGACATTTGTGGAAGAAGATTGATGATCCTTATCATCGACGAAGGATCTAAATCCATTTAGTTCAAGAGATGTAAGAGCCGCTGCTATAATTTGTTCAACAGCTCTATCATCGACTGGTTCGGACCTCCAATTGTTTTCATCAACAAGTGTTCCAGATGATGGATAATAGAATGTAGGTGGACAAGAGACTCCATTCGTAGAGAAATCTTCCTCTTGGACTCCTTCAATGGCAGTGGAAGTTGATTCAGAATCCTCTTCCGGTTCATCTAACGATTGGATTCCCATAGCTTCATTCTCGCTTCTACTTCTGTATCCATATAAAATTTCCAACATTCTACTGATTTCTCTGCTTTGAATTTGATGATCAGTTTGTGAAAAGCAGGTACCTGAAAAAAGGGAAATTGAGTTTTTGAGATCTAGGAATTGTTCTCCACGAACAATCAATTTTTCAAGCTCGCCTAATTTAATACTTAATAAAATAAACTTACAAGATTCGGCATGGCAAGGGTCTGCTTCCTCCTCTTCCTCCTCCTCTTCCTCGTCTTCTTCATCTTCCTCGTCTTCTTCCTCTTCCTCTTCATCTTCCTCATCCTCCTCATCATCACAATCACAGTCGCATTCACAATCACAATCACATTCCTCGTCTTCATCTTCATCCGAGCCCTCTTCATCAGAACAATCACATTCCTCATCCGAACAACACCATTCCTCTTCATCTGAATAATCTTCGTCATCAGATTCTTCAGCCGGAGCTTTCGTTGAATCTTCTTCTGGCTTACGAATGGTTTCTTCTGGAGTTGGGTCAACACACAAACTACCATTCAATTGAACAATATCCAATGGTCCAACTGGAATGAATCGATCTTCCAGTGTATCGAATTTAATTGGTAGATAGTATCCGAGCGCATCAGTTGTCAACATAGCCGGCCAACTGGAGTATGGAGTCAATACGGGCATGATACTTCTATTTGCTTCAATTGGATATAGAAGGTTCTTCATCCGGCATGTCTCACAATCTTCCTTCTCTTCCAAACGACCAGTTTCCGGATTATACATAAAGCAATATTCACGTCTATCATGATATCCTTGAATCAGGAAATCTTTAACATGATCACAATAGAAACGGAGTTGTGGACGGAAAAAGAAATCGATGAAGGGACCATCATGTGATGGAACCGGAATAGGTTCTTTGGGACCAATCGAATTCTTGATTGTCAGAATACTTCGAACCTTCTTCTCCACTTTCGTCGCTTTCATGGCAATAAATGATTTCGTTCGCTCATCAAATCCAATCTTGGTAATTCTTCCCTCAGCAGTTGTCATTAGCAAATACGGATATTTCGATTTCGCTGTCACCACAGGCATAATTGTGACGAATGGTCCGAGAAGGACTCCACTGTCAAATTGAGGGCACAGGCTACAGTATTCTTGTATTTGGAATGCTCCAGTGTCTGGATCGAAGACGACGTGAATGGTAGATTCGTCCTGATGGTTGTAGACGGTGATGTAGAAATGGCCAGTGTGGAAGCAGTAGTTACGGTAGAGTGGAGAAAGGTCGGCGTCGGTGAGTACTGGTTCTGAAAAAAAAGAATCTTGATTATTTGAAAGGAATTGGTATACTATTGGCAAGATTTGGGCACGTCTAGGCTATTTAACTCACCGGATTTCTTCTTCTCTTGTATCAACAGCTCTCGAAGAAGTATGATGGTTTCATCGCAATCCTCCAACCTCTGCTCTAACTCTTTTTTGATTTCCTCGCGTTCTCTCAATTCCCTTTCATGCTTTATCCTCTCTAAGTCCATTTCTGCTCTCGAAATATTATGATATCGATTAAGAGCCACCAATTGTTCAATATGATCATTCTCCACTGTTCCCTCAATTTTGCAATTCTTCAATTCCTCCATGCTCAGAATTTTCGATGGATTCATTCCGGAATACGCTTTCGTGTGTTTGTTCTCTCCAATTTTAAGCAATCTTCCCTCCGAATTCGTCGATAGAATAATCGCTCGATCACATTTAATCGAAAGAGTTCCAAATATTGTTTGATTTGTTTCAATTTTTGTATGAATATTTGATTGATGACATGATTCGCATCCTGTTGTCTCTGCCACGTGTCCTGTATTCTTATCGAATGAATAATATCCAGTCTTTGCAGAGAAATGATTATATGCCTTGATAAAGACTTTGCTTGAATGAGAACACAGATAATAACTCAATGGCTTGAGATCCCAATCCAATGCATATCTCTCGGTATTCGGATGCTCCTTTGATTTCTCAACTCTCGTCTTCATACTCAAATCAACACAATCCAAATGATAAATCGCGTAGTTTTGACGATGACAATCCAAAGAGAATGGTTTCACACTTCCATCCATCAAGGCGAGAGTTCCAATATTAGAGCAACCATCGGAAGATGTATGCATTTTACGGATCACCCATCCTTCATAGTTTTCTGCTGTGAACAGTTGAGTCATTGCTTTGGTTTGTTGTTCAATTTCACGACGTTTGATCAATTCTGTAATTTATTTTTGTTCGGTAAAAGATAATATAAGCCAAAGCCCCATTTTCTAAGGGCCCGTCCCTTACAATACCCTTCCCCTACAGTATCCCCTATCCCTCTACCGTAACCCAAGACACTAACCAAGTGAATTCAACTTTTCGTCGAAACGAATTGGCGACGGTTGCATTTTGACGCATCTTCTGTCAATTGTGAAAAGTGTCTTATCAAGACCTCCTTCTGCATTTCTACTGATGACTATTCCAGTATTGGTTGTGAAGCTGGTGTATCGAGCCAATTCAGGACCAGTTGAAAATGATTGAGAATGAGTTGCAGTGTGATTGCAGCAGTTATACTTGATATCACAGAATTGAAGGGAAACTGGATTGAAGATGTATCCTCTGTTTTGTCCATGACGAGGATATGTACAATAGAAGATAGTTTCGCCGAGAGTTGGGCATTGTTCAACACGAACAAGACGTAATTCATCATCCATTCGAACCGTTTCCAGTTGATTTACATAGATTGAAGTATGCACGTAGGGAGAACTCATGTAGTTTGGGCAGCTAATATCGAGTTTCTCCACAAGATTAAAACAATGAAGTGAGCTATTAAACTGATATTTTCCGATATCTCCATCCGTATCCATGAAGATTTCCATTTGTCCGTGTTCTTTGTTGTACCAAGAAACAGCCAAACAGATCAGCGGGCGGCCAGCTTCGTCACGATGAGTTCTCGAATAATAGAGACCTTGATAACCGAGATCTTCTGGTGTTGGAGTGAGTTTATCAATCAACTTCACTTCCTTACAACACTCTTCCTTACATTCCGATCTCACGAATCGCTCCTTTTCAACATCGAAATTGTAAGCTAACAATGTTTTTTCTCTACAACCAATGTACGCGAAAACCGACATTTTGTCAGTATTTTCGCAGAATTTCGAGAAAACCGGCTGAAGATTGAGATTTTGGTATCCCTCGCGGGAAACACGGTCGAGATTCATTTGAGATTTGAAACTCTCAGCCCATTCTTTGTCGATTAGTTGAGATTGATACTCACAACAGAGACATTCGACACGAGTCCATCGATTGCCATATTCACCAAATTTATCCATACAGTACTTGAAGACCTTGCCACCCCGTTTCTTATTCGAAAAGAAGATGATAGACTTATGGTCTTTACACTCGGATTGATAGAGTGGTTCGAGATCTTTCTCGCAGATAGCGCGTCGATCAATTTCAGAAGCGATTTCGAAGCGTTGGTATTCGTGATTGAAGAAATACTTCACGAATTGTCCGGTTTTCATGTCGCGAACGAAGACGACGTGCTTTTCGAGATCATCATCATAATCAGTCCTGAACGGAGTTGGTGGTGCCATTAGATGACTTGTTGCAAGTTTTTGAGAGGGGTTAAGAGGACTCTGAAAATAAAGAAATGCGTTAGGAATACGTAGGAGAGAAGAAAGGATTACGGTAGCATCACGGAAAGAACATAGTAGATACGAAATAAAATCATGCAAGAAGAGGAATAGTACATCGAAATATCTTTTTTCATTTATCCACTATTTGATATCATTAATCAAAATCAAGATATCTGTGGCTGAGAACCCAATTTGCGCTTTATTATGACAGTGCTTACGGTTAGCAGCATTTTAGACGTGCTACCTGCGAGCCTATTAGAAATACGATATACTTAAATCCTATTGTCAATCAACCCTTCAAGGTGTCATATACACATGCATAATAGGCCACAGTAACCCATGGGATATTCCCAAGCACCTAATTGCTAATGCGGTCAATTAGCGCCTACGTGACAACAGGCTAAGCCAGTCAACAGGGAAGACCTACTCATCTCAGGCACCCTTTGAGGATTACGGTAGGTTCTCTCTAACAGAAAGGGTGAACAGGTGCGCTCTATTGCGCTGTCTACAATGGAGGTTTCCATGGTAACTAGGTGACTCCTATTCAATAAAACCTGTATTGTCAGAAACGAAAAAAGTAAGGAGAAAGGAGAATCCTTATAGAAGGACATTTTGAACCAAACCAAAGTTGAGATGAGTTAACGTTAGAGATTCAGAAACGAAGGGGGAAAATCTAAAAATCTAGTTAGCCTAGACACTAATAAAGGGAAAAAGGAAAAAATAAATGAAATCAGCGATGCGACGGACCAACCAAGATTGAGCAACCATCACATACATCCACTGATCCCACAATGACTATGAGAAAAGTGAACGCTAGAAACGAAGAGATCAATAAAGACGTCTAAAATACGTATAGCTGAAAGAGTGCAGAAAAAAACAATAATGAACACCGCGACGGACGAGCCAAGACTGACCAACCATCCCAGACGAGAGAGCGAGGCCCGAATGAAGAACTGAATGGTCCGTCCTCTCCCCCACTTGCCAGAGGGACACCTTCTCCCCGCCCTGTTTCGTCCGCGTTGCCGTTGCCTGTAGCGAAACTAAAAGAATAGTGTGGAAAAGAAGAGAGTCGGGACGGTCCACTGTGAGCAGACGAGTAGACACTGAATAAGATATGCAGGTTGTCGAGAGAATTAGAGGGGTTAGAGACGCAGAAAAGGGCCAAATGGTCCGGGGAAGATGTTTTTGGAGATCGAGATGTTTGGAAGGATACGGTGGAGAGGAAGAGGTATTGGGATGTTATGGGAATCGG
Source organism: Caenorhabditis wallacei (assembly GCA_963932035.1). Lineage (NCBI taxonomy): Eukaryota > Metazoa > Nematoda > Chromadorea > Rhabditida > Rhabditidae > Caenorhabditis > Caenorhabditis wallacei. Next base: position 3,588,613 of record OZ009935.1, read on the forward strand.
TGAGCCAGGGGGCATTGGTTGGTTGAGGAGAACAGGGAAGGCCCTGAATTAGGAGAATTAAGAGAAGGTTCGGGATGATCTACGATAATATTCGACCGAGAGTAGGTATTCATTGAACTTCTGATACGAAGGAGTACACATAGAGATATGAACGAAGCTCGGAAGGAATCGGTTAGCTAGAGAATATAATATGGATAGCGACTGTAGACAAGGCTAGATGGTTGGAGGATATTTAACAGTTCAGGTAGTAAGAACCTGCAATAAAGAGGCACTCCTGGACCAGATATAGTCCCGTTAAGAATCAGGAATCATTTAACAGTCTAGGCCACAATCCAGGTAGCAGAATTTTCAAATTAAAAACTCGGGGAGAAGCTTGTCGACCCATTTTAGACTCGTCTAAAAACTATCAAAGATCCTAAAGTTAAACTTTCTACAAAACATCAACCATACTCTGTATCTTCCCTTTAGATCCTAGTTAAACAATTAAAGAGTGACCGAACCGGTCAAAAATGTTTATTCAGCATTACCTGTGTCGGCTTCTTGCCCGACTCGTTTACTCTCTTTAGCTACTACTTCAAAATAATGACCTATGAACCCTCATCGTTGTAACCTGCATTGTAAGTACCATAATCTGTCTGTCCTATTGTCTTGTAAGTGTCATTCATCATCATAAAAGACTCAATTCTCACCATTGCCACGTCATTATCTCATATTGGTCATCTTAGCCTTTTGTGCACGAAGATGTTTATCTGTTCTTTTTTATCGGAGTACATTTACATGACATAATACAGTAGATCTCTAATAGAATGGCATTGTACAAGAAAACATTATCTACATAATAGTTAAAAGGGGATTAGCATTCGGCGACCTCATCAGCGGAAATCTTCTCAAAAGAGTCATTATCATCATCATCAGAAGAAGAAGAGTCGGTGTCATATGTCGCCTCTTGATCTGTGTCATCGGTAGATGAAGAGGAAGGAATACCTGAACATCAAAGTATAATTTCTACCGTAACCCGATACCTCCCTACCATCTCTCAAATCTCTTCCATCTTTTTGTATCACCACAAATTCCCGAAGACGAGAGAGTAAATCCAAAGCGATGCGTTCATCCGAGCACTTTTCGATCATTTCCGAAAGAGTTTCTTCGTCTTCCACTATACTTTTTTCTTGCATTAAATCGAAAAGAGCAGCTTTCCGATTATATTGAAGTTTTCTTATTCCACCTTCATGATTCTGTTGGATACTAATCGCCTGATTGTCCTTTAGGCTCATTGTCAAGAAGAGAAGTCTTTGACCAGGTTGGATAGTTCTCTCTTTTTCAAGACTAACATCCGGAAGGAAAACTTGTATAAATTGATGAAAATATCTATCGAATACGTACATTCCCAGTTTTCCAGTGGTCATATTCTTAGCAACAAGAATATCAGTTTTCGGAAGTTTCTTACTCTTCTCCAAATAAAGTGGAATGAGATCATTCTCCGATTGTGGTTCTCTTGGTGAAAACGAGATGTTTGTCATCAAAATTGGAAGTTCTTCTTCTTCTGAAAAGATAATAAAAATGTTGCTAGATCGTTATTGACTCTTCTCGTTTTTTTTTTTGGACGGCCTCACCTTGACACACAAGAAGAAATAGTGTGTGAAAGTGAGAGACGTCTAGTACGCAATCGGGACCCTTTCGAGTCATGTGTTCAACAGAATTTGACCCTTGCCCTTTGGTCAGAAAAAAGAGAGAACATAGGTGGAATGGACCGGGCCAGCCGGTGAAATAGGTTTGATGTTTTTGTAAGCAGCCCGAACTAGGAGTAAGAAATTTTCGAAAAATTGGTATTCTGGCCTAAGTGAGTCGGGAATATAATATGTATGGATATTTAGGATTTGAAATCTTCATGCCCGACCCAGCACAGCTTAGCTCGGTTTAGCTTGTTAGGTCTGTCTCAGGCTACTCACAGCCTAGAGATAAAAAATTTTAAAGTTTATACTTAATGAAATGGGCTGGGCCCTGCTGGGTATGCAAATTATATCTCCGGCCAAACTTAGCACGACTAGGCCAGCACACGGACCACCCCGTCATTTCTACAACAATGGAAAAAATTACCTTTTTTCAACTCCAAAACGGTTCTTGTTGCCAACGCGTTGACCGTGGTCGGATCCATATCCACATATTTCTTAGTCTTATCATCATATTGCATCTTCTGAACTCTTCCCTTCTTATTCATTGTCAAAACGATGGCTCGATTGGATTTCGGGCTTGTCGCCACCATAACAATCTGTTTTGGATCAGTCGTTTTATCCGGATTCAGATGACAATCCGGGCATTCAATCTCTTGAAAACTGCCGGTTTCGCAGTCGAAACGATATTTCAGATTCATTTTGAGAACATGATTGTAGGCGAAGACGATTGTATTATGAGTATGTGGACACCAATCGGTATGACGTGGAGTCAAATCACAATCCATTTGAGGTGGAATACAATCAGAGCAGTTGATGGAATCGAATGACATTGTCTTCTGATTGAATACGAATTTCTTGGTAGATCCACATGGAAGTTTCACGATCAGAATTTTCTTATTCAATTCTTTACAGTAGAATGTGAGATAGTCGGAATCCATTTCTCTAGAAGAAACTATATAAAAAAAAGGAAAGTTTATATCAATTCAAAAAAAAAGAGAAAAACAAAAAACATCGATAAGTGTCCAAGTTTCTCGTTCGGCATGGCGACCCAGCAAGAGATTAGAGGGAGAGAGAGACGCAGACATGGAGAGAAATGAAAAAAAGTGTGGAAGAGAGTGTTGAAGTTGAAGAGACTTAGAGAAAAACAAGAGAGGCGCGTGAGGAGAAGCGAACATTGGGGTGAGGGGAGCAAGAAAAAAATGGAAGGAGACGCGAGGATGTGGAAGGAATAAACAAGGATGAGAGGGCGGACATCTGGAGAGAATTTGTCGCTTGATTAGCGTCACTTACCAAATGATCAAGCAGGCTCTTGTATCAGGGTTCATCAAGGATCCCTAATATTAGAGCATTCACTAGCGAGGGTTTAGAGATCATATTCAGCCATTGGGATTCTTAAAGTCGCCGCACTTATGACACGGTTTGCAATTTTTTCACTTTTTTGAGTTTTTTATTCCTTGAAAATAAAGTTCACTTTATCTACCGTAATCTTCTAAACATCCCAATTTTTTGCAACGTAGGTATCGCAATTACTTTCATTCAATAAGCCTCACTATTCAAAGGCCCATATCTCGGTTTCCGTGAGAGATACCAAAAAGTGATCAACTGATAAAATGTGCAAAATTTCATGATTAACAATTTTTTAGTTGATCATTTTTTGATACCTCCAAGCTCAAAGGAGATATGGACCTTTAAACAACCCCATAGCGCTTAATTACTATGATTTTTTTTCTCAATTGTGTCATAGATGAACATTAAATCCCATATGAAAATTCCCTTTATTTGAACATCAATAAATCACTCATTTAATTCTGGACCATACAAGACAATGACTCAGCCAAAAGAGCTTGTTGAATCTCTTCAGTCAGACCTGCTTTGTACCAGATTCCATTTCTACATTCGATTCCTCTGACGACAGTCGGGTTCGGGTATTTCTGAATATTGGAAACGTCTTAGAATATCTCTTTGATTTTGACTCACCCTAGCATCAGTAAGAACCCTTGTACCATTGAAAGCGACTACAACGGATCCAGTTGGACAGACAGTTGTCACATTATAGCAAGTGTATGTCGAATCTGGAAGAGTGTATTGAGCAGTTGGATCCTGGGCAGCGATATCCGGATGGTTCTCTTGAAGCCAATTTTGGTCGAAAGTAGGGCGTTTGACACATCCACACTCTGTAATTGAAATTCTATGTAGTTATAGAGATGATGACCGAACCAGTGATTCCTGGGATTTGACATGGAGCTGGGAAGACGAATGGAAGGAGAATGAGAATAAATAGAATTGCCATTTTTGATGGTTTCTGTCATTCTAACAGTAAAATTTGCTGCTTTTATTCGTTTCTGCAGGGCCTCATTATCGAGTGCAAAATTCAAATATTCAAATTGGACAACATGGAAATGATAATGAAGATACATCGAGTACAAAGACTAAATGTACTTTTTTGCAGGATGATTTGATAATAGGAAGTTAATTTAGATATCGAATGAAGAGATTGCAGGCGAGTTTGATCCAGCGGTCCCCTTGATGGAGGGCAACAGCGTACCCACCCGCGCCAAAAAAACAACAGCCAAGCAAGGGTGATTAGTTGTAAAGGTTGTTGACCCCTTTTAGTTTCGGGTGATATCAGGGATGACTTCTTTAATACTGATGAAAAATAAAAACTTTTTCTCGTCATCTTCACCTTCTAAAGCTCATATCTCGGTTTCCAAAAGATATACAATAAATTGGTCAACTGATGAAATGTAGCCCTTATTACAAGCTACAATTCATTAGTTGACAACTTTTTGATATCTAAAACGAGAAACGAGTTATACAAGGTCAAACTTGTGCTTCTTCTAAAGACTTGAAAAATACAGTAATCAAAAGAAAATCTTCATTTTTTTTCTCAAATAAATCTACTGTACAATTTCTCTTGCACTAAAAAAAGAACGTGTTATTGCGTATATCCTCATCTTCTAAATTCTCAATTATTCATGAGTTGTTGTATTAGACTTGGGACCAGTTTGAGCACTTGATCCACTTGTCATATTAGCTGAACTCATTGATGCAGTACGACCGACTCTTTCTTTCGAGTTTCTTTTCAATTTCTTTCCAATTTTAACAATCATCTGCAGATATTCAATTAAGAAATTGATTCAGAGAGGGAAACTTTCGAGTATCAATTCGAGTACCATAATCAGCGAGTAAAGGAGAAATTCGAGTATCGAGTAAAAAGAAAGCTGATAAAAGTACCGAACCTTATTCTTCGAAAGTTTCGAAATTGGATCCAATTCTCCATAACTCACTCCACTTTTACCCGCATTTCCGCCTTGCGCTTTCACAAAAACTCTCATCCATTTCACAATTTCTTTCATTGAGAGTCTCTCTTGATAGTTGGCTGTCCAACAACTTGTCTGCAAATTGTTCTTGTGTTTTCGTCGGGCCTGGCTATAACTTCCTTCAAAATCGACATATTTATACGATCAAGGAGTGAAAATGATAGCTCTCGAAGAAATCTACACGATGGACAAAGTTTCAAACATGTAGCTTGTAACATGGGGTTTAGGGTCCCTGCGTTAGAGGACACGCCCCACCCCGGATGATGAGCGGAGGAAGGAAAGGAAGGGCAGTCGGGTGCTTGTGAGTCTAGTGAGAGGTGAGAGGGAGAACCTCTAATCTCATTCTTATTACTTTATATTCATTATTAGTATTTTAACTATTATTCTTATTCTAATAAACCATATTTATCCAGACCTAAGTGTCAAGTGTTTACTCGGGGCAACCGGTCTGAAAATAACCCGCGCAAGCGTGTTACGAGCTCTAGTCTGAGAAAAGTTGTAGTGATTTTTCTTAATCTGGTTTTTTTGCTCCGGTCATAGTAAGCCATATAACTCTAATCAGACCAAACCAACTTGTTCGAAAATTAGTCCTTCGTGTAGAGCTCAAGGAGATCTATCACTTTCATTCTTCTATCGTCTGATAAGCTCAGATTTGAACGAAGTTACGTCCTTGCCCGCTCCGCCACCTTTTCTGCGCGGTTCTAAAACTCCTTTCCCTACCAAAATATAACTAGCAAATTCCGGATTGACTTCTGAATTGAATTTCATTCGATGCCCTTTGACAACTTCCAATGCCACTTCGATAACCTTCATCCCCGGATACGGCTCCTTTCCATCCTCCGTAATCTCCCATGCCATCACTCCAAATGACCATACATCTGTTTTCGGAGTGTACAATCCAGTGTTAATTGTCTCTGGTGGCAACCAACGAATCGGAACCTTCTTTCTCAAATCCATTTTATATTCTTTTCCTTCTCTTGTCAACCCGAAATCTGATATTTTGACTTGTCCTCCACCGAAAAGACAATTACGAGCTGCCACGTCACGATGAATCAGATTCGCGTCATGGATATAAGCGATTCCACAAGCAGCTTGAAGAATCATTTCGTATTTTTTGATCATTGGAAAGTGTTGTTTAGCTAGAGCAGAATCAAGAGCTCCTCCATCGGCCAACTCCATAATGACATAGAGAGGCTCGTTTCCTGCAGCTACTCCATAGAATTTAACAACATTGATATGCTGAAATTCTTTGTTAGAAATTCAGAATCCATCTGAAAACTCACATCAAGATTTCTCATCAATCTAGCCTCTCTCATAATCTCTTTGATCTGTTCCTTGTTCATTGATTCCAATTTGGCAGTCTTCACAGCAACTGGAACTGGTTTCCCATCCGCATCTTTCACTTTCAATAAATTCCCCTTCCACACTTCTCCAAATGCTCCTTCTCCTAATTTCTTTGTCATTTCCACGTCTTCATGAGATAATTCCCATTTTTTTCGTTCAATTGCGTGTTTCAGGACAACTTTGACTTCTTGTTTTTTCGTATAGATTGGTTCTTTTGTTGTTGAGTAGTGTTTAACGAGTTCGATGATTGTTGGGAATCCGAGTTGATCGACGAAGACTTGATGATTGGCTGATTCACGGATCACAAAGTGGTTTGGCTGGAAGAAAAGGGGGTGAATAACTCATTAAAAAATCTGATTTTGGGCAGAGCTACAGTAACCCAAATTCAAATTTTAAAAAGATCAGAACTTTTCAATTTTCAGATTCTGGAATCATTCCTTACATCAGTCTGTTTATCTCCAATCGCGGACAAAATGAATTGTCTCGGTTGGCCTTTAACTGGCTCAGAAGTCCGTACCAACCAATCTCCTGGTTTATGCATCATCTCCTGAATTTCTCTCTTTCTTTCTCTAATTCTCTCTCTCTCTCTCTCTCTCTCTCTCTCTCTCTCTCTCTCTCTCTCTCTCTCTCTCTCTCTCTCTCTCTCTCTCTCTCTCATACCCGAATATCATCTCTCGGCAGTAAACCATGATAGTAGGATTGATGATGAATTCCTTTGTCAGTCATTATTCTCTCTTCCTGATCTATCGAAAATTGTATAAAGCGAATTGAATGGCTTTGTAAGGATGAGAAGAGGGGAGACGAACAGAAATTCGCGTCGGCAGAATTGTCGAAAAGTTTGAACTGATTTGGGATTGAAGATTTTTTAGGGAATTGGGGAAAGGTCACTTGGTTTTTTTGGAGAAGAAAAACGAAAATTCACGAAAAAAATTTTGACAATCGTATATTTTTTGAAGGCAATAAAAAACAAGATTTATGTGTTGAACACAATTAAAACAGTTTAAGAAATGATACAGATTTCTATTTAACAAGATTTTTGATGGCGTTTTGGTAGAGGCAGAATGAGAGAGCCGTTCCGAAGAGAATCCAACCGACGTGTTCGATGTCGACACGAGAGATTAGAGATTTGAAGAGGGATCTGGAAAAAGTTGATTTCTTTTTTGGAGAAAATAGAGAATTTAGGTACTCTTTGGCATCGATTTCCTTTTTGATCACTTGTTTCTCTTTTTCTTCTAGAAGATCTTCCGGGTCTTCCAAACAAATCGATGAGTCCATGACAAAAGGCTCTGGTTCCAACATAAACATACTTCCACGTCGTATTTGCATATCTGACATTGTCTGCTCATTTAGTAAATTATGGAAAGCGTCATTCAGATTCGACATTTCAACAACTCCTCCTCCCTGCTCCTCATAAATTCTTCCAGAAGACAACTGATAAAATCTCTCGGAAATTTCCTTGACACGAACGACAATCATGAATCGATCGTTCTCCTCGACATCTGACTTCGGAGACCCAGTAACCGGAACGAAGAGAACATCGATATTCGGAGTGAGTTCTGAGACGTCACGTTTCATTGGAGACACCCCTGTGAGCTGTTTAGGAGCCAGTTTCACAAGAGGCGGCTGAAATTCTCCGGCGACTGCTCTCGTCAAAGCCATTCGAAAAGTGACTCGATCGATGGCTGACATCTCTACTCCAGTTATAGTGTTAAATGAATCCACTCCAACACAAATCATGAGATAATGTCTTGAATTGAGAGCCGCGCAAATTGATGCTTGTAATTCGAATGTTGACATTTCTTGATAATGTTTTTGATCGAATAAAAGTGTCCATATTCCGCGGATTTCCTGGGAAAAAATGATTGAAGGGACCATTAAAATGTTCAAAATTACCGGAAAACTGCTTCGATATTCGAAATATTTAGGCATCTGACTCTCATACATTTCAATAAACGATTGATTTTTCACTTTTTCTTTACTGAAATCATCAGAATCAGATTCCACGTCACTCTGCTCATCTCTCAATTCATCTTTCAACTTGACCTCTTCCATCACTTTTTCTGGCATTTTTCCAGTTACCAAATTATATGTTGGACCTGCTGTCACTCTGAAATTACTATTTTCTTTAATTTATTTAAGGATTATTTTCATACCGCCCATATCGGAAACTGTCTTTCGTGGAATCATAGAGATCGTCATTGTGAAAAACGATATTGTCGAAGAGGTCACCGGCGCCTATCTCAGAAGAAGAGCTCCACGCTGATTTAGACTATAAAATAATTAATTAATTTAGATCCATATAAATTCATTTCTCTTACATCTACAACCAATTTTTGAAACGAGTTGGCTGTCAATTTGGTCGGTGTGGGCGGATCTAGTGCATAAAACTGCTGATTCAACTGAAAAATCATTGAATTTAAATGAAAACAGCTCAAACAAGTTACCACATCATCTTCATTGAATTTGGATCCCATCGGAAAGAAAAAAAACTTCGATAATTTTATTTCTTTCTAAAAAAACTCAAAGTCAAAATTTTCTAAATTTCGACGAAAAAAAAGAAACATGTCTCTCAACGAAGCATGGGTCTCGCCACGATGACAGTAATCCAGAATTAAAAACAAAATTTAGGCCATAAAACATGTTTTCTGCTTTTTTCAACATAAAATCTGAATTTTTTATGATTTTTCAATGATTTTCGATTGGAAAATGTAAAATAATTTTTTTGCAATTATAAAATGTCATTTTATTAAATGAAAATTTGAAAAATTAGAAAAAAAAGTTTGATCTGGAAATTTTGCCTCGCCCGGGAAGATTTTTCAAATGTTTCCGGCCCGCGTATTTTTCCATTTACTATTCTTCATCATCGTTTCAAACACTTCTCGTTTCGTCTTCATTTTTTATTTTCCTTTGTCCTCCAACACTCTTGCTTCCCCGTTTTTCCAGAAAGTTCTGATAAAATCGGAATTAGAGCGCATCTCACAAGATTAAACACAATTGTTAATTTTCAGGCGATGGGGCCAAAGCTAGCCACCGTCTCGCTAGTATTACTAACACTTTGTGAGTTTCTGACGTTGTTTTTCTAGTTTCAATTGTGGTTTTCAGTCACGAACTCTTTTCAATCCCCCTACTCATCAACGACGACAGAATGTCCGCCATACCACAATGGAAGCATCGCAGGAAACTCGTGCAGTCGAGAGGTATTTCGATACTCTGAAATTATATTTTATTTCTTCAATTTCAGTACTCCATATGCGTGGACGGAATCGGGCAGGCCGCAACTTGCAGCGAAGGATACGTCTTCTACGAGGATGGATGTATTCCAATAGAACAATCACCAGAATGCCAAATAGCTGACGACACTGAAGAAGAGCCATACGAGCAGTTTGACTGTTTAAATAAAGAAGATGGTCTCTATTCACTTGGTTGTGTCAATCAGTTCGTAAACTGTGTTGCTGAACAGGCCTATCAAATGTACTGTCCCGACGATTTGGTTTTCAATCAGAAGACTCAAGAATGCCAGGAGTCATGCGAAGATAACGTTGAGGAAGAGGTTACCACTCCTTCTCCAGCAGCCTACTCTGGCGAAGATGACGGGGAAAGTGACGACGAGGGATCCGGTGAAGCCGAAGGATACTACGAGCCTCAGCAAACCACCGAGCAACCAGACACAGTTGACTTTGACTGTAATGGTCTTGAGAACGGAAATTATGCTGAGGGATGCTCAGATGTTTTCTACACGTGCAACAATAACATTGCTTTCAAAAGATATTGTCCACAAGGAACCGTTTATAATCCAAGCCAACGTAAGAGCATTTTTAGACATTCAAATAAATAATTTATTCATTTCAGAAGCTTGTGATTATGACTGCACCGAAGCATTGGCCACGACAACTCAAAGCTACGATCCAACCACTGAAGCTGATGTTCCATCGACCACTACGTCCACCACAGCTTACCCAGAGTCTACTACCACTCAAGATGACGAGCCAGAGTACACTACAACTCCACAAGATGACTCCGTGACAACCACCACCACATCTGATTATCAGACTACCACTCCTGGATTTGACGATGTCGTCACAACAACTACCACAACCACGACGACTACTGCACCAGTCATCTGCCAAGAAGGACAAGTTCAATCCTTTGGAATGTGCTCTTCTCGTTTCAACCGTTGCCAGAACAACTCTGTTCGCTCAAAGCAATGTCCAGTTAACACACTTTTTGAGTCCTCTCTCGTTCTGTGCGTTTTCGATTTGCCACAATGCCAGCCAGTGACTGTTCCAGCTACTCCTACTTACAACAATAATGGATATGTTTCGTATGGACCACCATCCGATACTATTGTCAGTCCATTCGACGAGAACGTTCGCCTGAAGCCAAAGTTCGATAGAAGACGAAAGTATCATCATGGACCAGTCCGAAGACCAGTTTACGGAAATGCACCAGGATATGGAAACTCTCCAAACTACGGAAGTCCTCTTCTTGAGAATCCATTCTTCATTCCACGTCATCATTCTCGCCGTCACCATGGAGGAGATCGTCACCACGGAAGAGATCGCCACAGAGATCACAGCCGTCTTCATTTTGGACGTAAGTTCAGCGAGTCAGAGATCTCTAAACAAATGTTATATTTTTCAGCAGTCGTTGACTCTCCATTCTCCACACAATTCCGTGGACGTGCTGCTCTCAACGACCAATTCAAGGATTATCGTCGTGCTAACATGGGCAAAATTGAGTACGGAGAGGCCAGAAAGGTTGTTGGAAACAAGCGTTTCTTGATGGATGATGAATTCGAAGGATCAAAGGCTAGATTCATTCAATCTGATGTTCAACAAGTCTTCCCAGAAGCTCGTCATTCCAAGAAAAGATTGGGACCACGTGAAGATCCAGATGGATATGATGACGACAAGACTTTCGATGCCAAGGATTTGTTCGGAGCTACCAGAAGAAAGCGTTCCGCTTACTACGGATCCCAACAGCCTGGATACACACAACAGTACACCCAAATCAGTGCTCGTCAAGCTCAAGTCAACAGAGATTGCCAACAGTACACCACTCCAACATTCCTTACTTTCGGAGACTGCTTTGATCAGTTCATCTTCTGTTCTGGCACTGGAGTCAACAGAATGGCTGCTTGTCCAATTGGAGAAACATTCAACAAGGCTCTCCGTGCTTGCTCTGAGACATGCGGAGTTTCCACTCTAGTTGTGACTGCTACCGTTGGAACCCAAACTTCTGATGACTCTTCTTGGTCTTCTGATTCAACTGGAGATGACAGCACGACTTTCTCAACTTCAGCTCCTTCCTCATACGACACCTACACCACTCAAGGACCATCCGATGATCAGTCATACACCTCCACTACCCAGGATTCATGGAACGATCAGCAGACAACCACATCAGCTCCATGGAACGATCAACCAACGACTACTTCGGCTCCAGTTGGAGATCGTTGCTCTTCAGTTCCATCTGGATTGTTCGCTCTTGGATGCTCCCAGAAATACCTTCAATGCTCGAATGGAGCTGCTATTGTTCGCGTTTGCGGCGCATCTTTGTATTTCAGCGAAGCTCAACAAACGTGTAACTTCAGAGACCAAGTCCCAGAATGTAATTTAGTTTTTCTAGAAATAATTTTCATCTGTAATTTTTCAGGTGGAGCACAAGACAGCACAACTTACTCTCCAATCGTTACCGTTCCTGTTGATGACGTGACAACTGATTCATACGGAACACCATCTGATGACAGCACAACAACACAAGCACCAGTTGGAGACCGTTGCGCTTACGTGTCTTCTGGACTTTTCTCTATTGGTTGCTCCCAAAAGTACATTCACTGCTCTAGTGGTGCCGCTATGGTCAGACAATGTTCTGCTTCTTTGTATTTCAACCAAGAAAGCCGTACATGTACCTTCAGAGATCAAGTTCCAGAATGTTAGTTTCTCGTTTCTTCAAGGCCCCAATTCTCTTTTTTTCAGGTCAAATCGTGGATAATGACACTCCATACTCTGTCCCAGGACGAGATCAAACCACTACTTCTGGATACGAAAGAACCGAGGAACCATCTGAGGATCAGCCAACCACATATGCCCCATCTGTTGCTCCATACAATCCAACTGTTCCAGAGGATCAGAAGGATGAACCAGTTGATGCATGTGTTGGATTATCTGATGGAACTCATGGACAAGGATGCTCGTCCTCCTTCATCATCTGCTCATATGGTCGTCTTGTCAATTCGATCACTTGTCCACTTGGAGAAGGATACGATCCATCTGTTCAAAACTGTCGCACTTTCAGCCAGATTCCAGCTCAAGCTTGTGATCAACAGGAGACTACCACAGGTATAATAATGAATCCAGAGTAATTTTAGCTAACTTTTCTCTCCAGATGCCGGACTTGTTCGACCATTGCCATATGTCACTCTGGAAGATGTTCTCTCTACATCAACTACAACATCTGGATACGATGAGGAGTCCACTGATTCTTATGAACTTGTTCCATCTGAAGATGAAACTACCACCGCTTCCTATGGAGTAGAGACACCTTCTGAAGATCCAGAATACACGACTCCAGCTGAAGATGAGACCACCGTTGACTCGTACAATCGTGATGGTGATGACAGCGATGAGGATGAAGACGTTGTTTACGATCAAAAGTGTACAGTTGGAACACGTGCTTCCAAGGGATTCTGTGTCCAGAGTTATTTGGAATGCGCTTCAACTGGATTCATCGAGAAGACCTGTAGAGTCGGAAAGCTTTTCGATTCTCATGCCAACAGATGCGTTGCTAGAATTGCTTGTGGAAAGGAAGCCATTCGTGATGCTATCAAGGATGTAAGTTGAAAATTCTAAATTTTCAATTTCAGTTGATTTTCAGGTCATCGGAACAACTACTGTTTCACCAAAGAAGCTTGATGGCAGATGTGCTAATGTTGAAGGAGAAGGAGTCTTTGCTCTCGGACCATGCAGCAGTAACTACGTTCGCTGTTCTTATGGTGCTGCTAAACTCCAAAACTGCGCTGGAAACCAAGTGTTCTCGACTTCCCAATCTGCATGCGTCAGCCGTGAATCATCTTCTGAATGCACCGTTGCTCGAAACCAACCAGTCAAGAGTTACTACAACAACAACGATCAATCATCTTATTGTGACGGAAAGGCCGATGGTCTCTACGGAAACAAGAGAGATTGCTCTGCTATTCTTCAGGTATTTTTAGTTTTTTTTTTTTTATAAATTTATCAAACGATTCTGTTTCAGTGCTTCGGAGGTGAACTGTTCGAACATCCATCATGCCCATCAAACCTCGCCTTCAACGAGTTGACAGGCAAATGCGACTACCCACAAAAGGTCAGCGGATGCGAGAATCACGGACGAACTGATGGAGTCTGCACCGAACATGGAGCCTTCATCGCCGATGTCGACAACTGCTCAGTCTTCTATCGTTGTGTGTGGGGACGAAAGGTTGTAATGAGATGCCCATCAGGCACCGTCTTCAATCCATTGCTATCTGTCTGCGATTGGCCAAGTGCAGTTCCATCGTGCGGTGCTCCATCCACGGATAGCGGTTCTTCCAATGGCGGCTCCTCGTACAATGATGTTAACTCGGGATATTGATAAGTTGTTCTAAACACCCCCATCCCAATCAAACTAATCTAATCTTTATCCATGTACTAACTTGATTGCATTCGATCCCCTAATCTTACTTCCCCATATCATTCCCCCATTATTTAGCATCCATTTCCCGAACCCGGTCTCACAAAACACCCAAGTTTTCATGTTGTCATAATAATCTGATTTATTTGCATGCTCAACGATGCCTTGAAGTTTTAAATTTTGTTAAATAAATCGTGCGAGCACCCAAGAATCTAGTGTAGTCTAGACAACCACTAACTTTAGGAATCTAGAACAAGTTTGCAACTATCCGGTTATCAGTAACCTCTTCAGGTATCAAAATGAACCCAACCCACACAGAACCAGTTCCCTCTTCTCCAGATGACCATTTTCATTTTCACCTCTCTATTCATTCTGCGGGTAATATTCCGGTTCTGAAACCCGTTTTTTTCGTCTCGTTCTTGTTCTCTTTTTTTTTGATTCCGTATAAGAAGACTACATATATGAAAGTGATGACCCTCAGAAGACCCCTCAATAGTATTCCAGTCTATTGTTCCCCCCTGTATGAGAGGATAGATGGTTGTGTAGTCGTTGGAAACTTTCGACACACACGGCGTCGTCGTCAGATAATAATGCATGTCGTTTTGAAAAGAGAAATAGTGTGTCAATCAGAGAGACACTCCAGACATTTCGAATATTGAACAGAATTGTGAAAGAAGAAGAAGAAGAAGATACATCATACCGCCCATCCCTTCATCGTCATTTTATTCTACGCGCGCCTCCTCTCCGATCGCGCAAAAACTTTCACTTTGTCTGAATTCTCTGATTATTCAGTGTTGTTTTGGCGAATTCATTCGTTTTCGAAAATTCAATCAATTCGAAACACACACACGAGACGAATTTAGTTGAAGGTAGCAATTCTACAGTATTCTTCTTTTGATTCTCGATGGGTGTTTGTTGGAATGAGAAGAGAAGGAGAGAGAGAGAAAAGAGGAGAAGGAATAACAACAACCACCCATGATGTTTTGTTACAGTAGTAGTTTAATGGTTTTTATGAATGTATGAAAGGATTACTGTATGAGTCATTCGGGGGACAAGAAGATGATAAGAGGTTATGTGCTCTCTGAAAAAGAGGCCTGTCGGCGTGTAATTTGGAATTTGGATATTCATTTATACCAGGGACCATGTAGGATCAGGAGAGTGGATCCATGGATTTCAGAATTTTAGGTTTTACTAATTTATTTCCTAATATTATTTCGAAGGAGCACAATATGGCGTAGTAAATGGCGAAGAAGTCCCGAAGTTTCAACGTAGCTCAATCTAATTGAAGTTTCTGAAACCAGTGGAATCAGTCCATTCGCTGCTCCATCCGTATTTTCTTTTTCCACTTCAAAAAAGCTGTTAAAAATTGTTAACCTAAGCCTAAATATACCCCAAAATTGGCTCCCTTAGGATTGAACCTCAAAAATCTTTTACAAATCTCAAAATCTTGGATTTGAATAACCTTCAAAAAGCTACAGTAATCTGAAAACAAACATCTGAAAAAAATGGGACTTTTATGTTGTCTTAACTCGAAGAAAAAATTCAAATTTTTATCAAAAATCAATATTTAACAAAAAATTAGCTCCAAATCCTCACCAAATCTCTCGTTTCGAAGTGTGAAATAACCTGTAAATTAGTAAACCATATAATTAATTCTCTCGGAACAATCGACAAAAAACGAGTGTAGGTCAATTTCGGGAACAGGTTTCAAATGCCCTCTTGCAAAATGAAAATGGTAGAAAGAAGGAGAATGAGAAGAAGGAGGAGAGGGGGGTCATAAAGGAAACCGGTAGTCCCCATTCGGAAATCGTAACCTGGCTAAGAGAGGGGGAAGATGGGCGGCTAAGCATAGCCAGGAGAATAGCCAGAAACGAGATGAGATCGAAAAGGTAAGGAACCGGATTTCTCGGAAGAGAAGTTCGGCAGGACGAAGAAAGGAAGGACAAAGTGTAGATCCCTTGGGCTTGGATCACCAGATAGTATGAAGTGATGATGTGAATTGAGATGTGCTAGAGGCTAGACAATCTAAAGGGATTGGAAGGGAATGGAATGAGACATTTTCAGATTATGTCGAAATCTAAGCCTAGGCCAAGCGGGGCTCATTTAGCTACTGTAGATTTGGGCTTAAGCATAAGGTCCGTGGAGTGCTAGGATGACTAAGCCTACGCTTAAAGCAGCCCCCAGAAGTTAGGCTTGACTATAGGCCGGCGTTCGGTCTAAGCCTACCATAAGCCTAGATCTAGATTAAGACTAAAACCTAACGATAGCTTAACCTCTTTCTAAATGGCCCGAGACTAAACAAGTCCAAGCCTTGCGTAAGCCTAAGGTAACCCTAATACTAACTAGGTCTCCGGGACCCTCGGACAGATCTGTAGCAGGAATGCTACAGTACCCCTGCGATGCTCCTCCAACACCACGTCATCTGAAGAGACCGATGGCCAATCCCCCCGTTCCTACCGTAATCCCATCAAAATCCCTGATCCCATTTTGATCATCACGTAGAAAAAAAAGGGAGGGGGAAGAGATCTACAGTATCCCTTTGACTTCCTTGCAGAAAGGCTTTATGATGGATGAAGCTAAAAGAAGATGTTGATAAGGAAGAGAGAGAGAAAGAAAGAAAGAGAGAGAGAGAGAGAGAGAGAGAGAGAGAGAGAGAGAGAGAGAGAGAGAAAGAGAGAGAGAAAGAGAGAGAGAGAGAGATGATAAAAAAGATGATAAGAGAGAGAGAGAGAGGCGACATTTGTATGTCCTAATTCCTTTAGAATCAAAAGAAAATAGAATAAGAAGGAGGATCAATAAAAGATATATTCAGTCTCTTTCTCTCTCTCTCTCTCTCTCTCTCTCTCTCTCTCTCTCTCTCTCTCTCTCTCTTTCCATAACTCTAAAGATACACACCCATAGGAATCAGAGATGAAAAACAGACGAAATGGGCGGAGCTTACGAAAAGAGAACGAATTGAACAAAAGGGGCGGAGTCATGGGAATTCATTTTCCCGCGGGAAAGAGATTCTCTCTCTCTCTCTCTCTCATTTTCTCTCTCTCTCTCTCTCTCTCTCTTTCACTCCTGGACGACAATTCCCTCACGGAGGCCGGTTTTTCGTGTTTGCCACCAACCCAACAGTCTCCCTCAGCTGACAGAGAGGTGGCTACTCCTCCTTTCGATTTGGGGCGGGTTTCAGAGGAAGAGAGAGAGAGAGAGAGGTGGAGAGAGAGACAGAACCGGATGCTTCCTCTCTCTTGATCTACCGCTTGCGAAAAGTCTTCGGAGGCGAGCGCACACCGGTTCTTGTCCAGTCTCTCCAGTTTTCGAAAGACAAGAAGTCCCCTTTCTCATCTAGAATCTAGAGAGAGAGAAAGAGAGAGAGAAAGAGAGAGAGGGAGAGAAAGAGAGACAAAGAGAGAGAGACAAGGACCATCTCCGGTTTTTTGGGTCCTGTATTCTTGTCCCATCTCGTCCTCGCGAACGGCCGGGTTCCTGTTTTTGGGTGGCCGGTTTTTTTGTTCGGTCCCTTCCAGTTTTTCGAAAGTTTCTAGTTTTTTTTCTCTTTTCCCCCCGTTCTTTACTTTTTTTTGACCTCCTCCTCCCCCCCCCCCCCCCCCCTCCTCTAATCTAGAAACAGGTTGCTTTACCTGTCCTTTTTGTTGAGATACTTGATCTGGTTGTGCCGTTTGAAGTGACCCTTGAATTGATAGAGACTCTGATTATGATGAATATGAAAAATGAGAATGAAATAAGAATAAGAAGATAAGGGGACTTGAGTTCTAGAAGGTTCAAGAAAATAAGAATGACAGAAGGACTGTAACTGATAAAGGTCCCAGGGCCAGGTGTCTCTAATTTTGCTCAATTCTTTTTTCAGGTTAACTTTTTCCCAATCTCTGAATAATTTGGCTCAATTCATCTACCTTTTAAGTATTTTCCATCCCAGCCTACCAAGTTTTTTTTATAATTTCTAAAAAAAATACAGTCCAAAATCTACCCTCAAAACGTATTCTTCGCAAAAATCGTTATAACTCTTTTCCCATTAAAGATACAAAAAAGTTGTCAACTAACAAAATATAGCTCTTATTATTTCCCATACTTCATCAATCGACACATTTTTTCTAACTTCAGTGGCAACCGAGATATACCTTCTGAAAGATGGATGACTCGAATTCACCCCCTTGTCTCTTTTTTGATTTCCCGAATTTTCTTGGAATTTTTTAAAATTTGAATTCCAAGTTTGTTAGGCATAGATTTCTGTATTTCCTAGAATTCTGGACCATTTTTCCAAACATTCAATAATCCAATTCCACGTGTCCTATCCCTCCAGGTACCCATCTCCCTTTTTATTATTGACAGTTTCCTCCTATTTTTCTATACTTTTTTTATTGATTCGTCAAAAAAACCTTGTTTTCCTCAATTTCAAATTGCCTGATTTCAAGGGGAAATTGCTCATGACAGTTTTTAAAAATCTTTTCTTTTTCACTTTTTTCAAAAATCCAAATTTCCTTCGCGATTTACCCCCCTATGTATGGCGCTAGACTATTCGTCAAAGACTAAGTCCTTTTTACAAAATTTCGCAACTTTTCCCATTTTCGAATCTTTTTTCAATCCTCTTTAAAATCTAAGGATTACTGTAGCCTATTCCAGACCCAACACGAGAAACCATTTCTCTCTCTCTTATTTCGAGTAACTAATAATTGGGTTCATTCAAACGATGCTTCTTAATTTCACTTCTACCTTCTTCTCTTTCCTTCTCTTCTTCTTCTTCTTCACCACATCATCTTTATATTCTTTTTCCTTCAGAATACAATTTCACTTTCAATCCTCCTCCGGATTCTTCTCTTCCATACTTCTTCTTCCCTTCTCTTTTCACCTTATTATTATTATTATGACATTGATCTCCCTTTGTTCAATCAATTTCATCCTCATTCTCTCTCTCTCTCTCTCAAAATCTCCCTTTTATGACGTGGCAAAAGGAGATAATCAGAAAAACAACGGGACGATTCCGCCCCCGGAGGTCACACTTTTAATGAAGAAATGAGGCATCAAAAACTGGTTTTTTTTGTCTCTTTCTTTTTGGACAATGGTTCCATTTTGAGGGAAAAATGAGTGAATAGCTTGTTTTGGCTAAATTAACAGTTTTTTTTAGCGAAGAAAGAAAGACAGGGACCAATTCGGGGAAGAGAGAAATGTTGGGGGAACTACCCTACCTTAACCTTAAGCGATGTTAAGAGTCCCATAACTCGTTTGTGGTAGATGCTATCAAAAAGTGCTCAACTAGGGAATTGTGCTGAAGTTTTCGATAAATAATTTGTTAGTTGATCACTTTTAGATATCTTTGAGAACAATTGAGTTATGAGACTTTGAAAGATTTATATGGGGAAGAGGGGGATTACAATTTGTAGAGTATCTCACAAAATTGAGTAATTTTTTTCAAAATTCTGACCAATTTCAACAGGCTTTTAAAAGTTTACTAAAGTCTTGAAAAATCAATTTTTGAAATTCACATGTCCCTTCAAAAACTGTATATGATACCAACTTGCATTTTATCAAGATTTTCAAATTTTGAATTTTCTCGATTTTTGGATAAATTCATGATTCAAAATTTAAAAAAAATTCAATATTTTGAACAATGAGGCTTCCCAACCACTCTTTTTTCAAGAAACTCCAATCCCACATTTCCAACCACTCAGAATTTTCCAACTTTTAATATAGAAATTTTCAAAGAGTTATATCTCAGTTCCCAATGAAGATACAAAAAAGTTGTCAACTAATGAAATGTAGCCGTTGTTACAAGCAACATTTCATCAGTTGATAACTTTTTGATATCTTCAATGAGAAAGGAGATATACTGTCTGAAATATGAGTCATGGCGTAAGCCTGAATTGCCACCCACTACCATTTATTTTCTAGGTGCTTCTCGTATTTCTTATTGTCTATTTTTCTTCTGATCGCTTTTTCTTCTTTTTTCTCAATCTCCTCATTTCAATATTTTCTTATTTCCAGACCAATCTTCAAAGAAATGTCTCAATTCCAATTGGAACAGACATCAGTAATAAAAACGGCACCGCCGGGAGGACGACAACTTGAATTTCCAAAAAATGAGCCATTGGATATAACATCATCAAATATTCAAGATTTGACAAAAATGCAAACTCTAGATAACTATTATCAAAATCAGATTCCCGTTCAATCGTATCATCGAATGTATGAGACATATCCAGCTCAACAACTGATTTCAACACAGGCTGCACAAAACTTTTATTACACAAATTCAGCGATTCTGACGAACAATCTGCAGCCTCAGCCGGATTGGGGAAGACAAATGGATACATCAGCATATACGAATACATCATATCAGAGAAGTTCGACGAGTCAACAATATCAACAAATATCTGAAAATGAGAGAATTGTTTATAAAGGAGGTGATATGCCATCGCCAGTTGATTCTGGAATTGGACAAGAGATTCTGTTGACGAATACGAAAGAGGAGTTTTTTACGGGTTCTGATGGGAGTAATATTTTGGAAAGGAGTAGTGAACGAACACTTTCACATCGAGATTCACCTCTCATTATTCCTAAAATGTAAGTTTTTTTGCTTTGAAAAATCTATAAACAAAAGAAAAATAAAAAACCTAAAAATTCCAAATTCCTTTTAAAAAAATCTAAAAATCCTCATCATTGAAATCACCCTCTCCCATTACTTTCGCCTGTCACTTTCATGGGGACCCTCTCCCCTAAATATTCTTTGCGGCCCGGTGGCTCAGCCGGTAAAGCCTTTCTCTAGCGTCCCTCTGTCAAAGTTCGACACCCATCAGTGGCAGTCACCATTAGAAAGGGTCTCTCACTTCCCTCACAAGAAAAAAGTAAACGATTCCCGGTAAACTGTAACTTTCTCCCCATTCATCCAATTCATATTTCCCAACCACTCCCATCATTTTTTATGACGTGGCAATTCATCCACAATTATAAATATGACAATAAAATACCCTTCCAAATAAAAAAACCCAATTTGCAGACACAACAATCTCGGCTTCCAATACGTCCTCGAAGCGCCAATTTCAACATCAGTACGACGAGACGATGACCGAATGACATATGTGAATAAGGGACAATTCTATACAGTATCACTGGATTATATTCCCGATATTAATAAATGTTTGAAGAGTCAGACTGTGAAAGTAAGTGATTTGTTTGAAGAAAACTACAGTAATCCCATGATTTGTTCAGAGTCAATTAATGATAGTATTCCGAGAAGATAAGACATACGAGGAAGAAATAAAAACGTGGCAATCATGGCATGCCCGTCAACATGTTTCAAAGCAGAGAATTCTAGAAGTGGATAGTAAGAATAGCTCCGGAATGATTGGACAAATCGAAGAAATCGGGAATAACGCAGTCCAATTCTATTGGAATCCATCCGATCAAAATGGTGGTGTTAAGGTGAGAGATAAGGGGGTAGGGGGAGACGCAGACAGTCTAGCTTCTCTGCGCCCTCCGCCTAAACTTCAAACGCCAATAACTCCCGAACCAGAAGAGATGGAGAAATATTTCAAGAGACAAAAATGTTCAGCTTAAAATTCTCTATCGATTGGTATCAAAAAATTTTTCAAAACTCGAAAAAAAACTTTCACTTTTTTTTTTTGAAAAATTTCAACACCATAAAAATTGCAGATCTCAATCGCCGTCCAATGCCTTTCAACAGATTTCTCAACCCAAAAAGGGGTCAAAGGTCTTCCACTTCATGTCCAAATCGATACTTATGACGGTGATAATGACAAAACTCCATTCCATCGGGGATATTGTCAAATTAAAGTTTTCTGTGATAAAGTGAGTTTTTCCATTCGATTAGTCTCTCTAGAAAAAATAAAAAATCTCAATTTTCAATTTTCCAAATTATATTCCTACCGTTGAATCCTAGGGCGCGGAGAGAAAACTTCGCGACGAAGACAAACGGGCAGCGAAACGAAAACAACAAGGTACAGTAATCCGTGTTTTCTATTATGTGTCATTTGATATAACGTGTCAAAAAGTCTCTCTCTTTATCTCTAACATACACGTGTCGTTGTCTTCGTCGTGTCGTTTTTTTTTTCTGCTCTTTGTCAATGTCTTACTAAAGTAATCCTCGCCTAAGAAATCCTTGTCCAATGTCCACTTTATAGGGAGCTAATCGAAAAATGTTGCACGAGACGCGTCGAGACGAGAAGAGGCGAACTCAAGGTAAATCTATGCTTTCAATTAACCTATGTGTCAAATGCGCTCTATTGAGAATATCAAGAATCTCAATAGGGCGCGTTTACTTCATGTTTTCATGTGGCGCTTTGTGTGTCTTTTATTTGAATTAATCGTCCAAAAAGTCTTATTACAGTACCACCATATTCAGAATTCACAACGACTGGAGGGTTATCTGGTGGAAGAAAGAAATCAGATGGTGAATATCATGAGCAATGTGATAGAAGTGAATTTTATCATATGAGAGAACTGGATAAGCCAGCTGCTCTTTTCATTGCTCCAGAAGAATTCGATACTCGATACGTTGATAGTACTTCACTCTCATTCGATATGTCTGAAATTGAACCAATTGCTAAGAGGCCGAGAACTTCCGAAAGGAGTGAGTTGCCATCAAATGCGCAGTGTTTCGGTAGAGCGCGTTTGCCGACTCATTCATTTTAAATAATAATTTCAATTTCAGTAATGTTGTATGTTCGAAAAAGAGATGAACAAATCTATCAACCACTTCATGTCGTCCCTTCTTCTCTCGCCGGATTAGCATTAGCAATTGCCAATAAATTTGGAGCCGATCCAGAGAAGGTACAGTAAGACAATATTTGCTCAGACACTCTTTTTTTTCCTTATTTGAACTTTTGACCATTGTCTATTTCGAGGTTCTTCTCTTCTATTTCGGGCGGCTCTCACCGAAAAAGTGCAATGCTCTCTGAGAGAGAGCACGCGATCAAGAGAGACTTAGACAGAGAAAGTTTTTGTTTCGGCGTGAGGTCACTCTCTGTGTTTTCTAATAATAGACCGTCCGTTTTCTATGTGTGTTTTCTTTTTCAATGACCCCTCACTTTTCCGTTCGGATATGCTTCTTTTCTTTGCTTTTTGCGAAATTCGATTCTCTCTCTCTCTCTCTCTCTCTCTCTCTCGGAATAATAGAGACACGAAAATAGAAAATGAAGAAAATAGAACAGTCTTCTTCAATGTTTTATAAGGGACTAAACAATGTTTGCACTTAAATGGATGAAGGGATGAAAAGTTCAATGAACATGAGAACTTGGAACAGCTAGATATCGAAGGGGAAGCTTCATAGGGATCTTCTAGCTGGTTGACTCTTTGGGACCCCGTAGCTCAGGTGGTAGAGGCGTTGTCACGGCGCGCAATCGCCGAGGGTTCGATCCCCACCAGTGGCAGCTAAAAAAAACCTAGAAGTTCCAATTCTAAACTCTGAAATTTTGCAGATTTCCGGAGTCTACAAACGATGTGCAAAAGGAATAACAGTGAAAGTCGATGATGAAATGTTGCGTTTATATTGCAATGAAGACACATTTATAATTGATGTTGAACACGCAGCCGATGGATCCACCGCAGCGACTCTTATCGAAGTGGCACCCACAAATCCAAGTGCCTATTCCAATTCATAGTTGGCCTATTTAGGTCCGATTTCTTCTCCTTTTTTTGAATATTTCCTCAAATTCAGTCTTTCACTTTTCTTTGATCTCTTATTTTCCCTTTTCTACCGTAATCCCTTCCCCCCCCCCCTTTTATAGAGCCATTTTCTAGCCTTTCTGCTTATTTGCACCAATCATCTCTTCCTCTTTTTTCCTTTTTCCACCCACACCCTTCCAGAGTTTCTCCGGTTAAGCCCCGCCCCCTTTCCAGACTTAATTTAAGATAAGCCACGCCCCTTTTTTTTAGATCTAGAATGTAAATTAATAAGAAAAAATCCCCTTCTTCCACCTCTCTATTCCTCCAATAGTATTCTGCACGAGTCGTTTTCAAAAATACCTGAATTCTTTCATTTTTCGTCTCTTTCCTATGTGATCCAATTTTGTGATATTCATTTGTTTATTCTCTCTCATTTATCGATTTCCCCCCTCAACATTTAAA
This sequence comes from Caenorhabditis wallacei, assembly GCA_963932035.1. Taxonomy (NCBI): domain Eukaryota; kingdom Metazoa; phylum Nematoda; class Chromadorea; order Rhabditida; family Rhabditidae; genus Caenorhabditis; species Caenorhabditis wallacei. Next base: position 3,612,689 of record OZ009935.1, read on the forward strand.
TTTCTCTTGAAACCAATCAAAATCCCACCCCCCAATTCAAAAAATACCTCGCATTTTCAGCTTCTCCCATCCCAATCCCAACACACCCAGTTTTTTCCCCAACTTTTCTCTGTATTATATTGTTTTCCTTGTTTTTTTCATTAAAATTTGCAAAAAAAGATAAAAATCTGAAAAATTAAATAGTGTCTGGAATGTTTAAAGCTGGAAATCTGAAGAAAAAACTGAAAATCGGTAAAAATTAAAGATTTTTAGACCTGCCTTTGGAAAAAACTTTTCCCGTTGATTACGGTACTTCACGAAGTACGCAAACACCACATGTTCACTTTACGCACAATTGCAGACTAAAAAATTTCACAAAAGTTTATTTCGTTTCAGAAAAGACCGATTTAGAAAAAATAGATCACTAAACAAGAAATAAATAATCACCGAAAATCACCGAAAAAATTCGTTACATACAAGAAAAATTTTGCAATTATTTACAAAAGTCGAAAAAGTTTCAATTCATTTTCCGCCGCATCTTCATCACTAGCATGTGCCACATTTCGAACATCTGATAAAGCGAATCGTTGTCGAATCGGTTGATTTTCGGGTTCGATTCTTGGCCAAAGACGACTTGAACCAATACATTTTCTAGCGTTTCCATGGACTCTCATTGCAATTACTTCTCCACTTGATATATGACGAACGAGTCGATTATAGAAGAATTTTCCTTCGTGTTGTTGATATAATCGTTTCGCCAGGGGTCCATCTATTCTCATTTTTCTCATTTCCTCAATTTCAATTCCATTTTTCTGAAGTTCCGAGAGAGCCACCTGGAAATAGAGAATAGAAAATTCCAGCATCCTTTTCTCTAAGAATGAGTATTCTAAACTACCGTAATCCATCAGGATTCGCCTAAAAATCTATTCCTTTTCAAAATAGATCAAATCTCTCTCACCCCAAAATGATTAATTATCTCTAATGACTGATAACTGCGGTAATTTGTCTTCCTTATCTTCTCTCTCAGAATGGATTACTTTCTCAGTTCCGTATTCGTCAGTAATTAATCAAGAAAACCGATTCGGTTTGCAAAGAAGATAAATAATGATGGGTTGGGGGGATCAGGGACGGTTCCAGTTGTCAAGTCAGCAAAGATGCTCTATCGAACTCTAATAATTTCAGAACTTCTAGAAATTAAATGAAATCTTCAATTTCAGTTAGCCATTACTCCCGAATCCTTTCCTCTTTGTCCATCTGTTTATCCATTCTATCCAGATGTCCATTTTGTTTGTAAAAACCGAAAGTGAGAAATTGCTAATCCATTTCTCTTTTCATCATTGAAATCATCAAAAAGAGCGGCAATCCAGTTTCTAATTTGACTGTCGGAGGAGGAGAGGTGAAAGTGTTTCGGAATAAGTGAAAGGCGTCCGTCGCCAAAGGGCAGGCATGACCTACATTTAAATGGATAGGCTTGACCTCGTTTTTCCGCACGGAAAACTTTCTCGCTAATCCATATATCCTCGGTTGATGCTTCTCCCTCCCCTCTCCTCTGATCTCCTTCCTTGTCTACTGTATGTATTGTAACGCTCGGGTCCGATTCGCATCGTCGGCTGTTCAGACAATGACAATGAAATTGATGGTGGAAAGTTTTTGGAGGAGGAGGAGGAGAAGGAGAGAAAGAGAAAGAGAAACATGGATTCCGATGAAGAATTCAAATAAAAGAATCGAGTGAAAGTGACAAAAAGAACGGAAGATGGGCAAAAATTTGGAAGGGGATCTAGGGAAGGGACCAATATGGAAATACAATTTCTAGAGGTTTCATGAATTACTGTAATTACAGTTCTATTATGAGTACCTAATAACTTCCACTGAGAAAACTGAAATGATTTTCAAATTACCGTGAACACTTTTAAAGAATGGAGCCTAGTTGAGCTGTTTCAAATCAGTATAGTAGTTGAACTGGGGGTCGTTCTATTAGAGTGATTACGGTAGGTCGAAAGTCATTTTAGATTTCCCTATTGAATTTGGCAGTAATAACAGTAACAACAGTACTTCTAGAAATCTGAAATCTAGAATCCAGAAAAATAACGTTTTTTCGGAGCATCGAACTGGAATTTTCGAAAATTCGAAACTTGAAAAGTCAAAATTTGATGATAAAATTATGATTTCTAGAGGAAAGCCGCCTAAACGGTTAATTTTTATAAAGAAATCCCAATTTTTCAATTTTTATAGACTACAGTAACCGATTAAAACCCCATTCTGATCCTAGATTTTTCAGTCCCATTTCTAGACAAATTCATCTAAAACTTCCAAAAATTACCTGGGCCAAAACTCGATGAGCCACAATCTCCGGTTTCAACACCACCAGAAACTTCGACGCCATTCCTCCCCCTTTTCTGAAAATGTGGAAATCTGGAAAATAATTCAAAATCGTCAATAGAGCACTGATGCTTTTGGATAAAAAGCACCAAAAACTCTGTTCACAAAAATTCAAAAAAGATAGAAGATAAATCATGATTCATAAGCAAGAAAAAGTGGATAAAACTAATAAAAAGAAGAGAAATTTGATTATTTCAAATAAAAATATCACAGAGAGAATCTCCGGGTGAAATCGAAAAGAAAAAAGAGAAAACATAAGTTGTGACCGAGTTAAAATTAAGCAAAAAAACTAAACGATATACAATTTACACTTCCAATAAAAATAAAAAGAGAGCCTGCTCTTCTAAAAGAGGTTTTATGCACATATTTAAACAAGAGTGAATCCTTCAGTGTGCTCAATTGAGATACGAAGACGTCTGAGCATTTCAACGTCATCTGAGATGTTAGGAAGATCCAGAAGATTGAAACAAGTATGAGCAACTGGTAGAGACTGAAAATAGATAGTTGGGTTACTGTAGCAGAAGATCTTCTCACTTCTGGAGACGATGGTTGAATTGCCGCATGGAGTTCGTTCATTCCAGCAACTGGAAGACGTGTGGAACCACTCAAAAATTGAAGGAATTTCTTTCGTTCATCCTCGTTAAGACCGAAGAATGCTTTCCAGAATGCTTGAATCGCTGGATGAGATGGACTGTATTCTCCTTTGTAGATTACCAGCTGAAAATTATTTTGTTGATTTCTAGATACTGTAGTCTAGAAAAGTTGGGAAAAACTACCGTAATCTTATTTCAAGGAAAGTTACTGTAGCTACAGTAATCCTACGTGTAATTGGATCGACTAACGTAATACAATCTTTTACGATTTCAGGATACTGTATCCAAGAGCCTCTTTTGCCTGTCTATCTGTCCAGATGCTCTATTTTTCTTTTTTTTTTCTGTGTTCTAATCATGGGTTACTGTAGCCACAGTACCCTAGCAGAACTTGGATCGGCTACCGTAATCCAACTCTTTCCAATTTTAGGATACTGTATCCAAAAAGCCATTCTGTCTGTCTTTCCCAATCTCTAGATTTCCTCCCTTTTCTCGGGTTCTCGGCGAAATGCCCACCGTCTCTTCCTTCCTCAAAAACCGGATCCTCTCATAGTTCATCTGAACGCAGAAAAAGTTTGTGGTCAATCTTCCCCTGTAGAAGGCTCAACCGAGATAGTGTACATAACGGGGAGAGCGCCGAGAGAAAACAATCCGTCCAAAAAATGAGCGAAAAGTTTTCATAATTCGCATTGAAATGTTTATGTATGTCTATGTTTAAACTGTCCATTACCCTCCGATGGTCTCCGACGGTTGGTAAAAAGAGAACACATGATCATCGGAGAGATGAGAGATTCACGAATAGAGAGACACAGACGTGTAGAGACAGATGAGAGACAACAGGCGATTGAAGAGGTTTAGAGAAAGAGAGAGAGAGAGAGAGAGAGAGAGAGAGAGAGAGAGAGAGAGAGAGAGAGAGAGAGAGAGAAGGGAGCGAGTGAGTGGATTACCGTCGTGTGTCGACAGAAAATGCATGATTCCACATACACACACACTTCAGATTTTTGTGTGTTTGGATGGTGTGGAGCAATTATATCGGACGCGAAAATGACATTTTTAAAGAGAAGAGGGATCGAAGGGTTACTGTAGGAATCGAGGAGGAGGGGATCCATTTCAGACAAGAAGCTTGGTATTTTACGAAGACGATTGAAGAAAATTCAGAAGAAGGCCATAATTTCTTAGAATATGACGTGGCTAGCTGGAACCTTTCAGCCGACGATAAGAATAGAGATCATCTGAATCCTGTGCCTCCCGGATGGAATTCCATGTTCCTTGAATCATCAAAATTCCAGAGACCAATTGAAAACTACAGTAACCAATGACTCATTTCTCCTATTTTCCTCAATTAAAGCCCACTACGTCATTTCCTCCTCTTGCTGTCCTTCCGCATTTCCGCTTGCTCCAGAAGACCAGTTCCCGCGTATCTCCGAGACGTCACTAATTCGTTTTTTTCTCTTTTGCTCCGCGCGGAAAGCTCCTGTATGTTTACTCCCTCATTCAAATATTTTGTGTTGTTTTTTTGTCTCTCTCTCCGCTGCGCTCGCGCGGGAAAAATGAGCAATCGAGTGCTTTTGGGTGCTCTCTGGAGCAACCTCCTGGAGTCAATGGTAAAGAAAGGCTTTTTTTGAAGAAAAAAGGGGCTGACGTCACGCGCGAGGGCAGTGATTTTTTGGATTCTTTGGGGGGAAGTTTTAGAAAGGGACTGAGGGATACGGTAGTCATGGGTACAGTAACCTACATCTCTAAACTCATTCCAATCGTAATTCTCATTTCCAACGACCAATTCCATCAGTTCTCCTGGCTGGAAATTCTGAAGAACTCGGCTGTGCAACACATCGCAGAATCCTTTTCGGAATTGTTTCGCCTGTTCGGCAATCTCATTGTTATAGCCGAGTTCCAGACGGTGGTGGACGTAGAGCTGAAAATTAGAATCTCTAATAGAAGTGCATGCAGTTCTATTCATACCAAAACATATTCCTCTCGATTGAAAGTTGTCACTGGTTTCTCCTCTCCTCCAGGCAACAATTCAATGGTTTTTGGCTCTCCGAGTACGTTAATCGTCATCGAGAATGTCAATCCGAATACATCTTCCACATCATCTCCCTCATATTCCAGAAGTGCTTGGAGAGATTTTCCTTCGGTTGGAGACAGCTCACAGAGGTCATCCAGAGATGGAGAAATCTCCAATATGTACTGAAATTCATTGGGATTATTGTATTTCTTCAGATGAGAAAGGTTACCTTATAAAGAGCAAGAGGGAATGGGAATGGAACAAGAGTCGAATTATAGACAGCCAATCCAACAAGTCTTCCCAACTGATGGAATTGCTCTCGCTCACAATATTCATGTGGCAATCCACTGAACCAAACCAAATGAGAATCCTCATCCTCTGAGAACATTCCATATGCTGGTTGAAGAATCTTCCGCATCACAATCAAGAAGAATTCTTTTCGGACACCTCCAGCATCATCTGCCTCTTCCCCGACAATCTTCACTTTCAGAGGCTTTCTCAAATCCTCATCGCTCATCGACGGCAACTTGTTCATCGTGTCAGCAACAATGAATTCTCGACGAACTTCCAGATGACAATATTGAATTTCTCTGATATAATCTTCATCCCAGAATCTTCCAGAACTCAAAACAGCCGTATGTTGACTAACTCTCTGACAGACTCCTGCTTCCACGAATAGAAGTTGTCCTTTGGCAGCTCCATTCAGTAGGAATGGGTAATGTGTCCAGTAATCTTGATCAGTCTTATGTGGATCCTGTTTCATTATCATTTGGAAATACTCATTTTTCAAGCATAACGCAGTCTCCATTTCGTCAATGTAGAAGGTTTCCAGTGGGATAATGTGAAGGGTCTATAAAAAGATATGATTCTCTCTAATAGAAGAGCACCTACCTGATTAAGAGCAAACAACTGTTTCATAATATGAAGGTATCTCTGACAATGAACCGGTGCTTTACCCGCGAGAATCTGAGTTCTTATGGCAGTTTTGAATACGGTAACCATTCGACGGTAATGTCGAGTCGACAGCTGGGACCACCACGATTCGAGAGTCCTTCCGAGAGCTTCATTGATCGAGCACATTGCCTCGACAATTGGGATATGAACTCTCATCAAAGTGTCTGTAGTGACATTCTCTACGAAGACAGGAAGCCATGGGAGGATTAGGAAGACTCGAAGACCCTCGACACTCAAAAGTTTCGGATTCCATGAAGTAAAGGCGATGGCTAGAGAATCAATGATCTGAAACAAGCTACAGTAAGCCAGAAAGCTACAGTAATTCAATTACCAAATCCATAAACTGTTTCTTATGTGGCGATTCATCGAATAACATGAATGTCTCCATAACTTGATCCAAATCAATTCCATGTGATCGATCGGAACTCACATTGAAGCGACGTTCGTCATTGAAGAGAAATGAGTTGTTGATGCAACTCAAAGAAGAGAATACTGATTCGAGAAGTCTGAAAAGTTGAGTGAGGCTACCGTAATCCGAAGAATCCTTACGCCATTAAATCCAATTTCTCTCCGGATTGCATCAATTTCTCAAATGTCTCTCTATCCATTTTCGATGGTGTTTTCACTGGACAACTTGGACCAACAATCTCATTTTGCTAAAATTATTGCATGATTACTTTCTATTTTCTCTGTAACTCACCTCAATGGATCCAGAAGACCTGACAAAGAAAGTCTGATGATAACCAGCAAAAACTCCGGTTACATGATCCAAATCATCAGTTTTTCTTGGTGTCGATTGAGTCAAAATCTTTCCATTGCCCAATTGACCACTGGAATTCAATCCGAATGGGTACGGGGATCCTTTGATGATGGCTATTGAATGACAAGATCCTGCAGCAATTCGGGTGACATGAGAGCCAATTAGGTCGGAGACTGCTGTTGGATTGGGGCGCTTTTCGACTCTGGAAATTGAATTTTGGTTGGATTTCAGGCATGAAAAGGTTTTCTTGTTGGAAAAGTTTCTAAATTCATGAAATCTTGCATCAGGCATCTTAAAGTTTGCTCTTGTTTCTATAATGGACAACAGAGCCGTATTTTACTTTTCAGTACTGTTTCTATTTTGTTTGGAAAGTGTACGGTAAGTTCTCCAGTCTACGCATTCCAATAAACCATTTCAAACTTCCGAAAACCATTCCGCTTCTTTACAACATCAAAAAACCATTCTAAATGTCTTTTGTGTGAACTTTTTCTCCTCCTTTTCGTCTTCCAAATTCCTTCTGTTATGCATGCGTCAATCATAAACATCATGACATCAAACTATAACATTTCGGTCTCTCCCTTATTCGAGCCAATATAAACACAAATGTTTCCAACTTGTCCATCTTATTTCTTTCGTCTTCTGTACTATGTATTTCAATGTTTGATCGTATTTTCGACTACTTTTTTTTGTTTCTTGAGTAGTAAGTTATGTGTAATTTCGTTTGATGATTGACAATGTTGCGATACAGTCTTCATCAGGAGAGAGACGATATTACATTGTCTTATGTAATGTACTTCAAATAGGAAGTATTTCTGCTAAGCTTGAAAGCACGTGGTCTTTTCTTACACTTCTGAAGACGTTATCAATCCAAATCTCCCCACGTGCCTCTCAATTTTCATAAAACATGATAGAAACGACCTTCGCCTTCTTCTTCTTCTGTCATCGCCACAGTGAGAGAATTCTCCGAAATTGTGAGAAGCATCTTATAATAAGGTCAAATCGGATGATTTCTTTTTTCTATCAGATGATATCTTGTATCTCGATGGGTATTCTTGGATTCTGAATTTCCAGGCTCTGTCAGATTACAGGCGTCTGAATATTGTCACGTACGACACATCTCCATGCAGTGTAGTTTCCTTCTTCATCTTCTTTTTTTTTACACAAAATTCCTAGACCTGCTAGTCCATTTCATCTAGATCTAATCGTTTTGATCTTCCAACTTCGATAAGTCATTTCATGACCTTGACAAAGTCCTCTTTTTTCAGAGAAATGGGAAATCTCTCCTCTCAATGTATCTATCTAATCTCTTTTTCTCTCTAATCCCTTTTCTCTATTTGCTCATGAATGACCTCATTCTATTGATCCATCAAACACATTGTATTATGGTCATAAATTTAATCCATGTGTTCCAGTCCAAACTGCAAAAACTGTCTCTCTATCTCTCTCCCTATGTCATCACTATCAGTCTTCTCTTCATTTTCATGTCCAACTGACTGTCCGTGTGTGTTACACGCCAGAAGACTGAAGAGAGAGTGTGAAGAGTGAAGAGACGCAGTGTATTAAGGAACAAGGAAGGATCCTTTTCTCCTCCTAACCACCGATGGTCTCACCACCTTTTTTCTCTCGTTTGGCAGTTTTTTCGTTTTTTTTTGTCTGTGCTTGGGAAGTTTTTGTTACTGTTCATTGCTCATTTGATCCAGATTATACTTTTTGGGTTGACGTTGAATGTAGTTTTACTGTAGTTCAATTTGAACGTTTCCTTCTTTTTCGGTTTTTTCAGTTTGAGTCTATTTTCAAAAAGAATCGAAAATTTGATTTTTTGAAAACTTAGCCATAACTTGTTTTTTTTTATCAATTTGAATCAGTTATCTCCATGAATTGTAACCTAATTTTCTATGTGTTCTATGGAATTTCATCTGAATTTTTGAATTCAGATTTCAAATTTCAATATCATTCTGAACCTAGATTCTAGGTGTTTTCTTGATCAAGTTTTTATAACAAAATTGAGAAATAAACTATCTTTATGTTTCCCCCTAATTCAATTAACTGTTTCTTTCCAATTAGTAACTTTGACCCTGTTGATCTTCCCATCCTGCTTCTATTTTCACTTCTTCTCAATTCTACCGTATTCCCATACTTTCTAGAGAGTTCTGACCCATAAAAATAGTCATTCGACGATAAAAATCAGGTGTTCCACACAATATATTGATAATATTGTTTATGAGTTGAAAAGTACCCAAAACTCTCTTCCTTAAATTCCACGTCATCAATTTTCCTTTGTAATGTTTTCGATGACGTCACATCATGTGGATTGTGTGCACTTTTTGTCATTTTTCATTTTTCTTCCAAGAGCAGGCGCCACTGATTTTTTCGTCTCGTTTTCTTTGTGTTCTCTTTTAAAAGTGACTCTCTCTCTATCTCTGCGTCTTTGCTCTTTTTTTTCGGTTTTTTTCAGTTGAGTAAAAGAGACTCACTCTTTTTTTGAGAGAGATTCTTCATGTGATCTTTTCTATTTGTTCTGGTGTTCGAACAGTTTCCACTTTTCGAAAAACCACTTTGAATTGTTTTGTTCTTTTTGAATGGCTTCTTCTTTTAGTTTCACTTCAGAGAAAAGATATTTTGAAATGAAATCTTCAGTTTAAATTAGGGGTTCTTCGGTGAGTGAGCATCTCAAAATGAGCAATGAGCTCTCTTCTTCTCTCTTTCTTAGGCTGTCATGTGTGAGAAAATCCTTTTTCTTTTTTCTTCTTTTCGCCTTTTTCGTAACTTGTCATCCAGTTCATTTTTCATTTTTAGGCTATTTGAACTCTTTTTGAGCACATGATCGATGAAAATATATCGTTATCTCTGAATTTCTTTCATTCGGAAACCTCGGTCAGGTGTCTAGACGCCCTCAGAATGCTGTTCTTTTCTCTTCCTGGATTTACTTCCTATTGTTCATTTTCTCCGAGGTGTCGATTTCTATTTTCTTCTTGTTATTTCCTCTACTCAATCCAATTTTCGTATTCTTGTTTTTTGTGGGAATTCTTAGAATTTCTTTTTAATTTTCCACGTGTTCCTCTTCTTCTTCTTCCTTTTTTTTTTATTAAAAATCAAAATCCAAATCATTCCCAGGTAATATGGACAAGCTACTCGTTTGTGGAGTAGTCAGCGCGGCTCTTCGTGGTGAATACTTAATTGCTCGAAGCATCGTTCGACAAAAACAACCCGAATGGACAGAGAACAAGACGAGACTGTTCGCGGTTCGCGTCGTCTCCTTCACCCATGCTCTCGTTTCGGCACTCGGATGCATTTTTAGGTATGACATTTTTATTGTCTTCAAGACTGACACATGGCATGTTACTTCTCACTCTCGGGGTCTAATGTATCATATGAATTGATAACGGTGGCGACACTAAAAAAAGCGAAAGTTTATTAGTTAATAGAGCACAAATCGAAATGTGAATTGAATTTGAAACAGGTCATCGGAGAAAGTGGGGCGAGACTTTTCACAGAAAATGGCAACATTTTCATAGTGTAGTTTGTTTTATGTTCTTAGAATGGGGCGATGCGGAGCAGGGTGTCATAATCGTCAGATAGTCGTTTTTCTTATTTAAATTGTGCTACACTCTGGCCAAAAAGACAATGAGAAATTCAATGAGAATAGTGTAAACAAGCTGTGATTTTCAAAAAAAAAAGTTTTTTTTTCCAACTTTTTCCTTCTCGCGGCAAGTAGTGTAATTGTGACGTCAAACTACTGACAAGTGTAAAATTATTAAGTTTCAACTATGAAAGTGAAAACTTTCTTTTCGAACGCCAAAATATGCCCTTCTAATAGAGAACTTTTTGCAGTCTGCTAACCGATGTCAACTACGTCCGTGAACCATATGACTATCACAAGGCAAATGCCGAATACGTATTCCTCTTCTCGATGGGATACTTCTGCTATGATCTACTCGATATGTGGATTCATGGAGAATTGGAGAGCTCAAAGGAATATCTGGTTCATCACTCGCTCGTCATCACCGCCTTTTCGATCATTCTCTTCAGTGGACGACTATTCGGATTGGCAATGATTGCATTGTTGGTTGAGGTGCAAACTGTGTTCCTTCATTTGAGAACAATGGTTCGATTGGTTTACGGATCGAAGAATATGCCAGCTTCCATCGATGTTCTTATTAATGCTAATATGATTTGTCTATTTTTATTCAGGTGAGAAAAAGGGGAAGTTCTAATTTTCAAAATATGCTTTTCAGACATTTACCAGTTTGCTATTTGCTCTTCTATCTCTTGGCTCAAGACGTCAAAGTTCCAATTCTTTTGAAGATGTTCCTCGTCGGAGGACTCACTTTCCTCGAATATCATAATACTCATCTTACTGTAAGCTTGTTACAGTAATCCTATTAAACCAACTCTTGATTTCCAGATGGCAATGGCCAAATCCGATGGATTCTTCGGACACGAACGACAGGCTCTCGACGAGGATTCGTGTGATCCATTGGGATCATTAAAGAAGGAGGATAATCAACAGAAATCAGAGAAATCAGTCAAATCGTCATCGGTGCGGACGGCCAAGAGAATCGATTAAATAACATAAAATTCAACAAAAATGATCGTCATTATCAGAGAAACATAAGGGGTGCTCTCGTCTTCTTTTTTTTGTAATTCTTGCTTGAATAAATGATTTTTCTTTGAAAACTCACTTCTTTCCGAATCCACATTGACCAAGAGCATCGGATCCGAATGAAAATGTTCTTCCAGAATTAGTCAAAAGTAGAGTATGATTATCTCCACACGCGGCTTCAACCACTCCCAAACCATCCATTTGACGGACGTGATGGACCGTTGTTTGAGCTGAAAACAAGAATTTCAGAATGTCGTCCACCTAAAAACCAAAAAAACCAACGTCTGAAATCATCCATTCCGAGTTCTCCAGAATTATTTTGTCCCCAAGTAAAAACTGCTCCCGATGCTGAAATGGCAACACAATGACGAGCGCCAGCTAAAACACGAACGATCGGGATGGCGTTGAGCTCTTCGACGAGTTGTGGATGATGAAGACATCGTCCATCGGCTTGTTCTCCCCAAACATAGACACGACCGGCTGGAAATGTATATATTTGAGTACAAATCAGAATCCCCCCTCTCTTTTCTCATTGAATCACAGAATACCTTATCATTTCTTCTCTTTCAATCTTTGTTCCTACCCCGCGCTATCATTCATGTACCCGATTTTCATCTAATTTCCAAAACAACATAAATAATTCGGTGGCTTAATCAACAAAATCGTTTTATTCATCCACCGTCTCTTTCTTTTTTTGATAATTGATAAGCGGCCGTAATGAATCAAAGTGGATCAAATCAAGGACGTCGTCTCTTCATTTTGAAGAAGCGAACTTGCCGTACAAATCCAGTTCTTTTTCGTTTTTTTGGTTTTTTCTCAATAGGAAAAGAAAAAATCCATGTCGAAAAATTTCCCTGTTTTCGAAACAAGACATTTACGTTGAGAAGCCAATATAGCGTAATAGGCGTAAATGTGTAAAATCGGTCCAAAAACCGTCTAGAGGAGAATAAGTGGGTGGAGAGATCAACTGAGCGACGAATCTCCAGGTGTGAGATCATGTATAAAAGGGATGAAATTGGAATGAAAAGACAAGCAGTTCCAGTCAACTCTTCTTCTAAAAAATGCGTTTCTTCGTTGTCTTCACTTCCATGATCGCCGCTTCATCGGCCTTCTTGTTCCCATCTGCCGGAGGAGGCGGTGGATGTGGATGGTAAGCCCTATTCCTATTCTTATTCTGAATCTTAACTCTTCTTTCTTTCAGCGGTGCCCCACCACCACCACCAGCCTGTGCTCCACCACCAGCTCCAGCTTGCGGAGGAGGAGCTCCACCACCACCAGCCTACGCTGCTCCAGCTCCAGCTGCCTATGCCGCTCCAGCCGGAGGAGCCTACCCAGTCGGAGGACGTTAAGTCATTGATGGAGAATTAAAGTATTTGTATATTTGGAGTATTTAAAGAAAACAATAAATATTTCTTCAAATTCAATGAGTTCTTTTAAATCAAAATTAGATCAAAACTGTATTGTTCTCTGACCACTCAAGACTTCGCAAATTGCAAAAAACTGTAGATCTCGGAATATTCCCAGGTTCTCCTGAGCAACAGAAGAATTCCTCGTGTCAGACTCTTCGCAAAATATAAAGTTCAAAGAAACATATTTAGTGGAATACTTTAAGTGATTGACACTGTATAAAAAGGTGAACACTGCGTCTCGTTCGAAACAGGAAAGTCTACAAAAAGACGAGGAAATTCGCAAATTTATATGATCTCCTCATAAATCAAAGCGTTTCGGATCTCAATCATTATTCAGGACATTCAAGAACAGATAAAGTCTGCATGACCTTATGAGAATTGCAACGAGAAGTGTACATAGATTGAACATGATGTCAGAAAAATGACGTAATCTTCATTTTAAAAAAATTAAGACGAATGACGAATCTGCTAACCAGATAAGCTACTTGAAGCGTAGATCTGATGTAAAACTGTCGCTAGAGGAACATTTTCAATATCAAAATTGGCTCGCTGGTTCTATTTCACTTACTGTTGGATAGCAACAACCTATTCAAGATGAACTGAATACCACAGAACATCTAATCATTAGAATTCAAAAGATCCTAGAATTCTTAATTTTTTAAAGAAAATTCTTGTTCATGGTTTCTCGACAATTATCTTTGATATTACAGTTAAACTTTCCATCATTCTTCCCTAATACCCATATCCACCCAGAACACTCCAGATGACATTTTTGTGCGCGTAGTCTATTACTTGCTGTTTTACCAGAATTATTCAACGCATAAACCGTTCAGTCAGTCTATTTCAAATGAGTCGCTTCATTGCACTCTCATACAGGTGTACATCAAAACCAGTGAAACATCGAATCATCGTAAAGTGAGTGAATAAATGTGAAACTTGGTCGTTTTGTTGTCCTCTTCATCTCTCATTGCGTAAAAAATTCATGAATACACTCATGAGAGACGTGAATAGCGTAACGTAAATTGCTAACGTAGAAAGTTGTATGTATCTAGGCGCCTGCTGCAAAAATCGCCTATCCTCCTCCCTTCAAGTGTACAATCAGGAGGAATGAGGGCGGAGAGATCAATTAGATGACTGCAGGGATTAGATGAAGAATAAGAAAAAGGTGAAGGTATAAAAGGGATGAAATTGGAATGAAAAGACAAGCAGTTCCAGTCAACTCTTCTTCTAAAAAATGCGTTTCTTCGTTGTCTTCACTTCCATGATCGCCGCTTCATCGGCCTTCTTGTTCCCATCTGCCGGAGGAGGCGGTGGATGTGGATGGTAAGCCCTATTCCTATTCTTCTTCTGAATCTTAACTCTTCTTTCTTTCAGCGGTGCCCCACCACCACCACCAGCCTGTGCTCCACCACCAGCTCCAGCTTGCGGAGGAGGAGCTCCACCACCACCAGCCTACGCTGCTCCAGCTCCAGCTGCCTATGCCGCTCCAGCCGGAGGAGCTTACCCAGTCGGAGGACGTTAATTCGACGATGGAAAACTAAAGTATTTGTATATTTGGAGTATTTAAAGAAAACAATAAATATTTCTTCAAATTCAATGATGCTTATGATATAAAAGAAATGCGATGTTGCTAGAAAAATCTCCAAGGCTGAGTTTCAGAACATTGTTTCAAAAGTACCAGTACATGGATTCTACCAAGATAACAGGAGGAAAAGGACATCAGAAATTGATGAAAAGACGGAAGAAAGACATTTTGAAGCGCTTGAACCCTTTTAAAAACCAAAAACTTACCATCAGTGAGAGCAATACAATGATCAGATCCAGATGCCACCTGCACAATCTCATTCAATTCCTTAATCCTTTTCGGTGTCTCCTGCCAAACAACACTACTATCCATTCCTAATTGTCCATGTTCATTGGATCCCCAAGCGAATACACGTCCATCATCTCCCACAGCAACACTATGTGCACGTCCAGCATCAATCTGAAATCCATTTTGTTGTCTCATCAAGAACCATTAGCCTACCTGAATAATCTCAACTCCACTCGTCAAAGAAACGGGATAAATCGAGAACGATCCTTCGCTTCTCTTTCCCCGTCCCAATTGCCCGTCCAAATTGCTCCCGACACTCCACATTTTGCCGTCTTTCGTCAGGAATATCGTATGTTGCTCGCCGCATGCCACTTGTTTCACCGCCGATCCGTCGGCATCATTTGGTGCACCAACTGGAAAAGAGGAGCGGTTTTAGCCTAATTTTTCGGGATTTTCGATAAAAGTTTCGGTTTTTTCGTGATTTCGAAACCAAATCGTGCTATTTTCCACTACAAAATGTTCCGAAATCAATTCATTTTGAAAAAAAAGATAGATATTTTTAAATCAAAATTGTTCAAAATCCCCTGAACTTTCTGATTGCTCAGCTGCTCTTTTTTCGAATTTCCCCCAAAAAACTAACTAATTCTATCAGGAACTCGAATCATTGGATCTGAGAGCCGAGCTCCGAGCTGTCCATCGCTCGTCTGTCCACATCCGAGCAATTCTGCGTGCATTTTTGAGAGACTAGAAAGACGTCTTTCTAGTCTGCAAATTGAGCTAATTAATTGAGAAATTTGAGCAAAAGAAAATATCTTTGTGTGATATCAACAACTATAAGTGGGGCTCATTAGGTTTGAATAAAAACAAGAAAATTGGGATAATAATATAGATTTTGATTTATTTTAACAGAAATTTTAGATTTCGTAAATATCAGAGACAAAAAACATCAACAAGACAACAAGATTTAAAGGAGCGAATAATTAAAGAAAAAACAGAGGAAAAATAACAGAGTAGATCAAAAAAGGGGATAACAAGGAACAGAATGCAAAATTATTATTGAGTTGAAGTCACTTCCACCATCTCTTGTATATTCTCAGCGACTTCTGGAGATTCTTCTGATTCTGGAGCTGGAGCTGAAGACGTGGATGGCTCTCCAGCTGCCTTGGCTTCCTCTTCCTTACGAGCCCATGCTGCTTCACGATCTTGAGCAGCCTTCTCCTTTCTTTTACTCTTCATCAGAAGTTCGATTTCTCCACAATCCACACCCATCATTCTCAACAAATGAAGACGTTCTTCTTTGGAGATGTATGGAGCAATCGTGTGGTATCCAACCTGGAAAAGAATGAGATTTAGAAATCAGTTGAAGAAAATAAGGCAAAAAATTTGGAACGCTTCACGAATTTGCGTGTCATCCTTGCGCAGGGGCCATGCTAATCTTCTCTGTATTGTTCCAATTTTAGTATATGTTCTCGGAAGAACGAGATATTCTGAATACGTTCTCTCTTATATATCCACGTCTTCTATTGCAGCCGACATCTCACGGGTTACGCCATTCATCATACACTAGACTAGAATGTGGAGACAGAATTCCAGCCATCTGTGATCTGTACCTTCCACACAGAGTGTATAGTGAATGGCGTAACCCGTGAGATGTCGGCTGCAATATAAGACGTGGATATATAAGAGAGAACGTATTCAGAATATCTCGTTCTTCCGAGAACATATACTAAAATTGGAACAATACAGAGAAGATTAGCATGGCCCCTGCGCAAGGATGACACGCAAATTCGTGAAGCGTTCCAAATTTTTTCTCGAATTTTGGATGAATCTCGAGGTAATCTAGCAGAACCCCGTTTTATAAAACTACAGTAATCCTTCATTAATATCAAAAAGTATAAAGATAGTCTAAAATGATTCAATGAAGAAAAAAATCTACCCAAGTACAAACTGGCTCATCCTCATCACAATAAACGACGACAGTTCCATTCTGTTGTTTTCTGACGTCTCCTTTACATTCCAATTTCTCCAATGGAACCAAATTCTCTTCAGATTTCAACATATGCAACATATCCTCTGTTCCAATCTTCACTTTTTGTTTGTTCATGAATTTGAAAAGATAACGAATTCCTTCTTGTGAGAGACGGAATCTCGTGTTCTCCACTTTTCCTTCTGTTCTACTGAACATCTTCATTCCAGCGTTTTGAATCGAGATCTTTGCCATGTTCTCTTTGACAAAGTTTTTGACAGCGTCATTGGCGTAGAATAGCTGACGACTGTTAGCGTCGTTTGATTCGAGTCGTCGACTGAAGAGATTCTGGTAGAGGAAAGTGTCATCGACTCCGTAGTGGTTACTGAAAAAGAGAATATTGAGATTGAAGTTTTAGTTTTGGTGACATTCCCAAAACAAATATTGAAAAAAAATATTATGAAATCGACAACTTACCGAATATCTTTCCATCTATCATCATCCAATTTCAAAAAAGTGAATGGCTCATCCTTGAACATTTTCTTCTTCTTCCACGCCGGTCCATTGGCAGCACTTGGATCATAGTTAGTCTCGGATACTTTTTCGATGAGAGCAACGAAGAATCCACCTGTATCTTGGGCGTGTGGAGTGATACGCATTCTGAAAAAAAACATGAATTTGGAAGAGGGAAACGTGAAATTTCTAAATTATTTGAGATTTCAAAAATTGCGTAAAAATCTAGTTTAACTCAAAATGAATCGATAAGATCAGTTTCTGAAAAAACCCTCAACTCGATTGCTTCAGTTTCGATAATAGTTTCACTCTCTCTCATAAAGGTAATCCTTCGGCTTCGATTCCCTTTGGATCAGGAAATTTTTCAGAGACAGGTGAAAAGAAAAAAGTAGCCAATAATTGAAAAAGAATGGCGAACGAGAACAAAGATGAAGAAAAGGATCCAATGGAGGCGGTTCGATTTAAAATTGGAAAACATTTTGGTCCGTGGATGATTGAGAAGACTTTGGATGAGGGTGGATTCGGTCAAGTGTATCTGGTGAAGACAAAAGATGGAAAGAAGGCAGCATTGAAAGCTGAGTCGAATGAAGTGGAAGGTGGATCCGCGATCAAATTGGAATCATTGATCCTCAAAAAACTGAATAAGAATGGACCAATGCCTCATGTTCCAGAACTTTTTATGGCGGCGAAACGGAAGAAATACTGTAAGTAGAGAGCATTTTCTTCCAAGAAAAAGATCTACGATAATCCAGGTTACATGATAATGACACTACTCGGAGAAAACTTGAAATCGTTGAAAGTGAAGCGTCCAAAAGAACGATTCACACGTGGAACATGGTCTCGAGTCGGAATTCAATGCCTCTATTCTCTCAAATATATGCATGATTGTGGATTCGTTCATAGAGATATCAAACCACAGAATTTCATGATGGGAAACGAAGAAGACCCGGAGAAGGCTCGAATCGTTCATATTCTTGATTTCGGACTTGCCAGATCATTCGCTAAATTTGTAAGTCTAGATGCCCTTCTAATAGAAAATTTTATTTTTCAGTGTGAAACTTCGAAGAAATGGAGTGCTCGTCGTGCTCGTGGAACTGCAGAATTCCGTGGAACCCTCCGCTACACATCTCCAAATGTTCATATGAAAAAAGAACAAGGAAGAGTTGATGACGTATGGTCTCTTCTTTTTGTGTTGATCGAGTTGAACGGAGGACTTCCATGGCAGACGTGTCAGAATAGAGAGGAGGTGGAAGCGATGAAGATGACAATGCCAGATCATAATGTTATGTTGAATATGCCAACTTGCATGGGTGGAGTGATTCCACATCTTCGTACACTTGATTATTATATGAGACCAGATTATCAGTAACTACAAAAAAAGAGAAGGAATTCTCCCTAATCTTGATTTTTCAGCCTCGTCTTCAAAGCTTTGTGGCAAGTGATGCTCAATGAAGGTCAAACTCCAAAAACTCGATTCGATTGGGAAACTAAGGATCCAGATGTAGGTTTTCTCTTTTTAATGATGACTTTTTTTCTGTCTTTCAGCCATCAGTAGCTCCAGCTGATTGGGAGAATCCAGATGGACGTTTCTTCAGACTAGATTCAATTGGAATCAACGGACCACCAGCTTTTGATAAGGGAGGAGCTGAATCAACTCAAGCTGATGATGCATTGAAAAGTGACAAAGGTCAAGGGAAATCGGTGAATCGTAAAAAGTGATCTACTAATAGAATGAGCAAAATAATAAATTACTGTGAATTTTCTTTTGAAAACAACTTACGTGAAATGCAAATTCATCTTGTTTGCCTCCTCCTCGGTCGGTGGGAACAATGAAGTCACAATGACTTTTTTCATCTTTTCCTCAGTGATATCATCAAGTGAATTGTATAATTTCATGTCCCGATCGAAAACTTTCCATTTGTTCACTCCGTTTTCTCTCTTGAGCTCTGGAAGCAATGCGGAAGTATCCACTAGTCTCAATGATCCTTTAGAATCTCTCAGAAGCTGAGCAACAACAGCCTCATCCTCAATTGGATTCATCGAACAAGTGGAATAGACCATTCGTCCTCCGACTTTGAGTTGTTGAGCTCCTTTTCTAGCAATGGCGATTTGCATTCGATGAAGACCAAGAGCATCTTGTGGAGTCCATTTCTTCCAAATTTCTGGATTCTTACGAAGAGTTCCGTCTCCGGAACAGATGACGTCAGCGAGAACACGATCGAATTGAATTATTCCACCGTCGTTATCGGCGATTTGTGGGAATCTGGCGGCGTCTTCGCAAGTAACAGCACAGGCGGCAGTACGGAAACGTTTGAGAGTGTGATGGATGAGCATGTAGCAACGTTTCATGTCGACATCGTTAGCGATGACCATTCCCTCTGAAATCATATATTTTTTGAGAAAATGAAGTTTTTAAAAAATCATACTTGGATTCTCATCATTCTCATGAATCATCTCCAACAATTGAGTGGTCTTGCTTCCCGGAGCAGCACACAAATCGAGAACGTAATGCTCGGAAGTTGGAGCCAAAAGAAGTGGTGGAATCATTGAAACCGCCTCTTGACGAGACAAGTTTCCCAATTCAGCTTCAGTGACCAAGAAGTTGTGAAGTTGAGCGAGAATTGGGTGACTTCGGACGGCGGTACGAGACATTGGAGTTTGATAAGCCTCTTTGTACCATGGAAGACTCTTCGGAACACAGACGGCAGTGTCTCCGGCTTCCAAGATTTTTCCGAAGAAACGGTTTTCCATTTCGTGGATCAATTGTTCGCGATCCCTAAATTTCTTTGAATTTCTTGTGATTTTCATCTGAATTTCTCTTACTTATGACATCCCTGAAAACGGAATGAAACGGGCAAATCTCTTTGCAACGCGGCACGGAACTCGTCGAATTGTTCCAGTGGGAACACATTTTGCTCCTTATAAAACTGCCAATATTTCTCGTTCTCCTTCAAAACCTCCCGATATCCCTGATTTCCAGGAGCATCTCGATCATCTCTCCACGTGTTTGGTCTCGGCTCATGGCCCTTTTTCTTGTTGCGGATACGACGACGACTACTGTGAACCATTGTTTTTCTTCGCTTTTTTCAGACAAAAGCGAATTAACCCTGAATAGAAAAATAAATAGTGATCCGATAAGCTGAAAAGAATAATAAATAGATAAATTCAGGTGAAAATGACCATAAATTCAACAAAAATTAAATCTAAATCCCATTTTATGAAGATTAATAATACTACTGAAAACCAAGAACAAAAGACTAGGTATTTTTTGAGAAAGGCATTGTGCGGGACAAGAAGTAAATGATAATTGGGAAAAAAAAGATTTAAAAAAAAAGACAAATTGGTCGGAATGAAGAATCGAGGTGGTTTAGGGAAGAAGCGAAGACTACTCGAGATATGTGTATAAAAATCGCATTAGACTGATTTTTTTGGTGCATAAACAATACTTATAGATATTTTTTTTTGGATGGGGGAATGCAAATACGCCCAATCAGACTTTTCAGCAAAACATTGACGAAATCGCAAGTCTGATCAGAACGAGTTTGCAAGATTTAATAGAAAGAGGGAGGAGTAACATGTGGATTAATTAAATTAACAGTTTGATATTAAGAAAAAGAATGAAAAACATCTTGTTTCCTCATTATTCGAATCCTGAAAACGAAAATCATTTCGTTGCTCGTTTTCATCGATGAGTTGAGTTGGTTGTATGTCTCCGTTTCGACAGGGAACAAATCAAATCGATATATCCGTATCAATGATCGATTCCCTGCTTTCCCCCCACATGCACACTCAGGAATCAACAGTCCTGGGAGAGAAGCAATAAATCGACCATTTTCTGCTCGACTTCATCCATATCCTGTGACATTTGCTGAGTGTTTCCATGATATTGTGGTCTCCGATTCTTTGATGATCCATTGACAGTTGTCTGAGATTGAGACCATCCGGAGAGGGAGGCTCCATCGTTGTATTGAGATTGAGATTGGGATGCTCCGGGGCCGAATTGCGATTGAGACATGTCTTGGGAGAGCTCCATTGCTTCGGTCTGTTGACGACGTTGCTCGCGGCGACGGTCTACAAATTCAGATGATTATTTGATATTATGGATCTAGATGTTACCTTTTTGATTTCTACCTCCATAGATAAGTGGATCAATCATATGGGCTGGGACCGGAACGTGTTGACTGAAGTTTCTGGCCAGTTTGCTCATACTTAACAAATTCTGAGAGTTCGCATAGGTTGGTGGAAGACGTGGAACGGATGGATCCGACGCCTTGTACTCATTATAGGTGTATTGCATTCGTTTGATTCCAAATCGATTCGTGTTTCCCTGAAAATAATGGATTAGTTATTCAAATTTATCTGTCTTTTACTCACTGCAATATTATTCTTTGCCTTCAAAGTTGGTTTCGGAAGAGTCATTGTGAATGGTTTCAATGCATTAATTGGTCCTTCATACAACATATCCTTCTTCTTATAATGATTAATCAGTTCGTACCACAGCTCGTGTCTCGCGAGAACCTTGGCATTTCCTACCACAACTATTCCATATTTAGCACGAGTGATAGCCACATTCAAACGACGTGGATCACTGAGGAAACCGATTCCAAGAACATCATTTGAACGGACACAGGTGACAATGATAAAGTCTTTTTCACGTCCTTGGAATGCATCTACACTTGCAATTTCAACACTTTCATATAACTTTGAATTGAGTGTTCCTTGAGTATGCATGTAGTTGACTATGAAACTACGTTGTCCTTCATATGGAGTAATTACTCCAATTTGATGCGGTTGAACTCCTCCCTTTATCAATTTCGATACCAGTTTCTCAACATTGGCAGCTTCGGTTCGATTGAGGAAGGAGGTTCCAGATGAGGAGAGCTCTTCGGCTCCACTACAATGCCAGAAGAAAGCTGGCTTGTTTGGTGTTGGCCAGTGCCAATCGACTCCTTTCATGTGGCGTTCGTCTGGAAAAATTAATTGAATTAAAGATAATAGAAATAGATTGAAAACTCACTTTCTGTAACTCCATTCTGAAGACTTCCATCATAGAAAGCATTACTTGGGAACTCCGAGAGTACCGGGTGCATACGATATTGGACTTGGAGACGGAATGGACGAATTCCGAGAAGGACAAGACGTTCGAATAAGGATTGACTGAGTCCTGCCAAAGCTGCTCTCTTACAAATTACAACTGGTCCTAATTGGCAATGATCTCCGACGAGAACCAATTGACGAACTCCTCTAACAATCGAAACCAAAATCTCTGGCTCAGTGGCTTGGGTACTCTCATCGACAAGGACGGTTCTTGTACGAATCTTTGAGAGTCTCGCGTCGGCTGCAGATGAACATGTACAACAGATAACGTCAGCATTGGCAAGAAGATCGTGCTCTTTAACACGTTTCAATTGAAGATATCTCGCATCGTCTTTCGCTTCCAACTCTCCAATCTCTTCTTTCAATTGAATCAATTTTTGAAGTTCTGGTCCTCCCATAACTTTTAATTGACGTTGAAGTGTCAAATAAGGGACAGTTGTATCCGTATGTTCTCTGGATTTTGCAGTCAATCTGACAACTTTCAGTCCAGTTTTATGGATCTTCTCAGCCAAATGATCAACGGCAATGTTACTTGGAGAGCAGACCAACACGTTTCCTTCAGTTTTCTTCACCAAATGATAGACAATTGTAGCTGAGACGACAGTTTTACCGGTTCCAGGTGGTCCTTGAATAAGAGAAAGTGGACGAGTGAGTACTTGTTTCACAGCTTGCATTTGAGAACTGTTGAGATCCGGAAGGCCTGGAGCCGATAGACGACGTGGAATATCGGATTTGAGCATCATTTCCTCAACTGGTTTTCCCAAAAGTTTATGATAAAGATATGGGGAAACCGCCTTAGGATCGTTAAGAAGTGCATTGAGAGCTTTGTATTGGCGATCGAAAGTGGTTGCATTCCAAACAACATCCACAGTGAACATGATACGAGCCTCCATAACGGAACGATCAACTTGACCACGAATCTCAATACCAATTTCTTCGTTGTGATCTGAAAATTAATTCATTTTTAAAAGAAAAATAAGATAAACACTCACTATCAGGAATTTTGAAAACACTTCCAATCTTGCTCCATTCGGATCCATCAACAGTTTGATTGTGCTTCAATCTCAATTCATCTCCTTTTGCCAATTTCATAACTCCATCAGCAAACTGAGGAAGATGGAAGAATGCTTGAACCGATTGTCTTAATCCTTGTTCCCAACGGACTGCTCCGACAGCTTGCGATGCCGATTCCTTCATTCGTCGATCATAATCGGCTTCAATTGCGACAAGTGGACGGAAGATCTTGTTGTATTGATGAGCATCCATGTATTTCAATTGAACATGATCCGGTTCTCTGTCAAGTCCTGGTTTATTCAAATCGTCGACAGTTGCTTCTGGATGATCACGCCAGAGTTCTTCGAGGCGAATGGCTTGTTGAGCGGTGATTTTTCTAGCCCGAGCCACTTGTTCCTCATTTGGCATGTTCACAATCCAAGATAACAATTGTTTTTCAGCGATAACTGATTTCCAGTCCTCAGGTGACCAGTTATCATCATTTTGGAAAGCCAAATTGGCACATGGCGAGCGACAAATTATCACTACAACTTGATCCTTCTTTCCTGGAATGAAACCAAGATTGAAGACGTTTTTCGACGCACAACGATAACATTCGAGTTGAGTATCACCGCATGGTGAGTCTTTATGAGTGTAAGCTTCTTTATGTTGACTTCTAACCATATGATGAACGATGTGACCTCCGGGAGTTCCGTCATTCGAATTACAGAACCATTTGTTGCAGACTGTACATTTAGCAACACAAAGAGGATCAGAAATTCCACAATATCGGCAAGCGTGCTCTGGAAGCTTCTGCTGATCGTCGGAAACCGACTTCTCCTCGTCTGATTCGTCTTCAACATCGTGAAAGGTTAATTCACTGGCAGTGTCGGCACCCGGGAGCAAATCACCCTAAATTTCATTCATTGTTGTTGTTTTCAGCAAGAAAATAATTATTCACCTGAGAACTTTGAGTTGGCACACTGAATTGATTATCGAAGTCGAATTGAGAATCTTGAGTGGCCGCAGACATTCCGCATTCATCTGTATCCACAAAAGTGAGAGTTTCCCCACCACTTTTGCCATAATCGTCATCAAAATCGTCCATGGCTGAAAGATAACTCATCTTTTCGAGAAAATAAAGTAAACAAGGAACAGTTTTGATAAGAATGGGTTTCGCGGCGAATTTGCTGACTGCTGAGTGTTGAATAAAGCGAATTATTTTTTGAAGTTTAAATTTCTAACAAAAAC
Organism: Caenorhabditis wallacei; assembly: GCA_963932035.1. NCBI lineage: Eukaryota > Metazoa > Nematoda > Chromadorea > Rhabditida > Rhabditidae > Caenorhabditis > Caenorhabditis wallacei. The sequence goes on from OZ009935.1 coordinate 3,637,004, forward strand.
TACTTTTTAACAGAAATTTTCTGTTTTTGATGATTTTAAATCAAAAACCGGTTAATAATGAGAAATATTTCATAATTCTTTCTAGAAGTATCGATGAAATTCAATCAATACAGATCAAAACTTGTGATTTCCGTTATCAAATCAATAATTCTGCGAAAAAGGTTGAGAGAAAGATACTCAAAAACTATTAAATTTGGAATTGAAACAACTGATTGAAGATATTGCAATGTGGGCGCGCGGTTTTCGCAATCCCGCCGCACGCAGTTTGCGTTTCTCATCTTTTCGCAATTTCTGTGAAATATCGCCAATGCTTTACTGATAAGAGGGTAAACATTGATTTTTCTAGTCTTATTTTATTAAAAAATGACTATTTTGTCAAAGCTTTCACAGATATCATTCAAAAGTGTAGTGCAAAGTAGCAGAAGTTCGTGAGTTTTTCTTTTTTCTCCAATTTCTTCTCAATTTTCTAGTCAATTTTGTTTGAGAGCTCACAAAATGTATAGAAATTCTATTGAAAAGTTCAAATTCCAGGTATCAAACATTACGATGGCTTCACAAACCGATTTCTCGTACAACTATTCTCAAAACGTGGCGGATTTGTGGATTCGGAACGGGTCTAGCAGCAGTCACATTCAGAAAAGCATCATGTGCTCCGAAATTGAGTAAAAGGATTGATCATTTGAGAAAAGAAGATCAGAACGCGTCGATGACATTATGGGAATTATGGCAGCTAATCAAACCTTTCTTCGGATGGTTTTTCGCCGCAATTGTGGTTGGTGGACCGAATGCGTGGTGACTCTCGAAGAACTTTCTTCTGTCCGCCATTGCTGCTGAAAACTTGAAAATAGAACATTTTAAAAAATTTAGAAGGAACAGAAGAAAAAATAACAAAGGAATAAACATCAAAACAAAATTTTAATTTTGAAAGAAAGTTGTGTCTAGTAGATCAAAAAATGTTTCTCAAAATGAATATATAAAACTCACTTGCCATATGACAACTCTTAATTAACCCCAAAATATCATTCATCAAAAATCGCCATTTTCTTTTTGAAAATACATTTCTTTCAGTGTGCAATACTCTCCGCCTACATCAACATTCAAATTCCTCTTTGCCTTGGAGACCTAGTCAATGGAATAGTGGAAATTATCAAAGATGAATCAAAGAATCTCCGTTCACATTTCGATCAACTCAAACCATCAGCAGTTCATTTAATGACTTTGTACGTGGCACAATCCGCTCTCACTTTCCTCTACATCACGTTTTTGACTGTTTTGGGAGAACGAATGGCGACGAAAATGCGATCGGATTTGTTCAAAAAACTACTTCATCACGATATGGCTTTCTTTGATTCACATGTAAGAGAGAGAGAGAGAAAAGTTTTCGAAGAGCAAGAAAAGGGGAATAGTAATTTCACGAAATGAATGCGGAGTCAAAGAAGGAGGGGGGAAATCGGTGCTAATAAAAAAATATGGGGGTTTTTGGGCGAAAAAGAGGAAATTGCCTTCTCTTTACTAAAGGAAATTGACACGAGAATGGAGGAGGAAAGAGGTTCTGTTTGAAGGAAATAAATGAGAAAGGAAGGAAAAAGAAGAAGAATCTCAAGTCAATTTTTCTTTGAGAGAATTGAGAAAATGTATGAAAAGTACAATACAAATGCGATGTGAGAAACTGATGATTATATGTTTTCTCAGAATGAAATATGTAGTTCCGTTTCGGCGTTTAATAACAGAGAGCTTGAGTTTCACTAGGCTCCGCCCACTTTCTTTACTTTTTGGGTGGAGTCTGATATTGTTTCAAAACCCATGAAATCATCTTTGAATTTCTTCCAGAAGAAGAAAAAAAGGGGGCAATTTGAATTTATTTTTTTTTTTTTGAAAACAAATATTTTTTAGAAAAGTATATTCGAAATTAAAAAAAAGAAAAGGAATATATTTTGTGTTGATAAGTAGCCCGAAGTAGTCTATAGAATCTTCCCTACCTAATAAGCAATAGAAAAGAAATCCAAAACTTTATTTCTTTTGCACAAAAAGTGAAAGTTATAGAAGACGAGTCTCGCCGAGTTTCCCGGAGACGAAATATAGAAAATTGGGGGTTTTAATATCGAAAGTAGAATTTATGCTTTCATCTGCCGATGTAGACAAGACGGGAAAATGGGAGCATTTAGGGAGAAGCGGGGATTTCCATAGAAACACTATCCATGGTGACTCTTCCAAATTCTCCATTTTTCCAGAAAACCGGAGAACTCTCTGCTCGACTTAACGCAGATGTTCAAGAATTCAAGAGTTCATTCAAATTATGTGTCAGTCAAGGACTCCGGACATTTGCTCAAACTATTGGATGTATTGGATCTCTTTATTTCTTGTCACCCACAATGACAATGTATACTGTAGCAGTAGTTCCTGGAATCATTTTGGCTGGAAGTGCAATTGGAGCAGGATTGAGGCAGTTGAGCAGAAGGTTTGTACATGGGTTTTTGCTCCCAATTCTAAAGTAAAGGCTTCAGAGCTCAAGCCCAATCTGCCACTGCATCTGCTGTATCCGATGAGGCTCTGACCAATATGAGAACAATTCGAGCATTTGCAATGGAGAAACTTGAATCGAAGCTATTCGATAATGAATTAGACAAAGCAAGATCAATGCAAGAACAACTCGGAATCGGAATCGGTGTCTTCCAAGCAGGAACTAATCTCTTTTTGAATGGAATGATCCTATCCGTACTTTACGGAGGATCTAATCTCATCTCAAAAGGAGAAATGACTCCTGGAGCATTGATGAGCTTCCTTGTTTCGGCTCAAACTATTCAAAGATCTCTTTCCCAATTATCAATTATCTTTGGAACAGCAATCAAAGGATGGACTGCCGGTGGAAGAGTTCTCCAATTCTGTCGTATTGAACCATCGATTCCAATTGATACGGGAGTCTGTATCCCTTATCATACTCTCTGGGGTGATATTAAATTCGAAGATGTCTCCTTTTCCTATCCAACTCGACCAGGGCATACTGTATTTGAGAATTTGACACTGACAATTCCAGCTGGACAAGTGGTGGCACTCTGTGGGCCAAGTGGAGAAGGTGCCCTTATAATAGAGATATTATTCAAGTTTCTTTTTTGTTTCAGGAAAAAGTACAATCACTCATCTGTTGGAGAGATTCTATGAACCAAAATCTGGAAGAGTGACTCTCGATGGACGGGATTTGAAAGAATTGAATGTGGAATGGCTTCGTGGACAAGTCATCGGACTCATTTCCCAGGAACCAGTTCTGTTTGCGACGTCGGTAGAGGAGAATATCAGATATGGAAGACCAGATGCCACCGATGAAGAAGTGAGGATTACTGTAGCTTCCTATCCCTAAAATGAGATTTTTTAGGTTCGAGACGCCGCCCGTGCCGCCCATGTGGATGAATTCGTCTCAAGATTCCCGAATGGATATTCTACAGTAGTCGGTGAACGAGGAGCCCAGTTATCAGGAGGACAAAAACAGAGAATCGCTATTGCAAGAGCAATTCTGAAGAATCCTCCGATTCTGATTCTCGATGAAGCCACGTCAGCTTTGGATTCTCAATCAGAGCAATTGGTTCAAGAAGCGTTGAATAATGTGATGAAAGGAAGAACTGTTCTAGTGATTGCTCATCGTTTGAGCACGATTCGATCCGCACAATTGATTTATGTAATTAAGGATAAAAAAGTGAGTTTTAAAATAAGAAATTATGTAATGTGTTCCCTAATCCTTTGTATTTCAGGCTCTGGAAAGTGGAACACACGAACAATTGATGGCTAAAAAAGGATCATTGTATAGGAAATTGGTCGAAGCTCACAATGTCGATTCATAGTTTTCAATAGACTTTTTTCATTTCTCATCTTCTATCTCTTGTCCCTAAATATCTCTTTTTTGCTCAATTTCTATATCCGGTCATTCTTTTCCACTTTGTACCTTTTCTCCCCTTTTTATAGCTTTTTAATAGTAGAATTTAGTTTTTTTTTTGTATTTTCTGTTTTTTTTCTTGAAAATTGTAAAGTTTTATTCTCGAATTCTTGATATTTTATTCAGAGAAGACAGCTTCTCCACCGGAAGTCATAGGACACCAGAGCCCATTTACAAGAGATTCCGGATCCCATTCGAGGTTTTTTCTGTTCTTTTTTGTCTTTTTTATTGAGGATTGTTGGTCGCGTTTTGGGTTTATAGGATTACGGTGGATAGGTCAATTTAAGGAATGAATTTGTCTTTGGTAACATGTTCAGATAGCTTTTTTGGCTCAATTCGTTTTTATAGCACAGGTTTGTCGGATTTGGCTGTTGCACTCATGGCGCAGGCGGGAAGGCGCCTGCTCGTCGCTCGAATGGTCGCAGGTTCGAGTCCATCTGCCTTCGTTGAGTTCCTTCTTCCTTCCTTCTTCAATTGAATCTCTTCTCTTCAAAACCATCGTGATATATCCAAAGTCCATCTAATCCCAATTCATCCTCTTTTCTCAATCCATTTAATTCCATATGTTATTTCTCAACACATTTATCCGATATCTTTCCCCTCCACTGATCATTTTCTTTTGAGCTTTGTCACTCCTTTTTTCTTCTTTTTCGTTGCCATAGAGTACACGTGATATATTCTATTTCTTCTTCTCCTTTTCAATGTTTTTGAATATATGAGATTATATATAAAAATGTCCTTCTCCTTTCCCTCTTTTTTTGATCAAATGTCTTCAGAGATTCTCACGGATTTCCGGTGTATGGCATGGATTCTCTTTTTGTTTCTCCAGATTTCTTTCGTCAGAACTACAAAAATCAGATTTTCTCCGAATAGGTAAAATTGTTATTTAGACACCCCAAATTGTGGTTTTGTTATTTAAAAAGAAAAAATTTCGATTATTTTCAGTCAAAAACCAAGATTTAGAATTTTCTGGAGCCTAGAAACAGAGCTTTAAAGCTAGACAGTGAGAGAGAAGAGACGCAGACGGCTAGAGTGTCTGTTCATCTGCACCCTCTCTCCCTCTCGTCCGCAATTTTGAAAAGGCTGTAACTCAGATTAAAAAGGGTCCCTAGAACTGAAATCTTCACAGTTAATTTAACGTTTCATAATGTTTCCATCGATCCCAAAATCAGGTATGGATTACTGTAGGTACAGTACCCCTCCCTTCCTCTTTCAGAAACTCTTTCTCATTTTTGTCTCAAAAACACTCATTCCTTTTTCTCCTCATATATCGGATTATCTCTTCGCCATCTCTGCGTCTCTCCAATCCACACACTCTCTCGTCCTCCTTCCTTTTTTTCCTATAATAATATCAATTTTTGAGGGCTTTCAATGTGTGATGCACTCGGATAATCCCTCCACTGGATATGTGTGTCTCATGGATTTTCTTTTTTCTCATTTCTTTTAATTTTTTGAAGGAGATTGGGGGCGATGGCCTAGAAAAACAGGATTTGGTTTTTTAGGCCACCCAAATGTCTGAAACATCAAAACTCAAAATTCAAGAAAAAAAAAAGAAAATTCACACAATTAGTATTCATGAAAAAACCACCTCACCAATCGAAATTTGAATTTCAAATTTTCAAATCGAAAAGAAAAAAAAAGAAACAAAACGATCGAAAATCGACTCGAAAAAATAGGAGAAAAAGCTTCGATTCGACCGGAAAACGATCATAAAACTCGACAGTTTTCTCTTCCTCTTTCTCTTTTTTCTCGATTTTTTCCCGATTTTTATTCGAATTTTTATGACGCGTCAGGGGTGAGAATTTTGATAGATTTGTTTCTTTTTGTTTCATTCTTATTGATTTTTGGGTGATCGCGGAATTCCGTGTTCCGCTTCAGTATCGTCTTCCGATATGGATGGTGTTTTTAAGTGAGTGTATCTCAGTTCAGAGAAGAGATATTGAAAAGGTGTCAACTAATGAAATATAGATCTTAATAAGAGCTACATTTCATTAGTTTGCAACGTTTTCGTATCTCTGACGGAAATTGAGATACTTTGTTTTGAAAAATAGATCACAAATCAAAGTGATTGAAACTACCGCTTTCTATTTTTCAAAGCATAAATGTAATTAAATTTAAAATGTACTTTTATTAGAAGAATAAGTTATAGAAGAAATTATCCTTATCTCTAATTGAGAGACGCAGAGAAGGCTAGAGTGTCTGACTGTCTCCGACCTTCCGACCTGACTGTGAAGAAAGGCCAAAGACACTTCAAACTTCAAATACGCATATCTCAGCTCTCGTTAGAGATATCAAAAAGGTGTCAACTAATGAAATGTAGATTTGAAAAAATACTACATTTTATCAGTTGACAACTTTTTGATATCTTTTTTAGGAACTGAGATATGAGTTTTTGAATGAAGATAATTTTGTACTTCGGGTACTTCTGGTCTTCCGGTACTTTTGACTTCCCTATTTTTGATGATTCCTCTTTTTGGAAGTTCTGAAACAATCTTTACTTCTAATTTTTGAAATTCTGGAAAAAAAACCCTTTTCCAAAAAACATTTTTTTCTGAAAACAAATGTTTTTCAGATTCCTAACATAAAATTATTTCTTTTTCTAAGAAAATTAAAATAATTGCATCTTTTGAAAACTCTACATGAACTTTTCTCAACTTTCAATTAATCTAAATCTTATCATGGTCTTTTTCTCAAATCTATCTAGTCTGTTTCTTTTATGAATATTTCGAAATCGAAACTTCTCAAATGTCGGTTTCTCAAAAACAATTATTCCATGCAAATTCTTTTTTGATTAGGAAAGCTCAAAAAACAAAAGAAACCTGACAATAGATTCAAATGGCGTCAATGGGAAAAAGGGATTTCTATTAGTAGATGTTGATCTGTTCCAAATCCATTTTTCAGGATGCCCGTTTCTTATGAATTCAAATCTTGATTCAAAGAAATCATAATCTTCTACTATCCTCAGTTCATCCATATATCCAGATGTCCATATTTCAAAGAACTATTCCTTTTTCTTCATTGTGACTCATAAATCTTTGATCTTTTTTCTCACTTCTTCTTCATCACCTTTAATCCAGATTCTTCTTCTTTCATCTTCTCTTTCTGTGTCCAATTACGCACTTCCGATTCTCTCGTGTTTTTCATCCGGATTTCAAATTGGTTTCTGACCGCCGATAACTATTTTTTTTCCATTTTTATTTTTATTGAATTTCAGAAGTTCCTTGAAAATGGAACCTGCTACGTGGGATGCGTTGAATAATTCAATAAAAGAATTAAGTGAAGAAGAGCAACAAGCGATTCGAAATGTTTTGGAAAAGGATTTAGAATTTCAGCAATCCGAACAGAATCGGATAAGGTGAGTTATACCTGATAAGTGAGAGACGCAGAGAAAGCTAGATGGTTTAAGTCTCTTTCTAAAATCGGTTATATTTCGCTTCTCGTGGAAGCTATCAAAAAACTCTCAACTGATAAAGTGTAGCTAATGATAAGCGCTACATTTCATCAGTTGACAATTTTTCGTAGCTCTCATGGGAGGCAAGATATACCTCATTGTAAAAATAGTGCAGAGATTGTATTTCCAGATCCTTGTCTACCTGCGTTGCTATCAAAAAGAACATTGTTCAAGAAAAGAGACGTGCCAGTTCAGTTGCCGGATCAGAATCGTCTGAGAGTGGACTCTCTTCTCCTGGAAATATATCTCATGGGTATCTAATCCTAGTCTGAAACAGTTCTTATCCTTTAACTTTCAGACGAACATCACCACTTCCAAAATGGAATAATCGAGTCTGCTCAATCTGTCAATGCACTCTCGGATACATTTTGAATAGTGGAACAAAGTGTAAAAAGTGTTCAACTGTAAGTCATTCCTCTTTCTGAAATAATTTCCGAACTTTCATTTTCAGCCTCTCTGTGACAAATGCGCTCATTCAGTAACCAGTGGACCAACTCAAAATCCTCAAAAATATAGTCTGTGCACAGTTTGTTACAGTGAAAGAGAACTTTCTGCTGCTAAAAATGAATGGGTTCAAGGATCGGATGAAGCAGAAAAAACATCAGAGAAACTGTTGAATGCGATGAAGATTTCAGAGAAAAGAATGTCAGTTCAGATTCCTGCAACACCTCCGGCTATTACTAAAGGTAACTATTTTGTTTTGCGTCAGATAGTAGACGGTATTTCAGTTGCCATTGAAAATAGCAAAAAGTTTTCAACTGCTGAAATATTGCTTATAATAAGGGGTACATTTTGTTAGTTGACCACATTTTTGCAACTGTTATGGGAACCAAGATATGAGCGTTTGAAATTGTTCCATTGACTGACGGACGCAGACAGCGAAGTCTGGACATCTGCGTCTAACGACCATATCTCGCTTGTCTTCAAAGATATCAAAAACTAGTCAATTGGTGTAATGTTGTTCATATTACAAGCTACAATTTATTAGTTGACCACTTTTTTGTATCTCTTCTAGGAAAGGAGTTATGAGCCTTTGAATTTTGTCATTCTACAACAACAAGAATATCGGCGCTTTCTTCAAGCGGTCATATCTCGCTCCCCAGCGAAGCTATCAAAAAATTATCAATTAGTAAAATGTTTCTCATAACAGTTTCTACATTTCATTAGTTGACTACTTTTTGATATCTCTTCAAATAACTGAGATATTCTCTCTATCCCATAACTATCTGAATTCCCCAATAATTCCAGGAAAAGCCCCATACAAACGTAATCTAACTCTTCCTGCAATCCAAACCAACTACTTGAGCGTCCCAGATGAAGCTCCAGGAGTTATTCAATCAGCTGGCGGTAATTCAAATTTCTCTCCGAAATTCTGGGGAGGATCTCCGTCTCCAAGAAGTCCACGCTCTTTTTCTTCTGCTAATTCTTGTAAGATTTTCTAACTTTTTTTGAATTTTGCACAAGACAAAGAGGATATTTCAGCTAACATGTCAATCAATTCTCCTGCTCCAAATGACTCTCTTCGTGCTCTTCATCCAAGGTACAGTGTTAAATATGAGCCCTGAGACTTTGTTTTTTTGCAGAGAAGCAATTGGAAGTCCAGCTCCACGGCCAATGTCTAGCACCCCTTTAACCGGAGTTCCAGAAGATTCTGTAAGTGAAAAAATTTCTATCAGGGACTAATGTAGATATTTCCAGACAATTCAAATTCCATCAGTTGAACGTCGTCGAAGCGCTTTCGAAGGATCTCGAAGGTCAGGAAAACTTCGCCGTCAAAGCGAGGCTACCGTACCCACTTTTCAGTTAAGCATGTGTTAAAATCCCCATTTTGTGTTCCATTTTATATTTATTTTGGTGTCATTTTTCCCCCCGTTCATTATTATTTTTACTTCCCTTTGTGTCTGCGTCTCCTCCTCTCTAATACAATCTCAACTTTAACTGATCTCTCTATGAATCATCATTTAATAAAATTATTTTTTGGGATTATTTTCCTTTGGGTTTTGGGTCCCTGGGTTCTAATTTCAAAAACCAATTCTAGAGATCCTCGAAAATTCGTTGAAGCAGTTCTTCATTATGATAGAAACCGAGCATTTTTGGCCGTTCATGTTTTATTAATTCGATCAGAGAAAGAGAAACCGAGTAGACCCGATTTAGAGGAGTTTTTGCATTTGGAGGTAGGAAAACAGTGACGAAATTGAGCAATTGAGGAAAAGGGATTACAGAATGGTAGCTTTATCTATTTTTCAGATGGAGTTCCGTCGAAAATGCAGTAAATCCGCAATGCGTCACAAATCTCAAAAACGAAAAACGATTTCAAATCAGGACGTGGAGAAAATGAATGAGATATTCAAGGTTTAGTTTCAAAGCGGCTTATCTCTGTTCAGAACAGAGATAGAGAAAAGTAGTCAACTAACAAAATGTAGAAGCTGTTGGGAGCAATATTTTGTTAGTTGACAGCTTTTTTCTATTTTGAATGGGGCCCGAGTTATGACCATTTGAAGTCTTATAAGCCCCGAGAGAGGGGGACACTACTTTCAACTGCTTATAACTAACTGCAGGAAAGAGATAGAAAAAGGTTGTCAACTAATGAAATGTTGCCCTTATTATGGACAACATTTCATTAGTTGACCGTTTTTTGATATCTGTGACGGGAGCCGAGATAAAACTATTTGAAGTTAAGTAGGTGGGCGCTGACGGTCCAACCGTTCATGTAATGACTTCAAATGCGTATATCTCGGTTCCCAGGGGAGATAGAAAAAAATGCCGATTAATAAAATGTAGCCCTTACTAAAATCTGAATTTCATCAGTTAACACTTTTCTAATATCTCTACTCCGAATCGAGATATACCTCTTCCAAAAATGACAATCCTATTTTCAGTTCCCCCGAATCACCGAAGCTGCATTGATGGATGGAAGTCTTAAAATCTCCTGTATTGTCTCATTTAAAAACGGGAATCAACGATGTTTTGAGGTATTTCTCATATTTTTTCACTTCCAATTTTCTGAATTTCAGGGATTAATCCACGTAAAAGAACTATGTGGACTCCGAAATGGAACAAAAGTTTTCAAATTTATTGAGCTGGCTAATATTAAATTATGTGAGTTTTTTGACAGAAGTGCACTTATAATAGAGTATATTTCAGATAGCATTGATGAAGAAGACGAAGTTCCTGATTACGATTGGATTATTTCTATTTAAATAATCTTTTTTTTCTTTAAACTTTTTATGAAAAAGTTGAAAACGAACGAATAAATTTATTTATTTATTTATTTATTTATCCTTTGATCTATAGAAATGCGCTCTATTGGAAAAAAAATAGTCCAAGAGAGCGAATTTGCATCCTCCATTTCAAAAATTTTAATTTAATTTTTTTTTAAATCGACCTGCCCTGAAACCCATTTCCCCAGTTACGTGGATTTCAAATAAAAAATGTCTGGGATCAAAAAAGCGAAATTCAATTCTCGAAATCAATCGATTTCCAATCATCAGAACGTAAGCGAACGAAGAGAAATGTCAGATGAAGAGGAGGAGGAGTGTGTTTTCAAGACTGTAAGTTTCATTCATTGGAAATGTAGAGGGAGACGCAGACGGCCAGACTCTCTTCTCTCATACTCAAGAATGACTGGCTCTCAGATCACCGACCACCAAACTTTCTTTTATGCAGGGCTATGAAATAACGAGTAGCAAGACAACATACACGATAGTCCGTCTCCTCGGAGAAGGTGGATTCGGTGCAGTTTATCTCGTCAAAGACTCCAAATCGAAACAATTCGCAATGAAAGTTGAGAAGAAGATGGAAAAAAGAAAGCATTCGAAACTGAAAATGGAGATTGCAATTCTGAAATTGGTTGGAAACGCCAAACATTTCACGAAGATTGTGGATCGCGGAAAGAAAGACAAGGACGGTTTCTTCTTTTTGGTGATGGATTTAGTCGGAAAAAGTTTGGGAGATTTGAAGCAAGAGAGAGCTGAGAAAGTTTTCTCGTTTGCGACGGGACTCGGTGTGGCAAGTCAATGTTTGGAGGCTGTTGAGGAGTTGCACAAGTTGGGATTCATTCATCGAGATTTGAAACCACAGAATTATGCGTGTGGATTGGATGATAACAAACATTTGATTTATATTCTCGATTTTGGAATTGCTCGGAAATTTTTGAATGCTAAGAATGAGTTGAAAACACCGAGAGAGACTGTTGGATTCAAGGTGAGCTTTCATTTAGCTCACGTGGCCTAGCTTTACCCGGGCCCTAGTCCTTATAAGCCTAGCCTATCTCAGCCTTAGGCTTACTGAGGCTTGAACCCATTTTGGATGTTAGCTTTAGGCCTACTTGCCCTAGCCTTACTGGGATTGTCACGCTAGGACCTACTCAGGGTTACTTAGGTAGGCCCACTCAAGCTAACTTATGTCCCCAAAGCCAGCTTCCATTCCCAATTGATTCTCCATCTAACCAAACTTTCCAGGGAACAATTCGCTTCGCTCCTCTCGCTTGTCATCGTAATACTGAAATGGGACCAAAAGATGATTGTGAAAGTTGGTTTTATCTCCTCCTTGATTTGATTCTTGTCGGCGGACTTCCGTGGAAAAAACTAAATGATAAAAATGAAGTTTTGAAAGAGAAAGAGGATTGTCGAAAAGACAAAAAGCATCTCTTGTTCACTGGAATCAAACAAAATGTCGAGTTGATCAAGATTCTCGACTATATTGATACGAAGGCGTATCAGGATAAAATTGATTATCGCTTTATTTATAAGGCGCTTGCTGAGGTAAGGAACTTCTGAAAGTGAGGAATAATATGAGAAATTTTCAGGCTTGTACCAATGCTAAACTCGATATCGATGCTCCGTACGATTGGGAGAACTCGAAAGAGAAGACTAGCAAAGAGAATACTACATGAATTTTTTGATAGGGATAAAATGTTTTTTATGAACATCTGAAAATTAAAAAAAATTAGGGGCTAGTGGAATGGAAACTGGTTACGAGCTCACTACTTCTGGATTGAAAAACATAGGGCTTACCGGCTGCGCCACACACGCGAAAAAGCCGCAAAGATACGAGGGGCTATATGAAAACGAGAGTCTCCTATTGTTGTGACAGGAGTCTTCAATCACATGAAAAATTAAAGTTCAAGAAAATGAGAATTCGATTGTGACACCTTTGCAATATAATTTTCATTGACCAGCTCCTTCACAATAGCTTTGTCCTCCTCCCCATTCATTGTTATTACACTAACCAGTTAATAACGAGAAAACGAGAGAAACGAGCGGATCCAAGTGGTCATCTACTCTCACCTTCCTTTCTTTCTTTCTTTCCCTTTTCCCTCATAACAACTTCAGTTGTCAAAGAAACTCAGAGACAACAGAAACCAGAGAGACGCAGACCGATTAACAGAGATATCGCAACGGGAGACGCAGGTAGAGAAAGAGAGTTTTAAGGAAGAGAGAGAGATAGAGAGACGCAGAGATAGAGAAATAAGTTTTACCTTGTTGAAAAGAAGAGAATTGACTACATTTTAACATATTCTTTCCCTCTCAGTGTTCTCTCTCATTCTTTTTTCATTCATTTCCATATTTGTTCAGGCCTCCGTTTAACGGGGAGGAAAAATAGAATTGAAGAGAGGAAATGAGAGTCCACCTTTTACTGAATTCAATATTTATATACCTTTTCACCTCTTTTTTCTCTTTATATTTTTGTGTTATTAATAGGCGGAAAATTGGAATTTTTAGTTTTTTGAAAGAATTTATTTTCTTGAATAAGGGAAAAATTTCATATTGAGGGTTTTTTTGTTTTTCGTTTATGAATCATTTCATTGTTTCATCTATGTTTTTCGCTTCATTTTTCAATTTTTGTAGTCAATAAATTGAGGATTTTTCGAAAACACATAGAAAAAAAGTTCAAAAACTGTAAATACCATAAACGGAAGCGCTTCTGATCCTATTTCGTCTAGCCTGTAAATCTCAATTCCCATTGAAGATATCAAAAAGGTGTCAATTGATAAATTGTTATGGGCAACATTCCACTAATTGACAACTTTTTGATAGCTCTCACAGGAACCGAGATATATCGTTCTGAACTAATCTTACATGATTTTCTAGTGTTCCCTTTCATTGTCTAATTTTCTCAAAACAAAAAAAGGTTTCTCTATAAATTTCAAGAATAAAACTATAGTCAAACCTATTGCTAAAAAATCTCTTTTTTTTGAACCCTTGAAAACATAAAAATTCTAGAAAATTGCTCCCTTCTTTTCTCTCTTCATTGTCCTTTTCTTTTCATCCTGTCTCCCCGGGTTACGAATTTATTTTTCGGACGTTTTTTTTTGGAGAGAAGGGTGATTGACATGAACCATTTGAGTCCGAGTTCTTTTTTCTCGTAATTTTTGGTTTTTTGTTTCTGGAAAATTTTCGAAGTTTTCGTTAATTTTAGTGTGTTACTGATTAATGATTAATTCTGAAATCGGGAAATTTAGATTTTTTGTAGATTTTTATGGAAGTGTTCTTAGAAAAGACATCATCAATTTTTTTCTATTTTGGTTAAATAAAAACCTGTAGAAAAAAAAGTTTTGGAAAACGGAGTAAAAGTAAATACTGTAATACAATATCATATGAGTTGTTTGAAATCCCGTATCTCGATTGTAGTGAGAGATCCAAAAAAGTTGTCAACTAATAAAATGTAGCCCTTATTATGAGAAATATTTCACTAGTTAGCACTTTTTTGATACCTTTTAAAACAACCCAGTTATGAGCCTTTAAACATCTGTCATTAGAAAAAAGAGAGGGGGTTCAATTACAGTACCCTCGGTGTCCGAGGGAAATATCTCGGCACCTCACTCATTAAAAAGCAGACTTTTTGATTAAAACATTACTGAAAAATTACTGTTCTAGGAATTTTCTAGAGAAAATGGGAACTTTTTTGAAATTGGAAAGTATAGCCTACTGTATAGGACATCCAAACAAACGGAACTTTTTGGAAGCATACAAAGCAAGTATCCAAAATTTCATTTTCTTTGTGTAAGTCTTAAAATGAAAAGTTTCCGGATGTAACTGTCTTTCTCTCTCTCTTTCTCTCTCTCTCTCTCTCTCATACCTAATCCAGTTGCTCTTCTTCCTCCTTTTCTCTTCCATTTTCTTCATTTTCCGATCGCCTCTAAACCAACTCAACTTCGCCTAAGTCAACAAAAATACACATCTTTTTCTCCGTCTTTCCGCTCCGCATACCATTCCCTTTCCCCCATCTTGCTCATTTTCTCTCTATCTCTGCGTCTCTCTTGTTTCCTACACTCTCTCATCACTTTCCACAAAGAAAAAAAATTTCTTTTTTTTCTTGAAATCATCTGTCTTTTGACACTTTTTCTACTGTTTACTGTTCTCTTTTTTTGACAATTTTGACAGGTTTAACCTAGTTTTCTAGTCGAATTCCATCTCTTTCATTCCTTTTGTTTCTGTATTGAAATTGGAATTATTTGGGGTAGCTACTTCCCGTTACTATACAGTTTTTAATTTCAGTAATAAAAAAGAACCCGGGTTAGATGAATGAGAAAAAATGTTTCAAAAAAAGAAGAAAAGGGGGGAAGAATGTTTATTTTAGAAAAAGAAAATGAGTCAGAGTATGACAGGAAAGTAAACCTATAACCTCCTTCTTTTTTGGTTTGCTGTTGCGAAAAATTTCTTTGATAACAATCTGAATTTGTTGTCATAAAACGGTTTTTTCTTGTTGAATTCATCTATTTTTGATCTAAAAACCAAGTTGCTAGGTCACGTGGTAGTCTAGATAGAGGAATTTAACAGTAATTGAAAGTTTTTAGGTGAGAGAGAAGAGATCGCAGACAGTTAGAGTGTCTGCTTGTCTGCATCCTCTCAATCTCTCATCGATGAATTTCAAACGGCTGTAGCTCTTTTTGAAATTGTTTGAAAAACAAAAAGTCAACTGCTTTCATTGTTTTCTGTGTCTTTTCCCACAGAATTATTTCTAACTTTTTCTTGGCGCTGTATCTCACTCCGGAATTAAGATACAAAAAAGTTGTTAACTAACAAAATGTAGCCCTTATTATGAAAAACATTTCATTAGTTGACACCTTTTTGATATCTCTTCTGGGAGCCGAGATATGCCCGTTTGAAGTTGTAGGCAGCTCGAGGGACACAGGAAAGGATAGTGTCTGCGTCTCTATTTTGTATGCTGGTATTTCGGTTGTCTTTGGAGATACAAAAAAATGTTCAACTAATAACATGTAGCCCTTCTTATCAGCTATATTTTATTAGTTAACAACTTTTTGATATATCTCCTAAGAGCCGAGATATGACAGCTTAAGTCACGCGAGATTACTGTACCTTCCAGGAATCCTGTTCACTTCATTCTCATTCTAATTCCCAAAGTGACAAGCTACCTTGTAATTCCAAGATGACCTTCTTCTTCCTTTTCTCCCTCATCTCCTCCTCCTCTTATTCCATTTCTTGTCCTTTTTTCCTTAATAAGAATACAAGAAGAGAGGTCCTCTTCTCCTCCTTTTCGATGAATCAATTTCTTTTTCTCAATTCATCTTCTTCTTCTACTTGTCTTCTTCTCGTTTTCACAAAAAGTCATTTGGCGGATTGTTGGACGAAGAGAGACAGGAAAACCACTTCTATTTTCATTCTAGGATGGATTTTTTCTAATTTTTAGAGAATTCCATTAATTTTTTGAAAAAGATAACATTTTGGATCTCAATTCTTTTTTTGGAAATTCCCAGATCTGTGATTTTTGAAAAAAAAAACGATTTTCATAATCTCCTTCTGAAAACTGACTCGCTAACTATAAACTACAAGTTCTCTAAAGTACAGTAATCTATTTTTCTGAAGTACAAGACAAAGTACTTTAATTAATATTCTTTCCTTATGAATTCCAAAAAATGTGACTATCATCTATGGTCGATGATCTTTTTTCTAATAATAGAACACTGCAAAACTGGATATTTTTAAAGTCGCAGAATTGCAATTTTGAAAAAAAAAACGAAATTTAGATTGCAATTTGCAAACTCGCCTAGAAATTGTTTTTTTTTGTTTTGCAATATTTGTAAAAATTCTTGAAATACAGAAATAGAAATTTCTGTTTGTTTGAAAGTGTATATCTCAGTTCCTAGTGAAGATATCAAAAAGTTGTCAACTAATAAAATATTCATCATAATAAGGGCTACATTTTATTAGTTGATAGCCTTTTTGTATCACTTCTGGGAACTGCGATATAAGCATTCAAAAATTGCCTTGAGAGAAACGTTAAGTTAGAGAGTCTGTCTCTATATACATTCTTCAAACGGCTATATCTCGCTTGCCTTTAGAGATTTCAAAAAGTTGTCAACTAATGAAATGTTGACCATAGCAAGAGCTACATTTTATTATTTCACAACTTTTTTGTATCTCAACGGGAAACTGAGATATAAGCATTAGAACTCAAGAGAGATGGCTAGAATGTCTAGCCCCTCTTTGAACGGTTATAACTCGCTTGCCATTGAAGATATCAAAAAAACGCCAACTAATAAAATGCTGCTCTTAACAAGCTCAATATTTCATTAATTGGTAACTTTTTCGTATCTCTCTTGGGAACCGAGATAAGCCCTCTCTTTGACCAAAATACATATAATCGAAAAGCTTAACGATTACATAAACAACTAGTCTAATTAACTGTATGATACCAGAATATTTTGTAATTACAGTCAGTTTTTTCTTCTTCAAATCATCATCATCTTCTCTTCCTGCTTCTTCAAGTCATAAGAGAGAAGAAGGGGGAGAAAAAGCGGAAACAAACCAGTTCTTTTTTTTCTTTTTTCTATAATACACTTCTTCTTTTTCTTCTTCTGTCTCATCATTATTCGACTCCTTCTTTCTCATTGTTTCCTTTCTTAAAAACTAAATTTAAAAAAAAAAAACTAAATTTTTCGTTAGTTCCCAAGAAAACTCTTTAGTAAAGAAGCAAAACGTAAAAGTGACGGGTAAGAGAGAAAAGCACTTAGGAAGTTGTGCAACAGAAAGAAAAAAAAAGAGATGAAGACAGACGTTTTCGGTTATTTTTGCTTTTTATTATGCATTAGTAGTATACTGACTTTTTTTGGTTTTTTTTTTTCTTGAAAAAAAATTGAGAGTTGAAAACATCTCGAAAAAATCTAGGGACAATTCTGTGCTCTAAATTAAGGTTTCTGTGAAATTCCCATTTAATTTGGAAAAGTTTGAGGCGAATTACAGTATTTCAAAGGTTGGCGGCGAGAGAGGGAGAGAGCGCAGACAGCTAGATACTCTAACCGCCTGGGTTCTCTTCTATCTCACGTTAAGACTTGAAACGGATGTATCTCGGTTTTTAAACTTTAGGATTTGGGTAAAATCATCTTTGAAACTACAGTTCCACCACCCTCCTATTTTAGTCTGATTCCGCAGTATTTCTTTTTTTCGAAAAAATTGTTTTTAAGCCTACTCGTTAGAGATGAGAGAGCCCAGACGGTTAGACACTCTAACTGTCTGCGCTCTCTCCTTTCACATCTCCACTCCCGGAACAGATGAATTTCAATTTTTTTTTTACCCTCTATCTGAAAAAAACGTGGTTTCTTCAATTCTCTCTTTCTCCCAAAAAAGTGGGAATTAACTTCTCTTCCTTATCTTCCGATATCTTCTCTATTTCTCTTCTTCTCTCTCTCCCTCTCTCTTAGTCAATGACCTCATTCAGCCGACCGTAACTAAGTAATCTTCTTCTTCTTCTTTTTGCGGTAGCTAAAGAAAAAGATGAGTCTCTCTTTTTTTTTATTGCTGCGTCTCTTTTCTCTTTCTTTTTGCTGCTTTTGGAACTCACTTTCTTTACTGAAATGCGATTTTTGAAATCTTTTCAATAGAGCGTGGTTCCGTAGGATGATAATTTTTTTAGAAATTATTATAATTTGGAAAATAGTTTTGATGGCCGAGTTTTTTATCTGTCAGAAAACTAGTCCCCCTTTGGTTAGTCCACCACCTAACTACAGTATTCCTCTTCGTCTTGATCTAGGATCCAAATACAGTATTCCTTGCCAAACAATTTCTCCTCTCTCACCTCTAATCCCAGATTGACTCCTAAATACTTTCATCATAATCTATCTCTATGACGTGTCACTTTTCTCCAATCCTTCCATTCCATCGCCACTTGAGAAAAATGGTTTAAGAAATCTGTCTCTGATCAGAGATCACGAGATTATAAGAGGCGCAGAGAGAAACGTATTGGTCAAACAGAGAAATCGGGCGCCTGGGAAGAGAAGAAAAAAAAACGAGATGAAGCATGTTTATGTCCGTAAATATACTGACGAAACAGTTTTTTGGAAAATTTCTCTGTATTGACTTTTAGATTAGTTTTCTAAAATTCATGATATTTTTTCGAAGTTCTTTTTAGGAATGTTTGACTCAGTATATCTCGATTTCCATTATAAAATTTTGCTTGTTATAAGGCTTAAATCTTGTTAATTGACAACTTTTTTGTACCTTTACTTACAAGTGAGATATTAGACGCAGAGAGTTAGACAGGTTCTCTTTCTCTCGGTCTCTCGGGCGGCATGGAACTTTGAAACTGAATATCTCGGTTCCCATTGACGATATCAAAACGTTGTCAACTAATGAAATATTGTTGAATTGTTCATAATGTTCATAATAAGGGCTACGTTTTGTTAGTTGACCACTTGTTTGTAACTCCAATGAAAATTGAGTTATATTGCTTTGAACTTTTATCATGAAATTTGCGGATTTAGCTTTTTGTAATTTTTTATTAATCACCCTTTCGCCAACTCATTTGAACTCAATTTGCTCCTCGATCTCTTAATTTCTCTCTGCAAAAAGTTTCAAAAAACCAAAAAAAAGTTAGATTTCTCCATGAATGCTGAAGTGAGTTTTTCCCTTTTTCTTCTCGCCGAATGTCAACTTTGACATGTTCTTTTTCTTCAAATTTGAGAAATTTTTTGAATTAAAAATTTATTTTCTTTCTTTTTGATCAATTTTCAATCACTTTTCGGTATTTTAAACCAAAAGAACCTTGACCTTAATTAAAACTATTTTTTTTATTTTTCAAAATAAAAAAGAGAGGATCAATTTGAAATGTCATTCAAAGAGAAATGAATGAAAAAAAGAGGAAGAATTGAAGCAAAAAAAGATTGAAATCTCAGTTGATTTATCCCGTTTTTTTCTGTCTTTTTGCATTCAAATTCTTTCATACCAATAGTGAGAATTTAATTTTTTAAATTAGCATTTTTTCAGTAAGCCTCGCCCCTTTTTGAAAGTTTCTTTCTAAATTTCTTGAAATTTTCGAAAATCGCATTTTCTAAAATTCGTTTGTTTTGTACTCCTCTCGGAATACTTTTCTTCAATTTTCCCATAAAAAAAATCGGTCACCTAAATCCAATATGACCTTTTTGAGCCAGTCAACTACAGTAATCCAACCGTAATTCTTCTCAACCTCAACTAACTTTTGACTTTTTCACTCCCTCTTCCTACTCTAAAACCATCATAAAAATATCATTCCAACTCAACCTCCTCACTTTTCCATTTTCATCATTCCGACCAAATACTGATAAGACTCTTTCTTTTTTTCTCTCTCTTTCCATTCAAATCACTCCCAAAAATTCCGATTCAAAATTAACATTTTCTCTCGTTTCTCTGCACTCTCTTCATTCCCCACACTATTTCCTCATTTACCTGTTTCCTCCCCGTTTTCAATCATTTCGAATCGAATTTCACTTTTCGACGAATTATGAGTAGTTGATGAAAACGAGGAACATCATCATTTCTAAATGAACCTGTTTTTCTTTTTGTCTACGTCTCTCTATTTGATATACTCTCTCGTTGGTTTGCACACAGTTAGCTTTTTTGTTGAATTTTGATATTGAACTGAAAATTTCATAACGCTTCGTATCACTTTTCACCCGGTTTTTCGATGGGTGTAAGATTTTATTTTTCAATTTTTTTTTAAATTGAAATTTTAGAAAAAAGTAAAGTAGATGTTTTTCTATTTGATGTTAGGCAGTGAGAGATTGGAGGCGCAGACAGCTAGACACTCTAACCGTCTGCGCTCTCTCATCTCTCCTAAATGACTCATTTCTCGCCTTCCAAGTCGTCTAGAGTTGTCGTTTTTTGTCTGGAATTTAGGAATTCGTTCTCTGATCTTCATTTTATTTTTCGTTTTCTTATATTTTTGCAAAAACTTCCAGAATTCTCTTAATTCGAAATCCCTCTCCCTCTCTAAATCTGCTCATTGACCATCCTCATAATTTATCCAAATTTCGTTCGATCTTGAAAACATAAACCAGAACTTTATCTCTTGAATTTGAAGCCCTCTTCCCTTCCATTTGCCCTTATCTTTTTCTTCAATTTGACCTATTTTTTCTTGTTATATTTCGTAAGATTGTTGTACTCTCAGAAAATGATGTTGCTTTCTTATCAGTTTGAGAGAGAAGAATTGTGACCAAAAATCATTCAGCAAGTTATTTTTCAAATTTCGGTCACTTTTTCTGAAATAGTCGTGAACAATTTTTGTTATCTGTCGAATTTCGAGTGATTTTGGGTAATTTTAAACTGTGTTACAGCTTTTTGAAACTTGGCGACGAGAGAAAGAGAGGGCGCAGACAAACAGACACTCTAACCGCCTGGGCCCTCTTTTCTCTCAGCCTCCTAACTTCAATAGGCTGTATCTCGGCTTCCAGGTTGCCTAGAAACTTTGTTATTCGACTGAATTCCGCGGATTCAATTGTTTTTGAAGTACTCCCCAAAAGTAATCCCCAAAAATCAAAATTTCAGGATTCGAATTTTTCGAACTTTCCTTGAAACTCCAATTTCTTTAAAACCCTAGTCTATTATAATTCCCCTCCAATTATTCAATGCTCTTAATCCCCTTCCCCTTTTCCATTTTCTCCCTATCTGTTGTTCTGTACACCGTTTTGCTTTTGCCGAAACATCCATGTTTTTGTGTTTGAAAGATGTCGGGAGCTCTCTCTCTCTCTCTCTCTTTCTCTCTCTCTCTCTCTCTCTCTCTCTGGTTCGTTTCGTCACTGACAAACATTGGCTCCGTTCTTTTTCCGTGTTGTTTCTGTTCCAACCGCAAAAGAACTTCTCTCTTTCTCTCTCTCTTTCTTCCCCTTCTTCCGATTAGAATCCGGTAGTTGAATTGAAGAAGGAGAACAGTCTAAACAAAGAACCAAAACCGTTCTCTTTCTCTCAACGGCTTATCAGTCTCTCTGTCTCTATTTCTCTAATCCTCTCTATCCTTCACAATATTTCTCTCACTCTCTCATTAATGGTCATTTGGTCACTTTCATCTCCTTTTCTTTCAAAATTTCAATTTCTTTTTCATGTTTCTTTCTTTTCTTCAAATCAAGCGTAGAAATCATTTGAATTGATGACAAAAAGACCGTTTTCTTATCAACGTTTTCAACGACTTTTCTTTTTCTTTTTCTCTTTTTACCCAACCTCTTTTACTTTTTTGTTTGTATTCAATAGGCTTTTCAATTTCAGAACTGTTTTTTCTTGGCTTCGAAATGTTTTTTGTTGAAAAAGTCAACATCCATCTCTGAATATTGTAGGGAAACATTTAATGGTTTCAAAGCGGTATATCTCGATTCCTAGAAAAGCTACAAAAAAGTTGTCAACTGATAAATTGTAGCTCTTACTATGAGCAATCTTTCATCTGTTCACAATCTTCTGATATCTGTAACGAGGATCTAGATATTCATGATGGAAACAGCTACACCCAAAAATGTCTTGAGTGCTAATTTTCTGATACATTTTTTTTCCAAAAAAATATTGTTGTCTTCTCATTTTCGTCAGTTTTTAGTTATAACTCATAATTTTAGTACCCTAGTAAAATTTTTTAATCAGATGCATTTTAGATTACCGGAACTGGCCTACCCGGGTATCCCATTTCTTTGAAATATTCTCAAGTGCCTGTATCTCTGCCGATTATGAAGATATCAAAAAACTGTCAACTAATGAAATATTGCTCATAATAAGAGCTACATTTTATTAGTTGACAATTTTCAGATAGCTCTAAAGACAACCGAGATATACCGTTTAGAAAAACCAGCACCTTACCTACCGAGGGGGTGAGACGCAGAGAAGGCTAGAGCATCTGACTGTCTGCACACTCTCACGGAAACGTCTAAAAACTGTATCTTGCTTGTCTTTTAAAAAAAGAGCCAACTGATTCGATTTTTCAATTCCTTAGAAAAAAAACTAAAATGATATCCGTTCCATTTTATCGTTGTCCCTTGGGATCATAAATATCTCTTCCAAAATGTCAAAATATCATCTTCTTCATTTTCTCTTCTTCTTTCTTTCTTTTTTCATCTTTCCACTTCATTCACTCAATCATTTCGTTCACTTCCATAACATATTACACACTTTTTCTCTGTTGCTTTTCAAATTCATCAGTCGAGAGCAAAGACTTCATAACAGTTATTACTATTGTTCTCGTTTCTCAGTAGAGCGCATTTCCATTCTCTTAGAAATAAATACCTGTGAACCATAAAAAATTGATAAAACAGTCGTAAATTAATAAAAAAAAAGGGGCGTCACAAGCGTTATTTTATGCCTTTTTCTTCTTTCGTCACTACTTTTTTTTCGTTTTTCCCCGAATATTTATTGTACTGGTTCTGAAGAGAAAATGATAAAGAAAGAGGCATTTTTGATTTCTGATGACTTCTTCTTTTTCTGATATATAGTTTATTTCATCTTTTTACACGTCTTCTAGGCAGTAGGCAGAAGATTTTGCCTCTCGTTTTAAGGTACATTATCTTTAAGCGTGTGTATCTCGCTTCATTTAAGAGATATGAAAAAGATATTAACGAGGGAAATGTAGCACATATTATGAGCAATATTTCATTAGTTGGCTACTTTTTTGTATCTCTTATGGGAACCGAGATATAGCCTTTTGAAAAATAGTTTCCAAAGTGTGGGGGAGGGGAGACGCAGAGAAGACGAGAGTGTCTAACTGTCTGCGTCTTTTTTTTCTCCTGTCTCTCTTGCCAATAAATAGACAAAAAAGGCAGAATCCAAACAGTATTCCCATTCCTCGAGAATTTTTTTATTCTTCTTCGCTATGTCTGCGTCTCTAATCCATTAAGTATCTCTCACCAGCTGATCCAATTCCCATCAAAATAGACTCTCCCTCTTCCTCTTCCTCCTCCATTTTCTCTCTTTTCTGTTCCTTCTTCATTTCCACATGTTCCTTTGGTTCTTCATTATCTTTCCACTTGAAAATTCTTTTTTTTTTGCAGTTAGATGTGTCAGAATGTCAGATGACGTCAATAACTCAGCAACTTCTTCTACAGTACACTTCGATGACACCCCTTTCGAAGACGTTTTCGATATTGAAACGGAACTTGGAAGGTAAGAATTTCTTCTTGATGAAAGCGTGCTCCATTGTGACTTTATTTATAAGCCAAATCTCCACTGTGGGTGAGAGCTCTAGTTGGAGTTGAACCCACCACCCCTAGATCGTCAGGCAAACGCATATCCACTTGCGCCAAAAAAACGTTCTGACCAGTTAGCCGCTTATCAGTAGAAAAAGGAGGGTCCCCACAGTTCGCCATCAAATACAATGACTTCCTTTCCTTTCCAACCCGGATATCCTTTCTCAACAGTTTGCAACACAAATTAGCTGCAATAAAGTCATCGAGAAAGTTCATGCATTCCTCCATCAGACAATGTTCTTTCTCTTTCTTTGATTCTTTACACAACCATTTTGTGAAGGAGAAGAAGAAGAATTCTTTTTGTTTATTAGAAGAGAGAGAGAGAGAGAGAGAGAGAGAGAGAGAGAGAGAGAGAGAGAGAGAGAGAGAGAGAGAGAGACCGCAAAGAAAGATGTTGTATTATTTGAGAAAAAGAAGAAGAAGAAGCATGTTGTAAGTAGTTAAGAAATTGAGGAAGAGAATGGAAATTGAATAGTTTTGGGATTGATGGATTCGAATAGTTTACATATAATTATGCCGAGAACAGCTATTTAGTATAAGCTTTGTTCAAATCGGTATATCTCGGTAACCATTAGAGATACCAGGAAGTTGTCAATTGACGAAATGTAGCCCTTATTAAAAGCTACATTTCGTTAGTTGACAGTTTTCTGAAATTCTCAATGCGAACCGAGATATGGCTCTTTGAAATAGCTATACTCAAAAATGCATCTGCCTCATTTTCAAAACGGTATATCTCGATTCCCAAAAATGTTATGAAAAAGTTTTTAACTAACAAAATGAAGCCCTTATTATGAACAATATTTCATCAACTGAAAACATTTTCAATATCAAATGAGATATTCTAACTCAAAAACCCCCCTTTCATTAAAAAAAATCATCAATTTTCAGTGGTCAATTCGCAGTTGTCCGTCGGGTGAGAGATCGAAAAACCGGTGAAAGATACGCGGCGAAATTCATAAAAAAGAGGAGATATGCAACATCTCGTCGAGGTGTCACAAGACAAAATATCGAAAGAGAAGTACGAGTTCTTCAAAAAATACGAGGGCATTCAAATGTTGTTGAATTACATTCCGTTTATGAGACAGCAAGTGATGTGATTATTGTTTTGGAATTGTAAGTTTTGATACTGTAACCTACAGTAACCCCTTCTAATTTCAGAGTATCCGGAGGTGAATTATTCGACCATGTGTGCGCAAAAGAATGTTTGGATGAAGTGGAAGCAGCTGCATTCATTAAACAAATCCTTCTAGCAGTTCGACATCTTCATTCACTTCATGTAGTTCATTTGGATATAAAACCAGAGAATGTGATGTTGAAACAACGAGGAGAGTCTCAGATTAAGATCATTGACTTCGGGTTATCAAGAGAAGTTGAACCAGGAGCAATTGTCAAGGATATGGTCGGAACTCCGGAGTTTGTTGCTCCAGAAGTCGTCAATTACGAGGCTCTGTCTCCAGCGACTGATATGTGGGCAGTTGGAGTTGTCACTTATATTTTGTACGTTTTTATTTGTAACATGATTTTAATAGAACGGCACCGGGGCCCGAGTAAATGTGAGACAGGTTCAACGGCCTATAACTCGCTTGCGCTTGGAAATATCAAAAAGTGGTCAACTGAAAAAATGTGTAAAATTTTAAAATGAACATTTTACTAGTTGATTTTGATATTTCTAAGCACAGCCGAGATATAGGTCTTTGAAACTAGTTACTTCGAAAATATTTTTAGTTAGCCGAGAAGTGACGCGACTCGCGTCACGCGTCACGCGAGCTTCGAAATTGTATGGATTCGAACACCTTAAAATATATTTGAACGTTTCTAAAAATTCAATTTTGCGAGAAAGCGCTTTAGTGATATTTACATGCTTCCTGAACAGCTTTAAAAAGTTGATTAAAACTTTCAAGTTAGCTATTCAGTGATTCTTTTGGTTCTGTTTTCTAAGCACCCGCCCTATATTTTATCAAGAGTCAAAATGCTTTTTTAAAATAACAATGGTTTTATAATCATTATATCATTTATTTATTCTTTAACACCTCTACAATCCAATGTTCCCCCAAGATATCCACCGAAAATGGAACCCAATCCACGAAGTTCGGTTGTATAGTTATTGTGAAGTTCAATGGTTGGAATATCCCATTGCTGCAATAAGTAATGATTTTTTAAAACAAAAAGAAAAGAATGAAAACTGACTATTCCCGGTTGGGGAGAATGTTGAAACAGAGACATATATCGATCCTCAACATAAAGTGCCATCGAATGTTGAGTACATTGAGTGGGGTGGTTTCTGATAATATGCATGATCGGAGCATCACAATAATTTGGAATATAGATGTAGGGAGTCACTGGCCACTCATAGATGAAATCATTCACATACGTTGACAATCTGAATTTTCCTTCTCCATCAGTGGTATCTTCCAACCACAATGAGTCTGCGAACACTGAAAAACTCTTTTTTCACATCTTCCCCCACAGTTTTCTTATTCACAGTAATTCTTATCATAGACCTTTATCGGTTGATATGCATAAGGTTGATCGTTACATAACAGTCGTCCCGTGACAATGATATTCACTCCATTTGATGAAACGGAATGGATGAGAGCCGAAAGAAGAATGAGAATCTGAGAAGAAATTTGATTTTTTTTCTGAAAGAGCTGAGTTAAACTTACTTGCATCCTCATGTTTCCAATATCGTGGAATAATCGTCGTGGCGGTTCTCCACTGAGGGGAGCGGACTAGGTTTTGAAAAAAAACACGACATTTAGGCCAGTTTACGGGAAAAAAAGAAGTTTTTTTTTCTGAAATTAAAAAAAAAATTGGTCATCTCAATTTACGCGAGTCGCGGGGGCTCTGCTTATTAGACTACACCCTATTGTTATTCTGACGTCAAAATTTAGGCTTTTTCACAACAGGTACTTGCGGATAAAAAAAATGGAAACTGTGCCCCAGAATTGCAAAAAAATGGGCGGAACCTAATGGTGGGCGCTCCATAATTAAGCCACGCCTATTCAAGTCATCTCCTTCGTGTTAATTGATAGTCTCGGGTTTTTCGGTTTTGTAAGGACTAACTTCAAATATTGTAAATATGTGTCCCGAAATTTCAAAAAAAAAAGTGGGCGGAGCTTAGGAAAAAATCTTTGAAAATATCTTTGAAAAAAATAAAATAGGCCAAAAAAAATTACAAAAAACAGGGGTTTTAAAAAATCACGAATCAGGTGTGCCCAAAAATTGCAAAAAAGTGGGCGGGACACGCTTTCAAAATCGCACAAGATTCCAAAATAATCAATTTCTTCAATTTTCAGACTATCCGGTGGTTCCCCATTCCTTGGCGACAATCGTGACGAGACGTTCTCTAATATCACCCGAGTGAGATATCATTTCTCTGATCGCTACTTCAAAAACACCTCAAAACACGCAAAAGACTTCATTTCCCGTCTATTCGTTCGAGATGTAGATCAAAGAGCAACAGTGGAAGAATGTCTTCAACATCCATGGATCAGAGGTCCTGAAGGAAATGGAATTGATATTCGAAAAGCATCTTGTATCACAATATCTCATATTCAATCATTCAAAACGAGACAAAGATGGAAAAGATGTGTTGAATTAGTGATGGTTGTATTGAAGTCATCTAAGAATTCAAGAAAAATGGGAGATGGAAGATTTGATGAGGAAGATATGATTGCAAGTTGTATGTTGATTTGTGCAGAAGAAGGAAATCTTCGAGCACTTCATA
The DNA here is from genome assembly GCA_963932035.1 of Caenorhabditis wallacei. Classification (NCBI taxonomy): domain Eukaryota; kingdom Metazoa; phylum Nematoda; class Chromadorea; order Rhabditida; family Rhabditidae; genus Caenorhabditis; species Caenorhabditis wallacei. Next base: position 3,664,536 of record OZ009935.1, read on the forward strand.
AGCTATCCGCTCTCCACAAACTTCTTCCAAATGCTGTCAAAAAGATCAGTGCTTCTGAAGCTTCTGGAACAACGGCGATGCATTGTGCAGCGAAATATGGACATGCTGAAGTCTTTAACTATCTTCATATGAAGGGAGGAAATATCTGTGCAAGAGATGATAATGGAGATACTCCATTACACGTGGCATGTCGATTCGCTCAGCATACGGTAGCTGGATACGTGGCAAATGAGAAAGTGGATGTGGATTCGATCAATAAGAAAGGGGAGACTGCATTGCATTGTGCTGTGGAATCAGCTGATACACGGGTGGTTCGGCTGCTTCTTTCTTTGAGACCAAGGCTTGATTTACCTAATGCGGTTCGTTTTTTTTTTTAATTTTTTTTCCCAAGAGAGAGAGCCGAGAGAAAGAGAAAATGTTAGAGCGTCTGACTGTTTGCACCATCTAGAGAACTTCAAACGGATATATCTCGGCTCCCAATAAGGATATCAAAAAGGTGTCAACTAATGAGAAATATTGTACATAATTAGAGCTACATTTCATTGATTGACAACTTTTTTCTATTTCTAACAGAAACCGAGTTATGAGCTTTCAAAGTTAGTGACTCTTGCGTCGCTTGAATAACCTGCAATTTCAAAATACTCTATCTCTGCTCTCGTCACAGATATCAAAAAACTTTCAACCAGTAAAATGTTGCTCTTAATAAGGGCAACAATTCGTCAGTTGGCAACTTTTCTCTATCTCTAATGCGAACCAAGTTATTCCACCTGCAACAACCCGTATTCTCAAAAACCCAATTCAGGTCGGCGACACAGTTCTCCATCTGGCAGCGGACAGTATAAATCCACGAATTGTGCCGCTTCTTGTCTGTCTTTCACCGCCGTTACATCTCCGAAATATTGTGAGTTCTTCTAATGTTTTTATGGGAAGAGGGGGAACAAGAGAGTGTCATTCAACAGATAAAAGTGAAAGTGTATCGGGGAGAGGGCGCGGGACGAAGGAATTTATATAATTGGATGGGAAAAATGATTGGATACATATGTGAGAGTGAACTGAACAGACAATGCAGAAGTCTTTTCAATTCCATGTCGTATTGAATATGGTCAAGATCAGTGTGTCGATTCGAGGACGATTCGAGAAATTCCTCGAGGAATTTTTCGAGAAAGTTTTCGAGGAATTCTCGAAACACATCTCGAGGAATTCCTCGAGAAATTCCTCGAGGAGTCCTCGAGGAATGTCTCGAGGATTTCTCGAGACATTCCTCGAGGAATTAACGAGGAATTTCTCGAGGATTCCTCGAGGATTCCTCGAGACCGTCTCGAGGAATTTTCGAGGATTCCTCGAGGAATCCTCGAGACAACATCGAAAAAAAAATTTCTGTCTAAAACGGGATTTTTTTTCACCGTATTTTTCACCGGAAATGGAGAAAAAACATTTTAAAGGACTTTTTGAAATACAAAAAAAAAGAAAACAACGATGTTCCGCTCGAAAACAACGACATTCCGCTAAAGTGCAAGTTTAGCGAATCCTCGAGGAGTGTCTCGAGGAATGTCTCGAGGATTCCTCGAGGAATTCCTCGAAACACTTTTTTGCCTCGAGACATTCCTCGAGGAATTTTTCGAGAAATTCCTCGAGAAACGTCTCGAATCTTAAACGAGACATTTCTCGAGGAATTATTCGAGACATTTTTCGAGAAATTTCTCGAGGAATTCCTCGTTACAGGATTTCTCGAGGAATTTTCCTCGAGACGACACACTGGTCAAGATTTATTTGATATGAATCATGGAATAGTTTTCTCTTTACTATCACAGAATCTGCATTTTTTTTTTCCAAAATGACAACTTTGCTCCGCCCGTTTTCCAACCCAAAAAGTGGGCGTGGCCTCCGTTCGACTCATCAATAATTCATCTTTGCCCTCTTCATTTCTGACACTTTCGTGCTCTTTTACAAATTGAAGAAAAATGAGAAAAAGAGGATATATCTGTCAAAAATTGTTGACAAATTGCCCCTCTTTTTCTCTCGTACCCTCCAATGGGACCACTCTCTCGTCGCATGGGTTTTTCGAAGAAAGTCGTTTCGAAAGAAGAGAGAAAAATCGACAAATTTCGATGAATAAGTAATGAGGAAACTGAAGAGAGAGGTTTCCCTCTATTTTTCATTCTTTTCCGGAGAAGAAAAGAAAAATCGGTTTTTATTTTTGGAGTTTTTGCAAGAATAATGGATGGGTCAAATTGATGATCCTTTTGCAACTATGGTCAATGGCATCGTCTCCCTTTCCCTCTCTCTGTCTCTCTCGTGTATCGCTTCACCACTACAGTCATCTTATGCTTTCGTGGCGCAGCTGGGTACACGCTGCACCACCGTTTTGATAGTGTTAGGTTTGATATCGGATAGACTCACCTCGTTTTTTAGTCTTCTCTTCGAAATTATTATTTCCGTGTATCCGGATGATGAAATCGGATATTTGAAAGACGAAACTTCCGTTTAGTGATTATGATATTCTAGACGTTGCGTCGTCAAAAAAACTTGGATTAGAGATCAGATATTCCATTCAACGTAGTTCTTTTCTCATTCAATTAATCTTGTTTTTACCTTGAACCCCCTCTTCTACTTACCTTCTGTTCATTTTCTTGACATATGTCGATTGAATATGTACATACATATCCGGCTCACTTCTCCTACCAATTTCCTCATCTTCTTCCCTTAGAAAACATGCCACTTTTCCTCCTTCTTTTTTTTCGGAATTCACTTCCTAAGCCATACAAAAAAGCTATTTTCGTATAATCCATTGCAAGAAAAAGTAGGCGAAATGACTCATAATCTTGTTGAGGCTCAGAGAAATGGGATCGTTAAATTCAGAATGCTCTTTTTCTTAATTTTTATGATGCGGAACTCTTGTTTTATGTTTTTTGTTATACTCTTTTTTCAAAGTTGTGTATCTCAGTTCGGAGAGGAGGTACAAAAAAGTTGTCAACTAATAAAATATAGCTTTTATTGTGGCTGGCCAACATTTCATTAATTGACAATTTTTTGATATCTCTTATGAGAATCGAGTTACGCTTGACTAAACATAAGGATCTATTATTTTGAGTAACCGATTACTGTAGCAATGGTTACTGTAGAAAAATTAACCTGAAAACTAAAACAAGTAGCTTTTTCCTATTGCCTAATAATTCTTGACCTCTGACTTCCCCCCACTTTCATAAATACATTTCTATATATACTAAACGTTAGTACTAGTACACCTCCCACATCTCCTCCCTCTCTCTCTCTCTCTCATTTGCTCTCTCTTTATCCCACCAGGTGCTCTCTCTCTCTCTCTTCCAAACAATAATTCCGTTTACCACCCAATGAAGCACAAAGCATGTCCCTTGACAACTGCTCTCCTCCCCCTCCCTCTCCTTCTCTCTCTCTCTTCCTCTCTCTCCTTTTGGTCAAAGCCATAAATCTCCCAAAAGAGAGATTTCGAGAGTTCTTCTCTAACTGTCTGTGTCTCTCCTCTCTCTCTCTCTGTTCAATTCAGAAGCTAAGCTCCGCCCCCTTTTTTTCACTCTATCCATCTGTGTCTCGTTTCGAACAGGTGACACAGGTGCATCTCCATTCATATAATACTCTTCATCTCGCCTCTAACACACACTTTTAACGACTACATTTTGACGCCTTCTTCTTTTCTGATTTTAATGTGTGTTCGAATTCATTTCTGACTTTGTATTCAGATTAGTATAACTTGATTTCGGAAGTAGTTTAAGAAAGAATTTCAATTAGGGAATTGTGAATTTTTTTTCAAAAAAATCGAAATTATTTTTCTAAGATGAACTTGAAATAGTGCCCATGATCGAAACGGTATAACTCGTTTCCCATGAGAGATACAAAAAAGTAGTCAACTAATAAAATTTAGCTCGTAATACGAGTTATATCTTGTTAGTTGACAACTTTTTGATAGCTCTGACAGTAATCGAGATATGGTTTTTCATAGAGAGAACAGACTTCTCTGCGTCTCTCCCCCTCTCTAGGATTATAACATCTTTCAAAACGCTATAACTCGGTTCCCTTCATAGTTATCAAAATGGTGTCAACTAACAAAATGTAGCTCTTATTATGAGCAAAATTTCATTAGTTATTTACTTTTTGATAACTGTTTCTGGAACCGAGATATTCCGGTTCAAACACAGAAAACCTATTTGACTATTGAAATATTGCCGACATTTATTTCCCTTGCAAACCGTTTTTTTCTCTTTTCCGCCGTCTCCGTCTCTTCTTCTAACAATTCCTCTATAATTTCTAGACTCTCCCGATATATCCACATATCCAAAAATATCCCATATGTACCGTGAGATGAGCGCCCGCGAAAGTGCTCGAAATCAAGAAAACTCCACCGAATCCGTACTTAAAAAATTCGTGGAAAACGGGAAATTACCAGAAAAAGACGATAGATTTCCATCGGATTCTGACGAGGAAGAGGATTCAGATGAAGAGGAACAACGAGTTTTGAGGAGAGTGGAAAGGTTGGATTTGCAACAAATGACATCGAATACACAAACGGATCCGGCGAGTTTTGATGATAATGATGAGGAAGAGGAAGGAGGAGAAGAAGAAGAAGAAGAGTTATCAGATACTGATAATACAATTGTAGTTATGCCTGGATCAGTTCTCTCTGCTTACCTAACTGATCCTTTAACAAATCCATCCGCCAGTTATCTCTTTGAAAGTCCTCGTCCTCGAGCTGCCGACTTTGTCTATCCGGGACAAGATCGTTATTCGAAACTTGGCAGCGTGCCAATTTACTCGTCAACCACTGCTTTTATTCAGCTTCTCAACGACATTTCCGAAGGCAATCCCGAATTGTGCGAGTGCGCGGTGAGAGCGGGAGCTACAGTAATCCATGAACTTCTTTTCATATAAATTCTATACAATTTTCGAGTAAAAAAGAGCGATTCATCAGGATAAAAAAAGAGGATAATCCCTCTTTTCATCCGTGATAATCCCTAATCCACTCGTTGTTTACTTGGGTCAGAGAACTGAAAATAGGAAGAAATTGTGATATGAGAACATAAATTATCAATTCTTTCAGCGCGAAGAAACACCTCTCCACGTGGCATCCGCTCGCGGACATGTCGATTGTGTTCAGTCACTTTTGGATGCAAATTCACCCGTTGATGCTGTTGAACAAGACGGAAAGACTGCGTTGATTGTGGCTTTGGAAAATGGACATATGGAAATTGCGAGTGTTTTGATTACGAATGGATGTGATATTAATCATGCTGATAATGTAAGTTTCTATTTTTGGAGATATCTTTTTAGAAGTTTGAGGCTCTCTGGCAACTTTAAACTTCTATATCTCAGTTCCTGTGACAGATACCGAAAGGTTGTCAACTAATAAAATGTTGCTCGTAATAAGGACTACATTCTGTTAGTTGGCAACTTTTTGATATCTTTTCTGCCCATCGAGATATGATCTCTTAAAAATGTACACCTAAAAGCCAACACAAACTTTGTGCAAAATTAAATATCTCGGTTCCCATTGAAGATACAAAAAAGTTGTCAATTAATAAAATGTAGTCCTTATTGCGGACAAAATTTCATTAGTTAACAACTTTTTAACATCTCTTTTCCCAGCCGAGTTATCTAAACTCAAACTATTTGTTACAGCACGGCGACACCCCACTCCATATCGCAGCTAAACTCGGCTTACTCCAAGCTGTCCAAACTCTCTGTCATTGTGCAGTTATCGTGGATGCAGTTAATGCAAATCAGAAGACAGCACTTCATTTGGCAGCTCATTATGGACACGTGGATATTATTCGAATCCTTCTTTTGGCAAGAGCGGATGTCACTTTAAGAGGAGACGATGGGTTGACAGCTGAGCTCGTTGCAGTGGCTGCTGAAAGATTAGAAGCTCATGCTTTGTTGAAAATGGTTAAATCGGTAAGGAGATTTTGGGTTTTTATTGATTCTGAATAAAATTGATTTTCAGCAAGAGATCCGCGAAGAATACATTTCTCAACTGTATCCATTGGACACTTCTCTCCGTCGAATCAAACTGAAACTACTTGGACACTCGTTATCCGGAAAGACACGTCTCGTCCAAACTCTTCATTCCTCTCGTGGAATTTCATCATTCCTTGAATCAGTTTCTCGTCGAATCAGTGATCATTATAGTCCATCGAATTCAATGAAAGACGATGGAATTCATTCAACAAACGGATCATTCGTCAACGAATCCAACAACAATTCGTCGTTTGAATTGGCGAATTCTCCCGGGAGCAAGTACGCTCCACCGCACTCTCAGTATACACGTGGAATTGATGTTCAAACGGTGAATATCAATGGATGTGGAGAGTTTTCAGTTTGGGAATTTGGAGGATACGAGCCAATGCATACTTGTTATGATCATTTTGTTGGAAATGCTGATTGTATTCATTTGATTTTATATCGAGCAAGTGATCCAACTGAAGTACAATACAAACAAATTCTGTATTGGATGAATTTTTTAAAAGGAAGAGTTACTCCATTTGAACCGATCGGACATTGTGGATTCTCATCTCGACGATCGAAAGTTATCATTGTGGGAACCCATGCCACGTCATCCCTTTTCCCCCAGAAGAATTCCGATGGAGAATACGTTTCATCAGATATAGAGGCAATGCTCAATACAGTAAGACTTCGCTTTGAGACCCATTTCGACATGGATCACCGTCTCATCCTCCTCGATGCCACCAATCCATCGTGCATCGGAATGAAGACGTTGAAAATGGAATTGGCAAAGTGTCGAACCAATATTCTCGCAAAGCTACTGAAACCTTTAGCCATTTTGGATACAGTAGTCTCTCATTTGAATTTGGTTCGAAAGAAACACGCGAATTTCCCGGTGATTACGTGGCCAGATTTTATTCAATTGGTTCGGAATGAGATTAATCCGTTGACTGGTGATGCTCATTGTAGGCAGATTGTACAACAATTGCAGTTGATTGGAGAGGTAAGGGAAATGGGACAAATAATTATTGCTTGGCACGGATGGGCACGATTTCGCAGCCTAGCCTTCATTTTCGAAAGTATATCAACTTTCTCTCTTTTCAGCTCGTCTATCTCCGAAATGACCTCTGCGACGCCGACTACGTGGTCCTCAATGCCGAATGGTTCGGAACCCATATCCTTGGTCAATTGCTCAGCGCTGAATTCCTCTCAAAAGCCAGTCCCAACGGGTCTTATCATACAAGTTCTCTTGCCAAAATCTTCCCAGAAATCCCTGAACAATCAGATTTGATGACAATTCTTGAAGTTCTTCAATTATGTGCTCCAGATGCAAGAACAGGTGCTCATGAATTCCCGGTTTTCATTCAAACGGAAGCTCCGGATTCCATTTGGAGACCGTATTCTTTGAAAGAAAAAGAGAAGGATACGGTATACGGTGGAGTGAGGATTCTTCCAATGAGAGGAATGGAGAGAAGTCTTCATAGTACGTTTCCAAGGATTCAGGTGGCATTGAGAAGAAGTATTAATGATTATCAGGTATTATAAATAATGGGGAACAAAATAAAATTGAAAAACATTTTCAGCCAGCAAAAGACACGCAATTACATCAATGGTCAGAATGTTCGAAATTAGTATCTCAAGATCGTGAAGCCGTGATTCGAATGGTTGGAGACGCCGTTGAAATCCGTGCCCGTGGACCATCAGATTCTGCTACGTCAATGTTTTATTTCATGGAGGATCTCATCAATCTAGTGGAGCACGCCGCAGCGGAAGTCGGTCCCGGAATCAGTTTGGAACGGCATTTCATAAGTCCCAAACATCTGAAAGAGCATAGAGAGCATCCCGCCTTGTTCCCACCGGAAGCGATGATGGAAATGCAGCAAAAAGAATCATTATCAGTGAAAGGGACTCAAGACGAAGAGGAATTATTCACTGATGTCGTCTGCTTTGGATCACGAGACGTCGCTCGTCATTTAACACTTGGAATTGATGTAGGCGTCGCTGATCTTCAGATGGCGAGTCGTTGTGAATTAGCGTGTCTTCTGGATCCTCCACATGCAATGGGAAGAGACTGGTCGATTCTGGCGGTCAAGCTTCAGTTGACTGATCAGGTGCCAGATGTAAGTATCTTTATTCTAATAGTACTGCCGTTTTATTAGAGGGAATTCCTGCTATTAAAATAAATATTTGATTTCAGGTCGATTCAACCGGTCAATCCCTTTCCCGTACCGACCAATTGCTCAACGAGTGGGCCATCCACCATCCGGAGCAAGCCAGCGTCGGAAATCTCTGCCGAATTCTTGTAGAACTTGGACGTTGTGATGCACGAGATGCGCTCTATCGAACAGTTCCTCTCTATGTTTTCGCGCCACTTGAAGATCAATTCCTTCTGGAACATAATGATAGTGGAGTGGTTTCTTCATGTCATAGTCAAAGTGAAAGTCATCCGATCAGTATTTAATCGTCTTTTTTTTTATTTTCCCCCGAGTCCTCCTCAAAGAATTGTGTTATTTTTGTGTGTGTGTTCTAGTCAAACGGGTTACCCAATGATGCATCTACGCTCTAGAGCTAATATGCATCTTCCTACTTTTCCCCCTTTCCCCTTTTCATTTCCCAGTTGATTACCGGTCATTTTTTGAAACAACACGAAACAAAGAAAGAGCATAATCGCGATCGATGAGTTTTCAATTTTTTCAAATTCCCAGTTCTATTTTTCTGTATATTTATGAATTAGGCATAGAGTTTTTTAACCCGATTTATATTTTTTGCTTTTGCGAAACTTCGAATAAAAAATTAAATTTTTTAAAAATTGTTTTTTACAAGGAAAAGATAATACAGACAAACGTAGCGGATGAAAAAAGGGGGAAATCTAGAGAAGTTTCATTGAAAAAAGAGAGACGACATTGTACAACAATCATGAACTTCGTATCTCTTTGACTCCGTATATCTCGGCTCCCAGTAGAGATATCAAAAAGTTGTCAACTATTGAAATATTGTTCATAATAAGGGCTACAATTTGTTAGTTTACCACTTTTTGATAGCACTTGAAGGAACCGAGATGTATCGTTTTGAAAGAAAGACCCGTCACAGAGAAAATAAAATGGTCTGACTGTCTCCGTACTCTTCAAACACTGATATCTCGCTTGAAATAAAAGATATCAAAAAGTTGTCAACTAAAAAATTGTAACTCATAATAAGAGCTACATTTCATTAGTTGACAATTTTTTGGTATCTTTTATAGGAACCGAGAGTAACCGTTTCGAATAAGCTTAGCGCATTTGGATCACGTGTGGCATGCTGTAATTACAGGAACCAAGGGAGACCAATTGCAGTTTCTTATGACTCATAAGAAAATAGCTTTCTCATAAGTTATGAGAAAAAAAACAAAAAGAGGCAATTATTGCATATCAGAATAATTCTTCATTTAAAAATACTATTATGTCAAAATTTCAGAAATTTGATATTCGAAAATTCCACAAAAATATAATTCTCAATCCCGTAACCTGCCCTCATTCCATAACCATTTCCCCCCCCAAAAAAAATGGAAAGAAAATTTCTGAATAAAATCAATACTCGATTAACGACGAAGCGAAAAACTTTCTCCGAAGAAAAAAGGCTTGTCAAGTTTTATGAAAGGTTCGTTTTCTCTCTCTCTCTCTTCTCTTTGACACTTATAGTAATGTTCTTTTCAGTTGGACTGCTGAAATCAGTAATGACTCATTCACTTTCCCTCCTTCTTCTACTGTCCGTGTTTTGTCACGTGGAAGCCCAATTAGGACCAGATTACGTTCCAACGAATCTGGATCCACTTCCAGTTTTAAATGTTCCAATTGGTGCCGGAATGACACCGGACGGAGTCAAATTGAGTACAGAAAAGTTTGGAATGTTCGGAGAACAACTAACAGAGAACAATGAATTCAATACTTGTGGAACAAAAACAGTTTCTTCTTTGAATAATAATTTCAAAGATTCCGGAGGAAATGTTGAAATTGAAGTGATTTGTGAACCTTCTCCTGATCGAATAATTGTCAGAGCCGATGGAAATGCATTCGATTTCGGAACATTTGAAAGAGATTTAAAGAAAGAATGTGAACTTTTGACATGTTCATCTGATGATTATCCATCGAAAGATGAAGAAATCGGAACATTGGATATCAAAGCAATCTATCAAAAAGTGGATGCAAGTGGCAGTCCAGTCGTTCCAGAAGTAATTGCAGTTCAAGAGATTACTGATGTTAAAGTGTCTGCTGGTGAACCAGATAAAGAAGAATTCTCTGTTTGTGATACCAAAAAATCCGGATATTCTAATGTAAGAATCCAATGGGATACAATTATTTATTTATTTTTTTTTGTAGGGTAAAACTGGATCAATTTTGTTTGCAAACGAGGGTCAATGCTTTAAAACTTATACTACACTTAAAGGATCTCTTCAAAATGAAAAATTTATTCAAATTCCGAGATGGCTTCAATCAGGAGAGAAAGTTCGAAATATTCGATCAGCTTTTTATGATGGAGAGGTATTTCAGCTACAGTAACCCGTTTCCTTGGGGGTTCGACTTACTTTGAATTTGGGATTTTTAGAGATCAAGATTTTTCTTTAACCCTTATAAGTTATAACTCTGTTCATACTGAACCGACAAGTTCCAAACCTAGCCCATTATGTAGAACTCGCCGAGATCTATCATTTTCACTCCTAGATCATCCAAAAATCTCTAAATTAAAAGGAGTTATGGCTCAGCCTGTTTTCGGCCCTCCGACAATTATTTCTCGCAGATCCATCTCTTGTAACTACAGTAACCCGTTTCCTTGTTTCAGCATCATCATTTCTTCAATCGTGTTCCGTACGGATTCCAATCAACAACTTCAAAAGAATCACTTCAATACAAAGACTGTAATACGGCTTGTGACAGTGGAAAAGTTGTAAAAATGATAATGAAGGAGACTCAATACAAGGTTTCATTGTCTCTTGATCCAGAAAGTTGCACCTCATTCCGAATTTGTCTGGCTCCAAAAGATTTTGAAAACGATGGAGTTGTACCGGAATGTGTCAATGAAAAGATCATTGATGTTCAATTTATTAATGGAATTGTCATGTGGCCGAATATGGGAAGAGCCTCGCTCATTGAACTTCGATCTCCATATGCCAATCCGGGTCGTGTCGTTGTCGTGGAATTCGGTTATGGAACACAAATTGGAACGGAATCACGGGCGGAATATTATATTGGAAATGATCATCGAGAGATTGTGACGAGTACTTCGGCTGGGTTTAAACAAGCCGATTCTCGGCAATTGGCCTTCTTTTTCCCATCGGAGAATTGTTTGAAACAATCGGCTGGTATTTATTCAAAGGTGATTTTTCTTTTATTTTTTTAATTATTGAAATCAAAAAACCAAAGAATGTGTGAAATGTGTGAAACGAACATGCCCAAGAAAAAAAAAATAGTTTTTAGGATTTTTTTGAAGTTCGGTTTTTCGATACAATTCCCCAATTTTGTTTTCAGTACGTTCAATCGGCAAAAACGTTAACATCAAAAGATGTGATTTCGGGAACACTTTTTGACGACGCATTGATTCCATTGACTGCTCCACAAAACGAGAAACCAAAAACTACGACAGTTATTCCCATTCAAAATATCATTCCAACGACAACTGTTTCGGCGCCACGTGCTCTTCCGGGTGTCGCCGTTCTTGCCGAATCAGAAAAATTATTTGGAAGTCAGGAGAAGCAGGCGGCTGTTTATGTCGCCGGAAAATGGTGGACTTGGGGAATCTATTTGGGATTTGTGATTGGAACTCTTTTGACTTTGGGTATTGGTGGAGGAATTTTCTATCTTTTGAGAAGAACTGTCTTTAGTATTTGGTGAGATATTTTTGGAAAAATTAAATGTGAAAATTTATTTTTTCCAGGTATCGTGGAATGTATAAACGATATGGATGTGATCCATCTGCCACCACTGCAGGACTCACTGGAGTTGGATTCGGAAACACTGTGACTGGTGATGTGACGGTTCAAGGAACAACTGGAGGAACGACGGTTGGTGGAACAACGGGTGGAACATCGACAATGGGTGGAACAACTGGAGGAGAAACATCGTCAATAGATAAAACTGGGGGACCTAAATCGATTGCCATGTAAATGGTTAGCTACTAGATCTACTGTGAAAATGAATGAACTCTTTTATTTGAAATCAGGAATTTATTAGGAAAGTTATTCATTGAAAATGATGAGAGGTTCAGTAGAGATCTAGAGGTTAGAATGATCACTTTTCAAGTTTTTGATCTTTGAGATATGGGATTTTCTTAACAAATTCTTCAAAACTTTCAGATTTGATAAATGTTTCAACTTTTTCTGATGTACTCGTTGTCTCGATACTATCTACACGAATTGGACTGAAGAGCATTTCTTCGATTGACTTCTCCGAGCGCCGCCCGTATTTTGTCACGAGTCTCTGGAGATTTCGAAATTTTTTCATCAATTCCGAGGATTCTGGCTCTGATTTGATGGCTTCACATAATGCATCCAGCTAGAAAAAAATGAGATAAAAAACATTTTTTCTTTTTGAAAACTAACCGCTTCATCACTGATACTATAGTTTCCAGAGCAGAAAACTTCCTCTCCAACCATGAGAACTGATTCTAGTTCTGAGATCGCTTCGAAGAGTTTTGATTGCTCGGCCAATGACTTGATACGAATGGAACTTGTGATTGCTGGTGGGCAGTATGAAGCCGAGTGAAGCATTTCTTCCACGTTATGCCATTGTTGCAGTTTCATGGCAGATGCCGCTGCGAAAGCAGCAGATCTTGAACTGATTTCGCAGGTAGCTTCACTCTTTTCAACAATTGTCATCGATTTTTCGAAGCTTTTCTTAGTGGCTGTTTGATAATTCATGGCTGTGAGGAGACATTGTCTGAGAAGGTCTTTGATTTCACGATCTGCTCCTGATTTCTTGATTAAAATTAATTGATTAGCGAGAGAAGTCTTGCGGCCGAGAATAGAAACTGTTTGAGATGCGACTTTCTTCACCGACAGCATCTGTGAATCAATTTTCTACATTAAAAACCGGCTCAAAAACCATCAGAATTTAAGATAACCTTGTGTTTTAGTACTTTGCATTAAAAAATTTAACACTTGCGAACAAACAAAACATTTATCAACAAGAATTTACTTAGAATTCTCCACGGGCCAATTGACGGCGTTGCTTTCTCTTAGACTCCTTCTTGACCTTTGGGGCATCATCGGTTGGCTTGGAGACGACGTCTTCCTTCTCGGCCAAGATGACTTCGATGTGGCATGGCGAAGACATGTATGCTAAAAATTTATTTTGTCATGGCTAATTTATTAATTTTATTATTTTATTATCACTGTATAATCCAGTGAGAAACAAAACTTACGGTTGATTCTTCCGTGAGCACGGTAGGTTCTTCTGCGGAGCTTGGCGGCACGTTGAACGTTGATGTGCTCGATGACAAGGTGGTCAACATCGAGTCCCTTGTACTCGGCGTTGCTCTCAGCATTCCTGAAAATTAATAAGATGTGAAAAGAAACACATGAATGAAATTATACCGATAAAGAAAAACTTACTTCAACAGATCAAGAAGGAAGTCAGCAGACTTGACTGGCCATCTTCCTTGGGTGGTGTTCCATTGCTTGGTCTGGGCGGCACGGCCAATTCCTCCGTGGAAACGTCTGTATGGAACGATTTCCTTGTGTTCCTTGACGTGGTTGAGGAAAGCTTGGGCGCGTCTAAGTGGCATGCCACGAAGAGCCATAGCGGCTTCATGGGTGTTCTTGAAGTGAACGCGGAGATCGGATCCGCGAGCCTTGCACGACTTGGTGCTGTTTTCCGGTGCCCGGGAATAGTGAACCTTCGTCATTTCGACAAGGAAGATTACCTGAAACTTATTAAATTGAGAACTGGTTGGTCAGAATGGGCAAAAAAAAAAACAAGAAAAGCAATGTAAACAAAGAAAAAGATTCGAAAACTTAATTTTTTTTAACATTTCAAGTTTTTTTTAATTTATTGTTTGAAATTGGAGAAAATACTAACATTTGTTAAATTGCAGTTGTCTGATAAAAATTGGTATTTTCTCGAAATTTTGCCGATAACTTTTAGTTTTAAGTACAAAACAACGATCTGCCAGATATTTTTTAATTTTTCGGATATAAAATTCGAGAAAAGCACACTTTTTAGGCCAAAAACAGGTAAAAAAGAGAAAAAGGCCCAAAAATAAACGCGAAATAGAATTAAAGGCGCATGCGAGACCGTAGTCGCGACTTGAGGGTCTCGCCGCGATCTTGTGTCGATTTACGGGGAGATGCGCCTCTCCACAGAAAATTCATTGATTTTCGACGTTTAAAGCTGGTTTTTCATTGTTTTGAAAATAAAATAATTTTCAAAAAAGCATTCATAGAAAAGAGATCAATCTGTAATACCGTATTTCAAAACTTCAAGATTAAATCGTTTTAAAATAAAATTTTTGAAGAAAAAAAGCAATTGACAGATAAGATAATATTTATATGAAATGAGCACTCTTTATTTTGACTGCCAATTCTGTTTCGAATACTCTTATTCATGTTTCCGGCGAAATCATCTAATAATAATTATAATAATTTACAGATGATCAAAGCAATTCTTGTCATCAATAACCATGGGAAACCTCGTCTTCTCAAATTTTATCAGCATTATTCGGAAGAAATGCAGCAACAAATCGTTCGAGAAACATTTCAATTAGTGTCAAAACGTGACGATAATGTCTGTAATTTTTTGGAAGGAGGAACGCTCATCGACGGAAATGATTACCGATTGATTTATCGACACTACGCGACATTGTATTTCATTTTTTGTGTCGATTCTTCCGAAAGCGAACTCGGAATTCTTGATTTGATTCAGGTACAATTCATGTAATTTTCGATTTTTTTAAAATTAAAGTTTTTCAGGTTTTCGTCGAAACCCTTGATCGTTGCTTCGAGAACGTCTGCGAATTGGATCTCATATTCCACGTCGATCGTGTTCATCACATTCTCGGTGAAATTGTTATGGGTGGAATGGTTCTGGAGACGAATATGAACGAAATAATTCAACGAATTCAAGAGCAAGAGAAAATTCAAAAACAAGAAGCCGGAATAGCAGCAGCACCGGCTCGAGCGGTTTCTGCCGTTAAAAATATGAATATTTCACAGCAATTGAAAGATATTAAATTGCCTGATTTACCTTCTCTTTCAAATTTTAAAAATGCTTTCTAATCAACTGATACTCATTTCTTCTCATGCATTCCATTTATTTATTTCCCATTGCTCACCCTTGTTTTCTGTTGTTCAATTTTCTTAAATTCTGTATGTATTTATGTATTTATAAATTAATTTATTTTTCGCTCGTTTCTCGCATCAAACATAGGTAGACTTCCTATTTTTTCTTCTAATTTTCTTTTAAAATTAGTCAAAATTGAATGTTTTAAAGCGAATGGATTATGATCAAGCCCAACAATATCGGGAAAGAAACAATGCTTCTTGGGACAGAATAAGACATGAAAATGCGTCAAGTGTGAGATCAGAACCAGCTGATCCATCGTATTTATTTAATAGTTTTGATTATAATTTTGATGTAAGACAAAGATTTATTCAGAGTTTTTTAAGAAAAAAAAATAATTTTCAGCCGTTTCCAGAACTAATTCCTCAACAAGTAGATGAATATGTTCCTCAGGAACTTCTGAATTTAGAATATGTTCCAATTATTGATAATAATCAGAATTCTTTAATTGATCACAATATTCAAAACCTCCAACAAGGAATCCAACCAGGACCGAATCTTCAACCTCTTGATCTTGAACCAGTTCCATATGTTCCATTAGAAATTGAAACTGAAGGAGAAGAGGAATCAGAAGGATCAACAGATTCAGATGAAGAGGATGAAGTCGATCGTCCCGATATTTATTGTTTGGATTGTTTTTCGAGAGTTGAGGATACCAATCAACATGATCTTGCCATTTGTGAAAAATTGAAAACGCCAAGATTTGAGTGTAATACGTGTAAAAGAGCATTCAATTTTGAGAAGAATTTAAAAGTTCATCGACTTCTTGAGCATTCGAAAAAGGTTTTTTTTTAATTTTTTTTAATTTAAAAATTTTGAAAAATACGTGAAGTTGAATTTAGGCTCCCCCCACATAAGAACAATGGAGCGGAACCTAATTTGAAAAAAAAAGAAAAATTTAATCAATTGTTGGCGTGAAATGTTAAAAAATGTATAAATTTCACATGAACTGGACGCAACCTAATTTGAAGTTCACGTTTTCTAAAAATAATAATTGACGTGATATCAAAAATTGAATTAGGCTCCACCCACTTTTGAACTAAATACAAAAATAACTATTTTTCAGATTGATTTCGTAAAAGGAACCGTTTGCCCATTTTGCCCTAAAGATTCGACTCGATCTACGTTTACTCGATACACGGCCTTCCTTAGCCATTTGAAAATCCACGATAAACCCGATGTATTGAAATGTGATCAATGTGAAAATGAGTTTGACAATGAGGTATTTTAGATGATTCTAAACAGAAATAACATGTTTTTTCAAATAGAAAATACTCGATCTTCACACTCGTCGTGATCATTCTGATGAAGTCTACGAACTCTCGTTTTGTCCAAAATGTCAAAAAGTGATCACTTTGGAAGAGTCTCCGGCTCATTATCTTCTTCATTTGGCAGAAAAGAAAATCGAAATGTAAGAAATTCTAAGAGGAAAAAATTATTTATCAAAAATTGATTTTCAGAGCTGTAAAGAACACAAAAAAGAAAGAGCAGCCGGCGAAGAACCTTTTATCAAAATTACAGCCGAAAAAAACAACGGAAATCACGCCATCGCATCAGAAAAAACCAGCGAGAGTTCGAATTAAAAAATTTCAATGTGAAGAATGTCAGAAAGCATTTGTGAGGCCATCAGAGCTCGCGAGACATTCCATGATTCATATTAGAGCTAGTGAGTAACTTTTTGAATTTTTTCTCACTAAAATGCCATTTCAGAAGCCTCCAAACCACAAGGAGGAGCCCCGGAGCCACCTCTTCCACCACTTCCAAAATGGAAATGTGCAATTTGTGCAAAAGAATATCGTCACAAATCGGGGCTAATGGAGCACAATAGAACCGCCCATCAAAACGCAAAACAGATTGTTTGTCAAATCTGTGGAATGTGTTTCTCGAAAAAATCAAATCTTTCAAGACACATGCTGAAAATACATCCAGTTGACCAGGATTCAAATGATCGGAATAAATATCAATGCGCGGATTGTCCAACGGTTTTGAATACTCTTGGAGCACTCACTCGACACAAAGGATTATGTCATAGGAAGACTCCCCATATGATGGTTAAGAAAGCCATTCCGATTTATGAAAGACATTTATGTAGGATTTGTAAACGAGAATTTCGAGATGAAAAGATGCTTGAAAAGCATAAAAGACTTCATCTAATGTCAGAATACAGATGGAGAGATTCAATGGGAGGAGGAGAAAGGAAATGTGATTTCTGTGATAAGAGCTTCGTCCTCCGTGCTTCTCTCATCTGGCATATGCAAAAACATTATGAAGAACAACAATTGGAAGAGGAAGCAGAACAAGAGCAACCGTATTGCTCACTTTGTGATCTCAATTTCTACAGTAGACAAGAATTCCGTCAACATCAGGATGAGCAACATTCAGTTGTTTGTGGATCATGTCATCTGAAATTCTCTTCAAGACAAGTCTACGAAGATCATATTTGTAGTAGAAGACTTCTTTCGAGAAGTGCAAATAACCAACTGCTCCCGAATAATCGTGTAATAATCTGTCGTCAATGTCATCCACCGCAACGTCTAACGACCGCCCGTCAGATTAAAGAACACCGAGCAAGACATCATCTTCCACGTAAAACTCATTTATGTTGGACATGCCATAAATCGTTCAGAACAGCTCGTAAGTAGAAAAATTGATTTTTTTTTTTGCTCAACTACCTATTTTCTTTTTTGTTTAATGATTTCTAATCAATTTGTTTTTAGAACTTCTCTCCCTTCACGCCGAAGTTCACGATCGTCAACCCGTTCAATGCGCCCATTGCCCACAAGTATTCCATAGTAGAGTGGCTCTGAAACAACACACGAGAATCAGTCATGGAGGAGACACCAATTATCAATGTGTTGTTCACGTGGATCGGGTTAGATTCATTAATTTTCCAAATTGCAATTGGAAATAAAAAGTGATGTTTTCAGAGTATGGCAATGTCAGCTCAATCGTTCGCTGAATACGGACTCGCTGCTGATCACAATGATGAGCATGCTCATCGTGCTCATTCGGTGACTGAATGGATGGATACAGGAATTCCAGAAGAGGATTCAATGCAACCAGAAGAAGATATCAGATACCAACCAATGATGAATGTTCAGAATCAGATTCCGATGACGTCGATTCAGAATCAGGGAAGAATAGGTGGAGGAGCGGATGCTCCGATTCGATGTGAAGTTTGTCATCATTTATACAATAATATTGAAATGTTGTGTGATCATTGGCAAGGGTAAGTTGAAAGTATCCAGGAGAATTCCATTTATCATCTATTTCAGAAGTTTTTGGTTTTTCGAAGATATCCTTCTTTTTTCCCCCTTCTTTTGCGATATTTTGCACCATTATTTTGCTATTCTTTATTTTTGCCAACGTTTCGGCGTTCTGCCATCATCAGGGCGAGTACTACAAAAAATAAATGGGTTAGTTTGGATATTATAGTGTGATAAAGAATAGCAAAATAATGGTGCAAAATATCGCAAAAGAAGGGGGAAAAAAAGAAGGATATCTTCGAAAAACCAAAAATGTTCAATTACCTGTCGATGCACAAAACAAGTCCTAGCTACAGAAGCCAAATATTTCAGAAGTGACACGGATACGGATCATTCCTATGGAATTGTGACTTGTCCGATTTGTGAATCAAGAATTCGAGGAGCTTCAGAAGCCGCGAATCATTTGAGAAATGCTCATTTATTCGCTAGACCAAGGATTCTTGATTTTATGTTCGTTTTTTAGAAAATAATTATTTTTGAACCCTCTATTAGAACGTCAAACCAAATTTTCCAGGAAACCATCTGAAAATGTCCCGATTTCGGAGCCAACAGATTCTCTTGCTCTAGCCGTCATACCAGCCACGTCATCAGTGATAATTCCACAAAGCACAACGAAAAAAGGTCATCAATGCATGGAATGCTCGAAGATTTTCACGAGAAAAAATGATTTGGAACGACATATGAGAATTCATCGAGATGAAAAAAACTTCAAATGTCCAGAATGTTCTCAATGTTTCCGTGTCAAATCAACATTGAAAGGACACATGGTCACACATTCGGATAATCCACCTCAGTTTGAGTGTACTGTATGTCAGAAGTTATTTTATGAGAAGAAGACGTTGGTTGTTCATATGAGAATTCATACAGGAGAACAACCCCATAAATGCAGATTTTGTGATTTGCATTTTAGGTGAGAGTTGTAGTTTGTAGTCTTTTTTGAGAAAATCTGGGTTACAGAACGATTGCAATGCAGAAGACACACGAGAAAAAATGCGCGTACGGAGGTCCGCACCGCCCGATTCTACCGGATCCATCGACTCGAATCGTTTCGTCATTCCAACCGCAATACGTGGCTCCACAGATTGATATGAATAGAACGATCACTCAGATATCATCACTTCCACATCATAATCTTCAATTATCAAGAAATTCTGCGTTTAGTACGGTTCAATCTATGGAGGAAATGGTAAGAAGTCCTCTATTTTTAATGGAAATAGATAGAAGATTAGGATTAATCGGTTCATTTAGCGGATTAACAACTTGTTTAGGTAAAGGATTACTGTATCTTTTCAGGCGACTTCTGGAGACACGAGCTTCTTTGTGATAACAAAACCGATAACACCGAATCAATATGTAGTAATTGTACAGAAAACGAAACCACCGGATGGAACAATGAGATATGCGGTAACTAGTTAAATACAGTAATCCTCACAGCCAATTATATAATTTCAGGTGGATACTGTAAGTGAGATCAAGATTCATCAACTCCAGGAATCATCGAATCTCTCTATTGTTCTCCATAACGATATGCGACTGAATCTGAATACGGTTAAAATGCTTCAAATGGTTCCACAACTTCGAATGGATGATGTATTCAAAGCAAAAGTAACAGTTGGAGATGATCTTTCAATCATACATGATAGTGATATTTTCACGATTATTGCCCATAATAAGACGAGTGGAGTCTCCTCGTTCATCAGAAGATGCGAGATTTGTGAAGTGAATTTGCCGACGAAGAGGGCAAGTGACGCACATTTTTATTCGGAGGATCATGAGACTGCACAGGTAATTCATTTGAATCTGAAAATTAATAACTAAAAATTCCCTATTTCAGTTGATGTATCCATCGAAAAATCAACAACCAGCCATGTCGGTTGACCGTAATCTCGGAATGCATAACATGATTCCGATGAACAACGAAACTTCTGAATTCAATTGTAAATTATGTGGATCCAGATTCATGGATATGAATTCCCTCCTGAATCATATCCGAAGAGAACACGATGAGCCTGTTATTCCACCGAGACCTGCTGCTCATACTGCACCTATTAATTAATATCATTTCTTGTTCTTTCTAGTCTGTAGATTTCCATGCTTGCCGTTATATCAACGGGTTCCTTTATTTGTAAATAAAAAACTCAGGAAAATAAGAATTTTGGTTATTCTTACTGTTGCCCCTATTACGCATTCCACTTCCTGCCCCTCACAATCGACGAAAACGCTTAAGTCAAAAGAGTGTGAATTGCGTAATCATGTCATTGAATACTCAATATTTATACAACACATTGTCTACAAGCACTTTGAGTTCAAGATGGTACAAATCAATGGGTTATGATGAGGAAGAGTACTTGGTTAAGTGAAGTGGATCTAGATGAGTTTAGAGGAATGAGTACAGTAATACCGGGTGAGATATTTCGAGAGATACGGTTGGTTAGGGCAAGTGGTGAAAAAAAGGATGAGCTCAAATTCTGAAATGACATAATTAAGTATGTAATCGCGCCCTTCTGAACTGGCACTTTTAGCTGCTTACCTTTAATTCCGTTCGGCGTTTGTCTGAAAAATCACTCAAAGTTACAAATCATTGATTAAAAAAATATATACAAATTTTTTCCGATTGGAAGCTCTAGCCGACTAATTTTTTTTGTCTTATATCAATTCATACCGATTGCCCCTCTATCTTTATTGACACCTTCTCTCCCAAAACTCGTTATCTCCACGCTCGACCCAAAACAGGGGATTAACAACTCAAGACTACAGTAATCCCTCTTCTTCCCCCATCTTAACCATATAGCAACTGTATATATTCTTTGGGAACATTATGCTATTTATTTAACAGTTTTCTGTTATATATTTGACAACGGAAGGAATGGGAAGGCGGTGTTACTAGAGGAGGCTCAGCTGGAAGTCGGAGGTGGGAGAGAGAAGGAGGAAGAGATAGAGAGAGAGAGGGATAGGTGAGAGCATTAACACCTTAGCGCAGTTGGAAATGTGGATTTAGAGGATGAGTTGGGAAGGATGAAAAGGGAACGGGGATACTGTGGAAAAGCATTCCACAGTATTGAAGGTTATGATAATACAAGTCAGTAGTGTTTTTTCGAACAAGTATATCTCGGTTCCCAGTAAAGACACTAAACAGTTGTAAACTAACAAAATGTTGCTCACAATATGGGCTACATTTTGTTAGTTAACAACTTTTTTCTATCTCAATCCGGAATCGAGTTATTTGTCTTTAAAGAGAGCAACATCTTCAAGAGTGACTGACTCTTTGCGCTCTGTTTAAATAACTTTATCTCGCATCTTAATTAACATTTTAAAACGTTGTCAACTAATGAAATGTTGCTCGTGATAAGCTTCACATTTTGTTAGTTGACAACGTTTTTTTGTCTTTACCCAAAACCGAGATATACCGTTTCAACCAAAGGTATATTTAAAATCTAGTTCCACTCTAACTCAGTTACAGTAATCTCTAATCTCCATCTATTACAGTACTCTCCCTTTTTTTCAGAAAAAGTGTAAAAAGGTCTTATTATTGGGAATGATCCGAATAAGGACGATCAGATATGAATAAAGAAGGGGAAGGATCATTAACAGATATTCACACTTGAATGCACCGCCCTTCTTATTCTCAATGAATCTCTCTCTCTCTCTCTGTTTCCGAATGAAAAGAAGAAGGAAACATTACATTCTTGACACTGTGCCGACGATTTGATTTCTTTTTATGATGAGTAAATGATGATAACAGATTGACAGAGGACATCCGACTGGTGTTACGAAACAATAAAAATAAGAAGAGAAAGAAAGAGAGATGACTAGTTGGCGTGACTCTTTTTGACAGATTATCAATGTTCTTCTTCAATTGTTATGTAATTTGTGATCATTTGAAAAGAAAGGGAGTGTAATGGAATTAAATATCGGAAAGTGGAGCATTTTGATAATGTAATTGTAGCTGATGTTAAAAATCCTATATCTCACCTACCGTAAGAGATCTTTAAAAAGTATGTACTAGTAAAATGTGTAAAATATTATGATGAACATTTTATTAGTTAACAATTGTTTGATATCTTTTAGCACAATCGAGATATGTGCTTTTCAACAACCCATATGAGATCGACGATGTATCTCACGTTTAGTGCACAGCATCCAGGGTACACCAATGAAAACATATTTTTCTATTAAACAAAAAATTCAAAAAACTAGTGTCGAATGAAAAAAGTGCTTTTTTTATTTAAAAAAAAAAAACAAAATATTTTTAAGGCAATTTTCTTTCGTTCATTGATTCAACTCATAGTCCTAGCATATTCTTTCGAACTCAATTTTCGAATAGATATAACTCTGTTCCGAGAAGAGATACCAAAAAGTTGTAAACTAACAAAATGTAGCCCTTATTACAAGCAACAATTCATTAGTTGACAACTTTTTAGTATCTTCAATGGTTAGTGAGATACACTTTTTTCAATTCACTTAATTAGTTTTGTTAAGGGATTAGCGATTAAAATACAATGTCAACGAGGAAAACTTCGTTCGCTTCACGTAAAGTTGTATTAAAATCCTATTAAATGTTCACTAAAATTTTGAATGCGGCGCCATACCTCAATTAACGGAATTCCGTTACGAAAGAAATACTTGAATACAGTAATACTCCATCTTCCCAGGACGGCTATTCATATCACCGTTTCTCAATTCTGGTGAGAGATATAGAAAAGTTGTCAACTTGTAAATTGTCTGTTATGGTATTTTGCGCATTTTACTAGTTGACCATTTTTTGATATCTCTAACCACAATCGAGATATGAGATTTTGAAAATTCCAAAAGGGAGTAACGGTGACTTTCAACATTTATCGAGTTCAAAATCCATATAAAATACGAAACGATTTATTTTTAATCTGAATTTATCAAAGATTTTTCTACTCTATAAATAAACTCAAACTAATTCCTATCTCTCTCTCTCTCTCTCTCTCTCCTTCTTTCTCTCATTATGTTTACAGTAATACAATAAGAATTCGCGCATAGAGCATACCCAACTGAAATCCAAAACTCTCCGTAATGATTTCTTAATTGGATGTCCACCTCTTCAAATTCCAAAAACACTTATTAAATGATTTGTTTACAAATATTTATTCACACCTATTCCCTCTACCAAAAATCCAAAAACGGGGGCGTGTCCATCGAATCATCGTCATCAAAAGTGGGCGGAGCCTCTTCCCGCCAAGAAAGGGAACAAACAGACGGGGCGGTATGAATAAGAAAAAGAAAGCTCATCTGTGTTCATCATCATCAAAAGGTGTGCATTCCGAATGGCATCTTTTCCGTTTCTTGTGTCTCCTGAATCAATTAATAAATTGATGATGCCATCGAATTCCACTGGGTACGGTTTTTTTTTGCTAACTAAGGGAAAACTACGAAAATTGATAAATCTTCTGATAAATACGTTTTGCTTTTTAAAAGTTTTCGTATTTTGATATTTCTTAATATTCAATATAATTATAATATTTATTTTAGTCTTGAAATGTCTCTATAGGTTGCAACCGATAATTATATATGAAGAATGTTTTCAATTTCGCACATTTCTCTTTAAAAATCTTATTTCTTGCATCCAAAAAGAAACCTATTTTTGCTTTC
Organism: Caenorhabditis wallacei; assembly: GCA_963932035.1. Lineage (NCBI taxonomy): Eukaryota > Metazoa > Nematoda > Chromadorea > Rhabditida > Rhabditidae > Caenorhabditis > Caenorhabditis wallacei. Next base: position 3,688,702 of record OZ009935.1, read on the forward strand.
GCTGAGTATCGGCCATAGCATCAGTCTATAGGATACGTAGCTTCTGTTATGGAGCTGTGTTGTAGTCTTAATATTTGAGCCGGTGTATCTCTGTAACGAAAAGAGATATCAAAAAAGTTTCAACTAATGAAATTTTGTTCACAATAAAGACTACATTTTGTTAGTTGATCACTTTTTTGTATCTTCAATGGGAACGGAGATATCAGCTTTCGAAAATGAAAACGTAAGTAAGTACCCTAAACAAGCTACAAATGAGATACCCCCTGAAAACAGATTTTTTTTAAATTTACACAAAAATTTTCAACATCAAAACTAATTATTTTTTTCAGAATATCATCCTCCTCCTCATCCCCTTCCACATCCACATCTTTCTCAATTGACACGTTGCTCTCCAATCCACTGGCAGCTCTTCCGCAAATTCAAGCCCAAAATTTTCAAGATCCGTTTGGAGGATTGAATGCTCAAAATGGGGCAGCAATGCCATGGCAATTTCATGCGGCTTCTTATCCTTTCTTTTGTAAGTTTACCTCTTCATTACTATTATACACGTATCAGTCTGGGAAATCCAATCCAAGGAGACACAGACTTCTTTTATCTTTTCGTTGTTGATGCTCATAAACTAGCTTGGTACGTTGAGGGCTCTAGAAACCTACAGTAGCGGCCAATGAAATATCCCCTTTTGGTTTTTCATACATAACTTTGTTCTGAGAGAAGCAATCGGGTCAAAATTTTTTACACATGTTCCCGACATATATGATAACCTTTTTGCCAAGTTTCGCCGTGGTGCTGTGAAAAAAAATTTTTCCATTTTTTTTCCAATGTTCTCAATTTTCACCATTTTTTCAAAATTTTTTTGAAAGTTCAAGCTTCTTCGTTTTTGATGGTCTTCGATATTTTTCAACTTACAAAAGAAAAAAGTTTCCAAAAACAGTCGAACCCGGGTGCATAGATTACCCTACCCCACTCTTATCCGCTCGGCCACCGCTGCTCGCACAGGTAGAACGGCACATGCGAAGGATAGGCGAAGGGCAGGCGAACGACCGCCAACAGGCGAAAAATAGGCGAACTACATGTGAAAAAGCGCGAAATGCGAAAAATAGGCGAATGGTAGGGGAACGAAACTTGTTAAAAAAGGTGTATTTATTAAGAATATGTTAGAAATAGGCGAAAAAACGCTATAGGTGTAGAATAGGCGAGCTGAATATGAAATTTTGAAAATAGGTGAAAAATAGGTGAAGGATAGGTGAAGAATAGGTGAAGGAAATACGAATGAAAATTGGTTTCCTGATTAGAAAAAATCATCAGAAGGGTGTTATTAACCATCATAAGAGGTTTCAACACAAATCTATTTCTATTTCTGGAAATAGTGAACACAAGCGCTAACATGCCTAGAATAGGCTACCGGTAGGCGAACGGTAGGCTACGGTTGGGGAAGTAGGGGGACTGGGAGCATCAGTCAATAATCCAACTTAAAACTTTATTTTTATTCATAAATTAACAAATCATAATAATAATAACTTAATTTTAATCTGTGAAGTTGGATTCTTGACTTGTGTGCAAAGTCCCTATACTTCACCAACTGTAGCCTACCGTTCGCCTACCGGTAGCCTATTCTACACATGTTAGCGCTTGTGTTCACTATTTCTAGAAATAGAAATAGATTTGTGTTGAAACCTCTTAGGATAGTTAAAAGCACCCTTCTGATGATTTTTTCTAATCAGGAGAACAATTTTTTGCTTCTCATTATTTGTCTATCGCAGTCTGTAGTTGGGAACAAATCTTCAATTTCTAAAGTTAATATCTCAGCTCCTGTGAGAGCTATCAAAAACTTGTCAACTAATGAATTATTGTTTATAATAAGGGCAGTATTTTATTAGTTGACAACTTTTTGATAGCTCCAATGAGAACTGTGTTATGAACTCTAGAGTTTATAACTTTGTTCACATTAGTTGTCACCCTGTAATCTATGGAAGTCTGACAGGTTTTGAAAATAGGCATGAATTTTTTATCCGGAGTGTGTCTCTATATACTTTCCAAGTACTTTCGGCCATAAACCTTCAACTTACATGAATAAATTCATTAACCTATTCTTCGCCTATTCTTCGTCTTTAGCGCTTCCATACTCACAGTTCGCCGTGACAGCGACAACGACACTCCGAAATTCCGCCGGCGTGCGGCATTTCGAAAATATTTTTTCATCAATTTTCCTTATTTTTTTCGCGTTTTTGCTCATTTTTCAAGCATTTTTTGTGGAAATATAATATTTAACTCGGTTTGACAGATATTTCAGGCATTTTTCACATGTTTTTTCGATAAATCTATGAAAAATCATCATTTTTGGGATTTTTTCAACGAAAAGTCATTTTTCATGAGAATCATTTCACTTTTCCAAGAAAACCTAGGTTTTTTGTCAGAAAATAATTAATTCTCTGCTTCTTCACTCAAAACTGGTGCTAATTTCCCGAAATTTATATCTGTCGCACCGCCAAACGGAACCTTCAAACACAGAAATCTGTTTTAAACGTGCGGCGAACACGATTTCCCCCGAAAAATTGTAGAAATTTAGGTTTGAAATATCCCCTTTGTGAAATAGAAGATTATTCCTCAAAAATTTTCATCTATCTTTAGTTCCATATCGATTTATCGAAGAAATATGTGAAAAACACTTCGAAAAAACTGCAGGACTCTTATTTTCCGTTATTCCTGCGTTGCTTCGAATGAAATTTAAAAAAAAAACTTGATTTTCAGGAAATCAGGCGCGAATCAAAATGAAGACAAAGCCGGACTCTCTTTTCGAAATCCCATCCAAGAACACACTGATCAACTACAGGTATGGGAAAAGTGAAGCCTATATATCTAAATTCAATGTTTCAGAGCCCGCTGCCAAGCTGATCTTCTCAATGGGAGCTAGGACAATAAGCAGAAGAAACACAAAATGTGAGTTATATTCATCGAACGCTCAATGTATTCAATTTTCTAATTTTAGATCAGCCAACTTCTGCGCCTGACACGGACCAAAGCTACAACTACAGGACAAGCCACTACAATCAGATCGACACGCTACTGCCGGGAACGAGCTCCACCGGAGTGAATTTTCAATAATTTTTTCGAAATTTAATTTAATTGTTGATATTTTTGCCCAAAAATGTCTATTTCGATATTTTGGAGTTTTCTACTTTTTTTGTATTTTTCACTATTTTCTTTTTTTTTCAATAAATTTGGTTCTTTTTATATAAAAAGTGTTTTTTTTTTGTATGGGAAAGCAAAGGGAAGAAAGCGCTAATAGGTATCCTGCAGGCGAAATGTCGGCCGGCGATAGGCTGCCGGCAGAGCGCAATTGGTCTATCCGTTGTTCCCATTTCGCATGTTTGCGGCCTACCGGTAGCCTGCCGTTCGCATGTGGCGCTCTACCTGTGCGATTTTTATGTCGCCGGAAAGGAAACCAGGAGAGAGTTAGGGTCAAAAGTAAGAGAGTTAGGGTCAACAGTGCTTTAAAAAAGTGAAATTTTCAGACGAAAAATTTCAGACTTCTAGAAGTTTCCGCAGATAGCGACTATGATATTCCTGTTCAGGGTGTATGAAAGTATATGTGTGCGATTTTATAGAAAAATTAAAAACCTTACGGGTTCGTAACGGCCTTGTTAGGAAGTTACCAGAACTAATGGAAGCATAGATTTGACTCCCTAATCAGTAGTTTTTCTCTTTTTCTTCTCAATTCTCGAAATTAATTTTCAATTTTCCTCTCAAGAATTTTTCATAGAAAAAACTTTTTTTTCGAAAAAAACCAAACTAGCATCGTATTGCTTATTCAATTAACAACATTTTCTTAATTTACCTCAACTTGCTAGCTGTTCTTTGAAAAAAGTTATAGCCGAAAAACCAAAAGGGGATATTTCATTGGCCGCTACTGTATTCTGCACTTCAACTTGTTCCCTTATAAAAGAGTTTTTTCAGCAATGCTCTGCTCTCCCCTAATGCCTCCATTCATGCCTCCATACCATCATCAACACTACGTCTCCCGAAGAAAACGACGTCATCGTACAATATTCAGTGAAGAACAATTGAATATTCTCGAAGCAACATTCTCCTCAACACACTATCCAGATGCCACGGCACGTGAAGAATTGGCAGTTCAATGCTCCCTAAAAGAGGAAAGAGTTGAGGTGAGTGGTCTCTTTTGTTTCCCCTAATTAAGAACAAATCCTTCTTCCTATATAATAATGAGGTCTCTGGGAGAAGGGAATGAACAGATTAGGTTGAAAGCGGAAGGGGATCAATGAAGAAGAGAAACAACAGGTGGTCCCAGGATAAACGGAAAGAAAATATGGGGATGATCGTTTTTAGGAGAGCCGACAGAAGCATAAGATAGAGAGAGAGGGAGAAGGTGTAATTAGTAATTAGAGGTAATGGACTCAAATGGCGAGATGAGAGTGAAAAGGATTCCTTTCGTAATGCAATATGGTGTAAGAAGGTGTTTAAATGGGTTTGGGGGAGGATGAGCAGTAATTGTGCCGCTTTGATGAGTGGATGAGAGTCATTTTTTGAATTTTTAAGTAGCTTTTGTTAAAAATAGTGTAACTCAGCTCCTAGTAAAGATAGAAAGAAATGACCAACTAAAAAAATATTGAGTTTATTATTTGCTACATTTTATTAGTTGACAGTTTTTCAGTTTCTTTAATGGTAAGCGAGATAGGGCTGCTCAAAAAGAGCGTAGAGAGTTAGGCACACTCACCCTGCCTCTATTGCTCTCTTTAAAGGCGCATAACTCCGTCCCGGACAGAGATACAAAAAGTTGTCAACTAATGAATTGTTGATTTTAACAAGAGCTACAATTTGTTTGTTGGCAACTTTTTTGTATATTTATTCTGAACAGAGATAAAACCATTCATAGGTACCGCCTTCTTTAATTGTTCAAACTTCGTGAAAATCCCTAAAGTGTCTAGCTTAATCTCTCTTTTTTCTCTATTAAAAAAATAAGATATTATCCCCAAAAAAGCGTAATTTGAAGTGATCGTCGATGATGCGGATAATGCGCTAATTGGGGAGAACGATTCTGTACCTAAACTGAGGAAAACTGAATAATGAAAAATAATGAATTGAATTTTCAGGTATGGTTCAAGAATCGACGAGCCAAGGAGAGGAAACAGAAGAAAGATGATAGCAGGACGTCAAAGGTAAGGGGAAAGGGATACTGTATTTGATGGATAACTTGTCGTGAGAATCTTAGGAATGAGCTCTCGAATCTTAACACAACTTGGTTACGGTATAATGGATTAGGACAGTCAAACTATATACACAGGAATACTGTAGCTTCAAGACTAATCTTCTATAAATTCTGTAAATTCTGAATAACTCTATCCTCATAATCATTATATCCTTCCTTCCAGAACAGTGACGAATCGGAATGCGATGAAAGTGACGACGACACCCGGAAAATCAAACGAATAAAAAGAGAGAATTCACCTGGAAAAGAAACGAGTTCTCCAGAATCAAAAGCTTCATTGAAGACGTCTTCCAACTCTTCAGAGAATCGAGAAATCAAATCTGAAAACTTATAAACGGTGTCATTTCCAGTGTATAATCTCTCATTACGACCTCCCTTTAATTCTCTTTTTTTTTTCTTTTCAATTTCCATTCAATTTCTAGTCCTTCTTCTTTCCAAAATAAAATTCTTTTTGTTTTCTAATCCTCTTCGTAATCATGTTATCATCGGCGGGTTACTGTAGTCTCTCTGCCTTCATCATAATCCCCGTCAACTTCGCACCGCCCGACCGGTCCCCCGACAACCAATCGGATTACTGTAGTCGAATCGTTGTATTTGAGAAAACGGTCGAATTAGTACAATGATCGAATTATCATTTTATCAGCAAAAGAAGAAGAAGAAGGAAACGAAGGAAAGACTTTCCTTGAGAAGGTATTACTATATTTGAGTTAAAGAATACGGTAGATGAAGAAGAAGAAAAAAGAGACCTACATGAATAGTTTAAAAAAGAAATCATGTGGAAAATGAGGTAATCGGTTTTGTGAATGCCATGAGGAACTAGTTGGATCATCGGTTACTGCAAAGCTAATGAGAGGTGGAGTTGTTTAGTTCAGGGTAAGAAGGCATTTTTGAGTCGGTGTGTTTTGGTTCCTTGTTGAGATAGAAAAAAGGTGTCAACTGATGAAATGTAGCTTACAATAAGAACTGCATTTTGTTAGTTGACAACTTTTTTATATCTCCATTCCTCTTGGAGTTGAGAGATATTGGCAAGAAGGATGTCTGACTGTTTCCGTTGTACATTCTTTTTAACAGGACAACTCAATAATCAGAAACATATTTTTAAAAACTCTGCATTTTCTTTTTTCCAATTTAATCGAAATTCATCGTATACAGCGTTCGGTGGAGCGCGACTGCGTCGTACAGTAGAGCGGTCTATGAAGGATACTGTATCTTTGAGTCAGTGTATCTCGCTTCTCAATGAAGATAGAAGAAAGTTGTCGACTAGTAAAATGCAGCTCTTATTAGGCTGAATATTTTGTTAGTTGACAACTTTTTTGTATCATTGGCCCCAACGAAGATATACCTTTTTGAACGAATAGCGCTTTTTCTGACTGTTGACAGTGACGGCCTTATAGATATGGCGACTAGAAAACATCACAAAAGCTTCCTCCTATTCCTCTCCCTTCTTCTCTCTCTCTCTCTATTTCTTTCCCCAATTAATAACTACAAAATCGACTAATCTCCTCAAAACCAAACGGACCGCTTAATCCCATAAGGGGTCCGCGAGGAAGAGAGAAATCCGGTTGCAAATCTTTCCAAATTCTCGTGAGAATATTTTTGTTCCCGTTTGAAAATTTCTCAAAAGAAAAGAGTTTAGGAAGCTAATCTAGTGTTTTCTGAATTACTAAAAATGGAATTTCAATGGGGGAAATGAAGAATCTGAAAGTTTTTGGGCCCACTAGAAATAGAGTTTATATGGTTATGGATAACTCGGTTAGCGAGATATAGCATTTTGAAGATAGAGAGGGCAGACAATCAGACAGTCTAGCCCTCTCAGTCTCTTCTATCTTTAAAGACTTATATCTCAGTTCCCTGATTAGATAGAAAAAAGTTATCAACTAACAAAATGTTCATTTTATCATGACCTATAATTCATTAGTTGATACCTTTTTGATATCTCCACTTTAAATAGAGTTACACTCTGAAAGACTACTGTAGTCTTTGCTCATTTCCTATTCACTCTAAACTGTTCTCATCGTCATTTTCAAGAAACTCAATATCCTTTCCTTCAAAAATGTGTGTTATTCATTTGTAACACATTATTTGCTCATACACTCTTATACATTGTCAAGAAACTGAATAAATCATCATTTTGGCGCTCATTTGATGGGAAGGAAGTACGGTAGGAGGAGAAGAGAGCAAACGAAGAAGGAAAAGTGAGAAGAAGTGCGTGTTTATGCTTCAACGTTTCACCTGTCGTGTTAAATAGACCACTTAGAAGGGTGGAAGAAGTGAATGACTAGAGGGGGGAGATATTCGATTACAATATATAGAAAACCATGAGAAGAAGACGATGATGAGGAGTATTTGAACAAGAAGAAGATGGTGTTAGCATGTCAAGAAGGTGTGAACATGTGGAGAGCTCATATTAGGGGATGATTAGTAGAGGGGATCAAGTTTTCAATTTCGGTAAGGGTTTGAGTTGTCTAGAAGTTGGTTTCAAAGAGGATTACTGTATCCTAACGCGTTTGGTTGAAGTAATGTATCTAGACTTCTTTCTAGAGTTTACAATTTTCTTGACAAACTTTAAAGACGCTTGAAGACAACCATATTTGGCTGACGAGGTCTAGCAGATGTCTTGGACTAGACTCTCACAAGCCTGTTCGGGTCGAGTAAGCTTTAATCAACCGGGCTGATTGAAAAAAGCTAGATGGCTTGAATTAGCCATGGCGAATTTCTAGAGCTAGCTATTTTCAGTCATGTATTTCTGTTTAGCCTAAACCCAGTTTCAACATCCATCGTGTAAGTACTACCCGTTCTGGGCCAAAGTCAGTCAGGAAGCTTTTTTCTTCCAAAAAACAACATTTCGATCCGTTCAAAAAGTGTCATGAAACAGTCTTTCCTCGGTGTGGATTCCGTCATAATCCAGTAAGCAACCCACCACCCGGATTACGGTAGTCTGTCGTCAAATCGGAAGCAGTTTCTGTTTATTCAAAGATTTGAGAGTCTTGTCAAGAAGAAGACACCTCTATGTTTGTGTGTGTGTGTCAATGAAATAATCGAACATCTCTCTTTTTTTGCCTCCATCTGCCAAAAGACATCTCCGGTTAAGACAAAATACAAATAGAAAGAAAAAAAACGATTGGAGACATTCGAAAGAAGAAAAGGTGAGAGAAACTAACACCTGTCTTATTTTATGAATGAAAAGTTTTGAAAAGACATACGTCAAATTCATCGGGTAAACATTGTAAATATTTAGATGAAAAAATGGGTTTGAAGGTTTTTAGAATGAAATTGAAAGAAGGGATTTCAAATTTCATGTTTCAAGTTATTTTAATATTGAAGCTGATCACTCAGCAATCGTCGTTCTCCATGGGTCGTTAATGCACGTCCAGAAATACCCAATTTCATCGTCGTACAGTTCGTTATAGTTTGACCACTTTCCAGTTTCACTATTACAGGTTAATGGCAATACTACCGGTGGATTGTTACCCTGAAATATCTTCTCTCGGTAACAAAAATATTAATTGTTCTGTTGAATTGTTTAAAATATATATGTAACATAACAACTTTTTTCATCTAAAAATTCGATTAGTTCCTTTTGTTAAACCTTATTTTAGAAACTGTGGAATAGAAAAAAAAAACATCAACGAAGAAAAGAACAATATGCCTCTAATAGAAGGTCACCCAATAAAGAAAACGATGGTCCACCTACCTTGAAAGACACTGTAACACCATCGTAATAATAAACATAATCGATAAACCTTTCTTCCGGATTTGAGCAAAGAACACGATTTGGTTTACAATCATTCCATGTCAAATTAGAATTATAGTATTTTCCGTACTCCACTTCAGGAAACTGTGACCCATGATCATCTACCCATTGCATATCAATAGTATATCTCGGACAACCGCAACTTTGATCGCATGTTATTGGATATCCGTTTGCACAGTCTGCAAAAAGAGTACGTTACCGGCTGTGAAAAGGTAAAAAATTAAAATCAGTACTTACTTGATTCCAAAGAACTTTGCGACGAGGTAACCGTTGTCAATGCAGATGTCGACGCATTTGGCGTTGATGTGGTCGACACTGTTATTGTAGTAGAGAAGGACGTTGATTCCGTTGAAGTTGTTGGAGTCTCTGTCGTGATGTTTTGAGTTGGTGTTGAAGAGATTTCAGTAGAAGATGTTGGGATTATGGTTGATGTAGAAGTAAAAACATCCGATGTTGTACTAGTTGGAATCTTTGTTGTAATGGTCGATTCTACAGCAGTTGTAGAAATCTCAGTTGTTGTTCCTTCAGTTGATGTTGAAGAAACAGTTGATGTCGGCGTGGAAGTAGAAGTTACAGCTTCTGTAGTTGTACTCGTCGGAGTCGTTGTTGTAGTAGATGAAGAGATTAACTCTGTGGAAGTTGTAGTAGGTGTCTCACTTGTGGTTGTCGTAGAAGATGTTGGGACAAGAGTAGATGTCAGTGTCGAGGTAGTCGGAGTGATTGTAGACGTCATAGTGCTGCTTGATGTTGTTACTGGGTCTGTAGTTGTAGTAGAGAAAGATGTCGACTCTGTGGAAGTTGTAGGCATCTCTGTCGTTGTTCCTTCAGTTGATGTTGAAGAGAATGATGTAGAAGAAGTAGAGGTTGAAGCCACAGTGGACGTGGGAGTTGATGTAGGTGTTGTCTGAATAGTTGTTGACGTTTCACTAGTAGTCTGTGTTGTCTCTGGAATTGTTGTTGTAGTAGAGGAAGGCGTTGATGTGGTTGATGTCGAATCTTGAATTGTTGTCGAAGAAATAGTAGAGGTCGAAGTGGATGTAGAAGTTACATCTTCTGTAGTTGTACTAGATGGGGTCGTTGATGTAGTTAAGTATTCTGTGGTAGTCGAAGGAGTCTCCGTTGTACTTTTTTCCGTTGTTGTTGAAGGGACGCTTGTTGATGATGAAGTTGTCGAAGGGGTCTCGCTCGTGGTACTTTGAGTCGAAGTTTCAGTAATCTCAATAGTTGTTGACGTCATTGTGCTGCTCTGTGATGTCTCCTGAACTTCTGTTGTAGTAGAGGGAGAAGTCGTCGTCGTTGAAGGTGTTTCTGTCGTGGTACTTTGAGTTGATGTTGAAGGGACGGAAGTAGAAGATGTTGGGATTAGGGCTGATGTAGAAGTTATAGTTTCCGTAGTGGGAGGGATTGTTGATGTTGAAGGCGTCTCGGTTGTGCTACTTTGAGTAGATGTCAACTCTGTGGAAATTGTTGGCGTCTCGGTCGTGGTGTTCTCAGTAGATTTTGATGGGACGGTTGTAGATGATGACGTTGGAATTGGGGTAGTCGAGGTTTGAGTCCTTTCAATAGTAGTAGATGTCCCACTTGTACTTTGTGTTGTTACTGGAACTATTGTTGAAGCAGAAGAAGAAGTGGAATCAGAGGCAGTGGATGTTGATCCGTCAGTAGTTACTCCACGAGTAGAAGTCGATGGCACAGCAGTAGAAGAGGAATTTGGTGCAAGAGTAGACGTTGGAGAAGTCTTGATCGTAGTAGATGACGATTCAGAAATAGTCGTATTGAAAACAGGAATAGCAGTAGACGTGGATGATCTCTCTGTTGACTTCACTGTTGTTTCAACTGTAGTTGAAATAATAGAAGTCTCAGGAGTCGATGAACTTGACGATGAAGACGTCAATGAAGGCTGTCGAGTAACAATATCTTGTCTACAATATCCAAAAACATTGTGAACTTGTAGAAGAAGTATCAGACAAGAAATGATAAATCGTTTCATGATACCAGTTCTCGAAAGTGAGATGGAATGAAGAGAGATTTTTTTAAAAGTCGATTGAATATAAAATTCGAATGCAAATCAGCTTTGCATAATTGATTAGATTTTTGGAAGTGTTCTTTGAACTGATTGGATTGAAGTTTATAGATCATTATAAGAATCCAAATCAAACTGTAATTTTATATTGAAATTAAAGCTGTTTTCAGATGTTTTCAGAATCATCAGAAATCGTTAGGTTGCAAATATAAAAGAATAATACATGTGCAGCTCTATTCATTGACCTTGAGATAGATTTTTTTGAAATGATCGTATAGCTTTGGCTGGATACCAAAAGAAATTCAGAGCTAGGGATCATTTCTTAAAAAACTGTAGAAGAACTTTCTTGTTATAATGATTAATCCCAGTTGTGTCGAGTATGTTACACAAAATAGAAAAAAAAAAGATGAACTGAAAAAAGTAATATCTGGCTCCAATCATATTTCTTTGAAAGTGAAAGTAAATAAAATAAGTTCGGAGCTGTACATTAAATTTACTTCTTGATAGCTATCAGCTTGCACTAATATAAAAAAGTCTGATTCTTTCAAAATGATTATTCTCTGAATTATTATGCTTCCCTATGTTTATTTGCAGTATTTCTGGTCTAAACTTTATATCATGTCTCAACCCATTTTTTAAAAATTCAAATAATTTATCATTCTGTGCCAACCAATTAAAAAGAGCCTTGAAAACATATTTCAATTTAAAATAAGGGATCCTGTCTTGTCTTGATAACTGGAAAATAACGGATCAAATAATTAGGATTTGCAACTGAAGACGACGTGTTCATCACCAGAAGTCCAACTTCCATTGACACAGGAATACGGAGATTGAGTCCATAATTTCTGAAAAAAATTGTTTTAAAATTGCTGCGAAATCTGGAGTCCTACCCAATCAACATCTTTCGACATAGTGTCAGTATCATCAATGGGAATTGCAACTGGAGTTCCAACTGAGCATAAAACATTTGAGATTGTATTGCAATTCGACCATGTTAACATTGGTTTTGTGTAGACTGTTGTGCTGTTTGAAGGGAGAAATGTTGGATCAGTTTCATTGATTTTCTTGTTATCAGCTACTATATCCAGACATCCACACGTTCGTTTACATTCATTTGGGAATCCATTTGGACACGGATCGGTGGATGAATCTGAAACTTATTTTTTTCAAATTCATGGTTTATTAAATCTAGGGTATTTACCTCCACAACTTCCAAAGATTCCATGAATGTTTAGAAGGATAATGAGAAGAGAGAGGATACAGTACTTCATGAGATTTTGATAACACTCAATAATAAAAATATGGATTTGGTGTTTATAAATCTAGTCGATGATAACTAATTTGAATAAAATTAGCATATCCAACAAGCAAAATAGGAAAATGTGACAAGAGATCAGAGAGCAATGAGATAGATTTTCAGATTAGAGAGTGCATTAGACATTTTAGCCTTGTCTGCGTCTCTGACGAAGAGGAAATCCAGTAAAAACTTCAAAGGATCATATCTCGGTTGCTAGAAGAGATACAAGAAAATAGTCAACTAATAAAATATTCAGCTTAAAATTAACAGTTTTCCATCAGTTGACAATTTTTCTCTAGCTCTACTAGCAACCGAGATATCCTCTCTCAAACATTTAGTGATTTATTGATAACCACTTTTCCTTTTTCCTCTGAACTACGTGGATCGTCTTCGAAACCTTTATAACACTGACACTGCGATTCTGACTACTCCAATTTTTTCTCTTTTTTTCAAATATTTTATTCATCGCCCTTCGCTATGATGGAACTCATTGGTAAGCGTTTTTTATCGCACTACATCGAAAATATATTTCAGATACCAGATATATTCTGAATTGGTCTCTATCAATCGCAGTAATTTTTGGTGAGCCGATCTGCATTTTCAAATATTTTTCTTTTCAAAATTTTCAGTTGTCTTACATATTTGTGGCGGAAAGAAGAAAAAGAAGAAGACAAGTCCTGCTAAAAAGCGATCGAGCTCTGTATCAAAGTCACCAGTAACGAAAGAAGAACAATCGAGAACTCCGGAAGCTCGGACTCCAGAAACGAAGACACCTGAAAAAGAGAAAGAAGAAGTGAAGAAAGAAGAAGTCAAGGAATCGAAGGAGACTGAATTGAAGCCATCTGATCCACCAAAATACACGGAAAAAGAGCAAGCGATTGCAAATGGAGCATTGAAGAAGAGAACAGATTATCCGACAATTGATGATGTTGTTAGTGATTGGGGAGAGGAGGAAAAGAAGAAATAGAAGAATTTTGAAATTTTAATTACTTGTTTTTGAATAAATTTTTTTAATTGGGTATCGAGGCGTTGATAATTTAGGGCACATGTGCCGCAAGACCGTTGAAGCTAATTTCGGTGGAATCGAGTTTTCAAGTCGAGTTAGTTTGCACATCGTTTTCTGATATTTCTATGATGAGCCTGTCTATCCTCGTTACTGCAGAGGTTATAAGCTAGATGGCTTGTCACTGTGCCAAAGAATATCCGGTTGATTAAATAGAAATCCTTTCCAATAAAAGTGATCGCCTGAATGAAAAACAAATAAGTCCGTGTATGTCTCGTTTACCTAAATAAGGTGAGGCCCTCATTATAATTGTTATTATTATTTGAGAGGTTCCCTTTCTCTTTAGACATTATGTAATTGTGTACAAGCTCTCTCTCTCTCTTCTAGGGGAGTAACCTGACTCGTCTCTCGCGCCATAAGATTTATTCATTACTATTCTAATAGGTCATTAGATTGAGAAACTATGTCTGGGTTTTGAGCTTTTCTGATGTCATTTGAATTTTAGAGTGAATCAGATTATGGCTCAACTCGGTAAGAAAAAATTGGTCTTTTCATGCGACAAATTACATATGGATGTATGGAAAGATATACCTTGTAATTATTGTTGTCGTTTTTGAAAGGGAAAATGGGGAAATTGGGTTCTTTTCGTGAGACTCATGGGAGAAATTGAAAGCTCAAATGGGTTATGAAATGAACAGAAAATGACTTGGGCACTATTTCAATTTATGACCCTATTCTGAAAAAGTCAAAGAACTCACAGAAGCCGATATCTGGACACAAGGAACAGATAAATGAAATGCAGTGTAGAACTACGGTAACAACTTTTTCGACTCAAAATCAGGAATTTTGTGGAAAACTCTACTTCTAGTTTTGTGGCCATTGCTCTTTTCAATTTCCCTTGATCCTATTTTTATTTACCAGTATTACCATTAAGCCTATTACAATCCAATACGATTACCACCCAATACTATTACCAAAACCACACCTTCCCCCCTAATATCCCCTTCTCCAGGGTTCTCAAAAACCACGGGCCGGCCCGGGCCGGGCCGGGCCGGGTCGGCCCGTGGAGCTGATTTTCCGGCCCGGCCCGGGCCGATGAAATTTCATTCCGGCCCGGGCCGGCCCGTGCGGCCCGTGTTCTCAAAAATCGACATTATTTTGAGAGAAATTTTTTTAAATTCCAATTTTTTCATCGAAAAAAAAAGATTCTTAATTGTTTTCGAGTGAAATTCGTGAAAATGTCGGAAAAATTGATGAAAAAGACAAATTTCAATAGGGGTGTCGGCTTTTATATGAAATTTGGTTGTTTTTTAAGTCAAATTTCTCATCACGGGCCGGCCAGGGCCAAGACGGGCCGGGCCGGGCCGGGCCGGTAAGAATGACTCACTCGGCCCGGCCCGTGAGAACCCTAACTCGGCCCGGCCCGGGCCGGCCCGGGCCGGCCCGTGAGAACCCTGCCCTTCTCAATGTCTCATTTCATCTTCTCATCTCCTCCTCCTCATCATCATTCATCCAACCCCTTTTATGTCTGCTTTTCGAAGGTAAACGGGGTGTATGTAACCCGAGATTATTTCCCGCTTTGTACGTATTTCGGATACATTTTCAATCCTCACTCCGTTTTCTTTTTCTCATTGGGTCATCGCTAATTCGGGAATCATCATTGTCGAAATGAGTAGGTAAATATTGAAAAGAAATTTTTAGAGAGGAAGGAAATTGAGAATTGGTGTAGATTGCTCGATTCAATGAGAGCTAGAATTATGAAATAGAGATGGATTTGGCTTTTTGTAAATGAATAGGAAATTATGAGAAATGGGTCTTACAAGGCTTACAGTAGCCCTGGAACAGAAACTGATAAAGTCAAATTTTGTTTTAAAAAAGGTTCAGAAAGACTATCTATATAAAAATGCATGTCATTAAAAGCGGCATATTTCAGTTGGCAATAGAGATACGGAAAAGTGGTCAACTAACAAAATATTAACCATTTTATAAGCTACATTTTGTTAGTTGACACCTTTTTCTCTATCTCTATTCGGAGCTGAGATATGAACGCTTGAACAAAACGAATTTAGAGGTCAAGGTAACTGGTTTCGAAATTATGAGCTCGTTTTTAAAATTTTGATGAACTTTCAAATTATGAAATTCAATTGAAATATTAAAAAAAAACACCCCTTGACGTGCTCTATGGTGTTTTATTGAACCAATTTCCTTGGAAATCCGAAAAACAAAAAAACAAAACACCTACAGTAATCAAGCAGTTCCGTTTTCCCGAAACGAGTGCCTAAACCGATCAAAATAGCCTTCCTCGAACAAAAAGAATCCTCCTTCATTTCTCTATCCTCTACTCAATTCTTCTAATCTCTCGAATGAGCTTCTTCTGACTACTGTACCCAATTAAACACCACCGCTCCGCCCACTTTGTCGCGCAAACATGGGCGGGGCGTTTTTGAAAAGAGGAGGAAATAGGTTCTCATTTAGATATATTCATACCTATTCACCTTTGATTTAAACTTCTAAATAAGGTTATTATGACATTGAAATTCTCGGTGGAACGACTGGTTGATAATGATGATAAGGAGTCGGATGATGTGGATCCAGAGGAACAGAATCATTTGAAAAAGGTTAGTGTTGTGTTTGGAGACGTGTAACTTGGTTGGTAGGGGAGCTATTAAAAAAATGTCAATTGATAAATTTAAGATCACAATAAGAGCTATATTTTGTTAGTTGACAACTTTTTTGTATCTATTCTGGGAGCCGAGATATAGCCTTTTTAAAACTAGATGCATTAAATGACAATATTATTCATTTGTATTACAGCTACCTATTTCTATTGTTAAATACATTTTTTTAAATCAAACCTCAGTTTTTGATCTACAGTAAATCTGTAAAAATCTCCCTAAATTGCTCATAATTCCAGCATCGATTGGACGAAGACGACGAAGAAGAAGAAATGGAAAAGTCTGGAAAAGACGATCCATTGACACAAACCCTTTCGTATTTCGATGTCCTTCTTCCACATGTTCAAATGGCATGTACAAATCCCTTTATATCTGGAATCGCTGCAGGATCATCTGGAGATCAGAATATGAATGGAAGTGGAGGAGTCTGGCAGCATCCATGGCTCGAATTGTTACAGAATACGACGGCAGCTCAGTTTGGTAAGTGACTTCTGTGCTCTGTCATTTTCTATTTTTATTGTTTAATAAATTTCAGGTGATGTAACAGCCGGATTGTTCCTTCAACCTCTTCGGAAAAACAAGAGAATTCGAACAGCGTTTAGTGCATCTCAGTTGATACAATTGGAAAAGGCGTTCGAAGGAAATCATTATGTTGTGGGGAACGAAAGGAAGCAACTGGCTTCAAGGCTTAATTTAACAGAGACACAGGTAAGAAAAACGCTGAAATGGGTCTAACGTTTTCTGAAAAATAGTTGGGTCATTAGGTCGATTGGCTGAAACAAGACCGTACTAGTCCGAAGATTTAGTCGATGTACTCTCAGTCATGTAGCTTCCCACCTCCATCAAACAATTCAAACACATCGTTGCAACAACTAGTCTGTAAACATATTGAACCCCTCTCAACAAAGTTACGGTAACATCTAATCCCGAACACTCATCTACTCAAAAAGTTCTCTTCACACTCAACGAGCCCATCATTAAACACAGATCGCTTCGCAATTTCACAAAAGCGTGTCATCTTCTTCTTCTTCTTGTGTTTTCTCTTTTTATACACATACACACACAAATACAAATACAATTGTCTTGTTTCCTCGAGTCTTCTCAGATCGTCTCCCCATATATTTTATTTGATCGCGTACTTAGCACACCAATTGATGGACTTGACTCCTTTCTGCTAATCCTGTTGTAGGTGGGTGACTCCCGGCGGATGTACATGGGTCGAGTGCTATTATTCGACACCGTCTCAATGTTAGCACAAAAGAGTAGAAGCAGGTACAATGGGGAGGAAGAGAATGAAAGCAAATACGAGAATAGTTTGAGACCGTTCAGAGGATTGGAGGCAGATGGGTTTTTGAATTGAGCATGGACGTGGAGAATTAGTTTTGGAATCTAACTGAAGGCTCAAAATAGTGATTGTGAGATTAAAGCTATTCAGTTCTCATCGGCTTCTCATGTTAAGTCTAGCCTTTTTGAATATTTGTAGGGACCTGGTGGTCCTAAAGTATAGGAAGCTTTCTTGGTAAATAAGTAACTTAGACCACATATCTGTTCTACCCTAAATCTCACCGTATCAAAAATTGATTTACAGTAATCTCACAACTAAACTTTATTCATTTCCAGGTCAAAGTATGGTTTCAAAACCGACGGACCAAACACAAGCGGGTTCGATTGGAAGGATCAGGTAAGTATTTGAATCAATAGACTGACAATGATTATTAAATTCGGATATATATTTTTGAAAAACTAAGTACTCGCATAGTAAAAGCTCACAATTAATTTTGTTTACCGACATGCACACTTACAGTTATGTACTTACAGTTCCTGTACTACTTTACAAATTAAAAACGTTTTGTGTGAACTTGCATATCTCAGTTCCTATTTGAGATACAAAAAAATTGTTAACTAACAAAATGTTGCCCTTACTACGATCAACATTTCATCAGTTGACACTTTCTTGATATCTCCTCTATGAACCGAGATATATTTGATTTCACCAAAATACATTTAACATTCTGGTCGTCAGGCCCTAATCGAGGTTTCCTGTGTAATTCAGTAATCACTTGCTCATTTTTCCGCTTTCATACTATCCTCAAAATTTTCAAATATCAAAATTTCAGATCCAAATGCTCCAATGTCAAATGACGAGGAAGATGAAGAAGACAAAACGTCATCAGCTTCATGAACTCTCGAATCTCTATTTTCCGCCTACAGTATTCCACTGACAGTATTTTCTCTCATTTCTAGTGCCATTTCCATTCTTTTTCTCTTTTTAAAATCATCATCATTCATCGATTAATGCTTTATTTAATTCTCTCCCATCCCCCGCCTCCTCCATCATTTTCACATTGAAAATCTGAAAAAAATAAATAATCATTTTTCATTATTTCCATCCAATTGAACAAAACACATTGAGAGAGAAGAAGGATGAAAACGATTGAAAAAGCATGGAAACCATCAATTATGAAAAAGAGAGAAAAGGGACTTAGGGAACCCTTTGAGGAGAAAGAAAACAGGGGGGTGTAATTGGCGGATTTATGACAAGAGCGTGTCGACTAAAAAGATGGAAAAGATGATGTGTTTGTGGTAAATGATGGGTACGAATATATGTATTTTCGGGTGATGGTCTCAAATTAAGAGGGAGCTATACGTCCTAAAGGTGTCGGGGGGTGAAGCTGAGATAGGCAAAGGGCTATGATTTGAGCTATCTGTTGCTGAGTTTTGTGGCCATTTAGGGAATCCCGGATTGAAAAACTAAAGGTTATGTTGATTATTATGACGTCTGAAGTGTTTTGATGAAAATTGAAAAAATTTTTAAGTTGCACGCTAATGTTTAAAAAAGTGTTTTTCAAACTTCACGTGGAAATAGTAAAAACTTAATTTCCGTGACACGCCCTCAAAAACGGCACGTTGGCAAATAAGCAACGTGGAAACCTCTTGTATAAAAAACAAGAAATCTCAAATCACAGAGCTTCTCTCAATTAGTACGAAGTTTCTCTGTTTTCGCCTTCACTTGTTCTCCGTGCATCGTCTACTCCTTGCAGATTGGAAGAGGGCACCGGTCAGTTTCTTTTATCGTGCGCGCAAGCGCCTGTACTGGTTTTTAATTTTGAAAGTACAACGATTGTTACTATTTTTTTTTAAATTTTCACTGAGTTAACTGACCCTCTCCCCCACTTTAAGTGTCTGTTTCCAACCGGTCGATCTGCTGAATTGTCGTAGATCTAAGTAGTATTTCGTGAGCTTTTTATGAAGAGAATTGAACATGATTACTCGACGGTTTTCATGTGAAATGATCTGAATTTAGAGTTTTGTGGAATCACGTCGGTTGACACATTGTGGTCTTAGTACTGTTTTTTTTTAAAATTAATTTGTAAAATTAATTTTTTCTGAGCTAACTGACCCTCTCCCCCACTTTAAGTGTCTATTTCCAACCGGTCGATCTGCTGAATTGTCGTAGATCTAAGTAGTATTTCGTGAGCTTTTTATGAAGAGAATTGAATGTGATTACTCGACGGTTTTCATGTGAAATGATCTGAATTTAGAGTTTTGTGGAATCACGTCGGTTGACACATTGTGGTCTTAGTTTTTTTTTTTTTTGAAAATTAATTTTTTCTGAGTTAACTGACCCTCTCCCCCACTTTAAGTGTCTATTTCCAACCGGTCGATCTGCTGAATTGTCGTAGATCTAAGTAGTATTTCGTGAGCTTTTTATGAAGAGAATTGAATGTGATTACTTGACGGTTTTCATGTGAAATGATCTGAATTTAGAGTTTTGTGGAATCACGTCGGTTGACACATCGTGGTCTTACTATATTTTTTTTTTGAAAATTAATTTGTAAAATTAATTTTTTCTGAGCTAACTGACCCTCTCCCCCACTTTAAGTGTCTATTTCCAACCGGTCGATCTGCTGAATTGTCGTAGATCTAAGTAGTATTTCGTGAGCTTTTTATGAAGAGAATTGAACATGATTACTCGACGGTTTTCATGTGAAATGATCTGAATTTAGAGTTTTGTGGAATCACGTCGGTTGACACATTGTGGTCTTAGTACTGTTTTTTTTTTAAATTAATTTGTAAAATTAATTTTAACTGAGCTAACTGTCCCTCTCCCCCACTTTAAGTGTCTATTTCCAACCGGTCGATCTGCTGAATTGTCGTAGATCTAAGTAGTATTTCGTGAGCTTTTTATGAAGAGAATTGAACATGATTACTTGACGGTTTTCATGTGAAATGATCTGAATTTAGAGTTTTGTGGAATCACGTCGGTTGACACATTGTGGTCTTAGTACTGTTTTTTTTTTGAAAATTAATTTGTAAAATTAATTTTTTCTGAGCTAACTGACCCTCTCCCCCACTTTAAGTGTCTATTTCCAACCGGTCGATCTGCTGAATTGTCGTAGATCTAAGTAGTATTTCGTGAGCTTTTTATAAAGAGAATTGAACATGATTACTTGACGGTTTTCATGTGAAATGATCTGAATTTAGAGTTTTGTGGAATCACGTCGGTTGACACATTGTGGTCTTAGTACTTTTTTTTTCAATAATTTTTTAAAAGCTATTTTTTAACAGGAAGGCTTCAACTAAAAAAAACTTTCGCAGCCGCAGTTTCAAAAAGGTTTTTTTCTTTATCAACTTCCAGAGTGCTCTTCTAATACAAGTCTGATCTTAATTTCGTTCCGGGTCAACCCACAATTTAAACCTTTTACACCAATCACTTTTTCCTTCTTTTTTTTCCATCGAACACGACCTTCTTTTAGATGAAAAGAATGCGAATTCGATTAGCACACCGTTCACTTTTTTCTTTTTCAATTTCTTAATTATACATTTGGAAACAAGATGCAACAGAGAAAAGAACATATTTAAATGGAATTAGTGTTCGACCGTTTCATAATTAACCATTTCTCTTTCGTTTCTCTTTTTTTTTTGTTGAGAAAGCATTGTTTGATTGGGTTATGTCTTGATTTAGAATGAAATGTTTTGGAAGGGATCTGGGATAGGGAACCCTGGAAAATTTGAAAAATCCTTTATTTTGAAAATAAAAATTTGGAAACCGGATAATCCAAAAGAAACAGTACACACTCAACAGATTAAAAACAGATCAAGTGAGAAACGAAATACTAGAAAAGGAATGATCTACAAATAGCTACTGGCAAAAGAGGTACCCAAGAATGATTGACTGACAGATTGAGATGGACTTCTGATTCGACGTCCACCTCGTGTACTTCTTCCGGATCCAGTCTCACGAACTGGCTCTGGCTCCTCGATTTCATCATCCAATCCATCTTCTCCACTCATCATTTGACGTTGAACGAGTTGCTTATAGAGTCCTTCTTGTTCCATTAATGTTTTATGATTTCCAAGTTGTTCCACTTTTCCTTTGTTTATCACCACAATCTTATCCGCGTTTTCGACTGTTGAGAGTCTGTGAGCAATCAAGATTACTGTTTTTCCTTTCAGATTCTTTGAAATTGCTTCTTGGACCTAAAAATAGTCAGGTTTTTATATATTTTTTATTCTTATTTAATAGACTTACAGTATGCTCAGATTCAGCGTCCAAAGCAGAAGTAGCTTCATCGAGAAGTAGGACAACTGGTTGACGAACGAGAGCACGAGCGATGGCAATTCTTTGTTTTTGACCTCCTGAAAGAAAAACTTTCAGAAATTACTTATGCAATAGCGCTCTATTACACCAAAAAATACACCAAATATAACTACCAGCACAGTTTGGTTAATAAAATTTTCAGAACAACAAAAAAAACATACCTGACATTTGACTTCCTTTCTCTCCGACATTCGTATTGTAACCATCAGTAGTGTCATTCATAATGAAGGTGTGAGCATTGGCGAGTTTAGAAGACTTCAAATATTCTATGTAAATCTCCAAATTTATCATTTTCTCACCTTCTGAACCATGTCATCATCATATTTATCCAATCCATATCCGATATTTTCAGTCACAGATCGAGCATAAAGAACTGGTTCTTGACCGACAAGAGCAACTTTAGTGTGTAAGAATTTATGATCGTATTCTCGAACAGGGACTCCATCAATTAACACTTCTCCACTTGTTGGCTCATAGAAATGCTCCAGCATTGCAATACAAGAAGACTTTCCACCTCCGGATGGTCCGACTAAAGCGACAACCTCTCCTGGTTCAACAGTGAATGTTAAGTCTTCCATAATTGGAAGATCCGGACGAATTGGATAACTGAATGCGACATGTTTGAATTCAATCTTTCCAGTCATTGTATCTGGAGCATATGTTCCTGTATTCTCGACTCTTGGTGGACGATCGATGAATTCGAAAACTTTACGAGATGCTCCGACGGCTTGCATCAATCCATTCCACACTTCTCCAAGTTCTCTCAAGTTTTCTCCGAGTTGGAATTGATACAGAAGGAATGAGACCAAGAGACCAGATTCGACTTTATTCTCAATCACTAAATGTCCTCCGTACCATAAGACAATTGTCAGAATTCCCATTTGAAGAAGCTACAAGATTTTAGGGTTACTGTAGAAAAAGGTTACGGTAACTTACTTCGTTAGACCAGATTAATCCGATAACAACAAAAACTTTACGAGTGGCGATTTTCAATGTGACGTTTAAGAATGTCATGAATCTGAAAACATTTATTCAAATTCAGGATTACTGTATTTTTTACAAACCTGCTAGATTCATAATTTTCACAAGCAAAGGATTTAACAGTCCTGATTGATGAAAGCACTTCCTCTGCTACATCATTAGCCTTTGCAACAGAGTTTTGAGTCTCTTCGGAAAGCATCTGAAAAAATTTAGTGTAATGTTGTTAGAACAAGAGATACAAAAAAGTTGTCAACTAATGAAGTGTAGCCCTTATAATGAGCAACAATTCATCAGTTGACACTTTTTTGATATCTCTAAAGACCGCCATGTTATAAGCGTTCGAAGTTGCGGGCCACCCAAGAGAGTCTCTGGAGCCTCTCAACTTTGGAGACTCATATCTCGCTTGTGGTAAGATATATTAAAAAGTTGTCAGCTAATGAAATAGAGCTTTTGTTTTGGACAACAATTTGTTAGTTGACAACTTTTTGTTAGACCCATTGGAAACCGAGATATGATTGGTCAAAGACACCTAACTTTAGTAATTCATTTTTTGAAAGCCCGAATAACAACTTACATCATACCAAACTCCGAAAATCTTGTTGACAAGGAAGATAATTGGGATATTAATCAAAGTGATCATAGATAGCTTCCAGGATAAGGTGAACATGAAAATGAGAGATCCGAAGAGCATTGTCAAGTTTCTGGAAAGCAGAGAAGAATGGCTTCCCGTGAAGTTACGGTAACTAACCTGGTGAGAACATTCATGTAAAGAGACAAAGTGTTGGACATTGTCTGACAATCAGCTGACAAACGTGAACAGATTTCTCCTGAAATTTTCTTTTTTTTTATTCAAAATTGAAAGTACAGTTATCTTTGTGGGAGTATATCTCATTTCCTGTTAGAGATAGCAAAAAGTTGTTAACTAATGAAATGTTGCTCATAATAAGATCTACATTTCACTAATTGACTACTTTTTTCTATCTCTTACGCGAAACGAGTTACCACGCTTCAAAGAAAGTTTGCATTTTAAAACTAACCAGTCTTATTCATGTCGAAGAATCCGATTTCTTGTTTCACAACAGACCGGAATAAATCATTACGAATTTGACGATCAATTGTGGCATGAGCATAAGTGAATGAACCTCCACGAAGTCCTCCGAATACAGTTCTAAAACCTTTTAGAATAGAAAGCATTCGGTTAGGGAAACTTACGAAGCCAAAGAAAGAAGTGCCATAATAAGAACAGTTCTGTGAAGTTTCTCATACGAAGCACTTTCTCCGAAGACAGCAGTGACAACTTCTCCCGTATAATATGGGATGAAGACACGACCTGAAACATTATTTTCAGAAGTGGCCTCTTTCTTTCTTCTCTAAACACAGCTATACGCCTTTCTATCTTGCCCGCATTCATATTGACCCTCTTTCGCCGCTTTCTGCTGTTACACTCGTAGCGCAGTGGCTGTGTTGCAGTTTGTCAGTCAACGGCAGCAGCACTCGCTCGGGTTCAATTCGCCATGTGATTTAGGTTTATTTGCTACTCTTGATAACACTCATGATGACAAGAAAGTATGATGGCAACTAACACATTTTTCTTTTTGTTTTTTAAGAACTTACTAAGCGAATAACAGAACAAGAATCCAAAAGCCATTCCATAATACTTCCATTGTCTTCCCATATATCCAAGAAGTCTATACAACAATTGGAAAGTTTCTCTCTGCTCTGCGGCCTTTTCAGCTTCTTCCTGTCGGAGTCTTTCTTCATGTTCAGCATCTCCAAAAAGAAGAGAATCACCAGTTCCAGCAGCAACTTCTGTGACGTGGCAGAGGACAGAAGTCCAAATTCCTTGAAGAAGAAGTGAAGCGAAAATACACCAAATCATGAGAATCCAATCTCCAACTGCCAATTTAATATTATCGTCTTCATAGAAAGCTAGAAGTTTTGATGGTGCAAAAGCGACGATCAATAACATTGCAGCGAATACAACATTTCTAGAAATTTCAAAAGTTTTTAGAATATCTCAAAACTCAAGGGATTACTTGACATTTTCAGCAACTTGAGAGAATCCAGACGGAGAAGCCCATGCAGAAACTGCTCCACCGAGAAGAATACTGTCACGAATCAAGGCGACAACCTAAACAATAACTCTTATAATTAGATGAACTTCTATTAAAGGTAGTCCAACTTACCAAAAAATCAACTGGATTTTTGAGAAAACTGTAATTTGATAGATCAAACCAATGAGCAATATTGTCGAATGTGAAGTACTAAAAATATGATTTTTGGTTTTTTATTTCTCATAAAAATTTCATACTTTTCCATTCCATGCGAGACCGAAAATATTGACTAAAACGTCTAAACCAATGAAAGCGAGACAAATGAAAAGGGCTTGACCACCCGTGTAAAGAGAAGATGTCATTCTTCTGGAATTTTCTGATTTCTAGATCTTTTTATCGAAAATAAGATTTCGAAAATTGATGATTTCTGATTAAATTTCAAAATTTATTTTCAGAATTTCTAATTAAAATCGCTGGAAAAAATCAAAAAACGAATTAGTGAGGAAAAAAAGTTAGTAGAAAAATTGAAACTGTCCATTTGGTAGTGATGATAAGAGAGATTGTATCAGTAGATTATGAAGAGAGAATGGCAACTCTTTCTCTCTCTTGCATACAGAATGCTCTTTCTCTCAATTTACGGGACAAAATTCAATTGATAAGAAAGTATTCTGATTTCTTTTTCCACTCTTCTCCTTGTTTCATCTAAATAATCACTGATTAGGCGCCGCGCCGCTCGTCAAACATCCAAATTTGTTGCAAAACTCTTTGAAGAATTGGGGGAACATTGAGGGAAAGATTATTTTTGAACAGAATTTCAGATTTTCAGATTTGGTTTTTGCTCTTTGACTTTTGCTGTGTTTTTTGTATTTCTCATAATTTTTCTCAATTATTAATCGAATAAAATTTCTCATTTTTTTTCCAGGAAGTTTCAGAATTTTTCAGACCAATTCCAGCTTCTTGATCACTTTCGAGTACTGTAAACAGAGTACTGTAACCATTTTTCTGTGCATTTTTGCGTAGAATCAGATTAATGCAGAATCCGATGTGTACTCCACGAGGAGAAGTGAAGCATAATCTTTTCCAGTTTCCGCTTGGTTTTACTAATTTTCGTACGTTTCTTGATGAAAAAAATCAGATAAAAAGCTCATAACTTTGTTTTGTTTAGTTTCAATCAATTCGAATAGAATTTAAATCAATTCGGCAGTTAAATTAATTGTTTTTTGTTTCTGTAAAATATAAACTGAACCAGACTTCTAAAATGTATTGTTGCATTCACTAATTGCTCTCATTTGTTTCTCTCCTGTCAAATTTCATGCATAATGCGCATAACTCATTAAATTTAATTAATCCCCCCTCTCCCTTTCTAATCCTGTGGGTAACCTTGACTCCAAAGGTTCACCCATATATTCGACCCGTAATGAGTCAACAATGCCAACCGAAGACTCTTCCAAGCCTTTTGATGTCTGCGTTTCTTCTCTCCACCCGGCTGTTTGACATCCTTTACGCCAGCTGGTTAACCGAGAATTTCAAATTTCTTTCCCAGAGAATATTCTAAAAATTCTGAAAATTCTCTTAAACCTTCCAGCCACTGTTCTCGTGTTTATAGAAAACTTTTTATCAATGATAAAAAACTTCGTATTGCTGGAATAGCAGGTATTGTCAGTATTGTTGATCATACGTTTTTTCCCGCATTTACATATGACCATCGTTCGATTTGAATTGTGAAAGTGGCGGGAACGAGAAGCCGATAGAGCAGGTGAATTGAAGAGACCGCCCAGACACGAAAGATAGAAATCGAGGTCGTCCGGTCGAGATGACCGTCAGTTGAATGGTGGAGAAATGAACGAACGAGGGAACGGAGACATGAAAAGAAAAGAGAGAGAGAGAGAGGAAGGACGGATTGTACAACGCATATAGTTATACGTACGTGTGTTGGACGATGTGTTGGTTTCTCCAATTCTTTTTATATATTGTGTGTCGCCTACGTTTTCCCAGTTTTTTCCAATTCGTCCTGCGTCTATTCGAACTTTCGCTGTTTGAAATATTGATCTCGTTTTTTTGTTCTAAATTTAGATTCTTGAATCTTCATTATATTCCAAAAAGACAAAATTTCCCTTTTAGCAAGTCAATTTCCGTCCGTTTCGTTTCGGTCCATAAATGCCAGCTGGCTGGCTTAGAGGAAGCTTTCACCCATCTGTCTCTTGTGTATTTAAATAACGCGGGTTGAATAATCTGGATTACTGGTTTGTGGTTTCTCTCGTTCTCGTAATTATACACTCCGGTAATTTATGCTTTTTCATTTTCACAAAATATGTTTTCGGTGAAATTTGGTCGTTGAAATTTCGAATAAATTGTTTCAACGAATACTTGTCGAAAGTGTTGACTCATTCTTTTTTTTTCTTTTTGAATTCGAATTCTCACAGTTTTGAATAGAACAAAGAATATATGAAACTATGATTCAATGTCTATTTTTGAATTTCGAGAGAAAAGAAAAGTGCGGATTCAAACCAATCTGAATGATTGTTCTCCGTTAGAAAATGACTTCCACTCTTCCAAATGCTCCCGTGATTCTTCGTTATTTTGAAGTTTCGACCTCCCTTCCCGTTTACTCCATTTCATTTTGTCTCCCCTTTCTTCTCTCTCTCTCTCTCTCTCTCCTTCATCTACTCCTCTTCTTCTCCAACAACAACACATTTTCATTCGGTGTGTCCATTCTCTCTTTTATATCTCTTCTTCTCTCTTCCTCTCTTCCTCTCTCTCATTCTGTTGAGGTGACCGGCACCAACTGGGTGCGGGCCCTTCTTTTTATCTCTATGTCTCTCAGCTTTTGACCATACTCTCTGTTCCACTCCTCCAGTATACACCCTTCACCCATCGTTTCTCCTTCTCCAAAACGCTTCGCTTCTCTCTTCTTCTTCACGCAGACTAGACGAAAGAGGAAAATAGAAGAGGAGACGACGCCAAAACGCGTGTATTTTCGGTTATGAATCTCTACTTTTGATATAATTTATAGTTAGCTCTTTCAGACCTTGATCTCTTTCTGGTTTTCAGACGGAAATTAGCCGTTTTTATCCGTTTTTTCTCCGATTTTCGAGTAGAATCTTCTTCTTCTTTTCTCATTTTAACTTTATCATCCTTATTCGAAAATACTTTGTTTGAAAACTATATTTCTGTTATTTTCATTTTAATTTGAAAAATAAAAAACTTTATTTTTCGTCTATTCAATCCGGAAGTTTCTCCCTTTTCAAAAAAAGCTTCGCTTGCGAAACTTTCGGTCCGCAGAAACATTTTTTTCTCCGTGTCCCGAGAATTTCTCATCGATTTTCATCAACCGGCTTTAGACGGGAATGGGCTAAATAACAGCTTTATGACCTGTTTTAAAACAAAAATTATGATTTTTAAGCATGAATTCAAATGGGTCACTTGTGGAAATTGCAAAAAAAAAAGTGTGCCTTTTTCCTCTTTTTTAAATTATTTCTACTGATTTTGTACTTATTTTAGTCATTTTCTTATAATTTTAATTAACAATAAATTAGATAAGTCCATTAATCATTTTCCAATCTCCAATCACAAATCTCTTTCTTTTCTTCTCTCTCCCATCTACTCATCTGATTCATTCTCGGCGCGAAACCACTTCTCCCAGTCACACCAATTTGTCATTCGTCTTATCTGGTTTAAAATCTTGATCATACCTAAATGACCTTCGTAATTACTAATTAGTTTGTATTCTTTCTCCAGGTGATAACCATCTTTCTTTTTTTTCGAGTATTTTTTTTCCGTTTCCCATGGCACCAACGTCTCCTAGCAGTCAATACACATGTTCCCTCTTTTCTCCTTCCATTTTTCGTTTATTTTCTTTTCACTTTACACATTTTTTTCAAGGAATCGACGAATGAATACTCTCCATAATAATACAATCAATTAATCCACCCTAACAACATCATCATGAGAGATCATGCTGTAAAACGAGATCCTCCGGCACCATCGGAATCGAAAACTTTTGAAGATGCCGCATTTGAAATGATCTCGACAGTGAGTCCAATCAAGCTGCCACGAGAAACGATTCCATTCGATTCTGTTCGACAAATTGTGCTCAACGAGGTAATTTTGTTCGATTCAATTTGTCAAAAATGAGATTTAATCAATCAAAATCAAATTGGAGAAAGAAAACAATATTTTCCAGATCCTGAAAAGTAAGCAGAAGTCGAGACCATCAACCAACGGCCGAAGAAGTGAGTTTTTTTTTATATTCTGAAAACTGGGGGAATTACCGTATTTACTGTAATAGTACGGCATGCTATTTTTCGAGAACATAGTTTTCCCTGACGGCATGTTAGAGAATGCCAAGAAAATAGTATTGCCGTACTATTAGAGTGAATACGGTAACTATAAAATATTTTATATTTTAAAACCTTTGTTAGAATTGCAATTACTTTTTTTCTTTTCCATGTGTGTCTTCTAGGCAACTCTAATAGAGGTTTCACTTGATTTGATAAAAACAAAAATTATCAAATTCGAAACTGTTCTCTGTTTTCTCTGTGAACGGTAAATCAATTAATTCCCATTTGACAGTTTACTTTCCTCACACTTCACTCAAATTTTCCAACCTTTTTGTGTCGTTTTCCGACGGTAATTGGCATATTAAAGAAGAATAAAGTGGTTATAGTTGCCTTTCTAATAACTCTTTCAAACGGATTTCGATCAGACTACAAAGATTTCCAATTTCAATTTTCTCTCAATCTCTATTTCTCTTCTATTTACTCTTGGTCCAAATGATGTATTTTGCTTTCCGTCCAACGATACTGTACACTTGGGTTTTGGTAATGGTGTGAGAGAGCGAGAGAGAGGAAATGTTCTATTTGAATTGGTTCTCTACTCTTTTCTTACCATTCCCTATTGACATTCTCTCCTATTTCTTTTTTCCTTCCTTCTCTATCTATTCCTTTCTTTTTCGATTCCTTTTATTCTTTTGACACTCTCCTGATTCTCCGTTCTCTATCGCTGTTTCTCTTTTCACACAGTTCTTCGATCATCGTCTTTCCGTCCTCCTCCTTCTCTCTGTGTAGACAGGTTGCATAGGTTGCATCAGTCGTCTCTGAGGCCCTTATTCGTAGAAACACCACGACCGTTCAGAGTGTGTATTCACTTTTTATTCGCTGTCACGATAACTGATCTTCAGATTTTGGATTTTTTAGAAAATTCTGAAACAATATTGAGAAGATGAACGAATTTGAAAAGGTAAGATTTTTGAGCTACAGTAATCTGAAGAAAGCCGGGAAAGAAGAGCACTAAACCCAGGAACTCTCTCGGTTTGTAGATTAGAACCCTTCTCAGCACTAGTTTCCAGTAACTTTCGAATTACTGTAGAACTTTTCCAATCTAAACTAGCTCTCAGTTTAATACTACGGTTTTTGTATTACGGCACCCAGAATAATTGCTCAGTGACGCATTATTTGCATAGCTTGACCCATTACACCTAAAGAGTAAAGGGCTGACCTCCTCACCTTGTTCACTGATTCATTTTTGAATAAAGCATCCATTCGGACCGAAATTGTGAATTCGTCCGAATCGATTCCTTTCATTTTTGAATTTCAAATTCAAATTTCAAACAACAATTTTTCGTTTTCTTGTTGTTATCAAATAGGAAGTTCATGATAAAATCACTTAATGACGCTACTTTTCTCTTTCTCTCTCGCAACACACAATTGACCCTTTGAAAAGAAATTGATAAAAACTACTGTGATAAGATGATTTCGATTTCTTTGGAATAGGTTTTCGTTACAAAAAAGGCTGAAGAGATGATAGTAATTAGGCGTTTTTCGAGAAGAAGATGGTTTTGGGAATGATGTGGCCGCGAGAATTTTGATAGGAGATGGTATGGATGTTTCTACAGTAACCCAGTTATCATCTAGATTCCTAGATTCTTTGAGATCTAGAAAACTGATTCTAGAGGTTTCTAACGTAAGCATGCCCTTATAAAAAGTGCTAGATAAAATCAGAAAAGAGAACAGGTTCTAGATCTACAATTCGACCATCCCCACTATATTCACCAAGAACATTTCTTTCTAACCTTGGCACGGTGCCAACCCACTCAACCCACTTTTCTTCTTCTTCTTTTCTCTCCATCTTTTCCCTCTCTAATTACGCCACGATCTTTTGTTCCGACTGGTCGTCAACGTGCTTATCAGTCATAATATCACCGGGTGTCGCCACTCCTTTCTTTCTTTTTCACCAACAATTTTCGGCCTTTCGTTTTTTATTCGTCGCATTGAGGCTACGCGCGGTTTTTTTCTTTGTTTCAAATATCGAATTGGGTTGAGAAACTGGTTTTCTGGGGAGAGAGAAAGTTCAACATTTTAAATATTATGTTTTGTAGATATGGACGATTTGCTGCTCGACGAGGCGGCCACCTCATCCAGTTCCTCCAGTCATCTTGGCGAATCCTCCTCCTCGATTCTCGAAAGAGGAACGATGACGGATGATGGAGAAACGGGAACACCGAGACCAATTGCAACAAGACTTTATGGTAAATTGAACTGAAAGTTAACAATACTCATCTGAATATCTTCAGGAGACAACACTCGTTCCTCAACAACTTCCACATCATCAGCTGGTCCCAGTGGAACATCAGAGGCCACAGAAACAACGAAAAAGAAGCCGCTGAATTACCGAGAGAAACGGCTCGCTGAAATCCGGGCGACACGAATGAAAAAGTATAGGGAGAATGCGGAAATCGTCGAATTCAGTAAGTTTTTTTGAAAAAGAGAAAAAACTAATAAAAATAATTTCAGAATGTGAAGAAAGTGGTTTGGAAGAGGCATTCAGCAAGTTCCTCGATGAAATTCTGACTGAAGAAGCGTGTCCGGCCAATATTTATTACCGAGTTGTGGAATCACTCGATTTCTATTTTCGTGCAAAGACCTGGGAAAGCAATTGTCCGAAATTGTTATGTGAATTCCTCTGTGAGAATATCCTGAAGACATGTCAAGAAATGAATGAACTACACGACAAGAGCACGTCAACAGATGAATTGAAATCCAGAGAGATTCAGATTCAGGTTAGATTCTTGTGGTTTTCTCCCGTGTCTCCCATCAATAGAAGAACACAATAAATCAATCAGTTTGATCCCGTGATTGATCTGCTATCGATCAATCAATCAACCATTTCGACTTCTTTTTTCTGTTTCCTTAGCAAGTGATATCATTCATTGATAACCATCTCTAGTCTCCGCTCCTCCTCCCCTTTCCCTTCCACAATTTGAATTCATGAAATTGTTTGGCCTTGTGCCAAGTCATTGATAACGACCTTCTCTTATCAATTCTCTATTTTTCACAGGTTCTCCTCACTCTTCACGTGTTCGTGGTGACTGATGAACGAAAATGGTTGGACGAATCGATCAACAAAATGCGAATGATCTTCATAGCTGTCGGACCGGCGAAACTGAGAACTTTTGTGGAGGAGCCAGTTACTGATATGTGAGTTTTTCGTTTTCTTCTACTGAAATTTGAATTCTCAATTTCAGATTCTTGGAAATAATCGGTGATAGCCTCGCAACAATCTATGAAGAACTCTGCATCAATCTTCCTCCTGATCTTCTTCAATACAACGGTGGAATGTTCAAAATGACCGAATGCGATGATACGTTTGTTGTGAAACGTCGGAATGGAATTGCGAATCGGTTGGAACAGATTCTGATGGAGAGTTCGGATAACTTTGGAGTCGGAGCAAGTGAGAGACCATCCAGATCTGCTGCTGCTCCAGAAGTTTCAAAAAGAAGAAGTTTGAAGAGAAGGAACGAGGAGATTCCAAAAGGTTTGTTCTCTTTTTTTGGAAAGGTGGTCTAGTGGGAAAACAAGATTATCTATTTAATTTTCGATAATAATACATCTATCAAAAATTGTTGTTTTGTTGAAAAAAATGTTTAGAAAATATCTCTCAGAGATCAATTTGTTGTAATATATTTGTTGTTTTTTGTGTCTCCTGGCGAACAGCCAACAATCATGATCTATCCATCTATCTCTCTTTTCCTCTCCTCCTCTCATGAATATATCCTCCTCTAATCCTCATTCTATCCTTGTGACCACCCGGAACACACACTACACCACACACATACATACACAAAAAGTCCAATTGCTCCTCCTTTCTCCTCTTCTCTTCCTAACCTTCTTTTTCTTTTTCTACTGTCCTCCCATTTCTTCTTCTTCTTCTATGTTCTATTTCTCTAGAAACTCTCATTTTCACATTGTCTCTCATCTTATCGCGGGTCTATTTGTTGCTCTTTTCTTGCTCTCCGATGTTTGTGTGTGTGTGTGTGTGCCTCACATACATATAATACCACATCATTTCGGTTTCTCTTACGGCAATTCTTTTTTTCTGCTGCGTCTGTTCTTTTTTCTTATCGAAAAATTTGGAAACGATACAAGAAAAGTATTGATCTAGGATATGTTTTAGTGTTCCAAAAACCAAGTCACATGGCTCATAGATCTCTTCTTTTCTCTTCTCACGTAGTTTCTATTCTCGGCTCTCAGTGAGCTTTGAGCTTTCTGCAAATGCATTGTTTTGAGTGTTTCTTGAAATTCCTTTATTTTCAGAACTGCTTTCGCCAACTCGTCCACCCCGTGCCGCTGCAGCCGGCCGTTCCGACTATAAGCAATTCTTTGTCGAGGACACTCCAGATGAGAAATATAAGAGAAAAATCAAGAAGGAGGAGATAGATGAAGATGAAGAAGAGCCAGAAGATGACGATGATGAAGAAGAAGAAGACGATGATGAGGAAGAGGATGAAGAGGAAGTGACAGTTGTTTATCATCGAAAGAAGAAGATCACCATAAAAGAAGAAATTGATGAGGAGGTTAAACAGACGCCTGTGGCTAAATTAAGAGCTAGTGCTGCTTCTCATAACGGGAAAAGATGCTCGAAACGGCTATCGGATCTGGTTAAATTGAGTGAAGAACGATCACAAGTCCCGAAAAAAGCGCGGGAGAATTTGAATAAAATATTGGAGGTGAGTGTTCTTTTGATCTACAAATTAAGAGGGATCTTCTTCCTCATCATCCTTTTTCTCAATTTCCTCTTTTGCAGAAAGCCAAAACTCCAGCCCGTTCAGTGACTCGTCCCACTCGTAAAAGTGTCCTTTTCGGAGAGACACCCACCTCCTCACCTGCAACAATGAGTGCTGGAAAGAAGTCTCGATCATCTCTTCTCTCAAGATTTGCTCAACTTGATGAAAAGAAACCAGAAGGAGAGGAATTGTCTGTTGACACTTCTGGAGGACATGATCTTCCAACGACGTCTTCTGAATCGACTACACCAGTATCCAGAGAAAGATCTACTAGAAAGAAGCAGTCAACCAGATTTCGTGATGATTCAGCGGAGCAAAGGGTATACAATAACATTTAAAAATAGTTAAAAAAAAAAGATTTTCTAGGTTCCTGTAAAACAAGAACCCGAGGATTCGGAATTCGATGAAATCGAAATGAGATCTCCACGTAGCACGAAGGCCTCCACATCTTCCGTTTCTTCATCAGCATCAAAATGGACGGATCGAAAACTGAGACGACAATTGGGATTGACGCGTGAAGACCTCAATAGGTACGCGTAGAATCAAGAATCCTTCGCCTCCTCCTCCTCCTCTTCTTCATATATTATTTCTGTACGTTTCTTTTTTAGCCAATACCAAAAAAGAAACTGTAATTTAATGGAGGAATAATTTTCTAGGGACATTTTTTTTAGTTTCATTGAATAATTTCCATTTTTGCAGATATCGCGAAGCAATGCTGTCAACGGGTGAGAGAAACACGAACAAAAATGAATCAGTGAGTATTTTTCTATCATTTTTCTTTTTCTCATCTCAAATAGTCTCAGATAAATTGGGAAAATGCTCAAGTGAATCGAGCTGGACGTGTGAAAGGAGCCGGTGCCGGTGAAGATGGTGCTCCGATTTTTGGAATAGCGAGACGAAATGTGCGTACGATGATTTGTCATGTATTGCTCAATGAAACGAATCCGGATACGAGTTTTAACTGGAATAAAGTGAAATTTGATGAACTTGGTGATGTAAGTTTTCCATTATTTTTTTTGGGAGATTTCAGGATTTTCTTGTAGAAACCACGTACCCGCCAACTCGAATCGCTTATCAAAAATCCGGAAGCATATATGGAATCTCTCAAACAACAATACATCAAATCGAAGGCGTCCCCGTTGAAAAGATCACGATCAGCGGCTTCTGCGATCTCTTCGGAGCCATCGACTTCATCTTCTGGTATTCTGAAATTGAAGAAACGAAAAATAATGAAGAAAGTGTCACCGAGGAAATCAGAAGCATCAACATCAATCGCAATGTCTTCATCAACACCATCGCTTCGATTTGATGATTTTGATGATTTTGGATTCGAAACTGAGGCAGATGAATGACTTTCTTTTTTTTACTCTCTAACTCGATTCTTCTTGATCACACTTACCCATTTTATTTCATGTTTCATTTTACCAACAAAAAAAACCACTAACAAAAATCTCTATCATATAACAATGTCATGTAAATTTGAATCTCTCTGTTTCATTTTCTTCTCTGTCTGTTTAATTAATTTATTTTATTTCTTTGTGTTCTCTCGGATTTCCAAATGATCTTTCTACTATGATGATTTTATTCTCTCTCTCATTTCAAGCATATTCGTTTTTTATCTTTTTTTAAAATTCAAAATATTCCATCGGTTTTTCTTTTTCTCATTTTTTTTTAAATTCTGACCTCAATTTTTACCCCCAAATTGTCATTCAATGAATAAATTTTTGTTTGTAAATTTTTTAATGTCATATTTATTTACTGGTTGATTATTTCCTTTTTCATACCTTTAATTCTCTTTATTCTGTTCTTTTTCTATGTTTCCAATTGATTTCAGATGGCACCGAAAGCGAAAGTTCCACCAAAGAATGTGAAGAAAGTCGAGAAATCGCCGAGTCCCGAAGAGGCGCTGGTTCGGCGATCTGGACGTCAAAGAATCGAAATTGGAAAATATGAGGAAGGGTTAGTAAGATCATGAAGAAGATTTTCCTGTAATTAGTAATTTTCAGATTTGATCGTCATGAGCTGGAACTAGCTCTCCGTGCTTCTCTTAACGAAGCGAATCATCAAAGTCCGAAGCCAACGTCTTCATCATCGTCGGCACCAACATCTTCATCTGCTGCTGCCTCCTCTTCCACTCCAAAGAAGGAAGTTAAGCCAAAAAAGAAGCCGGCTCCAGTAGTTGAAAAGAAGAAGACTCTTGCATCGAAAAAGGAACGAGATGCGGAAAAAGCTGCTGCCGCGGATGCTGTGGCTGCTCTCACTTCTATGAAGAAGGCTCCAGTTAAGAAACCTGGACAAACTGCCGCTGCTTCCACTTCGAATGATACTGCTGCTGCTGCGAAGAAAAAAGTGGTTGTTAAGCCGAAGAAGGCTGTTGCCAAAGCTCCAGAAGCCACTGAAGCCACTTCTTCATCCTCTGCTCCAGAGCCAGCAGTAGAAGTTAACAATGATGCTGCTCCAGCTTCCAGTGAAGCCACCACTTCGGCACCAACTCCAGCACCAAAGGAGACTAAATCTGAGCCAGTGAAGAAAGTTGTGAAGAAGGTAAGAAAGCCTTATAAGAGAACCTCATATATTTCTATATTTTCAGAAGGCTATTGCCAAGAAGTCTCCCGTTGCATCGACAAGCAACGGATCAGCAGAAGCCAAAAAGAAGAAGAAACCAGTAGTCGGACAGAAACTTTCATCGAAACCAACTAAACAATATTTGGAAAACGAGAAGCAAATGCGTCTGATGGCCTGTGCCAAAGCAGTTGCACAAATGTAAATATGCTCTCTCTTTCTCTGGGAGTCTCTCGCTCTCTCCTATCTATGATATATATTAACCCGAAATCAACTCCTGAAAGGACCCAAAATCACCAAAAAAAGATTGTAATATTCGTTTTCGTTCCAAATTTTTAAAATTATATGCATTTTCGCCTCTTTTCTTCTCTCTCTCTCTCTCTCTTTCTCTCTCTCATGTTCCATGTTATCTCAATGTACTAATCAATAAAAAAAAGAACATTTTATATTCATACAATCTATAATCATTGTGAACATTTACTCGTATGTTTTTATACTGGATTCCATTCTTGTTTTATTCAAAAAAAGAAATGAATGTGCCTCCATTTTATGGATATACCTCCATATTCTTCTTCTTCTTCTGCTCTGTCCTCATCTTTTAAATTTTGCTGAAATTTGCATCCTTTTATAATTGTCTCTAATGATTGAATAAATTTGATTAATGACAGAAAATATTGGTTTTTTAAAACAAAAATATGAAAGGTTTTAACACAATGGTTATTGGCAGATTCAGAAAATAAGCTCCGCCTACTAACAAGCTCCGCCCACTTTCAGGTCATCGAATGGGTTCAGTCCTTCGAATAGTTTTAGTCTCTGCAAATATTCTACTTGCTCTTTTTATTTTTCAAAATGGATTTTTATTGAAAAGACAAGAAATATCATCGAAATCGAGTTGTTCTGATGCTCATGCACAGCCAGGACATCCGTGTTGGATGACACAACAATATAAAAGGGTATGGAGTTTAAATTATTCTATGAATGCAATGACACTCTATTAATAGAAAATCAGAGAAATCTAGAAAGTATCGGAATGAAAGAGAAATGTTTCAATTTTTAGATTTTTACAAACTGTTTGTTTAGCGATCAAATCGTTTAAAGTTTCTATTTTTGTTTAAAAAGAAACGAACTATTCTATTGAATCTGCGATTTATTAGAAAAAATTTGAACAGAAAATCCCGAGTTTCCGTTTTCGAGCCATATTTTATTCTCAAAACTTGTAAATAAATTTCAGATAATTCTAATACTTGTCGATGCTCTTCGCTATGACTTTCTCATTCCAATTGATGAACAGAAAACGAAAAATTCGAATTCGCCGGAATGGTTTTACAAAGGACAGATGAAAGTGAGTTGTCGGCTTCGTTCATTTTCAGAATATTAAAAAATTAATTTTACAATTCAAAAACTATTTCAGCAATTGGGAAAATTGATAAAATCTGGACAAGTATCAATTGGAACACTTTTGGCTGATCCACCGACCACTACGCTTCAGAGATTGAAAGTAAGTTCTCAGATGAATTTTGAAAACTTGAAACAAAAGTTGTTTTATTAATTATTCAAATGCTATTTTTCAAAAACGATTTCGCAGAATTTTACAATTAGAAAACTAATTTTCGATTTCATCATCCCTAAATTTTCCATTTTCCAGGCCCTAACCACGGGAACTCTTCCCACTTTCATCGACGCCGGCGACAATTTCTCTCCAGATGCAGCTGTAAATGAAGACAGTTTCATTTATCAAGCAGCACAATTAGGGAAGAATGTGACACTTCTTGGAGACGATACTTGGCTCTCCTTATTCCCGAATAAATTCTCTAAATCGGCTGCTTATGATTCATTTGATATCAACGATTTGAATAGTGTTGATGATAAAATTGCTCGTAAGAGATTATAATTTTTATTTAGAAATGATAAACTTTGATTTCAGCAAAACTGGAAGAGGAGATCAAGTCATCTGAATCCTCTTCAATTATCATTGCTCATTTCCTTGGAGTCGATCATTGTGGACATAAATTCGGACCTTCTCATCCAGTTATGGCTGATACTCTTAGAAAAGTAAGCTCTTTTTTCCCATGAATTCCCCCAAATATTCATTTTCAGATGGATAGAATAATAACAAAAAGTATCGAATCAATGAATGAAGATGATCTTTTGGTTGTGATTGGAGATCATGGAATGACGTCAACCGGTGATCATGGAGGAGAATCTGAAATGGAAATTCAAGCAGGAATTTTGGTTCATTCGAAGAAACAACGAATCGAGTTACCGAGTCGACCGATTCATCAAATTGATATCGTCCCAACTATTTCTCTCCTCATGGGATTACCAATTCCATTCTCTAATTTGGGAACGGTCATCATTGAAATGTTTGAAAGGGATTTATGGGAAATGGCAGTTGGAATGAATTATGAACAAGTGAAAAGGTAAGAAAATTGAATAAATTCGGGTATCTTAAAACCTCTATTAGAGATGACCCTCTAATAGAATTGCACCCAGACAGTGAAAAATAGTGTTGAATTGGTTTTACGGTAGTTTTGTTGTTTTCAGATTCGCGGAGACGTACGCAGTTCAGAAGAATTTCGGAGAACTTCACTCTCATACCGCCCGTGATTCGAATACAATGGAAGAGCAAATTGAGTAAGAATACTGTTCCATCGGCGTTTCAAGATTATATATTTCCAGAACAATGTCCCGAATCCAAACACTTCTCCGAATTGCATGGACTCAATTCGATGATGCTTATATCAATGTTGGATTGTTTTCTCTTGTGGAATCCATTATGTTCTTGATGACAAATGAGGCGATGACCGTTGAATGGATCATCTATCGAACTGGATGTGCACTCCTTCAAGCCGCTCTTCTCACAGATAAAACTGATTCGGATGGAAGTGCAAGGACTCTTCTTTTGGTTCTTTCCTTATTTAAAATATTATCTTCATTTGAATATTCAGATGACCCTGGCTGTATCTATCCTTTCCTCAATCATCTCTTTGGCTCACAAAGCTCTTCAGATTCGGTTCACCTGGAAGTCAATAATTTCTGCAAGGTTTATAGGTGAGTTTTGAGAGAAAAAAAGAAACAATATATATCAGTATATTACAAGGGAAATTGGAAAAATTAAAACAATAGTATCATCAGTTTTGTGGAAGTTACATGAAGAAGAAAATAGAGGAGAAGATCGACATGGTGGGGGATTATTGCATAGAAGGAGATTCAAAGAAGTTATCCGAAATACTTCATGACCTCCTGAAGACGTTTACGGGCGTCAAGGACTCGTTTCTCTTGAGCGTTGTGCTCTTCGACGACTTGAGCGTATGGAACGCGCTGAAAAAGAAACAATGTGTAAAAACTTTAAAAAAAGTCTCTTACCTCACAAATGGGTTGATCGTGATGAGCCAGTGCCATATAATTGAGATCTAATTTATCTTTATTGGCTGGTTGTCCGAATGTTCCATTATTCATACAACCATTATTTATCTGCTGAATTAACGTCGTCATCGTCTCTTCTGGAGTGAAAATCGAGGCGCCCGGTTTGATAAGTGTGATTCCTTTTATCGACTCGTAGGTGTATTCGGCTTGTTTGATGTCGCTTATCTGAAATGAAAAATATTCAAAATTGAATACCGAAATAATCGAAAAAACTCACTCTATCCGGTTTCTCGTACGGAATCGAAACATGAAGTCCACTGAGACTTTTCGCCCACATCGCTTGAAACGGACGCATCTCGTTCCGTCGACGAGACTTCCTCTTCAAAAGTTCATCATTTTGAACTCTTGAATCAAGTTGTGACGTAGTGACTTCTGATACGTGTTGAGAGAATGTTGTTGGACACTTTCGAACGACGACATCCCAATTTCCGTCGAATCCCGTTTTCACGTCTTTCTCAACGACACGAGCCTTCACTGGTCGTCCGGGACGACGTTGTCGAAATAATGCATCTGCTTTTGCCATTTTGAAGACGCTGAAAACTTATTATTCGTTGATTCCAAACAGAAAAATTTGGAAAAAGGAGAAAAGGAGAGAAAAATGTGTATTTTACAGAGATGATTTGGTTTGATTAATATCTGATTTTTCAAAATGATTTACAATATTTTTGATCGTTTCATCATCTTATTTCAGCTGAGTTTTGAATAGCATAAAGAAAAAAGAGCTCCTCGAAAAATAGTAAAAATCAATAAAGCGTAGCGACTTTTTAATTGAGCGAGTTGTGAGAAGAGACGGCGAACGCTGTCACCGCTTGTGCGGCGGAGCGCACTTTCTCAGGCTACTGTGGTCATCACTGGGGAAGGGTCTGGCCAGACGTCTGGGAGGAAGAAGAGGGAGGAAGGACAAACAAAGACATTTTACAGGGCCAATCTTCGTTATCATTCACTCAATTGGTATCTTCTCGAATAGTTTCGTGGTTTATGAAGCACAACTGATCAGATATTTCCTACAAGCTCTGGTTTTTCTGGTTTATGTTGAAAGATTACGGTAGATATTTTGATGAATTCTAACATTAAATCGGAATATTTAGATCATCAAACCGTCCTCGTAAACCGTACCGATTGAATTCATTATGGAAATTCTTGAATCAAGATCAAGGACTTCTGATTTTCATTGGGATTCTGATGATTTTGAGGAGTGAACCACTGTTTCATCGATGTAGAGAAGAGGAAATTGGATGTGAAACCTACTATCCGGCTAGACAAGCTGCCAGTTTGAGTAGTAAGTTTTTGGATACTCTATTAGAAGGGCATGCCGTTCTTTCAGGAGATGCTCAAGTATTTCGACTTATCTTCGCTCTTATCTCACTTATCACGGCGAATTTTGCAGTTTTTAAGTTTTATGGAAAGAGAAAAGATTCAGAATCAATTAGAATTCTCTCAGCTGTCTCTTGGCTTCTTCTTGGTGCAATTATGCTCCATTCTGTATTCAGTTCTCTTATGAATGATGTCTTCAGAGCAAATATCACTGCTCAATTGATTCTGATTGTCTCAGTAATTTGTGGAATTGTCGCGTGGAGAGAAAGGTAAGAGAATATAGAATTTTCAAAGTCTGATTCTGATTTCAGAAATCCTGCGATATGTGCTCATTTTATGTTAATGCCTGCATATTTGTTATTCGGTGATGGACTAACTCCCGCTCTTATCACTTTTATAACACTTTCTGTTTTAATTTTTAATTTTATTCCCAACAATTCTATGTCATCTGTGATTTCCTTGCTCATCCCATTTGGATTTTATCATCTTGGACATTCTCCAGTTATCTCTTCAATTCCATGGAATGCTGCATTCATTGGTATCCCGGGAGGATCAGCTCTTCGTATTCTTCCTGCTCTCCTCGTTCTCATCCATCTCAATTTCTCAGCGATCTCATCGATTTTTGTGATCACTACGGATAATCAACAAGTAAAGAGAAAACAATGTTTCATCGATGAACTCTTAAAATAATTTCAGAAATACTCTCGGACACTCATCGAGACATTTGTATTGATGACAATACGTGCAATGTTCAGTTGTTTGGCCGCCTCAATTCATCGACGTCATCTCATGGTGTGGAAAATATTCGCTCCAAAGTTCATTTTCGAATGTATTCTCACCATCTCTTTCATTTTCTCAGCCAATTCATTGTCGATTTATAGACAGTTATTTAGGCGAAAAATCGACGAAACGGAAGAGAGAAGAGAGAAAATTCATTGATTTTTTGGTTTTTCTGTGATACTGTTTTAGCATTTACTTGACATTTTTGATATATTACCTGGTGCTTTTTATCTCTGATTTCAATAAAATGTGATAATAGAATGAATAAAGAATTTGTTTCAAACCATTATTCACCGCCTGATTGATTGAGTTTCGAAACTAATTCCTTTGAGTTTCAACATTTTTTATCAACATTTACGGAGAAATTTGTGAACTTTTGGTTTTTCTCCATACGTAGTGATAAAAACTTTCGAGGTTTTTTGTTTCGTATATTTTTTCAATGAAGGTCGGAATTACAATTTTGAGTAAAGTTTCGAAAATGCTTTAATTAAAAAAGCCAGCAATTTTTGGGGGTTTTCCTAAAGGAATTTCATAATTTTGCCAAATAAAAAAAATAAATTGTTGAGAAATTCGCTGTGAAACATTTCGTAAGTTATTTTGCAAGATACGCAATAATCTCTTGTCAACCGTAATCTGTTTCAAATTGAAACGGTTTTTCTTGATATTAAACTTAAATAAAAAGAATATTTAATGAAATCAAGTGCTCTTTATCTGGAATTCTATGAAATTCTCATCGAGAAAACGATCACATGATTAGTTCGTGAGCGTCCGCAAATGTGCGCCAACGCTCTTTTCTCTCGTGCCTGTGTGTCGCTTTCCCGAAGGCATCAATTCTCTTTTCTCTCCCGCTTTCAACCAATATCTCCCAAGGGTGTCTGCCTTGTCTGACCTCTCTCATTCATTACGTCTCTCTCGCTATTTCAGTGTTTTGTGTGTTTTCTTTGGATTTTTCAGTAGGTGCGCGAGGCACCAAAAATCGATCGAATTCCTTCGATATTTTTTTTAATGAGTCTGAAAAATTGTTAGAAATTTTCAGATGAGTTCTGATGATGAGATACATATGGATGATAGCGATTCCGATCAAGGGGATATGGATGATGCGGTGAGTGTCTGAATAAATAAAGTTTTAAAAAATTGAATTTCCACGTGAACTTTCCACGTAAATCTTTTTATACGTGACAATGACACTTTCTGAAAAAGAGAGTAGAAAATTCATTTAATATGTTTGCCTGTTGCTTTAAAGCTCCATCAACAGAAGAAATGACAAATACTTGTCAAACCAGCAAATTGTCTGTGATGTCTATGTCGGTGAGGGATAGGAAATTGAAGAAACTAAAATTGAAAGCCATAAAGAGAGTTCTGGAATAAATAATATTTTCAGTGTCTCTCCGACGACGACGGAATAGCTCTGGAGAGTCACGAGCACAATAATACCGACTACAGAGAAAACGCCGAACCGGATAATGAGGTTTGTTTCTCTTAATTTCCATATCTTTGTTTTTTTCATTATTATTCTTTCAGGTTTTGAACCATGACCACCTTGAAGCAGAAATGAATAAAACGATAGCTGATGTGCAGGCAGTTCTTCAAGTAAAAACCGGAACATGTCGAATCCTCCTTCATAAATATAAATGGAATAAAGAATCGCTATTAGAACGATTCTACGAGCATCCGGATACCACCGCATTCCTCATCGATGCTCAAGTCATACCACGTCACACGGAAACGCTTCCCGTCGGCGAATCCGAATGTGATATATGTTGTATGGTCAGCGAGTTATCGGGTCTTTCATGTAATCATCGGGCATGCACTCCTTGCTGGAGATCTTATTTGACTAATAAGATTGTCGAGGGAGGACAGAGTGAAATCGAGTGTATGGCTGCCAATTGCAAGTTGTTGATTGAGGATGAAAAGGTAAATAAATCAGTGAAGAATGAGGAGTATTGTTCTTATTTTGCAGGTAATGGGTTATATAGCGGATCCAAATGTCATCTCCTCATATCGCCGATTGATAGTTGCCAGTTATGTAGAAACCAATCGACTTCTCAAATGGTGTCCCGGTGTTGATTGTGGAAAAGCTGTTCGGGTGTCTCATTGTGAACCACGTCTCGTCGTCTGCTCGTGTGGTTCTCGATTCTGTTTCTCGTGCGGAAACGATTGGCACGAGCCGGTGAACTGTCGACTTCTCAAACTTTGGATGAAGAAATGTAGTGATGATAGTGAAACATCGAATTGGATTAATGCGAATACGAAAGAATGTCCGAAATGTATGATTACAATTGAGAAAGATGGCGGATGTAATCATATGACATGTAAGAATACTGCCTGTAGATTTGAATTTTGTTGGATGTGTCTTGGACCATGGGAACCGCATGGCTCTTCTTGGTATAATTGTAATAGGTAAGTCGAAAATATTGGTTTTTCTCTTCCTCATTAAATCATTTTAGATTCGATGATTCGGTGGCTAAAACGGCTCGTGATGCTCAAGAAGTCTCTCGTGCCAATCTTCAAAGATATCTTTTCTATTACAATCGTTATATGGGACATCAACAAAGTCTACGGTTAGAGGGAAAGGTAATAGGAATAGTTTTAAAATCTTCCTCTGTAATTGAATAATTTCAGCTTTAT
Source organism: Caenorhabditis wallacei (assembly GCA_963932035.1). Classification (NCBI taxonomy): domain Eukaryota; kingdom Metazoa; phylum Nematoda; class Chromadorea; order Rhabditida; family Rhabditidae; genus Caenorhabditis; species Caenorhabditis wallacei. The sequence continues at coordinate 3,733,086 of OZ009935.1, forward strand.
GCGGCGGTGAAAGCAAAAATGGAACAAATGCAAACGCTATCAATGTCATGGATTGAAGTACAATTTCTTCGTAAAGCAGTTGATGTTCTATCGGAATGTCGTCGTACTCTTATGTTCACATATGCATTCGCATTCTACTTGAAACGTGATAATAACTCGATCATCTTTGAAACGAATCAAAAAGATCTCGAAATGGAAACAGAACAGTTATCCGGGTTCTTGGAACGGGATATGGAAACTGAGAATCTTGTGACGCTCAAACAAAAAGTAAGTTTATTTCTTAATGTTTCAATACTAAATAACTTTCTTTTAGGTTCAAGACAAATATCGTTACGTGGAGCATCGACGAAAAATTCTTTTGGATCATTGCGCCGAAGGAGCTGAACAAGATCTTTGGGTGTTTAACGAGTAATAAAATTCAAAAAATGCCTTCTTCTTTCCCATATTTTCTTCTTTTTTTCATAATGATATCCATTTTCTTCATTCGAACTATCCCGATTCGTGATTTCACTCATCTCGTCGTCTCCCTTTCTTATTCTCTCATCTATTCTTTCCCCTGGTTATTTTTGTTTTGTAGATTTTTGTCAATTAATTTTTGTATTTTTTTATTGACCAGTTCAACTGCGTTTTCACTCTCTTTTTAATGTTTCTTGTATCCAATCAAACTCGAATTCTTTACTTGTATTTCCCGTTTCTCCTCACTCTAAACATTTCTCACCTTTCTGAGCAGTGTTTTCTTTTCTATGCTCTCAGCTTTTCTTTTCTTTATTGTCTCTCTCAAGAACATTTATGTGTACTTTCATTTGCCTAGAATTAATGATGATGGTTTTGAGTGATAAATTATTTGTTGCTGTTCCTAAGAGTATCCTCATCCTCCCATACTCTTCTTGTCTCCACTTTTTCTGTTCATCATCACTCGCTCCTCACCTCCATTCATGTTTAGAATACGGATTCTTTTCGAGTTAACTTCGCCTTTTTCTTTTGTATGAATTATTGACCAATTAACACACTCTTTTTTTGTGACGAGGTTTCAGATGCGCTCCATTGCACGTTCCAGGTTAATCGACGACATTTTCAGCAGTGGGTCCCGCCACGAAAAGGTCATCTGAGCCAATCTGGACAGGGAGGAATGAGACGTCGTGGACCACATTCATTCATCATTCGAAACGACTGACGTCTTCTTTTGTCTACCTTTTTTTTAGAAGGGGACCTCTACGAACCGTTTTATTGATTGATTCTTGATTTTTGTTTTTTTTTTGGGGCTCTTATAATGTTTTCTTGCTGCTTAATTTTGAATCTTTGAGCAAAACTTATGAAAGGAAAGCTGAAATAATCCAAAGTTTATCGATTTAATGTTTTCGTTAAAAAGATCATATCCGATCGGCAAAACCTAGGTACTTTGCAATCGATTATTGTCTGATTTTAATTTGCTATATCTAGGTTCGCATTGAATATTTTGAAAAGTTGTCAATAGAAGAAATGTAGATTTTTACAATCTGAACATTTTGTTAGTTGACAACTTTTTGATATCTTCAACGAGAGACGAGATATAACCTTTTGAAGTTCGCCCTGCTCAAACTGTCATATTCTTTTTTGTGCCTCTATTTCAAACACATATATCTCGGTTCCCATTAAAGACACAAAGAAGTGATCAACTGAAGAAATGTAGCCCTTATCTTGGGTAACATTTCTTTAGTTGACCACTTTTTTGTATCTCTACTGGGAACCGAGATAAAGTCGATTTAATTTTTACAGTACGTACAATATGTGTCCTTTCATCAAATCTCTCTTATACACTTCTTTTTTCCTCTCACACTTCAACAATGTTTTTTCAGATCAACCATGTCGCAAAGCGTTCCATCGATCATGACCTCCTCCGTCACCTCAATCTCCAGTGATTCAACCGGAGAAATCTCCATCGAGAGATCATCTCCAAAGAGATTGTTTCCCGGATCGGGAAAAGACAAGCCCGTCTTCTGCCCAATCACAAATCTGACTCTTTTCAATATTGAAAAGACGGGAAAAGTTTTCCATTTTGATCCACGAACAAAAGTTCCATCTCGGCACAATTGTAATGTCTGTGTTCAACAGGTAACAGAGGATCAATTGGCGCCTCTTTATTCAGTAAGACAGGAAGATTCAAACGAATATATCATTTTTATGAAAAATAAGATTTCAAAAAAAATTGAGAAATTCGTATTGAATCAGATGGGTGGACTCAGAGAAGTCGATCGACCAGATATTGAGTTCAACCCAGAAATAAGATCTTCTCCATTTTTTACGATTTATTTCGGGAATGGAGAACAAGTTGTCATCCAGAAAGATGAAGAGACAAGAAGGTGGAAGAAAATGTTATTTGGAAAGAGAAAAGAGGAGATTCCGCAGTATCCAGTGGAAACATTGATGGTGCAAAAAATGAAAAATGAGAATATGGTTGAATCATTGAAGGGAATTCATGATATTCTACCGTATTATCAGATCACATATTGCTCCCACACACAAAAATCAATTCTTAAAATTAGTTCCAATGGAATTAAAAAGAATTATGGAATTGACGAGAATATGGAAGAATTTGAAGAAATGGCTGATTGTGAATTCTGTATAATTCACGTCACGGAAAATGACTTGATTCCGTTATATGCAGAAGAGAGCTCGGAAGCCACAGTCATCCACGTGGTGAATAATGTAACTGGGAAACTTGAAAAATACATTTTCAACCCAAGGACGGGAGGATTTGAAGAGGTTGAAATGCCAAATGTCGTTTATGACAGACAGCATGACACGACTTCTCAAATTGTTCTGAGAATGAGATCTCCTGTCTATGAAGGAGAATTCGTGATTCATAGAAATTGGCAGGGACGATTTTCGAAAGTGTTGAGTACTCCACAAGGGCATTTCTTGATAAACCCGTATAAAGTGAGAACTCTTCAAATTGAAAAAGCGGAGAGAATTAAAGCCCAGCAAGGCGAAATGGAATAAAGGAATCGAATCGGATGGATTCGAAGAAGAATTTTAGTATTGAGTCCCAGTTTATCACATTTTATCTTTTCATGTCTGAAATTTCAAATTTCTGAAATAATCATTTTCTCTTATTTATGTTACGAGTATTGTTTTTTTTTAAATAAATTTGAATTTCAAATAAATTGTATCTTCTTTATTTCTGTTTGGAATGAAACTACAAAAACCATGTCGATTTTCTGAATTACTTTTTTCGAATCTTTATATCTCAGCTCGGAGTAGAGTTACAAAAAAGTGATCAACTGATAGAATGTAGTTTTTATTATGATCAACATTTCATCACTTGACAACTTTTCGATATCTTCAACCGTAATTGAGATAGAGCTCTCTGAAGAGAACACAGGAAAATAGGAACATCAGCCATCTCTGCACTTTTTTTTTGAAATGCATGTATCTCGATCGGTAATAGAGTTATGAAAAAATAAACAACTAATGAAATGTAGCTCTTAACATGAGCTACATTTCATTAGTTGATGCTTTTTTAATAACTTCGACAGAAATTCGGATAAATCCATTTCAAATTGTGCAAAACCATTTATATACATCACTTGTTTCAAATCCTCGTAACTCAGCTCGGAGTAGAGTTACAAAAAAGTGATCAACTGATAAAATGTAGACCTTATTATGATCAATATTTCATTATTTAACATCTTTTTGATATATGCAATGAGAACAGAGATACAAACACTTGAAAAACAATACTGTCTAATTTTGCTCGAGTAACCGAAAAGATGGGCGTTGTTTATTCAAACCAATTTCTTTCCCACCAAAGCAAAAACTTGTTTTCCAAAAAAAGAATCATACAAAAACATGAACAACCTATTCGTTTCAAAATAAACGATGAACTTTTCATCCTTCTATTTACAAATGACTCATTTTCTCTTCTTCCTAATCTTTAGTTTCTTCGATCAGGTCACTGTTCCTTATCACTTCACTTTTTTTTTCGAAAAGCAAATCTTGTTCGTTATTTGACGATATTGCTTAGAATATAAATGATATATCTTCCGATAACTTTTTCAGAATCTCATAATTGATCAAAAAAATGGAATATCATCATGAACCGGCGGGAACTCAAACTCCAAAATTCTGTTGTTTCCCTGCACGTCTTCTAGTTTGTATTCTGTCTGTTATTGGAATTTCTCATAATGTTATCTCAATTCTATTCTCAACTACTTTAGAATTCAGATTTCAATTGATTATTCCATTCTGTATCACTTGGATTCTTCTAAATATTCTTCTTCTTTTCGGTGCTTTCTGTAATAATGAAAGGGCATTAAAATGGAGTTTAAGAGTTGTTATTGCCTGTATGGTATTGACTGGATTGTATCTAATGATGGTTCCTGTTATGATTTCAAGTTTTTTTGCTTCTGGAGTATCTTTTCCGAAAGAATTAGAAAATAGTGGAAGAAGAGGCCGGTTTGTGCAGGGATTGATATACGGATATCTTTTCGAATTGGTGGCGATTTTTCTTATTGGAGGTAAGTTGGGAAAAAACAGTTTATCTCGGTACCCTGAAGAGATACAAAAAATTGTCAACTGATGAAATGAAGACTTTATTATGAACAGTATTTCATTAGTTGACACTTTTTCAATATCCCTGAAGAGAACGGAGGTATGATTGCAAGAGAAGGGCGCAGATTGTCCGGCAGTCTAGTTTTCCCTGAGTCTCAAAGTGGGAACTCTTAAAACACTTATATCTCAGTTCCCAGAAAAGATACAAAGAAGCTATTAACTAATGAAATGTAGGTCTTATTATGAGAAATCTTTTATCTGTTGACAGTTTTTTTCTATCTTCATTCCGAACGGAGATATAGCCCTTCGAAGAACTGGGCAGAAAGTCAGAAAAGTATCTATGAGCCTCTTTTTTCAAACGCATGTATCTTGGTGGATACTGTAGATGTAAAAAAGTTATCAACTAACAAAATATAGCTTTTATCATAACGAACATTTTGTTAGTTGACACTTTTCCAATAACTTCAATGAAAACCGAGATATACTCGCTTGAACATAAGCGATTCCAATTTTTCATTAATTCCAAAAAAAAACTTTAATAATTTCAGCCCAAATTCTAAAATACATTCTTGTAAATCGCCTCTGGGAATACGCGAAATCAACGGTGACAGTGGCCGAAAGTCGATATAATACAGTTTGATCTTCAAATCGGATTTAGTAATCATCACTCTTTTTTTTCTAAATAAATACTTTTTTGTAATTTTTTTCATCAGTTTTTTTGTCACAATCCATTTGAATATTTCTCTTGCTCAGTTTAAAATATATAAATATGTGTTCATGTTTTCGTATTTACATTACAAAATAACAGTGATGAGTCATTTGATAAGAGGAAGAAAAAGAAGATATTCTATTTTTTTTTTCTCTATTCCTCTTCTAAATCGACCTGTTATTGTTTGTCTACTCCCTTTTTCTATTAGAAAATAGCATTGCTAAGTCTAAAACAAACGGTTCAAATAGGCGAATAAGGCCTGTTTTATGCTTATTTTATCAGATTTCCCTTTTTTGTTGTTTCAGAGAGTTCAATTGGAAATATCTCGGTTGCCATTAGAGATATGAGAAAGTTATCAATAGATTTTATTAATTGGTAACTTTTGAATATCTTCGCTCCCAGCTGAGATATAGCGATTCGAAAATAAGTCATGAGTCTAACACTTTTTTTCTTCCCGTATGAATTTTTTTGACTACGTTTTCCTTTCGAACCGTTCCTAAAACTTTTTTCAATTTACAGAAATTCGTTCAAAATGGATTACAATGTCGGTCAAATAGGAATGGAGCCTCCAAAACTGTGTTGTATCCCTGCTCGCCCTCTAATCTGTGTTCTTGCTGTCCTCGGAATCATTAATAGTGTCGCTGGATTCGGTGAAAGTCCTTCGATTGCAACTGGAATCTTTGCCATTATTTTCATATTTCTCGATCTTCTTCTTTTCGTCGGAGCATATCAAAACAATGAGAAATATTTGAATTGGTCTCTGAAAGTTGTGTTGATTGGATTGGGTTTCGGTGTTCTTCAACTATTAATTTTCCCAGTAATTGCTGCAAGTGTCGCTGCTTCTGGAATGATTCCACATCAAAATTCAACTATTGATCCACTCGTCGAGTACATGTTTTCAAGCTACGATGATAAGAAACAAATGTTTTTGAGTGGAATAGCTGCTGGGTATCTTGTTGAATTTGCAATGATGATTGGCATCGGAGGTGAGCTAAAAATCAAGGGGAGAGCTTTATAAACACTATCTGCCAAAACTATTAGTTGCGGTTGCGTGGCTCAGCCGGTAAAGCGTTTGTTTTGCATGATTTGGCATGCGGGCTCAATTCCACCTGAGTTTTTTTTTCTAACTCACAATACTTTTTTTTCCAGCTCAACTTCTGAAATATGTTGTCGTGAATCGTCTCTGGGAATATGCAAAAGCCACCGAAGGATACAACTAGAGAGCCGAATCGAAACAAATAAATAAATTCCACGTTTCATAAAATTCCGTTACATCCTCAATTAAAAATAAAGTTTCCATTCCGTGACCTCTCAAAAATCCTCCGTAAAATGCCACGTATTCCAACACGTCTTAGATCTGGGACAGAGATAAGAAAAGGGCTATAAAAGGGGAAGGAGTTGAAAGAATACATCAGTTATCGGATTCGATCGATCAAACTGTGAAAAGATGAACCGCCGTTCAATCGCTCTCGTTCTCATTCTCGCTCTTCTGGCCGTCTTCGTTTCCAATTCGTTGGCTCAAGAGGCTGCACCTGGTGGTCCTCCAGCAGATGTTACTGGTGCTGCTGCTCCTGCACCTGCTGTAACTGAACCTCCGGCACCAAAGGAAGAAAAGCCGGCATCTGAGGATGAAGCCGCACCACCAGCAACTACCAGTGGAACCATTGCAACCATTCTTGGTTAGTTTCTTCTCGTTCCTCTTCTCTTTAACTTCCTCTTTTCCAGGAGCAATTGTCACCATGGCTTTCGCCAACTTCTTCTAAGATTCCTCTAAGAATGTCAACTCGAGTTCAACACGGCGTTCCCGTCCCACCATGATTTATGATTGAATAAAAGAATTTTTTTTTGATTTCGTTTTTTTTTGTTTCTTGAAACTTAGTTGTTGGATTCCTCTTGACTTCTTTTTTGCTTGCAGTCCATCTTTCATCCAAGGTGCTTTAACTCTAATAGTACGGCACTCCAGGTTCAAGTTTCTTTCTGAGGGCTTCTCTTATTCCACCGACCAATAGGAGCTTTTTTCAAACAATGTGTCCAAAGTTTGAAGCTTGAAATCATAGAAAAGCAGAGGAACTCAATCTTAACTTCCAATTTTCGAAAATATGGATATATGTGGAAATGAATTTTTAAAAAAACACATTTACGCCTAAAAATCTGCATCTCATAGATTGACTTTTTAATAAAATCGGAAAATAAAAATTCTTTTTTTTTTCTAGTACAACTACCATAAAACCTCTATAAACGTTAATGGGGCTATTCACGCGGAATAAAAAATAATAAAAATTAATAAAAATCTATTCACGATAATTTTTTATTACAGTAGTCAAAAAGTGCCTTTTTGGGCAATTTTTTGATAATTGTGGGTCTAAAAAGCGTTACTAATTCATAATTGGTTAAATTTTGATCTTCAGACCTACAATTATAAAAAACAGGATGGTCTTGCAGCGAAGTTGCCCAAAAAGGCACTTTTTGACTACTGTAATAAAAAATTATCGTGAATAGATTTTTATTAATTTTTATTATTTTTTATTCCGCGTGAATAGCCCCATAAATAGAACACTATTTCACAGTGTCATCTTTATTCTATGAGGACGGAATTTTATGAAACGTGGAAAAAAAAGTAGTGAGTTTAAAAAATCGTGTGAACTTGACCTGGAAGAAGTGAAACGTTCCTAATACATATATCTCAGCTGAGAATAGAGAGGAACTCTGATAAAATAGGCTCCGCGACGTTTCGAAACTTACAAGTTTCGCAACTAAGACGTTTCGCAACCAGGACACGTTTCGCAATTATCACGTTCCGCAACTAAGACGATTCGAAACTGACTCGTTTCGAAACTATAAAAAGGCGCGCAACGTGGCTAATAAAGATTTTTAAATTCATTTTTGACCGTTAATAAGCATAAAACAGGCCTTCTTCGCCTATTTGAACAGTTTGTTTTAGACTTACTAATACGATTTTCAAATAGAAAAAAGGAGTAGACTAACAATAACAGATCGATTTAGAAGAGGAATAGAGAAAAATAAAAATAAATGTGTTCTTAATACTAATAGAGAGAGAGAGAAACAATATTTTTCCAGTGAAAATTAGAAAAGTTAATAAAAATTTCCCGTTTGCTTGATGAGGAAAGTTGGGAAAATTGAATAGTAAACTTTATCAATTATGAAAAGGACAATCGAATTAGCACAGAGAATTTTTCACTGAAAAATTTTGAGAATTTTTTTCACTGTTTTTTTTTTTAATTTGTGTATATTAGAGGTATAAATTCTAAAGAAAACGGTTTAATGTTCTTTTTTAAAAAGTTGCTTTTTTATTTGAAAAAAGTTTAAGAAAGGCACTACCATTTGACCCCCACAATAGCTAACACACACCCTTTCCCTTGAATTTTTTCAAAATATATGTATATATTACAGGTGCTCTTTTATTAGAGAGAATCGTTTCAAGCGCTGGTTCCAAAAAATAAAAGTAAGAATTAAATGTATCGATGAAATTCCCCGTGTTCCCAGCACGTTCCAGATTTAGAGCAAAGATAAGATGAGCAGTATAAAAGGGGAAGAAATCGAACGAAGAAATCAGTTGTCGAAAATCAGTGCAATAAACTGAAAAATGATGAACCGCCGTACAACCGCTATCGTCTTCGCTCTTGTTCTTCTCACCATCTTCGTATCAGAATCGATGGCGTCAAAAGATAAAATGGAGGGTGGTTCCGGAAAAGATAAAATGGAGGATCGTTCCGGAATGGATGAAATTGGGTCCGGAAAAGACAAAGAACCAACAACTACCGGTGGAAGCATTGCAACCATTCTTGTTTAGTTTCTCCTTCTTCCTCTTCTCTTCATATTCTTCTTTTCCAGGATCCATTGTCACAGTCGCAATTGCCAATCTCATCTAAGAAGATCTAGAAAGAATGTAGTCTCATTTATGATTTTTGAATATAAATTTATTTTTTGTATCCTCTTGTTTTTTTTTGTTGAAGAAATTCCTCTAGGGAAAACAAATAGTCCATCGTGTAGAACTCGATGAGGGCTATCATTTTCTTTTCTTTGATCGTCAAAAGTCTCAAATTCGAAAGGGTTACAGTGCGGCTCGGCGACAATATGGTCAAGAGTCGACTCCTTGAAATCGCCTGTGTAAGGTGAGAGGGGCCCAAATTTTTATGTAAGCATCCTAAGAACACTTACGTATTCAAAAAATCCTCCTGTTCTATGAAAAAAGTTCTTCATTATATTTCCACGTACTTTTAACACGTTCAAGATCTAGAACAAAGATAAGATTATCAGTATAAAAGAGGAAGAAAATGAATGAAATAATCAGTTATCGAAAATCGGTTATTCTGAAAAATGATGAGCCGCCGTACAACCGTATTCTTCTTCGCACTCGTGCTTCTCACCATCTTCGTGTCCGAATCAATGGCTAAGGTCGTAATGAAGAGAGGGGGACTCGATACAACCACGAGTAAAAAACCCGATGGAAAAGACTTTGATCATGGTGGCAAAGAACCATCAACTACCGGTGGAAGCATTGCAACCATTCTTGGTAAGTTTCTCCTCCTTCCTCTTTTCTTCAAATTCTTCTTTTCCAGGATCCATTGTCACCGTCGCAATTGCCAATCTCATCTAAGAAGATCTAGAAAGAATGCAGTCTCACTTATGATTTTTGAATATAAATTTGTTTTTTGTATCCACATTTTTTTATGTTGGAGAAATTCCTCTAGGAAAAAAATAGTCCATCGTGTAGAACTCGATGAGGGCTATTTTCTTTTTTTTGATCGTCAAGTGCGGCTCGGCGACAATATGGTCAAGAGTCGACTCCTTGAAATCGCCTGTGTAAGGTGAGAGGGGCCCAAATTTTCATGTGAGCATCCTAAAGACACTTACGTATTCAATAATTCCTCCTGTTCTATGAAAAAAGTTCCTCGTTATATTTCCACGTACTTTTAACACGTTCAAGATCTAGAACAAAGATAAGATTATCAGTATAAAAGGGGAAGAAAACTAAATAATCAGTTATCGAAAATCGGTTATTCTGAAAAAAGATGGGTCACCGTACAACCGTGCTCATCTTCGCACTCGTGCTTCTCACTATCTTCGTGTCCGAATCAATGGCTAAGGTCGTAATGAAGAGAGGGGAACTCGATACAACCACGGCACAACCAACAACTACCAGTGGAAGCATTGCAACCATCCTTGGTTAGTTTCTCCTTCTTCCTCATCTTTTCATATTCCTCTTTTCCAGGATCCATTGTCACCGTCGCAATTGCCAATCTCATCTAAGAAGATCTAGAAAGAATGCAGTCTCATTTATGATTTTTTGAATAAATAAATGTATTTTCTGTCATCCTGTTTTCTGAAATTTCTTCAATGATTTTCTTCGTGTAGATTCCATAGTTCCTCTCATCTCTATATTCAAGATAATAAATTCTCGATTCAGGTTCCATTTTGAATCAATGTATTTCAAACTCCAGGTAGAGAATTTCAATCGATTTTTTCTGCTTTCGATACCGTATTAACTCTGCAAGTGAGGACCTGGTACGGTACCCAATCATTTACCAGCAGTTTTCGATAAATCTTTTTCATTTTCAGTTCCAAATTCAGCAAGTTCCTTGACAGTTTCTCCAAAATATTGATTTAAATTAGAGACAATACCCTCTTATTACTCAAAGATGAGCTTAAAAACAGCACAGTATGCCTTACAAATAGAGTAAATATGTTATTCCCAATTCATTCAAATTTTAAGACGAACGCCTGAAAAATCAAATTTCTGAAAAATGTTTCTGTAAAAAAAGGACACAAAAATACACATTTTTATAATTCTGGGCTTCTAAATTCAATAAGTTCACGCTTGATTGTCGATCGTTGAGATGCCTAAGAGGGCGGAGCCTGTGGGACGATTCTCTCATCTTCTTGAAGATCATGAGTCTGTGACAAGTGTTTCTTGTCGGACCAATAGTCCAAACGGAACGATTGTCCATACATATCAGTCACTTTCGCTGGAAAAAAACTGATTTTTTTCTTTGAATTTAAGTGAAAGGAAACATACAAAGAGTGCATTGTCCAACATATTTCCAGTGTCCCTTGAGGAATGCATGGATATTAGCAAGAGGAACTCCGTGAGAGACAATGATGATATTTCCAGACGGGAATTTCTTCGCAATCTCTTTAAATGTCTTCACACAACGATCTCCACATCCAAGATCTCCTTTTGGTTCGACTGGAAGCTTCTCGAAAACCGGTTTGTAGGTATCGTCGATTTGAGTCGAATACTCTCTGAAAATCATTTATGATAAAATGGATTTTTCATTTTCCAAATCCCACTTAATCTTCTCCATCGATGGAATACTTGGTGGATCCATTGTCATGTAAACTGGCTCTTGAAGTCCCGGTTCAACACAAATTTTCGTCGATTTGTTCTCCATCATTGCGGCGATTTGACACGACGTTTCGATGCATCTGGTGTACGGGGAGGTGATGATCGCCTCGATATTCATATTGGCAAAGTGTTTTCCCACTTCGTGAGCTTGTTGTTTGCCACGGATTCTGGAAGGATTACTGTAAGTCGTTAATCTGAAATTTATCTTCTCACGTCAATTCGGGATCATCCCATTTCGTTGGATTATTCGCCTTCCACTTCTTGTCGACGTTATCGACACGTTGTCCGTGTCGAACCAACCAAATCGTGCGGCTCATAGCTCTCTTTCTTTTGAAAACTGGAACTGATTTGATTCTGATTTTGATAGAGGCACGAAGGGATCAATACGTGGAATATGGTGATAAGATTGAGATTCAGTTCACGGGTTATTTAAATTCCGTGAATTATTTTGTAATTCGTATTGTCTTTTTTATGATATGACCCTGTTCCAGAATTTTTTTTGCTTTTAATTTAAATTTTTAAATAATATATTTGGAATTTCAGTTTTTCCACTGTGAATTATCCATGAATTTTATGTTCCATTTTTCCAAACGATATATCTCAGATTCCAACAGAGATATAAAAAAGTAGTCAACTACGGAAATGTTAAATTCATTATGAGTAACATTTCCTCAGTTAACACCTTCTCGGCTGATCTCGCCAAGTCTGGGACAAACTTTGAGCGTTTTACAAGTCTAGGACAAGTCTCTGACAAGTTTGGGACAAAGGTTGGGGGGTCCACAAGTCTGGGACAAAGCTTCCACAAGACTTGGCCAAACTTTGGCAGCAGGCATGCGTCGCGCGCAAGAAATCGCAAATTCTAAGTCTTGTACAAGGCTGTCACAAGTCTTGGCCAAACTTTAGGCACTTCACAAGTCTTGGCCAAACTTTATTATTGATTTTTATTCAAATGTCAGGAACGCTTTTCTGTTTTATTTTCAGCCATTTTTCTCTTATTTTTCACCATGTTATTTTATTTTAGCTACTTTATATAAAATTTCGTAAAATTACAACACTACGATCATTTTAATTTGTGTTTTTCAGAATACTGCCCACTGTTCACCGATTTGAATCATAAATCGACTACAAATTAGCGTTTTTGAACTCTAAGTCCAGGTAATTTTTTTTAAAAACAACTATTTCTGTCACAAGACATATTTGAATAACGGAATTTATTAACAAATCGTTAATTTTTTTTAAACAAAATTTCTTTCAGTCTTCTCAACTTTGCCAACCAATCTCAAAAGCACGAAAAATATAGGCAAACGAGAAGCGAGGATTATATCTCGTACTGGAAACAGTGGATCAAAAATTAATCTAAGGTATAAATTATGATTACTTCAGAAAGAAAATATGAAAATTTAAATTTTTACAGAGTCACCAAAATCCTTCAAAGCCAACCCCCTATCCAACAACTACAAAAACAATATCCAACAACTACAAGAAAACTTAATTATTTAAATATTTTTTTTGAATATTTCTTCCGTTGTAATTAATTTTTTTTAAAAATAAATGAATAGACTTTGAATTCCCATCGACAACAAGAAAAATCAGCGAAAAAAAAACCAATGCGACACGCGCGTTCTACAAGCCTTGGCCAAGTCTCCCACAAGGTTTGGCCAAGTCTCCCACAAGACTTGGCCAAGTCGCACCCAAGACTTGTGGCACGTTTGTCCCAGACTTGGCGAGATCAGCCGAGTTTTTGATATCTCTACCGAGGCTTGAAATATTTTTTCCAATCATTTCCCTTCGCAGTTTCCATTTATTTATCGTCTTTTTTGTGTTTTTTTTTCTAACTGCAGTAAGAATCTGTTCGAAAAAGCTATTCCTTTTTCGTTTTTCTAGAATTTTCCAGGTTTTGCCTTGTATTCCTTCTCTCGAATCTTCTAGAATTTTCTTTCAGCTCGAGCTGAATGATCATGTGAGCGTTCGTTCCAATTGGAAACTTCGCCAGAAACGTCAAATACGCAAACGATTTGTTTGCGCATTTCCCGTTTTCCTCGCCGTGGCATCACAAGACTTTTGATAGATTTTTGTGCATTTTTCTTCAATTTTCGAAACTTTTCGACACAATTTCGTTATCAGTCATTCGATTAATGTATTTTTCATCATTCTGATAAGCTTTTCCTCTCTTCTTCGTCGTTTTTCGGCGCATTTCAGGTGCATTCTTCGTCCAAGCTGTTGCGTGCGTCGAAGAATGACTCGATAGCTGGAATATTCAATCAGAAGGTTTGAATATATCATCGAAACACTTGAATTCAGCTTATTGTCGTCATTTTTGAATGTCAGTTGCAGATTTCTCCGGATTTAATAATTCTGAGAATACATTGACGGGTTTCCCGGACAATTTGAGCCATCGTCCCAATGATTCGTCAACAAATCACTGAGAATTGAGCTTTGGAGAAGCCAAATAGAAAAACTATTTCATATTTTCTATAATTTAGACGATCCTAGAAAGCAAAAAAAGAAGTTTTGGCTTCAAATGACCAATATTCGATCATCGGTTTCTAAATTCGTTATTGACTCATCTTCCGTAAATTCAATTTCGGGAAAATACTCAATTTGTGGAATGTTATTTTCAATTGGATCCGTATTTCAAGAAATACTCTTCATTTCAGTCTTCTTGGTGATCTCTGCAATATCTCATGTTGAATACTCTCTGATTCGGTCAAATCTTCTTCCTTCTCTCTAATTTTCCCCTTGAGGATCATCCTTCTTTTCCGTTTCGAATAACAGGAAACAGGAAGCGACGAATTCCTCAAATCACATGTCCATTCCTCAAAATCTTTGCTCTTTTTCCCCTAGAAATTCCGTTCGAACAGCTGTTATTATGTCCGAAAAGAAGAAGACAAGTTTCCAAAAAACACGAACAACGTCGAAGAAAATGCGATGAAGACAGTTGATGTGTGGAGGGGAGAAGATGTTTTTCACTCCTTCTCTCTTCATCTCGGTCATACTTTCTGCGTCTCTCGCATCGCCAATCAATGAAAAGCAGTGAAATAGAATTTCGAAATGAGAGATTCCAGTTGCTCTGTTTCTCTGCTTCCTCTCTTAAAAATGCTTATATAAAAAGCATGCTGAGACGGCCTCTGCTTGATAACGCCATTCTTGGTTCTTTTCTCTTCTCTTTTCGTTCTCTGAGTAGCTGTGACTATTTGTCAGAATATTATCAGATGATATCAAATCTATTTTCACTTCCTTATGAAGGAATCAAACGAAATAGACCGAACAACGTCAAAAATCGCTGAAACCATTGATTTCGCAATATTTCCGAAGGCGGAGAGCAAAGTCTTATGACATCGTTATCTTTCCGGGACATTTTCTCATAGATAAGGACGTTGTCTTCTCCTCCTCCTTCTTTATAACTTTCATTCGACATATTCGAAAGTCATTGTTTACACTCTTCTCTTTTTCTTCTTCTTTCTTTTTTCTTCAATATTAATTTCCTATCGTAACAATAACAATTGTTCCAGTTTCATTTCTTCTTACCCCTTTCGAAAAAGGTCATGTGACATGTGGTGTGATGTTGTTCAGTGAGAAAAGAATTACATCTTTAAGGGGTTTCCCCCATTTCGAAAGAATCTTTTCTATTCCATTTCTCCATTCATTTTTATTGGCTTCGAAAATGGGAAGACCATCACCTGATGTGTTCAAAGTTCAGCCATTGAACTCGCAATGTTTACTGTTAGCTTGAGATCACGAGACTGTCATGTTTTTGCTGATAAGGCTCTGCAGAGCTCAGAAGATTTTCATTATTTCTAAAAACTGTCTAGTCTGTGACTTGTGACGTATTGAGACCATATCTTAACGAACGATCATTGATATAATGACGTGGCAGTAATTGATGTTGTCACATTGATTCTGATCGTTTCTGAATTGTCGGGTACAACAATTCCATACAAAGTGACAATAGATTCCATTCTTTTCTTTATGAAAGCGCCTGACTTCTCACATAACCACGTCATTCATATCGATTCCGCACTTGGCGCCCGCCAGAGCCGTTTCTCTGTCGTCTCTCTACCTTTATGTCTCTCTTCTGCTCCCCTTCTATCATCACTCTCCATTTTCGCTCTTCGTTGGTCGATCACATGCTCTCTTCGCTCCCTTTCTTTGTGTGTGTGTTCGTCTTATTTCGTATTTCCTTTCTGATTTCGCCCACGTGTCTTTCGAGAATATCACATAATATTATATTTTCAGTTTACCCCCACCCGCCTTACAACCTTCGAAGCGCGCAACAATGTTGAGTAAATCGTTTAGTAGTAATAATAAACAGGAACCAGTTCAACTGGTCAACGGAGCCACTGTCGACAGGTGAGATATTATTTCAATTCGAGGAAAATTGGTGTCTGAATTGATTCTTGAAAATGGCAATTCCAGCTGCTCACAAATTTAATCAGATTCAATTACAAGTCGACCACAAATATTTTCTTTCTTTCAGTTCTATGAATATATTATTTTCAGCTCGTTGACCACTCAATCGTCGACCAAGCCTGGAGACGTCGGATGGTGTTTTTGACGCCCCCCACGGTGCACTCACTAAAATGCCGAACGAAACGCGCGCTATCGTCTCGGCCGTTTCTCCAAACTGGCAAGTCGGCGCGATTAACGAGAAGACATTGGCGTTGATGGTTCCACACGATCAACCGGTGCTCGGCATCTCCAAGAAGAACTTTGTTGATCTCTTGGAATTCGCTGAGGACAAGCTCGGTATTTTTCTTCTGACTCATCTTATTATCTTTCCAATCATTCATTTTTTCAGAGATGGAACGTGTTCTTGCTGTTTTCGAAAAATCCCGTATCAATCCAACTGAGGGATTCCCAAGAACTCTTCGCTACGTCGGATTCCGTCCATACGCCATCGATGAGCATCCAGCATGTCTCCCATCTGACAAATACTTCATCATGAGCTACAAGGTCTAAAAATCCATCGAAAACCGAACCATTTTGACCCCTCTCTCTTCTCGTTTTATCGCTTTTTCTCTCGCTTTTATTTCCTTTTATTTCACGTCTCTCACTCGAAAAATGTACTTTAAAAACCCCCAAAAAAGTTTTTTCTTTAAGAATATTCCTCTTTCACTTCTTATATCTCTGTTCCCTTTTTCTACCCATGAGTGTGTTGTTTCTAGTGTACAAAACTATTATTTCCATAATTTTTTGCCCAAGATCCCCAATCGCCCATTCCTTCAATTCGTTTTCTTCTAAGAACAGAGATATTAGTGATAATTTTGCTTCTGCTCGAGGAATTCTTTTCTTTTTTCTGTCTGTCCTATATATTTTCACACCCTTCTTTTGCCGTACGCGCCAGCTTTTGGAGAAATGAATAAAATTTAAAAAAATTCAATTGTTTTTCAGGTTTCGAAAAAATATTTTTTACAGTAAACCGATTTCAACAAAGAATGAGGAATAATTCTCCAAATCACTAAGGAAAAAAGAATTTCAAGAGGAATCCAGAAATTCACAACATTTTGGAATGATACAATAGGAAACTTCAGAATAAGAAAAACAAAAAGAAAATAATTTTTTTGTCATTTTTAAAAGATTCAAGCACAAATCGATTGGAATTCCGAGATTATGGAGAAGACTGTCTTTCTCCAACGGTCCTTCTTCAAAGATTGCTGGCGCATATCACGATCGACGAGTCGTGTCCCTTCTTCCCCTTTCTTGTATTCAAACGAGACATCTCCCCTCATTGAATCGATTGACTCCAAAATTTCCAAAATGTCGAAGGAATTGGTTCCTTTCGTTTTTCCTATTTTGAAATTGCCAAATTTGGCATTACTTTCTATTATGGACTTATGGTGTCCCACTGAAATGTAAGATTTGTGATTTTTTCACTTAATTTTTTAATTTTAACTTCACGGGAAACAAGAAAACGAACATATCAGACTAAATAATGCTTGTTTAGTAAACACATTTGTTTTAATTTTGAAAATATTATCTACCGTACTCCCATATGCATTGTTTCATATTTTAGTGATTTTTCATTTCATCAGCGCTCTCTTATGATGACTGAATTCCTTCAGTCTACTCAGTACAAATATTTTTGGAATTTTTTGTTTATTTACCGTACTGCTACAGTATTCTCAGGTGCTTGCAAGAGTAAAATATGAGAATGCTTCCAAGATTCGTAACAATAGCTGAAAACGAATTCAATTTAAATTATGTTTTCAATTTTAAAAAGTTTTATTTTCTGAAAAATCGATTATTGTATGATTAAAATAGCCTCAGTAGCCGGATAGAAGAAAACAGTCAAATAGTGATTCATGTGATTCTGTAGAAGAAATAAAACGATAACTTCAAACAATAATTTTTCACATAAATGCGAACTATTCAACGTTAAATCTGTGCATCCCTCATTCATATTTTCATTTGAATTTCTAGAAACAATTAGACTTCGATAGAGTGTACTTCTCCGGTTGTTCACACAATTAATACAATAAATCATACAGTTTTTGGTAGTTTTTAGACTGCCTGATGCCCGATAAACCTAAAAACTCTCATTTTTCAAGTAATACACATAAGATATTCAGATTTCACTTCTCGCTGGTCTCCAAGAAAACGAAATGTTTGGCTAGATTAGCGAATGTCACGGTACACTTAATACTACTTCGTGACAAAGACAGCTTTCCGACTATTTGCCTGAGGGAAGATGACCAGTATATAAATGAAAAAATAATTTGGTTACCCTATGGACACCAGATTAAATATGTTTGTTATCCTGAGGTTACTACAATTCGAGGAAGTCCAAAGTATTTCTCGGAAAATTTAACGATAGAAGTTTTTAAAATTCTGGAACATCTGATGAGCGTTTTCAAATATTCAATGTTGGTGCTTAATTTCTCGAGTGGCCGATTCAGTTCGCTTGATTTGTACGCTTTTGCCGATTGGTGTATCGCAGAATCAATCAATATTGGAGTTCTCGGATTTAATATGGAAGATGAAGATGATATCAACTTTTTTTTGGAAGATTTGAAATTGACTGCAAAAACCATTGATATTGCATTAAATTGCGAGTTAGTCCTAAAAGAGACCTATAATATCCCTTCATCAGTAACTCCTTTCCGTTGCCAGGAAACAAGCATTATAAAACTTACGGATTTAACTTGTAGCATTTTGAGCGTAATGAACTCTCCAATCATCTATAATATGTTTTGTATGGCTTCAAACCAAGCCTTGAATATTTTTTTAAAAAACTGGCGGAATGGCTTAACTAACTCTGAATTGAAAATTTTCCACCTCACCAAAGAGGATGACGAAGATGGAATAACATTAAGAGAGGTTCTCGATGGAATTGAAACTTATTTTTTAGATCCTCGCATTGTCAAACGTGATTTCGAGTAAGTTCTTGAACTTTCTTAAAATTAAATTTTAATTGTTTGCGTTTTCATGTTTGAAAACAGTTCATTCCGGATATTTGGAGGATTACATATCGATGGACCAAATGGAACAACGGCTGCAATTCAATGGTTCAACTACTCAACCCAGGAAATGGATTCAGAAGTTCCTCTTGATTGGATAGCAGATTATGAAAAGTTCGAGATCAACAACAATAAGGAGATTCTTGATGAACCCATTTGGAAATTCAGTATGGCTGTATTTTAGAAACTATTAATCTCTTAATCCATAATCTTAATCATATTACAATTGAATTGCAAGTTTTTCAATTTTTTTGATTATTGCCCTCCTTCTCCATATGAAATTAATATATATATACATTTAAATATATTATTCCGTTTTCCCCATCGATCCCTTCTATTTGTATCAACTTTTCATTTTCACTTACCTCTTCCAAAAATCCTTCCTAATCATTTTTGAATTTTATTCAATTGTCACTAATAAATGTTGGAAATATTGAAAAAAAACTGTCTTCCACAGTTTGAACACATTTATTTATTTCGACGGAGCAGACTTTTCCTTGATTTCAGATGATTTATTACAGTAGAAATAATTGATCAGCGATTTGTTTGGAAAAGAATATTATGTGAAGCACAGATTTTCTAAATGAATGTTTTTATTTTAATAAATAAATTTAAATGAATTCGTAATAAACATATTTTCCGTGGTGCAGTTCTTATAGGCGATGATACCTAAATAATGAAGTATATCTCAGTTCCCAGGAGAGATACAAAAAAACCGCCAACTAATAAAATGTAGCTCTTATTATGATCAATATTTCAATAGTTGACAACTTTTTGATATCTTTAAGAGTAAGCGAGTTATAGCCCCATGAAAAGAGCTCAGAAAACAAGGGTGAAATTTCAGCCTCTCTGTTCAAAAACCTGTATCTCGATTGTACTTAGAGATAGAAGAATGTTGTTGACTAATAAACAGTAGCCCTTATTACGAGCAACATTTCATTAGTTGACGCCTTTTTGATATCTCTACGAAGAACCGAGATAATCGTCAAAATATAAAAGACCGCGAATGCAGTCTTCTCCGCTTAATATCATTTCGAGACCATTAAAAAATTGAGGAAAGAAACTATGGAATTCATACCAAAATTATCTCATTCATCTGACATTCAATTGAAATTTATCCAAGTCGAGAAAATCAAAAAATCATTCTCGAATGACCTTTACTGATTTCATCTCTTTCGGATCATCTTGGCCAATTTGAACTTGTTGTTTTTTCATTTGATCATTCTCAGAAAATCTGAAAATGTTCTTCAATGAAGATTATATTTTTCAGGTTTTCTAATCTAAAACTTTTTTCAATTTTCTCTAAATTTCAAAAAATCTCCTAAACCCAACTTGCCTTTTTCCTAAAATCCGCATGATCACAATGGAAAATCATATTTAAAAAAAATAGAAAAATCAAAAAAAAAGGCCATTCTAATACAAGAAAGCCATCGAAAACACTTCGAAAAAATAAAGTTTGAGCCCAAAAAAAGAATAAGCCACGCCCCTTTTTAGAAGTGGAATTGCTCGGAAACAAAGAGATTTATGTGTTTTGAAAGAGCATTTTTCATGTGGTTTCCTAAAAAATCAAGTGGAATGTCAACTTTTGATATTCCAATTCTTGCTATGCCCCTGAAAAGAGTTTCAAAATAAAAATACAGAAAAGGAAAACATTTGAAAATGGTACAAAGGTTCATATGTTGAAAAGAATCAATATATCAAATAAAATTGAGATGAAAATAAAGAAAAGTTATGCAATATAATTGTACAATACAGGAAAAACAGTCACATGATGAAAAATGATAAAATATATATATATGAATTTAGTTGCGATGGAACAAGCCGAGACCTCCGATTCGCTTTCTCACTGGTCCACAAGACGTCGTCGTTGCATTGTGTGGCGGACTCAATTTAACAGATGAATTCATTGTCGAGTTCTGCGAATAGTTGTTCTCACTGTACATTGACAAAGATGTTTGAGATGATGACAGATTTCCACATCGAAGATCGGCAATTTCCTGACGGAGACGCGCAATTTCAGCACGTTTTGCTTCCAATTGCATCTTGTTCTGTTGTTCCGTGTCTTCCAAATATATCATTCTCTCATCGTTTCGCTGCTTTCGAGCCATGATTTTCTCGTTGAACACTCTGTCCAATGTTGCTCTTTTCTCTGACAATTCCCGCTCTTTTTGACGACGTTCTTCCTCGAAATGAGTGAATGGATCACTGAAATAAGTAATTCGTTTGTGAGATTAGAAGATATATAACAAACCGGTTCTTCTCATTTTTCGGCAGTCCATCCATTTGACGGAATCGGAAATTCTCATAATGCACATTACGAGTCACGTCGATCATATCAATCAGATTCGTTCGAATAATCATATCGCGAAGAGTCAGAAAATCATTGTGCTCAATATTCTCGACTTCCACAGTTCCCCAAGGATATTCTCTGTATCGAATGCGTCTTCCGTTCGATTCCTTCAACGAATTTGATCCAATAATTGCAAACGGAAGCACTTTTCGCAATTTTTCCGTCACTTGTTTGTCGGCCAATGGATCTTCGAGTTCGGGGAATTTATACAGTTTGATATCAGCTGCCTCCACATCTTTCAGAATTTGCTGTTTGAATCGAAGCAGCTCTTCACGTGTCAGACAATCTGCTTTTGCAATAACCGGAACCAAGTTCACGCGGCTATGCAATTGTTTCATCAGCTCAATGTCGATTGGCTTGAGTCCGTGTCCGGAAGGTTCGATGAAATACAGACAGAGATGAACGCATTTGTCGACGATTTTCTCCTTTCTGTCGATTCGGGTCTCTTCGCAGAATTGCTCGAAGAATTTGCTCTCCACGTAATTGACTATCGGCTCCCAACTGAAAAGAGTTATTAAAGTTTGAAAACGGCCGCTTTTCTCTTCACCACTTCGAATTGTTCACTGCATCTCCGAATCCCGGTGTGTCGACGAGTGTCAAATGAAGGGAGACGCTGTTCTCCTCCAACTTGACTTGCTTCTCTTCAACACAAACTGTCGATTGATGCGGGTGAGTTGGAATCAGCTCCCGTTCGTTGAGATTGTTGATTTCAGCAAGGAAGAGAGTGTTGATGAATGTCGATTTTCCTAGACCACTACGTCCTGAAAAAACGTATTATTGAAAGGAAAATACCGATAGTAGGTAACATCGCCGCTTTCTAAACATATAATTTCGTTTCTTTCAGAAAAATAATTTTAACCCAGGAAATTTGAAAAAAAAACTGATTTTCTAAAGAGAGGTTCACTCACCAACAACCATCAACGTGAAATCGAATCCATTCTTGACTGCTCGACGGAAGACTTGGTTCGGGAAGTTTGCGAAACCCCAGTAATTCTGTGTCTCCTTCTGACCGGATAAAACACTCTCGTTTAGTTTTGAGTTTAATGTTGTTCGGCTACTCATTTTATCGGGCTGAGATTGAAAATTACGTCAAAAGGGAGAGGAAATAGAACAAAAACTGAAAAAAAAACTATGAAAAAACCGAAAGAAAAGCAGCAAATTCGGATGAAAGTCATCATTCCTTCGCGAGCGAATTGCGCCATGATGTCTTTCAGCCGCAACTCTGGCACGCCCCGGTTAGCAATCAAGGCACGGTTTATTCGAGATTTTTTTTTATCAATTGATAGGAAAATCAATTGGAAGGCGAATTCCAAACTCAAAACTTTCTGAAATGAAAAAGAAAGAGAAAAATTGAATCGAAAAGAAAAAAATCTGTGACACAAAATTTAAAATTAGTTGTCTCCAATGTCTTTTGAATATTTAATTCTTCGGGTGAAAAACTGACAAAAAGATTCAAACAAAACAGAGTATACAAAATTAAAATTAAATTTCCCTGAAGTTCACCAATATTTATAATAGAAACAACGAGTCAATTTGAATTTCACGGGTGGGTGCCACTTCTTTTGAACAGACAATAGAGATGCCGAATAGTTGGAAGATGTTATGGGAGACACCTGCTATAAACGTTTGGTGTGACCTCTGCTCCAAGTTATTGAGATGACTTGTTTACACTTCATGTGTATCATAGATACAGAAAACTAGAATGGATGGGAGTCACACAACTACGCCTCTTTTCTCATCCCAACGAGATCTACTATATTTCTCAGAACGTCATTCCAGTATTCATTCTCTTATTAGCACGCTTTCTTTCTCTTTTTCACCTTATATTGTAAGAACATCGTCGGTGCCTGCATCTCCTATCTTCCCCCCATCTTGTTTCTCCTCTCAGACCCTTTCTATTCCAGCCCGTGCACGTTGCCATTTCACACGCTGATTGCATGATCGGACATGACCAGAAACATCTGTCAACTTCACCGTTCGTTTGGTCAACTCCTCTTGCACACGCACCGTTCCGCAACGCCACCAGACCCATAATTATCTGTTTGACCCACCACTCTTGATCTCGGGCGCGGGCGCCACCTTTTCTCTGCGTCTCTCGCACCCACCGGGCGAGGGGTATAAAAGGCGGTGATTGCGCCCATTCGAGGTCACTCTTTAACTTTCCGACTTGTTCCTTAATTTGTCCCTTCCCCTAAACTCCCACTTTTATGTGACACGTCGCAACACGTAGTCTTTTTCCTTTAATAAACCTTTATAAGCCCAAACAGTCTTAAAGCAAACCCGTCTTTATTGGTAGCAGCGTAGTGGTGTCGAGTTTTTAGTTTTTTTTCTTTTTTCTCGGCAAAAGTCCACAAATTTTCTAGTTTAAGACATTGCTTTTAATCGTTTGCGCTTTTATTTTTAGGATTTAGACAACGCGTGTTCCCCCTCTTCGTGCTTCACCTTTTTCGTTTATTCGCTTCCTTCTCTCCCAGGGCCCGGGTGTTTAGGATCTCCCGCGTTTAACGTAAATTCTAGTGTTTTTTCGGTTTTTGGCGCATTTTTAGGTAAATTTAGTGCGTAAGTTAAAGGGAGTCGGGAATCAGCAGGGTTTTTGAGCCTCTTTTACCACAAAAAAGGCCGGCAAATTTAGGTAAGCGTAATTTGCAATAAGATCGATCAGGCTACACCTGCCTCTCCAAAGGTGCCTTGTTTTCCTCGAACCGCTGGGGTTCGAGAGCCCGTCTCGTGTCCCAGAAGTAACTCGAACGAGTTTTCTGGGAGGTTTCTGCGAACGCATTTCCTGTAGTGGCTTCCGCCCTGACCTCCTCGTGTCACGTCGCTTACATTTAACTTCTATCACACACCTAGTCACATATTCTCTATATTTCGCGCTTCTAGAACTATCCCAACCGTCAAACCATGTCTTCCCGTGCCCGTGCACCAAATGCTCTCCGTACCTCGTCGTGCTTGACACGACTCGTCGAATCGGCCAATGCGGTCACTCCAAGCCACGTCATTTCTCTGAAAAACGCGGTAATCGACGATCTCAAAGCGAACAAGGAGGCGATCAACGAACTCCGTACCGAAACGCAAGGACAACAAGCGTTGATCACCAACCGGATCGACGCCATGGCTCGAAAATTCGGCAAAGCGGAGGGCGACTTCCGCCTCCTCCAGAACAAGATCAAGGAGCTCGAAGAGCAGGTACGTTTTCTCGCCTCCCCTGGCGAGAAGAAAGCCGGACGCAGTACCGAGTTATCTTCTCACCATGCCGGGGAAGGTGAGCAATTCACCAAGAACCAACACCAAGCAAGCAAAAATTCTGGCGAAAACCAGACCGGTCCAATCGGACAAGAGAATCCAGTCATCACAGTCATCTCAGTCAATCCAGTCAACCAAGATATCCCAGTCACACAAGTCATCTCAGTCAGCCCAGTCAGCTCAGTCAGCACAGTCATCCCAGGCATCACAGTAAGCCCAGCCAGTCATCAAGAAGAAGACGACGACGCTCTCAACGTCACCGGATTCGCCACTCCAGTAGGTTACCAACCGAACCCAGTCATCAATGTCCTCACCATCAAGCCAGCCAAGACGCTCAACCAGTTCACAGGAAGCATGGCCGACGACTTCACCACGTTCCTACGTACGTTCACTGATCACCTCAATGCCGGCGAACCAGAAGCAGAAGACAGCGCCAAAATCAAGCATTTCCTCACCTTCTTGGGAGGAAGAGCTCGTACCAAAGCCGGAGACATCATCTCAAACAAACCAAACATCCCGTTTGATGATTTGGTTGCTGAGATCAGTGGAACATTCCAGACTCAAGTCATGAAAGATCACCACGAAGAACAGCTTCGTCAAGCCAAACAGAACCCAGGAGAATCAGTCGAAGCCTTCTATCAACGCATCGATAAGCTCGCCCTCCGCGCGAGCGGAGGAAAATCTGATGAGTACACTCAGAGGACGGCTTTGCAAGCCTTCACCAATGGACTCAGCTCCAATCTCAGATATCCGGTCAAATCCAAGCGTCCGAAGTCACTCGAAGAAGCTTTCGAGGAAGCTATCCTTCAAGAAGTCCTCCTCAAGGACAACCTCGCAGCCCAGGTAACTTCTCCGTCGGCACTTGCCTTTCTCACGCATTTCACAGAGAAAGCTAATCAAGGACATTCAAGTCACCCGCTCAATCAAGAGCGACTCCCAGAAGTCAATGTTGTTCAAGTGGACAACTCAGAAGTCGAGTATCTTCGCCAAGAACTCGCCAACAGGGACGCACGAATCGAAGAGCTCTGTAGCATGCTGGCCAATCTCCGTGGAGATCCATCAATCTGCAGCCTGTCATGGCCCATCTCTTCCGAATCCATGATCCGTCATCAAGCTCCTCAAACAGCAGTTATCCAAGCGATCACTGCTCACATCCCAGTGAGCGCCAACGATGTGCCACTTCAAGCACTCATCGACACAGGCGCCAACATCACAGTCGCCTCTCTAGACGTCTGCAACATGCTCGGAATTTACAAGTTGCTCAACTACGACGCCCCGCAAGCCATTGGTCTTGGAGGAAATCAGGTAAAGATGGCTGGCTCTGCTATTGTTAGATTCCAGATCGGTTCGCACGCAGTCAGTCATCCAGTGCACTTCACAATCGGAAAGTGCTCTCCAGAAAAAGATGATCTATACTCGTTCATCTTCGGAAACGATCTCTTGTCGCGTCTTCCAGCAATCACGATCAACTTCTCAGACGCCCTTCTCCACATTGGCACAGACATCCTGCCACTCGGATCGCTCCCGTCAACATCAGCTCTCTTCTCGTCCCTCGACGGGAAGGCATCGTGCCAATAATGCCTTGAACTCCAGTCACACCATCCCATGCAGTCACCGACGATTTCTTAGGCCAAGTTTAAAGTTTTCAATCGTTTTCCCTTTACTATAGGACCAGGGACGGTCCTTTGTTAAGGTGGGAGGTGTAAGAACATCGTCGGTGCCTGCATCTCCTATCTTCCCCCCATCTTGTTTCTCCTCTCAGACCCTTTCTATTCCAGCCCGTGCACGTTGCCATTTCACACGCTGATTGCATGATCGGACATGACCAGAAACATCTGTCAACTTCACCGTTCGTTTGGTCAACTCCTCTTGCACACGCACCGTTCCGCAACGCCACCAGACCCATAATTATCTGTTTGACCCACCACTCTTGATCTCGGGCGCGGGCGCCACCTTTTCTCTGCGTCTCTCGCACCCACCGGGCGAGGGGTATAAAAGGCGGTGATTGCGCCCATTCGAGGTCACTCTTTAACTTTCCGACTTGTTCCTTAATTTGTCCCTTCCCCTAAACTCCCACTTTTATGTGACACGTCGCAACACGTAGTCTTTTTCCTTTAATAAACCTTTATAAGCCCAAACAGTCTTAAAGCAAACCCGTCTTTATTATATTCTATCCTATTTCTCTCTGGATTCTCTTCTAAAACTCTTTTTCTTACAGACCAAATAATTTAGAGAAATGGCTTTATTCAACGAAAAATATTTGGTGTCACTTTTGGAGAAAGTCCAACAGGGCCAGGAAATGATCGAGAATCTCGAAAAGATCAATAAACTTCGAATTCCCCTTCACATTGCGAAGAAGAATGATATGGAAAACAGACTCTCAAAATGGATTCCATATGGAGCAATGGGAAACGTTTGCATGGAGATTGTCCAGAAACTTCAGAAAGCAAGATTAGAAGAAGAGAAGAAAGAAGCTAAGAAAGAAGACCGAAAGAGGAAATCAGCTGAGAAGAAGGAGTTGGCAGCAAAGAAAGTTAAATTGTCTCCAGAAGAGGTTAAAGAGAATAGTGGAGAGTCAACAGAAGTACCTTCAAAGTCAACAAAGAAGACAGCTGAACCAAAGAAGAAAGTTGCACCGAAGAAGACGTTTGCTCCTCTTTTCAAAAAGAGTATGATGGATAGAAGAAAAATCCGATGCTAATGGTTTTTTTCTTTTTCTTGTTGAACTTCAATTTGTGCCATGGTTTCATTAACTTATCATAATCTTTTTTTTTGATTTTCATTTTTTAAATCAGTTCATTTCATAGATTATTTCAGCTATCCAATCTATCTATCTAAACAGAACATCATAAAAATCTTGATCCATTCGTAGTTAATTCAATATTCATTCCTTCTTACCCTTTTCTTGTCGCAAGCAAATTCACTCACAAATGCACTCTTCTCAGTACGTTGGATTTCGATATATTATTTGGTTTTCAGTACCCGATTCATTAGGTGTTAATTATAATGATCATTGATTTCATTCTCTCCGACAACGTTTTTGATCACCTAACAATGGAAATTTCCAATGTCTCTTATTGAATGACATTCTCATTGTTTTTGGAAATACCTGTCAACCGTCTGCAGAATAAAATTGCGTCTGGGCTTGTCCTTATCTTGAATCGAAATTTTCACTTATGCTCTTTTCCCTGTCGCATTTTCAATAATTTTTGGACTTGTAGACATGAACTAGCATGTGCACTATAAAATGTTGTCTGTTTGATATACAGTCTTTTCAATAGACTAGAACTCCGTTCCCGTCGTAGATATAAAGAGGGTGTCAACTAATGAAATGTAGCCTTTACCAAGAACTATTTTTCAACTGTTAACAATTGTTTCGTATCTTCATCCCTAATTGAGATATAACCTTTTGAAAAAAAAACCAATAAAAATCCGATGAAGAGACAATAAAAAACCAATGAACATTACAACTTTGCCCTCTTTTTGTTTCTATTTTTGAAGTGTGAAAACAAGTTTTAAGGTCATTTTTCTATTGGTCTCAAGTGTACTTTTCCCAATTCTTTCTTAATTCAATCGGCAAATTAGAATTCGATTTCGAAGAAATCGTTTCCAGATACACGAGTCACACAGGATACATTTTTAAATCGAATTTGACGGTACAATGCGTTTCTTTTTTTGGTTTTTAAGAATAAGAAGTCTAGGTTGTTATATAAAACAGTAATTCGTTTAGAAATAATGCAATTTGGTCGTTTTGGTTTTGGAGTTCTACAGTTTAGCCCGATTGTTTTGTCAAATGCGTGTATCTCGGCGGCGAGTGAAGATATAAAAAAGTTGCCAACTAATGAAATTTAGCATTTTTCAAGGGCTACATTTTGTTAGTTGACAACTTTTTCATAGCTATTAAGGGTCGTTTGATATAAGCGTTCAAAATGGAAACCGCCGGCGCGCCTACCTTTAGTCGACTAAAACTTTGAACGCGTATATCTCGGTTCCCACAAGAGATATGAAAAAAGTGTCAACTGATGAAATGTTGCTCTTTTTTAGCTGAATATTCTATTAGTCAACAACTTTTTTATACCTCTATCAGAAACTGAAATATCTTATTTTGAAAAAAAGGTACTTCCGGACTCCCTACACTCTCTTTTTAACAGATCCATTTGAATGATCCAAGATCTAAGATCCAAATATCTTCATTTCATTATCCATATCTATTTTCTCTCTCTCTCTCTCTCTTTCCAAATACCACGTGACAATTCGATTTCTTTGATTCTTCTCTTTTCTAAAGCAACCACATGTTAACCTCCGTGAAACTTGTCTTTTCTCTTATCATTTCTAGGTCTCTAGTTTAGTGTTTTTTGTTTATTTCCACTCTCAGCAAAAAGAAGGAAATGGTTTTTGGTTAGTGCGGGGAAAACTGAAATAAATAATGTTTTGTTTTGTGTATTTTTTGAAATGGATTCGTCATGAAACTGACAAATACGGTCGATGATCTGACCGTGAAACTTTGCTTCATTTCAGTTCTTTTCCATTCTTTGTATAATAAAAAGAGCCACGTTTTTTTATAATACTCTCTAAAAATGGCAACATTCCTTTCTCTTTTTCTTTTTCTTCATTTTCTTCTTTTCATATTTACCGCCATATTGACCCATTACTGATAAAGTTCATTGAGATCTTTATATACTACATGAGCATTTATGACTTGTGCAATTAATAATTTGTTGTTTTTTCGTTTGACTCTGCAAACATTTGTACAGTATAAAAAAGAGGAATGAGTGTTTTCTAAACTATTTGATTTCGGTCGTTATCTTCCATTAATCACGCGTAGTAGTTTGTAGGAATTCGTTTTTCATTTGGATTACGGTACATTTTCTTTATTCTTAGGTCTTATTAAGTCTCCACGTGTATTGGAAGATTTATCAAATTAGTATGACTACATTTTCGAGACAGAATCTACGAGAAGATTTTAGAAATTGACCTCATGAAGATTTTAATTTGTCACGTAGAAGACTCTTTATAAGGGAAGTTTCTAAAAAAAAGTTCCGTATGATCTTTTTGTTCAAAACTATATATCTCAGTTCACAATAGAGCTACAAAAAAGTATTCAACTAATGAAATAATGTTTATAATAAGGGCTACATTCCATTAGTTGACAACTTTTTGCAACCTCTTGCCCTAAGCGGGATATAGCTAATTGAAGAAAGAACCCAGAAACGCTAACTCAATAGCATGCCTCTGTTAAAACGCGTGTAACTCCGTTCTAAATAAAGATACAAAAAAGGTGTCAACTGATGGAATGAAGCACTTAATATGAGCAACATTTTATTAGTTCACATTTTCTTGATATTTTTACTGTGGATCGAGATATCTCTTCTTGAATACCAGATACTTCTTCTTCCACTTTCTCACTGTTGGATTACTGTAGAATCAAGAAATTTACTCATCTTCTTATCTGATAAACTCGAATTTCTTCTTCAATTTCTCAATATCTTCCTCTCTAATTTATTCTGAATTTCAGATGATTGTACTGCCACTGAAACTCGCTTTGATCTCCTTCCTCACTATTCCAACCTACCTGGCCGTTCAAATAACTCCAATCGCAAAGGTAAGATATCCTCATCCCTATTTTCAATTCCATCTCTTTTTTCAGTTCATCTTCGAATTCCTCTATTTATCTCTTCACATCACTCGAATGATGTTATCCGTCAGTTTCCTCTGGATTTGGGAAATCGCCATGACCATGGAACTCGTCGATGCTCTTGCTATCATCATTTCAGTTTACATCTCCACTAAAGTTCTTCTTGATATTTTTTCATACGGTAGGTTGCCATGAATACAGTAATCATTTCATTGTTTTAATTTTCAGAAATTGTATTCACTTTCAATTCGGATCACACCGAGTATGAGCAACAAGTTGATTTGAACTAAATTCTAATTTTTGTTTTTGAAGTATACGGGTCTATTTGTTACGGGACCTAATAAACTAATTGATGATTTAAATACAAAAAAAAAATCAAAAATTAGTCTCGGAGTGTTACCATAGTCTTTTTTCCTCACAATCATTCAGACAGGGATAACTTCTGGTCGTCATCGACGGGTCACGGAATCGAACCACAACCTTCTGCACGCAAAACGCACACGCTACCGCGTACACCATTCATGTCATTTTGTCTGGGTCTCTTGTGTCGCTTTTGAAACAGAGAGGCGACATTGGGAGGGAAAAGGGGAAAGTGGAGGACAGGGAAATTGTGAGATTGAAAATGCACAAATAAAAACTTTATTCTAGAAATTCAACTATATAAGAACTAAAAAAAATCACAGATTCAAACTAAACTTAAAAAATAAAATGAAAATTATTTCTTCTGTCTATCTTCAATATTGGATTTCCATACTCCTTCTGTCTCTCCATTCGAATATTCTTCATATTTGAATATCGGAGCATGATCTTTCAACAAGTCAATGCATTTTCCAGTTGCTTCAATAGCAGTTTTCCGATGAGGTGATGACGTGGAAATCACTACAGAAGACTCTCCAATATCCACTTTCCCCAATCGATGGAAAATTGCAATTTTACAAATATCCGGGAATTCCAGTCGAATTTGTGAGCATATTCCACGTAGTTTCTTGTAAGCCATCAGATCATGACAATCATAAGAGAGATGAGTGACGTCACGTCCAGCATGATTATCTCGAGTGACTCCATTGAATGTAGATATTGCTCCACAAGATGGACTGAAGAGAAATGGATCATGAGATAAATGAGAAATGATGATACACTTACTGACTAACCAAATGATCCACAACGCTCACATCCAACTTTTCAACAGTTAATTTGATATGATCATTCAGAATTTGTTTTCGGAAATCAATAATCGAAGTGTTTCTATCGACAAATCTCGGTTCGGAAACATCAATAAATGTAATTCGAGGATCCGAGCGACCTGGAAAATAACGAATTTCAATGAAAAAGACATTGAAAGATTAAAACTGTCTTAATTATTCACTCTTTTCCGAGAATGGGGGCGGAGCCTAATTCATGCTAAATATTTCCAAGTTTCTCTTTTAAATTTTCAAATAAAAACAGAGCTTACTTCTGAGTCTTGCCCTCTCTAAATGTCTCAAATAAGCTGGAAAAGCAACGTTATCAAAGTATCCAGGCGTATCCGGTGGCACGTAATCCGTTCGAGCTTCTCGTCGTCGTCGACATGTTTTCTGAATTTTCAATATTTTCTTTTCCCTTGAATCCTAAAAACTAACAATATCCAGGGTCAAAACGACAATTCTATCACAAAGAGCGACAATCTCATCCATTTCCGTAATCATATTTCCATCGAGAATCACATTTTTAAAAACTTTCGATTCTTTTAAAATTCTCTCTTTGAATTGATCAATATTAATCGCTTCTTTCTCATCAAAACTCCAATAATATCCTTGTTCTGTTAGTGTCACAGCCGCCGGATCGTAGATTTTCTCTACCTAAAAATCACTTTTTTTTTCTTGAAAGAAACGCAAAGGCTCACTTCATCCTCGGTTTTATAAAATTCATCTTGATTAATAATTGTTGTTTCAGCTGCTCCCAACTAAAAATTAGATCATTGAAGTTTTTTTTTCAGATTTTTCTTACATATCTCTGAAATTCCTTCGCTAACGTCGATTTTCCAGAATTC
This sequence comes from Caenorhabditis wallacei, assembly GCA_963932035.1. Taxonomy (NCBI): domain Eukaryota; kingdom Metazoa; phylum Nematoda; class Chromadorea; order Rhabditida; family Rhabditidae; genus Caenorhabditis; species Caenorhabditis wallacei. The sequence continues at coordinate 3,765,406 of OZ009935.1, forward strand.
GTACATCCAGCAAGGGCCAAAATATAACATTTATTCGGAGTCATCTGAAATTTGATAAATTCAGAAAAAAATTGGAAAAAAAAGAAAAGAAAGAATCCGATAAAATCAGTGAAAAAAGAACAATTCAAATGGAAAGAACCAATAAATATTTATCATTCTTTTCTCTTGATAACAACAATGATAAGAAAGGGAAACGAGGACAAAAAGACTTTCAGAGAAGATTAAAAAACTAATGCAGATCGATTTTTAAAACTATTTTTTGTTCGTATAACCGTAGAAGTGAGAGGAGAGGCCACAAGAGAACAAAATTGTTGAAATGTTGAAAAATCAAAGTTAGAGAAAAGGGTAAGTGTGGGAAAAATGCAGTGAACCGGAGAGAGAAATGTATTAGTGCAACGAATTGGAACTTAATATTGGATTGAAATATAGATGAAAAATCAAAGAATTAATCGCTATCGCTATCAATAACAGTTCGTCTTCTATGTTTTCTTTTCTTTCCTTGGCTCTTCGCTGCTTCTGCTTCCACTTCTTCTGTATCGACTTCAGCTTTCACATTTTCATTTGTTTTATTCTTATCAGCATCAGCTTCTTTATTCGCTTCTCCTTCATCATCTGTATCCACTTTCTGTACTGGAACTACTTGTCTCGGTCTGACTCCACGATTTCTCGCACGAACAATTGCTTCCAGTTTCTTTGTCTTCACTTGCTCCTTGACATCATCCATGAATAACTTTTCTTTACATTTTACACATTCAATATGTTGTTGATTTGAGATGTTGGTCGCACTGAAAGTAAAGTGTTTTTGATTTTACAAAATAAAAAAACATTTTACTTGATAAAACAATTGTAATGACAGAGTGCATGACACTTCTCGCATTCAGCTGTGTAGACCGGTTTCGAGATGATTTTGGTGCAAAATGAGCATAATTTGAGCTCTTTGCTGAATTTGGCACGGATCCAGGCATCCAATTCAACGAGAGTTCTTGGTGAAACCACCATGTATTCTTTCTCTTCGTCCTGAAAATTTCAATTTACTCTCTGTTCTTATTAAAAAACGGTTTACCATTAGAAAATACTTCTGTCTGACCATTCTTGTAATAAAAATATCCAGCTTCGGTCCGAATGTCTTGTGTGGCTCTTGTTGAATCATTTGATAAACTACTTTCATTGGAACAATTCCATCTTCTAGAAGCATCTCTTCCACGATAGCAAAGAAAAGAGCACGTTCTGCTTTCCTGGAAATTAAAGTTTTAAATATTGATTAGAAATATTCAAAAATTACGTCAAGTCGCTGGCTTCACTGATAATCGAAGAATTTCTAGTGCATCCAGTCATCGTCACATACTCATCTGGTGTCTTTTCATCAGTTGAAATCACGAAACGCCAAGGACGGAATGTCTTTTTCTGAAACAAATATATTATTATTTTTCTTTAATTACTTTAAAGAGTCTACCACTCGTCCATCTTCAGTATTGATAGTTTTCACTAACGTCTTCGCAATTTCTTTCGTGTCTGCTGGAGTGGATTTGATCTTCAAGAAAACTTCGGGATGCTCTGAAATCGGATATTGAAAAAATAGATAAACAAGAAAGAAACTAACTTCGATATTTGACAGTTGTTAGATGTTTTGCAAACAACGAAACCATTTTCCTTGTACTCATCATAGGTTCCAAACAGAACTGGTTGATCAAATAACGGTGGCTGTCTCCGAACTTCTTTGCTCCCATTATGATTTTTTCGATTTGTGGAACCTGAAAAATTGTATTATCGTTTAGTAAAATTTAAGTAAAATTACCTCTTGGTTCAAGTCTGAATATATGGCGGCTAGATCGAAATCATCGTGTGGAGTGACTTCAGCCGACACATTTTCGGCTGCAGCATCATTATCTTCGTCTTCCTCGATTCGTTGAATTAAGGGTGATTTTGATTTTGAATGGCTTCGTCTCTTCATATTCTCCATATCAAATATTGCGTTGTGATTCATCCAAATTACCAAAAAGAAACGCATTGAAAGAAAGAATTGGGAAAAGTACACTTGAGACCAATAGAAAAATGACCTTAAAACTTGTTTTCACACTTCAAAAATAGAAACAAAAAGAGGGCAAAGTTGTTATGTTCATTGGTTTTTTATTGTCTCTTTATCGGATTTTTAATGGTTTTTTTTCAAAAGGTTATATCTCGATTAGGGATGAAGATACGAAACAATTGTTAACAGTTGAAAAATAGTTCTTGGTAAGGTCTATATTTCATTAGTTGACACCCTCTTTATATCTACGACACCAACGGAGTTCTAGTCTATTGAAAATACTGTATAGTAAATAGACTACATTTTATAGTACACATTTTATAGTACACTGTCGGATTTTTCAAAATATCTTGAAATTGTAGACATGGAATAACATGTGTACTATAAAATGTAGTCTATTTACTATACAGTATTTTCAATAGACTAGAACTCCGTTGGTGTCGTAGATATAAAGGAGGAGTCAACTAATGAAATATAGACCTTACTAAGAACTATTTTTCAACTGTTGATAACTTTTCCATATCTTCATCCCTAATCGAGATATAATCTTCTGAAAAAAACCATTAAAAATTCAATTGAAGAAGACTTCCAGAGTTACGAATCGCCGGGTTTTCTGAAATTTCTTATTGAAAATTGATTTTAGAAGGTCCATACTCTTGAAGCACGTCTCCCAAATACTCGCAAAATCAGTGTCTTTTTTCGAGTTTGTGACCACTCTGAAACTCATTATTAGTTTAGAAAACTCAATTTTTCTTACTGTCGAATTCCGAATCCATTCATAACTTCTCCAGGATGAGCAGACTTGTGATGATATCGAATACTCCGGATTCCCTTACACGTATGATCACATGATTCACATTTCAATTCAAGGTTTGGGACATGAGTGAGTGCATGATCGACGAGTCGCATTTTTCCGTATTTCGGATGCCACGCATATGTCTTTTTGCAGTCGTCGAAATGACATTTGATCTGATGTGTCTCATCCAATTTCCGTAGTTTTTCAGTCATTTTATTCTTCGGAATTCCGAATGAAACTGTCTTTTTGGCACCCTTGTCTTCTCCGTCATTTCCTTTCGTATTTGCTTTCAAAATGGATTTCGTATTGATCAATCCAGGTGGAGGAGGAGTATAATTGCCTTGACTCTGATCATCAAGTATCATAACTTCAGTTTCATCTCCTTCTGCAGCTGAGTAGTAATTCGCTTCCATTTCATCATCACCGTAATCAATATTCATCGAAATGTCTTCTTTTTGTCGATATCCCGATTCCGAATCGTGTTTTTCAAAGGAATTCTGAAAGATATTCATAGACTTTGAACTGATAAGCTAATCACATACTTCTAGTTTCATTGTGGCGGGATCTGAATAAACGAGTGGCTCAAATGGACCAGATGAATAGAGATCATTGGAAGCAGACATCATTGGACGAGGCTTCAATTCGTGATGATTTGTTTCCATGACCTCTTCTTCGCGTCCCACCGTAGCCAATCCACAGTTTTCCCCGTAGTCCATTTCAAACGAATAAACTCTTGGAGGTGATTTGTTGGCTGGATCTTCTAGTGGAATCTTGTTCTCTTCATCAAGATGATCCAAATGAACAGAATGAGATTTTGGAGAGAGATCAATCAGACGAGGCTTTCTTTCGGTTGTGCTCCGACTCAATCTGAAAAGGAAATATGAAAATCAAAGAAATCAAAGGAGCTGCAAACGCTGGTCTCTTCCTTTTCGGCTCAGCTGATTCTGCCTCCATTTTTGTATTGCTTTTCAAGTTTGGAGCACTTAAACGACGACTTCTTCTTGGTTTTTTCTGAGGAACTGAAGAAACGGATCTACCATTCTCTAGAATTATTGGTTCTTGAATCGGAAAAACGCGTCCGCTGCTGTCATTCTCCTCTCTGAAACATGAAAATTATTATAATGACTATTAAATTATCTCACAGAGATTCGTTTCTTTCTGGTTTCCCTTCTTCAGCCATTTCCTCATCATTTTGATCTTCTGATTCTTCTTCCTCTTCAATGATAATCTCTTCTTCATCATTTGATTCAATATCTGAAATCACTTCCGGAATATTCAAAGTCACTTTTCCAAGCAGATCAGCCTGTGAATTAATCGGAGTTGAATGACGTGGAACATCAATTTTTGTCACAGTTGTGCTCAGAATCACTTCTTTTTCTTGGTTTATCCCTAAAACATTCTCCTTGCGTTCATCTGAAACTTCCTCTACTTCATTATCATCCGTTGTCTCTTCAGTCAACATCAATTTATCCGTGTACTTTGAACCGATTCTCGAATAGTTTTCAGGGAGATTCAATGTGAATTTTCGTTCGAGATCGATATGAGAGACGGCTGGAGTGGAGAAACGTGGAAATCTGACGGAAGCAAGAGTTGTACTCAATACTGGAGGAGGCTCAATGGAAATGTCTTCTGGATCAACTTCATCTTGAGTGATGTTTTCTGAAGAAGAACCGTGTGAGTCAACTGCACTGTACATCATTGCTTCCCCAATCCAGACATTCGAACAACCGATTTCGTTCTGGAAAAAAACACATTTGTACACAGAAAATTGTTTTCCGAATTATTATATAAGAAATTTAATAAAACTTACCAACATTGTTTCCAATACGATTCCTTTCCGATTCAACTCTTGCAGAGTTCGTCCGTAAATGTTCACTTGAATAAACTTTTTCCAGTCATCGCACGTCATCTGAAAGAACATTTCTAATTCAAATAATAATAACGACAGCTCTTGAAAGAAGCCTCCAAACGATTCCGAAAAGAAAAAAATCTGTAAAACGCGGATGTCCCAAAAAACATGTAAAAAGTATTTCTCTGGTACCATTCAATTGAAAATGTTGATTTCTTTTGAAACAAAATAATAGATTTTGTAGCATTTGAAATTAAATAAAATTAAAAAGACAAACAATTTTAATCGCGACGAGACCCATGAAGCGGAGATGATGTGCCTTGGAAAATTACTGTAGCCCGATTTAATTTTTTTAAAGGCGCTTGCGAGATGACGCTTGATGGGTCTCGCGACGCCGTACCGTCCATCTTGTTTTGTTTTTTAAATATATGGCGCGAAATTTTGCATTTCAGTTTTGTTTTGTTGTTTTTACAAACAAAGTTTTCATTCTCATTCTCAATTTGTTCATTCAGTTTATTCAACTTTTTCTTTCGACTTGTTTCTCGATTCATTTTCTCATTCTCGAACTATTTTTTTTCAGTTTTCTCAATATGTCGAAGGCTAACGTTGGAATCAACGGATTCGGAAGAATCGGACGTCTCGTCCTTCGTGCCGCTGTCGAGAAGGACTCCGTGCAAGTTGTCGCCGTTAACGATCCATTAATCACCATCGAATACATGGTGTACCTCTTCAAATATGACTCAACACACGGACAATTCAAGGGAACCGTCACTTACGAAGGAGATTTTATGATCGTTCAAAAGGATGGAAAGTCTTCGCATAAGATCAAGGTCTTCCACAGCAAGGACCCAGCTGCTATCGCTTGGGGATCAGTTCATGCTAACTATGTCGTCGAGTCCACCGGAGTGTTCACCACGAAGGAAAAGGCTTCTGCTCATTTGCAAGGTGGAGCCAAGAAGGTCATCATCTCTGCTCCATCAGCTGATGCTCCAATGTATGTTTTTGGAGTTAATCATGAGAAATACGATGCTTTGAACGACAATGTCATCTCGAACGCCTCGTGCACAATGAATTGTCTTGCTCCATTGGCCAAAGTCGTCAATGATAACTTCGGTAAGAATATGGAAATCGGAAAATCCAATGAATCACGTAATTTCAGGAATCATTGAGGGACTCATGACCACCGTTCATGCTGTCACTGCCACTCAAAAAACCGTTGATGGACCATCCGGAAAGCTCTGGAGAGATGGACGTGGTGCTGGACAGAACATCATTCCAGCTTCAAATGGAGCCGCAAAGGCTATCGGAAAGATTATTCCAGAACTCAATGGAAAGCTCACCGGAATGGCCTTCCGTGTCCCAACTCCAGATGTCTCTGTTGTCGATCTCACCGTTCGTCTCGAGAAACCAGCATCGATGGATGACATCAAGAAGGTCGTCAGAGCTGCCGCCGAGGGACCGATGAAGGGAATCCTTGCTTATACCGAGGATCAAGTCGTCTCCACCGACTTCGTCTCTGATCCACACTCGTCTATCTTCGACGCGGGAGCATGCATCTCGCTCAACCCAAACTTCGTGAAGCTTGTCTCTTGGTAGGTGTCATTGTTCTTCTTTCGATTCATATGAAACAATTTCCAGGTTCGACACCGAGTACGGATACTCGCACCGGGTTGTCGATCTCATCTGGTTTCTGGCCGCGCCCCGTCAAATTTACAAATGTCCGTTTTGTGAGGAAAAAGTTGATCAAAAACAGATGAACTCACATTTTAAAAGTCATAGTGTGAGTGTAGTTTTTCAAAATATTCTAATGGAAGAACAGAAGTGTGTAAAAACTTCTTGCAGAAATTTATCTGGTTTTCTCCGTCAAACACGTCAACCGTCTTAAGTCCCCTGAAAACCCTGGAGTTCTCCGTCCGGAAAATTGACGAATGCCCCATTCCATCGAAAAGACCAAAGCTTGGCCAAATGATTTCTCTCCAAATCTATTCTCGGAATAAAAAGGAGAAATCGTTTGTCGAACTAATAATGGTTCCATTTTCGCCTAAATTGTTTCCTCCGGATATCATGTCAATCGTTGCTTCGGTAGGTTTCATCACATCGAGACGAATAAAAATGATGTTTTTTTCAGTGTTCAACGGGATATGTCTACATCCTCAGAAACCCTCGTAAAATAGTCAATATCCAATGTGACGAATTCATCGTGACAGTTACCTTTATTGAAGGTGTTGGTAGTGTTGCTGGTCCAGAACCTCCAGCAAAATCAAAACGGCTGTCGCTCATTTACACAGGCATCCGTGGATTAATCGATTCACCGAATCCGAAGATAGGACTTCACAAAATGAGAAATAAATAATTTCATTTATCTTTCGTTGAATTTCAATTTATATAAATTTGCTGAACTATTACATTTCTCTTCTGTTCACTCCATTTTTCAGAAACATCCCGAAGTTTCTTGAAGATCAAATCCACTCCAGCAGATACGAAAGAAATCGCGAAGACGTTAGTGAAAACTATCAATACTGAAGATGGACGAGTGGTAGACTCTTTAAAGTAATTAAAGAAAAATAATAATAGATTTGTTTCAGAAAAAGACATTCCGTCCTTGGCGTTTTGTGATTTCAACTGATGAAAAGACACCAGATGAGTATGTGACGATGACTGGATGCACTAGAAATTCTTCGATTATCAGTGAAGCCAGCGACTTGACGTAATTTTTGAATATTTCTAATCAATATTTAAAACTTTAATTTCCAGGAAAGCAGAACGTGCTCTTTTCTTTGCTATCGTGGAAGAGATGCTTCTAGAAGATGGAATTGTTCCAATGAAAGTAGTTTATCAAATGATTCAACAAGAGCCACACAAGACATTCGGAACGAAGTTGGATATTTTTATTACAAAAATGGTCAGACAGAAGTATTTTCTAATGGTAAACCGTTTTTTAATAAGAACAGAGAGTAAATTGAAATTTTCAGGACGAAGAGAAAGAATACATGGTGGTTTCACCAAGAACTCTCGTTGAATTGGATGCCTGGATCCGTGCCAAATTCAGCAAAGAGCTCAAATTATGCTCATTTTGCACCAAAATCATCTCGAAACCGGTCTACACAGCTGAATGCGAGACGTGTCATGCACTCTGTCATTACAATTGTTTTTTTGTTTTATCAAGTAAACTTTTTTGTTTTGTTTTGTAAAATCAAAAACACTTTACTTTCAGTGCTACCAACATCTCACTTCTACGGTTATACGAACAAAAAATAGTTTTAAAAATCGATCTGCATTAGTTTTTTAATCTTCTCTGAAAGTCTTTTTGTCCTCGTTTCCCTTTCTTATCATTGTTGTTATCAAGAGAAAAGAATGATAAATATTTATTGGTTCTTTCCAATTGAATTGTTCTTTTTTCACTGATTTTATCGGATTCTTTCTTTTCTTTTTTTTCCAATTTTTTTCTGAATTTATCAAATTTCAGATGACTCCGAATAAATGTTATATTTTGGCCCTTGCTGGATGTACGAATTCTGGAAAATCGACGTTAGCGAAGGAATTTCAGAGATATGTAAGAAAAATCTGAAAAAAAAACTTCAATGATCTAATTTTTAGTTGGGAGCAGCTGAAACAACAATTATTAATCAAGATGAATTTTATAAAACCGAGGATGAAGTGAGCCTTTGCGTTTCTTTCAAGAAAAAAAAGTGATTTTTAGGTAGAGAAAATCTACGATCCGGCGGCTGTGACACTAACAGAACAAGGATATTATTGGAGTTTTGATGAGAAAGAAGCGATAAATATTGATCAATTCAAAGAGAGAATTTTAAAAGAATCGAAAGTTTTTAAAAATGTGATTCTCGATGGGAATATGATTACGGAAATGGATGAGATTGTTGCTCTTTGTGATAGAATTGTCGTTTTGACACTGGATATTGTTAGTTTTTAGGATTCAAGGGAAAAGAAAATATTGAAAATTCAGAATACGTGTCGACGACGACGAGAAGCTCGAACGGATTAATTATTTCTTCTGTCTATCTTCAATATTGGATTTCCATACTCCTTCTGTCTCTCCATTCGAATATTCTTCATATTTGAATATCGGAGCATGATCTTTCAACAAGTCAATGCATTTTCCAGTTGCTTCAATAGCAGTTTTGCGATGAGGTGATGACGTGGAAATCACTACAGAAGACTCTCCAATATCCACTTTCCCCAATCGATGGAAAATTGCAATTTTACAAATATCCGGGAATTCCAGTCGAATTTGTGAGCATATTCCACGTAGTTTCTTGTAAGCCATCAGATCATGACAATCATAAGAGAGATGAGTGACGTCACGTCCAGCATGATTATCTCGAGTGACTCCATTGAATGTAGATATTGCTCCACAAGATGGACTGAAGAGAAATGGATCATGAGATAAATGAGAAATGATGATACACTTACTGACTAACCAAATGATCCACAACGCTCACATCCAACTTTTCAACAGTTAATTTGATATGATCATTCAGAATTTGTTTTCGGAAATCAATAATCGAAGTGTTTCTATCGACAAATCTCGGTTCGGAAACATCAATAAATGTAATTCGAGGATCCGAGCGACCTGGAAAATAACGAATTTCAATGAAAAAGACATTGAAAGATTAAAACTGTCTTAATTATTCACTCTTTTCCGAGAATGGGGGCGGAGCCTAATTCATGCTAAATATTTCCAAGTTTCTCTTTTAAATTTTCAAATAAAAACAGAGCTTACTTCTGAGTCTTGCCCTCTCTAAATGTCTCAAATAAGCTGGAAAAGCAACGTTATCAAAGTATCCAGGCGTATCCGGTGGCACGTAATCCGTTCGAGCTTCTCGTCGTCGTCGACATGTTTTCTGAATTTTCAATATTTTCTTTTCCCTTGAATCCTAAAAACTAACAATATCCAGGGTCAAAACGACAATTCTATCACAAAGAGCGACAATCTCATCCATTTCCGTAATCATATTTCCATCGAGAATCACATTTTTAAAAACTTTCGATTCTTTTAAAATTCTCTCTTTGAATTGATCAATATTAATCGCTTCTTTCTCATCAAAACTCCAATAATATCCTTGTTCTGTTAGTGTCACAGCCGCCGGATCGTAGATTTTCTCTACCTAAAAATCACTTTTTTTTTCTTGAAAGAAACGCAAAGGCTCACTTCATCCTCGGTTTTATAAAATTCATCTTGATTAATAATTGTTGTTTCAGCTGCTCCCAACTAAAAATTAGATCATTGAAGTTTTTTTTTCAGATTTTTCTTACATATCTCTGAAATTCCTTCGCTAACGTCGATTTTCCAGAATTCGTACATCCAGCAAGGGCCAAAATATAACATTTATTCGGAGTCATCTGAAATTTGATAAATTCAGAAAAAAATTGGAAAAAAAAGAAAAGAAAGAATCCGATAAAATCAGTGAAAAAAGAACAATTCAAATGGAAAGAACCAATAAATATTTATCATTCTTTTCTCTTGATAACAACAATGATAAGAAAGGGAAACGAGGACAAAAAGACTTTCAGAGAAGATTAAAAAACTAATGCCGATCGATTTTTAAAACTATTTTTTGTTCGTTTAACCGTAGTGAGAGAAGAGGCCACAAGAGAACAACGTTGTTGAAATGTTGAAAAATCAAAGTTAGAGAAAAGGGTAAGTGTGGGAAAAATGCAGTGAACCGGAGAGAGAAATGTATTAGTGCAACGAATTGGACTTAATATTGGATTGAAATATAGATGCAAAATCAAAGAATTAATCGCTATCGCTATCAATAACAGTTCTTCTTCTATGTTTTCTTTTCTTTCCTTGGCTCTTCGCTGGTTCTTCTTCCACTTCTTCTGCATCGACTTCAGCTTTCACATTTTCATTTGTTTTATTCTTATCAGCATCAGCTTCTTTATTCGCTTCTCCTTCATCATCTGTATCCACTTTCTGTACTGGAACTACTTGTCTCGTTCTGACTCCACGATTTCTTGCACGAACAATTGCTTCCAGTTTCTTTGTCTTCACTTGCTCTTTGACATCATCCATGAATAACTTTTCTTTACATTTTACACATTCAATATGTTGTTGATTTGAGATGTTGGTAGCACTGAAAGTAAAGTGTTTTTGATTTTACAAAACAAAACAAAAAAGTTTACTTGATAAAACAATTGTAGTGGCAGAGTGCATGACACTTCTCGCATTCAGCTGTGTAGACCGGTTTCGAGATGATTTTGGTGCAAAATGAGCATAACTTGAGCTCTTTGCTGAATTTGGCACGGATCCAGGCATCCAATTCAACGAGAGTTCTTGGTGAAACCTCCATGTATTCTTTCTCTTCGTCCTGAAAATTTCAATTTACTCTCTGTTCTTATTAAAAAGGGGTTTACCATTAGAAAATACTTCTGTCTGACCATTTTTGTAATAAAAATATCCAACTTCGTTCCGAATGTCTTGTGTGGCTCTTGTTGAATCATTTGATAAACTACTTTCATTGGAACAATTCCATCTTCTAGAAGCATCTCTTCCACGATAGCAAAGAAAAGAGCACGTTCTGCTTTTCTGGAAATGAAACTTTTAAATATTGATCAGAAATATTCAAAAATTACGTCAAGTCGCTGGCTTCACTGATAATCGAAGAATTTCTAGTGCATCCAGTCATTGTCACATACTCATCTGGTGTCTTTTCATCAGTTGAAATCACAAAACGCCAAGGACGGAATGTCTTTTTCTGAAACAAATCTATTATTATTTTTCTTTAATTACTTTAAAGAGTCTACCACTCGTCCATCTTCAGTATTGATAGTTTTCACTAATGTCTTCGCAATTTCTTTCGTATCTGCTGGAGTGGATTTGATCTTCAAGAAAACTTCGGGATGCTCTGAAAACGGATTTTGAAAAATTGATAAACAAGAAAGAAACTAACTTCGATATTTGACAGTTGTTAGATGTTTTGCAAACAACGAAACCATTTTCCTTGTACTCATCATAGGTTCCAAACAGAACTGATTGATCAAATAACGGTGGCTGTCTCCGAACTTCTTTGCTCCCATTATGATTTTTTCGATTTGTGGAACCTGAAAAATTGTATTATCGTTTAGTAAAATTTAAGTAAAATTACCTCTTGGTTCAAATCTGAATATATGGCGGCTAGATCGAAGTCATCGTGTGGAGTCACTTCAGCCGACACATTTGCGGCTGCAGCATCATTATCTTCGTCTTCCTCGATTCGTTGAATTGAGGGTGATTTTGATTTTGAATGGTTTCGTCTCTTCATATTCTCCATATTAATGCCTTTTTAAATTAGTTTGCAATAGGCGCCAGAATGAAAAACTGTTTTCTTCGTAGTCTGAAAGTTAACGCCTCGGTGTTTGCGGAGTATGTCTTCAATTACACGAACATCTTCTCGAGGAACTCTTCTCGACACTTATCATCATTTTTCAGATCTGGGATTATTCTGGTCGAAACTGCAATAATCTTCTCGAATTTTTTGATTTTTTGATACTTCTAGATATGAAAAATCAGTTTCAAAATGTTTTTCTTCACAGAAACTTGGTTGAACACATCAAAAACCGTGTCAAAAAAATTCCTTGTTCTTATATTATTAATCCTTCCAGGGATGTTCGGAATGGCCTTTTTCGGAATTTTCGGAATTTCGGAATATTCCGGTTTTCAAAATTTCGGAATTTCGGAATTTCGGAATATTCCGGTTTTCAAAAATTCGGAATTTCGGAATTTCGGAATATTCCGGTTTTCAAAAGTTCGGAATTTCGGAATATTCGGAATTCGATCCATCGGACTGCTTTTTAGATATAAATCATACTTCCCCATTACGAAATCTCGAAAATTAGTGAAAAATTGACAAAAAGATTTCGAAAACGAAAAAAACAAAGTTAACGGTAATTCCGCTTTGACATACTGTAGTCCAAGAAGCTCTAATTCCAAAAAAAAAGCTTTGAAAATATTTCGTTTCGGAATTTCATTCCGAAAAAAAAAATTCGGAAATATTCCGATCGGAACTTCATTCCGAAAAAATCTTTCGGAATTATTCCGACCGGAATTTCATTCCGATTTTTTTTCTCGGAATTATTCCGGTCCGAATTTCATTCCGAAAATAGTCGGAATTTTCGGAATTTTCGGAATTCCGAATTCCGTTCCGAACATCCCTGAATCCTTCCCAATCAAGTTTTCTGGATGTAAAGATTTTTTATTTTATCTTTACAAAATCTGTATACAGACGCTTAAAAATTTTTCAGTTTCTAATTCATTAATCGTTTCAAAGATGTTTCCAGGCGTAATGGACTTCGAACTTACCATCCGTAACGCAATTGACGCTGGCAATTTCACAAAGCCAGCTGGCGACCAAAAGATTTTCAAGGATCAATGTGCTTACTGCTTCAAGGATCCACATTACAAAGGTATTGATTAAGTTTTTAAATTCGTCGATAACAATAGATTTTTCCAGACGGTCTTTATATTAATCTCAAAAACTATCATGCATTCTGCCGTGATCATGCAGAACTCTACGCAAATCATACGGGAAACACTCTCTTCGTTCAATTTGCCTCGACTAAAGTAGTCGTTGAAGAGAGAGTTGACGGAGAACCAACGAGCAAAATGACGAAGCTCACAATCGATGCTGATCCAAAATACGAGTTCGAAGACAAATATTGCGTTGTGATTCATCCAAATTACTCTCAACAATTCTTCAATGTTCAGAGTGTCGAGGAGATTGCAGAGTAAGTTATGAATTATTAGAAAGAGATTTCAATTCATTAAATTTTCAGTGCAATCCAAACCATCGCCAGCTGCACCAGCGCCGAGCGTTTGGCTCTTCTTTCTTCTACAAGCAACGCTTGGGATGCTGATGTAAAATTTATTTTCAAAAAATAATTCTAAATTTTAATTTTCAGATCAAATTGATTACAAAGCACGCAAACTTGGTGCAACTCGACGACGGAAGGCATCTCGCTCTTTCCGGATGGCGGTGTGAAGCAGAAGACTGTGGACTTGACGAAAATTTGTGGGTCAATTTGACAGACGGAGCAATTCGGTGTGGACGGAGTCAATTTGTTTCGGAAGGACAAAAGACAAATGGAAATGGACATATGCAAGAGTATTATGCTGCAACCGGGTATCCACTTGTTGTCAAGTTAGGAACGATCTCTTCAAATCTCGAAACAGTCGACGTCTACAGTTATGATGAGGATGATGCAGTTATTGATCCGAATCTTGAGAAACATCTTCTTCATTTGGGTCTTGATCCAGCTAAACTTGAGAAAACCGCTAAGAGTACTCTCGAAATGGAATTGGATATGAATGAGAAATGGGAATGGGCTAGATGTACTGAGGATGGAGCTGTTCTGGAGCCAGTCTATGGTCCAGGATACACAGGACTTATCAATACTGGAAGCAGTTGTTATATGAATTCAGTTCTTCAAGCTCTCATCGAAGTTGATTCATTCCGTACAAGATACAGAGATGGAGCACTGGAGACTCTTCTTAATTGTCCAATTGAGAATATTCACAATGATTTCAATGCTCAATTCGCCAAAGTAGTTTTGGCAATGCTCAGCGGTGACTACTCTTCGGAGACAGATCCATCACACAATAGTATCAAGCCATTGCAATTTAAACGTGTTGCTGCTGGAACTCATCCGGAGTTCTCTACAGCAAGACAGCAAGATGTTGAGGAATATATTAGGTTAATGTCATATATAGTTACAGTAAGATAACTATGAATATTTTCAGATTCCTATTCGAGAAGATCACTACAAACTCTAGAAACGAGGTTATTGATCCGACAGATTCATTGAGATTTCAAACGTGGAATCGTTTCGAAGATGTCGCCTCGCACAAAGTTCGGTATACTGCTCACGAGGAAGTTATTCTTCGTCTTCCAATTCCAGAGGTAATCACTTGATTTCTGAAACTGGAAATCTCTTTTTTATACAAAATTTTCATCCCTTGAACTAGTTGCAGGCAATTCTTCACCCAATTCCGGATTCTGAAGGCCGCTTCTCGGTCGATATGAATGTTGCCATTCGCTCTTTCTTCGATGCTCAGTTTGTTGAGGTAACTCATTTTCCTTTGTGTCTCTATTCGATGCCATTTTCTAGGGATACAAATCGCCGATCACTGGAGAGCAGAAGGGAGCAACCAACACTGTCACCTTGAAGTCCTTCCCTGATTATCTTCTCTTCCAGGTTTCGGTATGTTTTCTTCTTCTTTTTATTCTTTCTCAAAAATGTATTCTAGAAATTCGCCTACACAAACGAAGGAGTTCAGAAGAAGCTCGACGTGGATTTCGAGGTCAACGAAGAACTCGATTTGAGCGAATTCCGTGGACATGGAAAGAAGGAGAATGAGGAAGCTCTTCCGGATGATGCACCTGTTCAAGCTACACCTGAAATTCCAGCCACTGTCCGTTCAGTTGCCGGAGAATTGATGTTGATGGGATTCGAGGAGAATTCTTGCTTCAGAGCTGCCTTCTATTCAAATGGAAACGCAGAAGTTGCTACGAATTGGTTGATGGAGCATATGGAAGATTCAGATATCAATGATCCATTCGTCATGCCATCTGGAACACCATCAGCACGTGGAGAGATTGATCCGAATCTTGTTGCTTCAATTGTTGAAATGGGATTCACTCCACACCAAGCCAAATACGCATTGAAGCAGGTTCCAAATGTTGCTGAAGCTGTCGAGTGGCTCTTCACTAATATGGAGAGTGTATGTTTATTAGAATTCTGAACCTATTTAAAATACTAATATTTCCAGATTCCTCAAGAAACAGCGGCCACTGGAACAAGCTCTGATGCTCCAGAACCATCGGCCACTGAATCTGCTAACCAGAAGGTATACAAGGATGGATCGGAGAAGTACAAGCTCATCGGAATGATCTCTCACATGGGATCTCGTCCAGATTCTGGTCATTACGTTGCTCATATGTTCAAAGAGGGAAAATGGGTTCTGTTCAATGACGAGAAAGTCGCTTTATCCCAGGATCCACCAAAGAAATTGGCCTACATTTATCTGTATAAACGTGTTGACTGAATCTCTATTTCTCCTCCCTTCCATCCTTTAAATTCTGATCCCTGAAACACCCGAAAGTTTAAAATTCCTTCCCTTTCAATTTGCCCTACTATCGTCTGTGTAACGTTCTTTTTTTTATATTTATTGACTAATTTATCTTCATTTCATCATTCAGATAATTTATTTTTTCTCTCTCATGTTCTATTGCTTTTTATCATCATGTATCGCATAACCTTTCTCTCGCTCTTCATATTGTATCATTTCGTATTCGAAATTGGCATGAAAAAAGTAGAATGTTTCCTTTTTATTCGATTTTCAAAATATTTTCAGATTATGATCAAAGTAGAGACAACTGAATGAGTCAATGGGAAAAAGGTATTTCGTAAATCTCTTTTTGCCTCACTAAACATTTCTCTCTTTCTCTCTTTTTCTCTTCTATCCCTTTTTCTTTTTCTCTTTTTTCCTTTTTTTCTCTATTTCTTTTTCTCTATTCTTTCTGCTTTTCCTTCTTTTTTCCTTATTTTCCCTTGTTTTTCATATTTTCTTTCAGGTATTACTTTTTTGGCTAACATTGATTAGAAATCAATATTGTGAATAGTTAGAGTTTTTGAAATTTTTAGAGTTGAAAAATAGAGAATTTATTCCTTAAGGAATTGTGAGATTAATGAGCTGAAATCAAACTTGCTATTTTCTTTTTTCTAGTTAACTTATAATGATTTGATATGTTGCAAAGTTGTTAGAAAAAACACTGAAATCTGATATTTAAAAAAAACTTGAATCTAAATCAAGGGTAAATTTTCTGAAATTATGATAATTGAGAAATGTGACAAATATTTTTGTGATTTTCAATTGGAATTATTGATAAGAACTATCGAATTATTCCAAATCAGAGTGCAGTTGACTAAAAATAATGTGATAAAACATAAATGTGAACCTAAATATCCATTATATCTTTCTCAATTCTCAATGATTTATTTTTTTAAAATTCAATTTCAAATTGTTTAACTCCGTCTCGTTTTCTTCTTTTCTAATTTATAACTTCTGAATAATTCGCTGAATCTGACTGCACTGGACTATCATGAATAATGTGACTTACCAGAAACTTTTAGGACCCTCTGAATCCACCAATGAAAAAACTGAAGACGTATCTTCCAAGTATGGACACCATTCGGAAGTATTTAGAGTGAGTTCTCCAACTGTTCCAGATTCTCTTCAATTTATTTATTCCAGAACAACTCAAAAAGCATTCGAAGGAATTGCTTCCGTGATAATAATTGCAATGTCTGCATTCTGGTTAACCGATACAATTCAATCAGAGACATTCGATTTCGAAAAAGATTCAATTTTTGAGTTGGCAAGAAAAGGGGCATCATTTATTTTCTTTGGTTTTTTGGTAAGTTCAATATTAGATTATACTGTAAAAATTCGATTAGGAATGTCCTGAAACAGGATCTGGACAATTAGCATTGCATGTAATTCCAAGGTTTCGTCAAAAAATCTGTTAATTTAAAGGTCGGATCAAATCTAATAATCTCTCAATTCGGCAACGAAGAATGGACAATCTATTGGTATAATTGTTTCGGTAAAATTTCATTTGAAGTCGTTTTGGTTGGATTGATTTATTGGTTGACTGGAAATTTGTATTACACTATTGTAAGCTTTTCTTTTTTTCTTCTCTGAGAATTACAATTTGATTTCAGTTCTACGGACTCTATGCTCTCTACGCAATCGTTTATTTCTGTAGTTATGGACATCGAATAAGGACGGATTATTTGAAAGAAAAGAAGAAAGAAACAGAAAAAATAAAAGTGGAAAAAGATGAGAAAGATCTAAAAGATGATGTTTATAGAAAGATTAAAGTGAGTTAATTACTCTACATATTTTTCATTATTATTTTTTCAGGCGAGATTCCCAAATGCATCCTCAAATCCAAATCCTTCGAGACATCGAAAAAGAAGCAAAAGACTGTGATATCTCACTTCCATAACTAATTATTCCCCCTGATCTCTTCCCTGTCTTTCCCATCATGTTCATATTCCGTGACATTTCTCATTTTTTCGCTGTGAAATCGAAAAGATTGATGAAGTAAATGAATCTCCGATTGAAATCTTGTTTGATGAGATACTCATTTATTTTATTTTGGGTGGAATTTTATTCATGAGGGTCAAGGAGAGTTGTTACTGCAAATTCTGAATACTAACACATGCTAAATAGCTTATCTCTTCTGTCGACAATCAGTTATATCTTGTCTACCAGCAGAGATATCGAGAAGTTGTCAACTGATCAAATGTAGCTCTTGATGTTTTACGCATTTCATCAGTTTAAAACTTTTTTGTGTCTCTACTCTGAACCAAGTTAAGCGCCTTTAAAGAGACGCAGAGAAGGCTAGAGCGTCTAACTGTCTGCGCTCCCAAGCGGCACTCATAGTTTTAGAGATAAAAGAAAACTTTCAACTAATGAAATATTGCTCATATAATTCTCAGCGCTTTTTTAGTTGACACATTTCCTTCATTTCTTCTCTAAACTGAGATATACCTCTTCAAAAAAAGATGTCAAATACCTGTCATAGATCACCTATTTTCATGCCCCAAATCTTTCACATCCAATCAAAATTGAAACAATATCGAACACTTTTTTCCAACGGATATCCCTTTCCAAAGTACAATTCAATTCCCTGAGAAATAGGATATAGTTTAGAAGAGACGCAGACACATAAGTATAGACAGTCTCTTTTTTTTTAAATCACCGCTTAAATGACATCATAATTCGGTCGTTTACCTCCTCCTTTTGTGGCCTTCTGTCCAAATGAATCACACTTTTCTTCTCCTCTTTTTTGTTTTTTTTCAGTTGTAGTCACTGAGGAAGTTTGTTTCTCTGCGTCTCTTATTCTTCAATGATCTCTAGACAATCTTGATATTTCGAGGTTTCGAAGAGAGGAATGGTAATCCTATTCAAGGACATTTGAGATATGTTCCGAACCTATTTTCTATTTTTTTAATGTTCAATGATGCTTGAAATTGTTGGGAAATGGGAGGAAACCAATATGAGAAAAGTGATCAATCATTTCTTCCCAGACAATTTGATTGAGAGCAGCTGTGAGATGGCTCATCGTTTTTCTGTTCTTTATCGACAAAAAGTGATAATTTATAATTATTTGATGGGTTTTTAGAATATTTTTATGTGATTTCTCGAAAATTGATCTTCTCAGAATGAATTTCGACACAACTCGAAAAGCAATTCCAAAGGTTCTGTTAAAAACGGTATATCTCAGTACTGGTAACATACACAAAAAGTTATCCACTCATAAAATGCAACTTTTGTTATAACCATTTTATTAATTGACACCTTTTTAAAATCTTCATTACTAAAAAAGATATGGGCAGTTAAAGTCAATCTATCCTAACTTCAAATCCTAATATCTAAATTCCGAGTAGAGATCCAAAAAAAAAATTGCCGACAGATTAAATGTAGTTCTTATTATGAAAAATGTTTCATTAGCTAAATCTTATTCAATATCTTTGACGGTAAATGAGATAGAGCTTCTCGAAGAGAGCACATGCAACGAGGAACACTTGCTTCTTCTTTGCAAACTCCTATAACTCGGTTCCCAAAAGAAGTACAAAAAAGTTGTCAATTAATGAAATGTTGTCCTTACTATGACCAATATTTCATTAGTTGACACTTTTTTGAAGTCTCCTTTCTGAACAGAGATATACTGTTCCAAACAGCCTACACTTTTCAAGTCGTACTGTAAACAAATACCTGTAGTGAATTCCAAGTTCTCTCTTCTTTTTACTATGTTATTCCTTGAAATTCGTTCAATAAAAAAAGTTGAAAGAGTGTCTTTTTCTCTCTCCACTTAAAATATTTTGTAAAGTGATACTTTACTGCGATTGATTTCTGTTTGTCACTCATTCCCATCGGAAATCTTATCCTTTTTGCTCTTATTCTGTTGAGCTTTGAAGTTGAAGAAACAGAAGAACAAACTATCAAATTACTAGAAGATTTTAAAATGGATTTTTATGTCTTCTCACGGATTCTTTGATTTTGCTTCGAGTTTTAAGAATTTCTTGTTGAACGAGCAGTCGTTTAGAGTTCACTGCTGTGATGCGAGCACCTGATGCTCTGTTCGATTCAAAATATCTCAGTTCCTGTTCAAGATACAAGAAAATTGTTAACTAATAAAACATCAAGCACAATGAGAGCTACATTTTATTAGTTGACAGCTTTTTTGTACTTTCTTTACGAACCGAGATATTTCATTTTCAAAAATCTACCTCGATTTACAGTTCTTCATCCCTTCTAATTCATATATTAAAGCATATTTTAAACGTATCTATGCTAATATTATATCATTCTCCACCAACTAACCGGTTCTTTTTCTCTCTGCTTCACTCCATATATCAATTGTAGAAAAGGCAATAAAAATATTTCGGGAGATGGGTCATTTCATAAAAAGAAACGGTTTGATTTATGAGACCAATTTGTAAAGATGGACTGGGTTTAGTCGGTTTTTCCGCAGGGGGGAAGTATTGTTATAATGAGCGAGAATAATTGAATCAATGAGTAAGAATTTGGAATTCGGAATTTAGAATTCAGAATAAAGATGAGGAATATACATGAAATAAATTAGGAATTCTTTGATTTCGACATATCTCAGTTGCGGCTGAAGATAAAAAAAAGTAGTCAACTAACAAAATACAGTTCTTATTATAGTCAACATTTTATTAGATGACAACTTTTCGATAACTTCAAACGGAACCGAGATACACTTTCGCAAACCGAACACTCACCATTCTTTAGGGGTTTTCAATCTGTCATACCGAATTCCATCACGGAAACATTTCAAAGAACTTCCTAGAAACCTAAAATTATGTAAAACAAACAGTAATCTACCCCTAACTACCGTACCATTCATTTACATTTACCTGAACAGTTACCGTAATCCTCTCACCTATGTTCTTTCTTCTAAACCCTAAAACTCATCTCCAGAAGTATCTCACACTCTTCTTGTTTAAACTAAACTCTACTTACAGTAATCTGAACACTTTGCCTTCCTCCCAACACTTAATCCTATTAAATTCTTCCGAACCCTTTGCTCCTCATCTTTCTCTCCGTCTCTTCTTCTCTTACACTAATTTCTCACTCTCTCTCTCTCTCTCTCTCTCTCTCTCTCTCTCTCTCTCTCTCTCTCTCTCTCTCTCTCTCTCTCTCTCTCTCTCTCTCTCTCTCTCTCTCTCTCTCTCTCTCTTCCATTTTCATTCCAAAGTGATACGACACGATGTAAAACAGAAAAGTGAGAGAGAAACGGGCGGCGCTGTAAGAAATAGTGTAGTAGAATGAGAGAGTGGCGAGAGAAGAAAAGGGCGCGGCTGCTGTTTCTTCTAAACTGAAGAAGAGAGAAAACGAAGGCGGGTTGCTTCCTTTTATCTCTGCGTCTCCACTTCCTTCTATACTATTTCTCCACATTTTCTTGCTCTTTTCGGGTTCCAGTTTCCAACTTTTTGGTCCCTTTTTCGTCTTTTTTCTCTCACTTCCTATTGCGTCATTTTTTACGTTTTCTTGGAGTTTTCAAACTTTTTTTTGGAATTGAAGGATTCGGATTTTGAGTTCGAGAAGGATGATGAATGACTTGGTTTTTCAGTTTTTCCAGTCAAGATTTCTTTTGTTTTCGTATAGTCTAGATGATTTTTGAAGAGGATTTCGCAA
Organism: Caenorhabditis wallacei; assembly: GCA_963932035.1. Classification (NCBI taxonomy): domain Eukaryota; kingdom Metazoa; phylum Nematoda; class Chromadorea; order Rhabditida; family Rhabditidae; genus Caenorhabditis; species Caenorhabditis wallacei. The sequence goes on from OZ009935.1 coordinate 3,786,809, forward strand.
CAAATAAGTGAGGAATTTTAGGATTTTTAATTTTAGTTTTGGAAATTTGTACCTGATTTGTTCTACTTACCAAAAAGTGTTGAATTTATTTTTCGAAAAAAATTAAATTTTTTAAAAACTTTGTAATTCAAAACTATACGATTTTTGCTTTTTTGAAGTGAAGATTTTACTACGTTTCTTCTCACGAATCATGCTCTTTTTCTATGAAATCATTTTCTCACAGTCAGTAATCATAGGGTTTTTTGAATGGGGCTTTTGTGGTTTTTGAAATAAAACTACAAAAACTACAAACTACATTGACTATAAACTACAATGACTACAAACTACAAACTGTATTGAATACAGTTTTTTTTCAACGTCTTCAAAATATGACCCGAAAAATCAAAATATTCCGAGAAAGCCATTATCAAAATTCATCAATTTTTCATATTTTCTGCTTCCTTGAATTTCCGTTTCCTAAATATCCAAAAATAATAAATAATTTTCCCTGTTTTAAATCAAAAATTCCATTTCTCCAACTGATAACTCGCTTCTTCCAGAGTCAGCATTTCCCTCTTTTTTCTTCTGCAATACAAAGGAAAGTCAATTGTGAACATTTGAAAATCCGGTTATCACTTTCTCCAGTACCTCATTTCCTCTCTCCCTCATGTAGTTTAGAAACAAAGGAAGAACCTCTATTAGAAGAGCTAATTGTTTGTTAGTGTCAATTTCCGATAATTTGAGATGCTCTCTTCGCTTTTTCTGTAAAAAAAAAGAAGTTCGTGTCAGGTGACACCCGAAAAATTGGCTCACTTCCACTGGAAATTTTACTTTCAAAACTCTTTTTCCTCGAGGAAAATTTGTCGATAATTGATAAGAAATTGGCTTCAAACTGTTAATTCATGTTTTCCGTCTTCCGCCTAAAAATGATACTCCCATTTCCGCATTCCGTCTTCCGTCAAATATGCTACTCCCATTTCCGCCATCTTGACATTAATAGCTCTAAACCCATTAATAAAACTCCCCAATCCATTCAAAACCTCCCTCTTCCCCCCACCGTTTCCCCCAATAAACAATTATTTTCTTTCCGGAAAACCATGTTTTTTTTCAATCAAGTAGTAGATCAAAACTAGACAAAAGAGACGCAGACACAAAAAGCAAATAATAAAAGAATTGGAGCTCCAATTCCAATTTGTACATTCCTTTTTTTCCGTGGGAGAGCAGACAACACAACAACTCTCTTTTTCTCGATTGCTCATGAAAAAAATCGAAGGCAATGACGCACCCTCTCCACCCACTTTTTATCGAATTTTGAAGGTTTTGAATTATTGTTTGAAATTGGGTTTATTAGTCATTGATTTCTAAATTTTCGAATTATTAAAAAAAAGAACTACTACTTCTTCAAGTTCGAACTACTGAAAAATGCAAGAAATAATGGATATTTTTGAGATGTAAGTCAGGTGAAAAAATGAATAGAAACCTTTGGAAAATGCCAGGAAAAAGTTCATTTTGTTTCGAAATCCGCCTGAAATGCTTTCAGAAAAAAACGTAACGTAGAGGTGTAATTGTCTTTTTTTGTTTCGCACTCTATATCTCGGTTGGCAAGAGAGTTATCAAAAAAGTTTTAACAGAAGAAATGTAGCTTGTAATAAGGGCTACATTTTGTTCGTTGACAGTTTTTCTGTAAATTTCTTCTGAAGTCAGATATAACCGTTTAAAGTCAGGATCGAGAAGACGCAGACAGTCTCATTCTCCAGCCTTCTAAGCGTCTCTCTAATTCAAGTGCCCATAATTTTTTTCAAAATGAAGATATCAAAAAAGTGTCAACTAATCAATTGTAGCCCACATCATGCTCTATATTTCATCAGTTGACAACTTTTTTGTATTTCCTTTGCTAACTGAGATATTCCGTTTTGAACAAAAGTCACATATTCCCAACCTCTTGTGTCCAATCAGAAATGTTTTTCCCCTGATCTCCTTGACACAGTCCAATAGAGCGCGTTTCCCTTATGCTTGACTGATTCATCCTCCATGATATCACTTCCTTTTCTTCAATTTCACCATCCGTTCCTTCCTCTCTCTTTTTTCTTTTTCATTCCCATCTCCATAGCCACCAAAAGCCCATTCCCCCAGGTGACACCATGACTACCGTATTCCCTTCTTTTTCATTTCCTTATCTATTCTCCCCAAAAAAATCCAAATTTTCCAGCTCGACACACATTGACATTGTGACACACTTTCTCCCTCATAAAATCATCCAATTTGTTGTGTTCTTCTTATCAATTTTCTTTATTTTTAGGGTGCATATCAAACAGATCGAAATACTCGTTAATTTTGTTTTAGTGGCCTAGAATAGTTGGATAGGAAGAACTAGTCCCTCTGAAACCACGTATAATGAAAACTAATAGCTTAAGTGAGTTGGACTATAATGTAGGCTTTACGAACCTCACAAATTGGACTAACTTTTTAAATAATTTTTCTAGGCCACCGATCCTTTCCCTACTGGAAAAAGATCTTTAGTTTTATTACCACAAATCAAAATTCACTTTTAAAAGTCATGTCAAGACTACAATGAAAAAAGAATGACAGCTGATAAGAAGAAAAAGAAATAGAGGTCACCATTTGATTTCTGATTTTTTTTTTCCAATTTTATTTATTTTTAACAAACCGATTGCTTGAATAGAAAACTTCCATCTCTACGTCATCTTTTCTCTTCAAATGTTGCTAATTTGTCTCTTTTTTTCCACTTATTTCCACGTGATCAGACCAGATTAAACACTAATTTTCAACGATTTGACAAAGAATCGAACGTCGACAATTGTCGTTTTCTCTTCTTTTTTTTCTAAGTTGAGAAGTGAACCATATGACCTAGTATGTATTTATTACCGTTTTTGCGGAAGAAAAATGGTTTGGAATGTGAACTTTTTGGAATTTTTGGAATTTTGAGTGGTTTTTCATCTAGAGGGGGTCTAAACCTATCTATTAGTCCAGGGGTCTAAAGGAGAACGCATCCATTTTAGGCAGAATCCCGATTTTTGTCCCTTGAAGTTTCGGTGTACCGTAGCGCATTCCGACTTCCGTCTCCCATTTCCTCCTCTACTAGAACTCCCTACAGTATCACGCATTTTTAGTGAGTACGGTATGCAGCCATTTTGGCCGGAATTTCTAATTCTGTGCTCGGAAGTAAATTGGTTCCGCTTTCCGTTTTCCCTGACTTCCGACTTCCGCCTCAGACAAACTACCCTACCGTTCCCCTTCTCATACTACAACCCACTAAACCTATCTTTAACCTTTCCTCCCAATCACGTCATACCAACTGTTCCCCAACCTACAAGTTACGTGTAGTTTTTTGTTTAACACATGTTCACTTCACACCCATGAGTTCGTTTTCTTTTTGGCGGAAAACCTTAAAATACACATCCCTTCCGACGACAAGAGACAAAACCTAAAACATGTTTACCTAAAAGTAGTAGGTCTCTCTCTCTCTCTCTTGACACACACACAGAGAACATATTGTCTAACCATTTCTCACGTCTTTTGTACGATTTTTGAATGTGTCGAGCAGTTTGTGGAAACAAAGATTTTATTACGAATTTTGTTTTGCTACGGTTGAAAAGCCGTAAATATAATGGAGCAGGAAAATATTTTTATTTTATTTGTAGTGCTTGTATCTCGATTGACAGTGGAATTAACAAAAAGTTGTCAACCAATGAAATGTTGGTCTTAATAAGCTGAACAATTTGTTAGCTGACCACTTTTTTGTATCTCCAGTTTCAACGGAGATATACCGTTTTGAGAGAGACGCAGAGATGCAGGTTGCCTGATTGTCTGTGCTCTCTTCAAACAGTTATATCTCGCTTATCATGAGAAGTATCAAAAAGCTGCCAACTAATGAAATATTGCTCCTGATAAGCCAAACATTTTATTAGTAGACTACTTTTTTGTATCTCCTCTCCCAACTGAGTTATACAGTTTTAAAGTTACCCACTCCTTAATAAATTCTTCCCAATTTTATTACGATTTCTCAAAATCCTCTCACACCTCCTTTCCCATAAATATTTCTCAAGATTTCAAGGTCAATATGTCATAGATATCCCTTCATTCCTCTTTTCAAAAGATTTATTTGTGTTTCGCTGAGAAACGAGGAGGAATTGAGCCGCCACGACACCTATCCCTTTTCCTTTTGATTTGAATATTATATATATATTTGTGTTGTTTGAAAGATATCTCAATTCTTTTCTTTTCTCTCTGTGTTTGTGCATTTATATAGATTTCGAAGCGAAATTTGTTTAGATTTCTTTTGGTTTATCTCAAGTTTTCTCGTTTTTTTTCCATCAGAATCCAACAAAGAATCGTTCCAATCCATTTCATATCAATTTCCAGTCATTTCCACCTCATTCAATTCTTCATCATAATCACCTTGTCTCATCGCAAATCCCTTGAAAATCCTTCTATTCCGAATCATACGGATTAGTGGAAAATAGCTTAAAAGAGAGAAGATTTCTTGTTTTTTCATGTGTTCTTGTTTATGTGAACATGACTTGGCGTATGGAAGGAAGCCTTGATTACTCACTATTTTTTAGTCAATTTTTATTTGAAAAATGTTTTTTTTCCTAATAATCAATTTGCGAAAAAAGTTAACTGTTCTAAAAAAAACTGAGCTTTCTATGGACTACTTCAAAAATTTTAAAATTTCAAAAAATTTGGAAAAGTACCAGTGGGCGGGGGCTCACCATCGTATTCTAAGGGGCGGGGCTTAAACCAAAGAAAAGTTAGTTCCTACAGAAAGACCAAAAAATTTGGAAATTTATTTTATATTGTTTGCGAAATTTTACATTCCAAAACCTATTGAAATAAGTAACTGGTCCTGTCCTCCTTGGTAGCTTACAACCATTTCTAATGCCTAGACTCTTGGTCTCAATTATAAGTAATCCAATTAAAATCCCCAAGAAGCATCCCTCCACATTGAGCACAATATGTATCCTCTAGTCTCGATTCGATTCTCAAGATGCCCCCCTTCTTCTTTTATTATTCTCCTTATTTCTCATTCTCGTAAATAAAATTGAACACCAAAAACAGAATATTTCTTGTTCTAAATGTAAATGCACGTATCAATGATTCCATTGAATATACAATTTAATTTTATTGATAATCAAACAAGTGTTCATTTCCTATCTTTCTCATTTTCTTTCTCTATTAATACAACTAAAAGTACAAACATATTACGAGAAAGAAAGAAAAATGAGAGAGTTTTACTATCTATTTCTCTAATCCTCTCTTTCTTTCTCTCTCTTTTCTTCAAACATTCATTTGTAACAGAAAAGTACCGCCCGTCGACTTTTTTCTTGAGATTTCTTTTTTCTTTCTTTTCAAAGATCATCGAATATTTCAGATTTTCGAATGTTTGGGCCGTCAGCCGAATGAGCCCAACTCCATCTCGAAACTCAACACCGTTTGATCCGTCGTGTGCTCTTAATGAGCTCGACTGCAATGAACTCATGGTTATTTTAGAGAAGGTAATAATTTTTGTTTTTGAAAAAAATTTTAAAAAGTAGTAGCTGATTGTTTTTAAAAAACCCCCTAAAATGCCAAAAGTCCTGAATTTTAAGTGTTCTTTGAAACCGTATAACTCCGTTCTCATTAAAGATAACAACAATTGTCAACTGATGAAATATTCCTTTTAATAAGAGCTACATTTTATTGGTTGACAATTCGTTTGTATTTCTTTTTCAAACCGAGTTATATCCGTTTAAACAAAGATTGCTCACGGTGTTTAAGGAATTTACTGCATGCTGTTTTCAAAAACCGATATCTCAGTTCCTTGTTTAGATAGAAAAAAGTTGTCGACTAACAAAATGTTTAGCTTGTTATGAGCAACATTTCATTTGTTGACACTTTTTTGATATTTCTCCTGCCCACCGAGATACAGTCTCTCAAACAAAAACATTTCAGAAAGACCGAGACCTGGAGCTCGCCGCTAAAATCGGTCAGTCGTTGTTGGAGCAGAATAAAGATCTTCAGACAAAGTGAGTATTCAAGAAGTTTGAAATTCAAAATTCACACAATCATTTAATCACTGCCAGGCTACAGTAATCTACAGTAATCCAACCATGTTTGTCCATTTCAGAAATGAGTTTCTCGAGGAAAGTGTCAACAAGAACCTGGACACGATTGTTCAATTAAAACATGAATTGAATCAACGAATCGAATTGCTCAGAGTATATTCACATTTAGACGATGAAGGGGTCCCAAGGTAAGTGCGCTCTATTGATAATAGGTCAAATTTGTTGATGATTGCAGATCAAATAGCGACGAGACACTCAGAGAACGTCTTAAATCCACAAAATCGGAAAATGAGAGGTTTGTTAAATAAACGAGAGTGTAACTGATAGTAATTGAAAATTGGTTTAGGAGAGGGTGGGATGATATTTATAGGATTAGAAATCAAAAAATGACCTGTCGATTAGGGATTGGTACTTTAAACCGGTGTAACTTCGTTGCCAATAGATATACTGAAAAATGATCAACTGATAAAATGTAGCCCTTGTTTTGAACATTTGATCTCTTTGTATCCCCACTCCAAACCGAAATAAATCGTTGTTCTTTCAGACTGCGTCAAGAATGTGATACGCTCCGACAAGAAAGAGCAATATTCTCATCACAAAAGAACAATACTTATCAATTGGAGAAACAATTAGACTATGCAAATGATAAAGTGATAGGATTGCAGAGAATGATTGAACAAAAAACATCAGAATTGAGTCAACAATACGATAATACAGGAAGATTGATGAGAGAATTGGCGGATAAAGACAAAAAAGAGAAAATGATTTCATCGGAAAAAGACGAAATGGGTCAATTATTGATTGAAATGCTTCAGAGACACGATACAATGCAATCGGAATTGAAAGAAATGCAGGATCAATACGCTGAATTGATGGCTAATTTCGCTGAAACTGAATCAGAATTGACGAAATTGAGGAGTTCAGGGAATTTAAGAAGTGAGTTTTTAAAGGAGTGTATCTCAGTTAGGAATATAGATACAAAAAAGTTGACAACTGCTGAAATATTTCTTATAATAAGGGCTACATTTTATTAGTTGATCACTTTTTTCTATCTTTAACAAGAGCTGAGATAGGAGCATTTGAAATTAGGAGACGCAGACACTCGGACCCTCTAGACTTCTCCAAACTTCAAATACTCATATCTCATTTTGCAGTAGAGTTATCAAAAAGTTGTCGACTAACAAAATATTCACCATAATTTTATCTATATTTCATCAATTGACAACTTTTTCTTAACATTATTCCTAAGCGAGATATCTTTCTCCTAAGTACCTAAACCCCTAAAAATAATATTTTCAGTGTCATTTGACTCTCTCTACGATTCCTTGGCCTCTGAAATGGAGAATTCTGAATTCCCCCCGGCAGGAAGATCTACTCAATTAACAGTTTTAACCGGAAGAGAAAGTTATGCGAATGATAGTGGAATCGATGCAGGACCAATGAGTTTAGCAGCTGAAATTGAGCATTCTGAAAAGGTGAGGACATCCGGACATTCAGACAAACATGAAGATTCTTTCAGATTCCGATTCCATCAATAACCGAACCAATCTTTGCGACATCTGCAAAACTAGCAGAATTATGTGATGCGAGTACTTCATGTACTGATATCTTCCGTGAATCCACTCCATCTCATGACGATGCAACTCCTTCTGTCTCTGGAATCAATCAAATTGATGAAGAGGTAAAAAATAAAATATCTTTTGAAAATACAAAGGAATCTTTCAGACAACCATCCCCAGCTTCCCCAGCGAAGAAGCCGTGTCCACACCGATTGTGGCGCGTAAATATATTCCGTGTACTAGTCCGAGCAAGAGTAATTTGAGTAAGCTGCAGCGGTTGCATATTGGTAAGTCTTCGTTCTTGAAAATTTTTGAGTTTGGGTTCCGGAACAATCGGAATCCCCACCCCTCTGTGAAGATTGAAACAATCCCAAGTACTTTCATTCCAGGTAACCGCCCGCATGCTCAAAGTGTCGACGTGCCGTCATCTACATCATCAGATGACGCGTCATCGTACGCTGAACCAAAACTCGGACAACCGGGAATGCCTGGAACTCGTGATCTGGATATCTCCTTGAAGATTATCAAGGCTAGGGAAGAGGTGATTTACAATTGATCTGGCTTCCTTACTAACTCTCTAAATCGATTGTTAGTTTCAGGTGCAAAAGGAGTTTGCCGCATTTTGTCAACGGAAAGGTATCGATCAACAACAATTTTTCGGTAGTAGTCAGGTATCCTCTTTTCTTCTTTTTCTATCTAGAATTCTAGAAAGACTATGAGAGAGTGCAGAGAAGCGAGAGTGTCTGACTTCTCTGCACTCTCTCAATCTCCTCTAGAATCACTAACTTTTCGGTAGATCCTTTTCTCTAACAATCTCTTGGTTTGCAGTGTTCCTTACTCATTTATCATTTCAGAATCGCCGCCAATCAAATGACAATTGGTCTGATCTAAGCGTCGCTTACGGTGTCAGAATGATCCAGAATCTCAGATCAAAACCCATCGAACAACCACTTGCTTTGGGTCTTCGACAAGGAGTTTTGACTCGAGCTGAGGTGATTTCTCTCCGCTCTCTCATCTCTCTTCATCTCTCCTTAATTTCAGCTTTTAACATCACCGTCTGCGTCTCCACAACATCGAAGTCTCTCATTATCATTATCTCCCGGAACATCAGATGGTGGACTTATGAAAATCGGTGCAATTCATGGAGTTTTATCAAGGCGATAGGATTCTTCTTCTCAAGACAAAAAATACTTTAATCATCCCAGTTTTCTTCTTCTTCTTTAAGTGTCTTCTTCTTCTCAATTCAATACATGTACATTCTTGATTCGTTTCTTTCTTTTCAAGGAATAGATACTTATTTAATATACTTAATTAGAGCTTTTATCATTTCTTTTTCTTTTCTCAATTCAAAATTCTAGAGATTTAGTGTCTTAAAATGTGTGTAAACCGGTTGATGCCTTAAGTTTTTTATAAGCCAAATTTTTAAATTTTTTCAAATTGCTCCTAATTTTTAAAAATAAATTTGAAATTCTTCTCTGTTCTTGTTTTTTACAGAAAAAAAATCTGGAATAAACCTGAAAATGAAAAAAAACACATAACAAAACTATTCGAAAACGCCGTGTGGAAATAAGAGAGTTTAGAGAAACGAAAGTCTCTAGCTTCTCTGCACTCTCTCCCTCTCTCTAAATGGTTTTTTGTTGTTTCGTTATTCTCTTCTTTTTCTTTCCCATTTCAGCCCAATTTTTTCTATTTTCAATTAAACTGAAAATTTGCAGAAACGGGGGCTGCGATCCCATTAGTAACCTAATCCAGTCTGAAGACGACCTCATTTCGTAAATGACACACCAAAAGGGGTTTATCCTCTTTCCACACAAAAAAAAATAAAATTTCAACAAATTTCTCTATTTAGAATTTCTTTTTTTTGGGTTTCGGATGGTGAGTTAAACGAAAAAAAGAGAAAATGACATGCGATTGTTCCGGATAAAAATACAGAATTTTAAAGTTTCTTGAAGGGAATGAGAAAGTTTAATTGAGTGGAAAATATAGAGATTTATCTTCTTTTGGTTTTTGCTCTTTTTTAATTTTGTCTGGATCATTTCTTTTTTCGAGAGATTAATGAATCATAAAAACAAATAGTTTACTCTATGAGAGGACTATGAACAGCTAGAAAACTTTTTTTCCTTGAGTTTCTGAAATTTCTCCGAATTTGCCTCGAAGCTGGTCGCTAACTACAGTGGTCCTGGATAAGCAATCCCTAGCCTTAAACTTTATACGACGCAGATCACCCCCTAATCTTTGGAAAACGAAATTGAATGATACGAAAGTCGGCGCCGTGACCTTATCCTGTATGCCTATGAATCTACTAGGCATGCTTTAAAAGACGCTTCTTCCTCCTCTCCAGCCGTTTTCCACAATCATCATAATCTCCGATAAAATCTGATTTTTGTTGAATGATGTATAAAAATAAAAATGTAAAGTGAAAGTGACCATATAAACGGCATGCCACTACCATCTTCATCATCATCTCATTCATCTTCTCCTTCATCTTCTCATATATTTTCTCTCTTCATAAGATTTCTCTATCCTTTTTTATATATAAAACAAATCAATGACATAATCATTTGGCTTTCGCTTATTTCCTTTTTTTATTCCTGTTCGAATTGATTTTTTTCTTTTCGATTTATCATCTTGAATTTCTTGTTTTTTTTTAAATCAATCTATTTTAGTAGTTACTGTAGTAATTTTAAACTGTAACTGTAACAAAAATGTATATACTGGAACGAGAAAAGAAGAAGAAAAAGAAGAAGGAAAGTAATCAAATTAATTTGTTTTTGGCTTTCGCCCCCTATCACTCATAACATTTTCCCTCTCGACGACAGTCTCTGATTTTACGGTTACCATTAAAAAGCGTGTTCTTTTTTAATTTCAGCTCAATTACTTCAATAAAAGTAGGTTTTAAAGGGACATTTGATACGGAATTTGGACTTCTGAACTTGTCTAGAAGAAAATTTTATTAAAAAATCGAATTTAGAAGAGTTAAGTTAGAAAAATTGGCCCCGGCTACAGTTCCGTCTATTTTGGATGAGCCATGTATCTGAAATGTTATCACTTATACTGGACCCCACAATTTTTACCACTCAGCTGTTCTTTATCACATGGTTATGATCTATATTTAAATGAGGCTGGGTCTTAAATAAAACTAGTAGCTAAACTATTCACCAATAAAATTTTAGTCATACAGAATCTGTTCTTTAATCAAATGATTTTTCTATCCGCATTCCTTAACTTAGTCGTAATTTCTGAACTCTTATCAAAAACCGAAAAACACCAAAGACTGCCATTGTCGGTCAAGATGATATGCGAGATCAATCTAAAATCGAGAGGGGAGACTAAACGTTTATAGCCTATAAATATTAGATGACAAAATCAATTTTTGAGTTTAGAAGTTGAAAATTGAACTATTTTTTCTTGATTATCGTATTTGATAGAAGCTCTCATATTGTCAAGTTTGGTAGGTTCCTACAAGTACCATTTACTGCTTGATTTCCAATGTGGATTTTCCGAACTTTTTACAATCCAACCAGTGACTTCTCCAAGACCATTGAAGGTTACTCTAAAACATATGGCTTCAAATACCCTTTTTTCAAAATTACATTTCTGAACATTTTTAACTTGGTACGAAGGGCTATAAGCAATTATTGGATGTTTTTAGTACTAATGCTAACTAGTCTGATTTCAGAATTTAGATCTATTAGTCTCAATGATCTCTCTCGACCACATCCAATCTGTATATATTATTACATCAGAAATCAAACGGTTTCTGTTTCAAACAAAATATTATGTCATTTGGTAATTAAATCTAGATCATGTTTTTTCTTGTCTCTATCACATGTCTGATATATTCCCTCTGATCATCTCTAAATGTACTCCTCCTCCTCGAAACAATTTCAAGAATCTCTTGACCGAATAAACCAATGTTCTGGTGTTCGAAAATAACTTTCTCTATTCCTTCGTTATCATTAATAGACTTTCCTCATTCCTCTCTCTTATCTTATCCTTATCATCATTATCATCATGCGGTCCTTTTCTAAATCAGCTGTCTGTTTCTGTTCTTGTGTCATCTAATCAGATGCCTCCTTCTCCTCCTTTTTTAATCAGACTTCATGGAGATATCTGTCTACTTCATCTTGTTTTTTTCTATTCATTTCTGATCTTCTTTTAATTATTTTTTCAAAAATAACAGTAAACTGTTTTGTTTCCTTGTTGATACACATTTAAGTAAATGAGATTGAAATGGATTCTGACAACTTTTGGGATAGTTCAAAAATGCAGCTTGCGGCTATAAACTTTGTGGATGAAATATAAAATAGCTGCAAGACTACAGTATTACTAAATGTTTTTCCATAAGAAATTTCAAAAATTTTTTATGCGAGAGTCTTGCCAACGAGGAGCTAAACTACTTTGAGATATTCATAAGCTAGACACTCATTATCCGATATTCAAAGTCTGCTATAAATCACTATGATTATATGTTGCACCTCATTTGTTGTCTGAAAGGTGCCACTGTCATTCATCTGGCATCACGCACCTGTCCTCTTTCTGACAAAAAATAAATACATATTTCAACTATTTCGGCTGGTGTCATATCGAAAATGAATCCATCTTAAATAAAATTTTGGAGTACTGTAAAAAACTACTCGGTTAATCACGACAAAGGGAGCTTTGTACAAGGCTTGGAACTTGCGCTCGAGGCATAACTGGTGCCAAATTTTGGACTAGAGCTGTGGATAGCTTGTCCCAGCCTTGTCCAACTATCAAAGTTTATCTCAGAATTGAAGAGTTCTGTATCCTTCATGAGCCAATTCCAATATTCAAATCAGAATATTTCAAAGATCTGTCCACTCCATTCCTAATACATACTTCCCCATTCCATTCAAACCTCAACCTTTTTCATCAATTCTCTTTTTTTTTGTCTATACATATCTACTATTCATTCTCTTCATTGCCATTTCTCGTGTCCTTTTGATCCGATAAAAATGGTCAATCACGGCAGGGGGTCAACTAAAGAGTTATCTTCATCAAAGAACACTTGCCTTTTTTCGAAAATTATTTCGGAACTCATTAAATTCTCTTCTAGCATATGCCCTTATATTAGAGGGGGTTTCTAACTACACACTTTCTTATTTCTTGTACAAAATGAAGAAACACATACACTCAAAAAGTGGACCTAATCAACCGTACCAATTTCCATTTCCCCCCAAATTGACCGTTTTTCTTATTCTTTCTATTTCCATTTCTTCTCTTATTTTCCCAATTTCCCTCCTTTTTTTGAATTTGCAAACTCCATTTTTGCAGAATTTTTCCTTTTTCGTACAGTAAGAAATGAGAAAACTGAGTAAGGAAAAAGAGAAAAAAGAAGAGAGAAATATTGTTTTTTTTGACAAATTGAATAATTATTTTTTGGGTTGACACATGCCCACGGGCACTGTTATAATTGAATTTTCATAGTAGTTTTTATGTGTTCTAGAGGAGAAAAATGCCGCCTTTTTTTGTATTTTTTACTACTTTTTGCCATCTGCATGTACAATTTGTGATAGTAAGTTACACTTTTTTCAAGTAGATATATCTCAGTTAGGAATAAAGATACAATAAAATTGTCAACTAATAAAGTGTAGCTCTTGTTATAAACGTCGTTTCATCTGTTGACACCTTCTTGATATCTCCCACAGGAGCTGAGATATACTCTCCTGAACTACCATAATCCGATGGGTTAATGTTTTTCATTTCCCTTTCCCACAAAACTTTTGGAACACATTACCACTTTTCTTCTTTTTCATAAATAAATTATTCGGAACTTTTCTTATTTCATTTCTTTTGTGCAGATATGTGTCATTTTTCTCTTGATTCATAATTTATCAGATTCTCACTGAAGAAGAATATTCATCGCGTGGGTTTGATTCATAAAGTGTTTTTATCGGAAGAAACGTCATCTCAGGAAAAAATATCTGTTTTGAGTTTTCAATTCTGTGAAGGAAATTATGTTCTTAAAATTCGAACATTTTAGAAAATAATTTTAGTTTTTGTAATCCTGGAAAAGTAGAAAATTTTTATTGGCTCATTCAACTGAGCACATCTTGCTTCCCACTGATGATAGCAAAATAGTTTCAATTAATGAAATATTGTTTTTAAAAAGAGCTACAATTCATTAGTTGACAACTTTTTTATACCTCTTACTGTAACTGAGACATGAGAATTTGAAATTGCAATAATAAATTGGGAGACGCTGACTGTCATTTCTTCTGTGTCTCTAGTCTTCAATAGTTCACAAATATCTCAATTCACAGTAGAGCTATAAAAAGTTGTCAACAAATGAAATTCTGGTCTTATCATTAGCAATATTTCATTAATTGACAACTTTTTAAAACCTTCAATAGGAACTGAGATATACCATTTTTACTATGATTTACTTTTCTACATACAGGCTTTATGGGAGGCCTTCTTTCAAATTCTCCTTCTCTAAGCCTCCCGTAAAATCCCATTACCGCTAAAAAAAAGTGGGCGGAGCCGAAACCTTGTCTGCAGACTTAATCCAGTCTGAGCTTTTGCTCCTCAGTCTCAGCTTTTGCTCCTTCTCCTCTCAATTGCTCATCTCTTCTTCTCATCAGAAAAAAACAGTTCTTCTAAACAAAGCACACCCTTTCCTCTCTCTTTTTCGGTTTTATCCTCGTTTCCTTTGATTTTCAATTTATTTTCGGTTCTTCTTCACTTGCCCTTTTTCGTTTCTTCTTTTCGTAGGACATAACAAACAAAACAAAAAAAGAGAGAAAAGATGAGTATGTTTGCACACATCCCCAAAGACGGAGAGACGATTTTTTGGAAAATGATTGAGTGAAAGAGAGACGATGAAGGAGGGGGAAATAACTGAGCTTTTTAAGCTTTATTCCAGAAATTGATTGGGTTACAGTAATCCTTGATGCCCTTCTATTACAGGGAACCGTCTAGACCCTTCCTCTTCTTCATTTTCTTCTCTTTTCTCTGGGGAAATATATTCTTATGTATATTCAATTTCATATATCCCTCTTTATAAGTTTCGTTTTTCTTTTCTCCTCCTTACCTAAAAAGAGGTTTATCTTTTTTCCCATTTTGTCTAGAGTACTCACTTCAATTCTTTCTTCATTCTCTTCTTTTTCTTCTGAAGAAAAAAGTCTACCGATTCAATTTTCCTCCCAATTTTCGACTCAATTTCGTTCTTTTTTCGATGGCTTCCGGGGAAGAGAGGGAGGGAATTTAGGTGGATTCTGGGTGTTCCCATTTTCGGTTTAGGGAATACCGGGGATTTTTAGTTGATTTTGTAGAGCTAATGGATTTTCAAACTTGTTGAATATTTTCGAAAGAACTATTTGACGAACCCGACTTGCTTTTATACAGTATGCATTAGAGCGATCAATAGCCTTCATTTGAAACGAGATGACTCAGTTACCACAAATGCTATCAAAAAGTTGTCAACTAATAAAATGTAGCCCTTGTTATGAACAACATTTCATCAGTTGATAACTTTTTGATATCTCTAATGAGGACTTAGATACACAAGCTCAAAGACAATAGGTCCTTCTAAATAAGAGTTCCTGCTCTTCCGCCGAACTATCCTTTTCCAGATTCTAGATTACAAATTTAACGAAAAGTGTTCCCTATCGAAATGTCAAACCTTCTCTTGGTCATGGTCAAGTAGTCAATGCCATTGTGTCCATTAGCCCCCAAGAAAACCATAAAATTAATTCCGCCTCCCTCTCTCCACTCCCCCTCTACACTATTTCTTCTCCACAATCACTCCCGTTGGTTTTTTTTACAACTGAAGGTGGAATAAGTATTCGTTCAGACAACCGTTCGAGGACATTTCGTTTATTGTGTTTTTGACTCTTGAACTTCTTTTTCTTCTTCTAAATTTAGAATTCTTTTTTCAGATTCGGGGAAAATCGTAATTGAATCTCAACCAGAAAAACCATGGAGGAAAAAAGTTTACTCCAAAAGCTGCGATCGTAAGTTCTGTTATCAAAATAAATCCAATGATTTCTTTAATTTAGGTACCCACCAGCGGTATTTTTTATGCTTGGAAATGAGTTTTGTGAGCGTTTCTCATTTTATGGAATGAAAACTATTTTATTCATTTATCTGATCACAGAACATGAATTCTCTCCCAGGTAATTTGATATCAAACCGAAATCAAATAATTGTTTTTTTTCCAGTAAAGCAACATTCATCTATCATCTTTTCACATGTATTGCCTATTTGACTCCTCTAATTGGATCAATTATGGCGGATTCCGTTTTTGGAAGGTTCAAGGTAAAGGATTACAATTAATTAAGTAACGGTTTCAAAAGATGATGATGAATGGTTACTGTAGAACGATGATTTATCGAAAAGAGGGGGTTTTGTAGAAACAAAAGATGAAATACAGTCGTCTTTGCTAGACTATATCTCGATTCCTGAAAGAGATAATGAAAAGGGATCAACCTATGAAATATTGCTCATAATAAGGATTATATTTCATTAGTTGACTACTTTTCGGCAGGTCTTTTAGGAAGCGAGATAAATTGATTTGAAAAGGGCTGCTAGGTGTGCCGCTCTAAAAGTGTTTGTAGCAGTTCAAAGGCGCGGATCTCGATTGTGGTTGTAGATAGTAAAAAGTGGTAAATTAGTAAAATCTGTAAAATATTATGATAAACAATTTGTCAGTTGATCAATTTTTGGTATTTTTAAGCGTTATCGATATATGCGCCTTTGAACAACCCATGTAGGGTCTTGTTAGATTTATTCAAACTAATGAATGGGACGCCAGCTAAAACAATCTTTTACAAAAACGAAATTCCAGGTAATTCTGTATGGTTCCTCAATCTACGTCGTTGGTCATGTACTCCTTTCTCTTGGAGCTGTCCCATTCCTCTCTTATCCAATCAGATCATCTCTTGATTTCTCTGGACTTTTCGTTATCGCATTTGCAACTGGATGCATTAAACCGTGTGTTTCTGCATTTGCCGCTGATCAGGTATCAATTTAAATTTTACCAGAAAATTAGAAATGTTTTAATTCCAGTTCACCGAAGAACAAAAAGATCTTCGATCTCAATTCTTCTCCTTCTTCTATTTTGCTATCAACGGAGGCTCCCTGTTTGCTATCATTATCACTCCAATTCTTCGTGGACGTGTTCAATGCTTTGGAAATCAACATTGTTTCCCTCTTGCTTTCGGAGTACCTGGTGTTCTTATGTTATTGGCTTTGATTTTGTTTTTGATGGGATGGTCTATGTACAAAAAATACCCACCAAGTAAAGAAAATGTTGGAAGTAAAGTTATCTCTGTCATCTATACTTCGCTGAGAAAAATGGTTGGAGGGTTAGTAGAATAACAGTATGGAGATCATCAAATCCTCAATTTCAGAGCCTCTCGCGACAAACCAGTAACCCATTGGCTTGATCATGCAGCTCCAGAACACTCCCAAAAAATGATTGATTCTGTTCGTGGTCTTTTGAATGTTGCCGTTGTCTTCTGTCCTCTTATCTTCTTTTGGGCTCTCTTCGATCAACAAGGATCCACGTGGGTTCTTCAAGCAAGAAGACTCGACGGAAGAGTTGGACATTTCTCGATTCTTCCTGAACAAATTCATGCGATCAACCCAATTTGTGTTTTGATTTTGGTTCCAATTTTCGAAGGATGGGTTTATCCTGCATTGAGAAAAGTGACGAAAGTGACACCGTTGAGAAAAATGGCTGTTGGAGGACTCTTGACTGCTTTCTCTTTTGCTATTGCTGGAGTTTTACAGGTAAAGGAAAATAATTCGATAGGGAGGAAAGTTATTGAAAAAGTGTTAACTGATAAAGTATTGGCCATGATAAGAGCTATATTTTGTTAGTGAACAACTTTTTTGTATCTTTATTAACAACAGAGTTACGCGCATTTGTAGCCACGCATAGTTGTTAGCGATCTCTTTGTAGCGCTATATCTTGCTTACCGTTAGAGATATCGAAAAGATGTCAATTAATGAAATATTGCTAATAGTAAGGGCTACATTTCATCAATTGACAAGTTTTTGATAACTCTTTTGCGAAGGGAGATATGAGCGTTAGAAGGTTGGAGACGCAGAGAGTCGAACACTCAGCCTTCTACGACTCTATTGAGTCTTCAAAGGATTATATCTCATTTCACAGCATAGGTATAAAAAAGTTGTTAATTAACAAATTGTAGCTCTTATTACGCCAAACATTTCATCAATCGACAACTTATTGATATCTCCAATAATTATTGAGATAACCCGACCCAAACAAACTATACACTAATTTCCTAATTTCAGTTAAAAGTAAACGAAACAATGGAATTTCCACCAACTCTCGGAAGAATTTATTTGCAAAGAGTCGGAAACGAGAGTTTGATCACCGATTTTAGAAACAAGAATGACGGAAATTTGATTGGAGGTGTGAATATTTCCTTAGAATTGATCTAAAATTCATTTGTTCAGATGGAATGCTTCCAAAAGGACGTACTGAACTTGACGCAGGAATCTATACTTTTAACACAGGATTGAAGAATGAATCTCAAGAAATTGATATTTCTATTCAGAATAAAGGATATGTGATGGCAGTTTTTAGATTGGAAAATGGAGTGTAAGTGAGCTTTTTTTTTATTTAATTTATCCTTTTTTCTTCCAGAAAAGTTGTCAAATTCGATTATAAAGTAGAGAAAACTGACAATGGAGCAACGAGAGTCTTCGTAGTTTCTGCAAAGGATGATGAGAACAGTTTGGTTTATGCTATCAATAAAAAGTAACTTTTCTTCAAAATTAGATCATAAATCTGAAATGAATCATTGCAGAGGAAAGATCCTAAGCAGCTGTGAACTAAAATCCGGTTCCTACGTGGATGTGATTCCTGGAATAATCAGTGATCCGAACGTTCGATTATATTGGGGACCAAAGAACAATTGTTCTGGAATTGATTGCCCTAATACAGTTGCATTGAATGCTCAAATGGGAGCAGTTCATGTTTTACATATTCATCCGACAACAACAGAACACGATTTCAATTTATTAGTGAGTAACTGGAATCCAAGTTCAACTTTTAATTACTTTCTTTCAGGTCCGCCCTAACTCAGTGAGCATTCTCTGGTCTCTTCCTCAATACGTCATTATCACTCTCGGAGAAGTTTTATTATCAGTAACAGGATTAGAATTCGCTTATTCTCAAGCAGCTCCAAATATGAAATCAGTTCTCACTGCAATGTGGTTATTAACTGTTTTTGCTGGAAATTTGATTGATATGATGATTTCTGGCACTCGGCTTATTCCACATCCAGCATTGGAATTCTTCTTCTACAGTATTCTAATGGTTATCGTCATGGGTGTCTTTATTCTTTTAGGTGAGTGCGCGAGAATAAATATTGGTCTGCTTGGCACAGATCTTTCCAATTATTAATATTACTGTAATCTCTTTTATTTCAGCCATGCAATACACATACGTGGAAGACAATGATGAAGAAATAACGATAACAGAATCAGAAAAGAAAGATGTAATTGCATTGACTGAAATTGAATCTGGAACTGCAACTAATGATAAAAAAGAATAATCTTTTTCCCCTCGATTTCAGTCTTTTCCTTCAAAATCGCTTGCTTTAATTTTCCCGTTTTCCCATCCCCCCAAAATGAGATCTAGTCAATGAATGACTTTAAATTATTTTTTTCTTTTCAAAAATCCCTATTTTAGAGCATAGACCCATCCCCCAAAAAACACATTCCTTGAACGGTGTTCTTTCTCATTTTCCTTCCGTTTCACCACTTTTTTTGTCCAATTTTTCAGTAGTATTCTTCTTCTTTTTGCATAATTTTTATTGTATTCTGTGCTCTTGAAAAAACAAACAAATGTAAATAAAACTTTGAGTTAAAAACTATTTTTTCAATTGTTGGAAATAATGTCTGATCAGATCTGAACTTGTCTGGATTTGAGACTCTGTAACTCGGTCAGGTGTGAAGCTATCAAAAAAACTTCCAACTGATAAAATTTGTAGAATTTTTAAGATATTACGATAATACCAAAATCTAGATCATAAACTCAAAATCCATACGACAATCACGCGTGAAAAAGTTTCTCCAAATGACCTGAAAACTATGTAACTTATCAATTTTTCTTTGAACGGGCTCTACAATGAAGTTTAGCTTTATCTTATCTTTTGAAGGCGAGATGTGAATTTTTGGAAGTATTTAGGAGTAAAACTGGGAAAATGAGACACACGTAAGGAAACTGGAATCTTAATATTTTTTCAAACTAGAAATTCCAAAGATCTATCGAGAACTTCATTTTAACGTGACATTTTTCCACATTCGTTTGATTATAAATCAAAAATATTCCACGTAATAATTCCACATAATCTGAAGTGGTTAATCCTTTTTAAAACTGTTTAAATTAAAAATGGAGCCGTCCGAGACTCCTGATGTTGTTCCGAAACCCACTGAAAAGACGGTTCCGAAGAACAAGAAAGCAGTGATAATTCCCTTGGAATAGTAAGTTTATTTAGAAAAGAAATGATCGAAATCTGCTATTTTAGTTGGAAAATCAATCCACCATTACACCAAATAGAATCTGAAATCAATGAAGCAATATGGCAATCAGCAAAAGAAAAAGATAAAGAAAATGAAAGAATTCGATTATTTGAACAAGAAAAATTGAGACGAAAAGCAGTGGTGGAAGCGAAAAAAGCAGAGAAATTGAAGGAGAAAATGAAAGAGAAAGGATTAAAGGAAATCAAAAAGAAAAGTTTGAAATCTGGAGATCCAAAAGAAATTGAAAAAGAGAAATTGGAGAAGTTAAAAGCGTGTCGAAAACGATTTTATGAGAAGAAAAGACTCAAAAAATTGGAAGAAGATGAGAAACGAAAAGAGGAAAGAGAGATTCTATTGAGGAATTATGTCGTCCCTAGTGATACTGCCTAAATTATTCTTTTGTTTGATAAAATCGTTTTTTTTTTCTCATTAAAATGATTGGAAATCATCAACTAGCTTATCTTGAATATTTTTCAACATAACTCGCTAGACTTTCATATCTGAAACTTCGAAGAGCGCTTATAAGAAACCATATAATTTTCGTTCCCAATATACATCAGCTTGGATCCGAATTAAAAAAAAAGGAAAAAGCTCATTTCATTTTTTTGCAAAGGACTAATCGTTTATTTCTTCGATAAAAACACAAGAAGAAGAAACTTATTTCTTTTCTTCATTTTTCTTTTGCTCAGTTGTAATCAATCGAATGAATGTATCTTCAAGTGAAGCCTGTGTAAGCATGTAATCTCTGACATTGACTCGACCGGCGAGGATAGCAACTTCTTGGTATTTGTAAGACCATTTGTCTGATTTTGTTTTCGGAATCTAAATACATTTGATTTGGCAAAGGAATAAGAGAGACTAGAGCTTCCATTTAGACCGAAAATCACAGGACCTGACAGCCGTCCGACCAGCCTTTGGGAGACTTGGAACGGTCGTCGAATTGCTATCAGCACAAGTGGAAGCCCTAAGAAAGACATACCTCCCAAACGAAAGTGGTCGTCAAACTAGATTCAGGAGTCTTCAGAACTGCACCAGGCATCAATTGTTGAACTTTTTGACAAACAGTAGTTCGATCATTCATATTATGAAGAATAAGTGTCATCATATAAGTATTTCCATATTGTGATTTCAATGTTTGACTTGTTCCCAATGCAATCATTTCTCCTTTTCTCAATATTCCAATACGATTACACAATGCTTCACATTCTTCCATTGAATGAGATGTTAATACAATTGAACATTTGCCTTGTTCTCTCATTTCATGAATTATATCCCAGATTTCACGACGAGCACGTGGATCAATTCCGGCTGTTGGTTCATCCAAAATAATACAATTCGCACGGGACATCAATGCAATTCCAACTGAGATTTTACGTTTTTGACCACCACTGAAATCAAGAGAATATTCTGAATTCTTAATTCATATCTAAGATTTCGATTACCTGCAATTCTTCACTAATTTATATCCATGTTCTTTCATTCCAACACATTCTAATACTGTTTCAACTACTTCTGATACATTCGGATATCCTTGTAGTCTTGCCATTATCTGAATTTCATTTTGAATTATTTATCATTTTCAGATATTTTCCTTACTCTCAACGTTTGTCTACAGGAGATTTGTTGTAACATCGCATCGAATTGTGGACAGTATCCAATGTGCTGAAAATGGAATAATTCATATATCGTAGAATAATAAGAAAGTATCAAGACTCCCCTTCCAGTATCCCAAAACCCCACTTACAATAGTTTCTGTAATATTCTTCGCCTCGATAGTAACATTTCCACCCGTCGGAAGTGTCAATCCAGTAATAATATCAAAAGTTGTCGTTTTTCCTGCTCCATTTGCTCCAAGCATTCCAAAACATTCTTCATTTCCAACTGATACAGACAGTCCATTCACGGCTCGGAATTTCCCAAAATCTTTTATGAGACCCTGAATTTATATTGATACAGAGTATACAAATCCTTCAATTACTCACATCAATTATTAAAACTTTCTCTTTCTTATCCATTTTCGGAATCATCTCTTCTTCCTCTGCAACAGCTGCACACAGTTCAATTCCTTCCTATAATCTAACAATTTTGTTTCAAATCTTTAAAAAAAGAACGAACATATTGAAGTCGAGGAAGCGGTT
The DNA here is from genome assembly GCA_963932035.1 of Caenorhabditis wallacei. Lineage (NCBI taxonomy): Eukaryota > Metazoa > Nematoda > Chromadorea > Rhabditida > Rhabditidae > Caenorhabditis > Caenorhabditis wallacei. The sequence continues at coordinate 3,809,072 of OZ009935.1, forward strand.
TTGATCTTTTATGACAAGCTGAGAAACATGTTCTTTTTATCGGTTTCATTGTTGTACAGCAGAGAAGAACGGCGAAAAAAAAGCCAAACATAAAAAAGAATAATACGTCTACCACTGAAAAGAAAAGAGAATTCCAATGTTTCCAAAAAATAAAATTGACTTACAAATTCCCTCGAATTCCCAAACATCTTCAATATTATCAAACATGATTGTAAATCCAGTATGAGGATAAGTGACACCAATTATTTTAAGCATTCCAAATATAAATCCCGTACTGGGACTCAGAAATCGGTAACCCCACTGTAAAAATGAATGTTATGCATGGATGATTTCATATAAACTTACTTGAGCTTTTCTTAGTTTATCTGGATTCTGGGCTAAAAATGTAAAAACAAAAATTAATGACAAATACGACAATGCACAGTAAAGATAGAGAAGAAATGATCCTTTGGTTGGAGAATTAACGACATTCGCAGTTAAGTAAACGAGAAATGCAAAATAGAAAAAGAAAGAGTAGAGAAGAATAGCAACGCTAAAATAAAGATCATTTCAGAATTACTGTAATTAATTGTAACTCACTTATGCTCTTGTCCAACAAAAGATCCAAATCCAAGAATAAAAATAAGAGTATAAATTAGAATAATTGTGAATAGAATGAAATCCCATAGGAATACAACTGCCCAATAGGTGATAGTTGAGAGACCAGTCAGATATTGTTGATGAGCAAATTTACAGATCCTTTCTTCAATTAAGTATACTGTAGATTGGATGATAATACCAGCAATCACAAGGGATAATCCAACAAAAAGAGACGCAAACTCATCAATTCCTTGCTGGAAAAACACAAATAACAACAATGATACGACGAATTCCTTACCGCAGAGGCTTGTTCTGCATCAACCATCCAATAGATATTCGACGAAATGTGCGGTAGTTCTTTGAATGAAGTCTTCAAATAAAGACACGATGACATAAGATTCACTAATATTGCCGCATTCTTGTCGTTTGATTTTTCCTCGGAACCTAATTTACTGTAATATATTATTGTATCCTTCTGTCGATCCACTTTGATAACGATTTCTAAGCTGAGAAATCCCTACAAAATCGATTATCAGTATAAGAAGTTTAGGGGGTCAAACTGACCACAGTATACTTCTTCATGATTTCCTCCAACTCCATTTCATAGTCAACTTTAATTACGTTCAGTTGCGGAAACTTATGCAAGTAATCAATTAATCGAGTGTCTGTATCATCTTCCATCTGAACAACAACAGCCGATCGGTCATATTCAGAAAGATCCAATCGCTCAATAATCATCATTTTTTCTGTAAAAAATCGTGTGCCTATATCTAATTTCAAACTTTCACTCACTTATAATCGGATCATCGTCTATAGATGAAAGTAATTGTCCGATACCCCAAAGAGTTGCAAGAGGAAGAATGATTTGAAGAAGGATTTGAGATGGATTACGGTAGAGATAATAGGCACGTTTCTCGAGAAGTGCTGTCGTTGTTGCGAATGCTTTCATGATTCCTTGTTTGGCTGGTTCTAAAAAAGAATCAAGAAGTTGTCAGAATTGAATTAAAACTAACTTTTCTTCAATTCCATCAATCCTTTGAATTTTTCTCTTCTTTCCATTTTTGTGTTACTTCCTGTTGTTTTATTGATCACTGCATCACATTCATCACCAATTTTAATAAAAACTTGTTCCAAAGAACTCATTGATACTCCAATTGTAACTAAAACCAATTTCCTTGCTTGATTCTGAACTCCTGATCCGAGAACTTGAACATCTGGAGATGTATATTTATGTTCAAGAATTGCTTCTAATGCTTTGAAAAGTGTTGGAAGTTTGTTCTTTTCTTTTTCCGAAATTGTAATTTCCATCATTTGACCTCTCTCGTCTTTCTGAAAATCATTTCTCAGAATTCTCTATTTAATTAATGACTTACCACAGTGGCAGATGGACAGACAGCTTTACAAACTTGAATAGCTGCTTCATAAGATTTCTTTGGATCAGAACTTGTTTTAAATACCAATGTCAATAACATTCCTCCTCCATATTTCTGTTTCAAATAATGAATTGATCCAGATGCAGCCATTTTTCCATGTGACATCACAAATACCCAATCACCCAATTTCTCAGCTTCATCCATATAATGAGTTGTCAAAAGGATTGTTCTATCTGTTTTTACTAATGCCAACATCTTTTGTACATCAATTCTTGCAGCTGGATCCATTCCAGCAGTTGGTTCATCCAAAAGAATCACTCGACTATTTCCAATCATTGCCATACAAACACACAGTTTTCGTTTCATTCCTCCCGATAAATTCTTCGCCAATGTGTCCTTTTTATCGGTGAGCTTGATTTGTTCTAGTAAACTTTCAGCATCATCCTGCAAGATATATTTTGGAATTGATGGATATACACTCTTTATAAACAGTTTCATGCATTTCAATATCATTGTGACATACCTTAAACTCTGATCCACTTCCTCCCTTCAATGCATTGACTAATCGAAGATGTTCCATAACAGTTAATTTATCATACAAAGGATTATACTGGGGACAATAACCAATCAATTTTCTTGCTTCCGATCGATTTGAATTTGCATCAATTCCTCCAATTATAATTTTTCCTTCAGTTGGTTTATGCATTCCAGTTATCATTCCAAATGTTGTACTCTTTCCACATCCATTATGTCCCAAAAGGATTGATACTTGTCCTCGAATTGCTCTCAATGATAATCCATTCACTGCTTTTTCTCCATTTCCATATACTTTTACAAGTCCATTCAATTCAATATCAGCTGCTGCTTTTCCTCTTCCATCTAATTTTTCTTGTACATTCAGAATTGTCGATTTTCCTCCTCCATCTTGAGTTCTGATTGATGATGATTTTCCTTTTTGATTTCCAAGTATTCTCCATATTTGTTTCAATATAACATGAGTCAGAAAAGCAATCAATTTGTCCATGAATATAGATGCAACCAACATCCAAATCGTATTGAAAATCATATATCCGATATAGACAGCTGCCGGATGAGTACCTTCAAGCCTTGTTTCAAAGAGAGCGGAAAACGAAATACCTGAAGAAAAGATAGGTTTTTCAAGAAAATGAGTAAATAAGAAGTCTTACTATCATCTTCAATACACAAGAGGAGAGAATCAAGATAATAACCCAGTGCAGGAGTCGGAAGAAGTGCAAAAAACCATTCCCAAACTGGAATACGTGGAACTAATGCGAGGAAGATAGTCACTATCCAAATCAGACATAATCCTTCGACAATTCGTTTTGGAGATGGGAAAAATGAGGAGAAGAAAATGGCAAATGCAACGGAATTGATGGTGTATAAGAAGATTCCAAAGACGATCAGTGGAGGGAATCCACTGATACTTAATACATAAATGAAAGAAGTCAGAGTGAACAGAATAGACGTTTTGATGACTCCAAATAGGAAATGTTCAATGTAGAATAACCAAACTGGAAGACCGATTGTACTCAGATACGGCTGAAAGAGGTTATTTCGAAGAATAGGGATTTATATATCTGGTCGATTACCTTCACTGATTCTTTTTCCGCTGATAGATTTCTGGTCACACTAATCACTGGCATAAGCATACAAATTCCAAAAAAGAATGGAAACAATTTTATAATTACTCCCATTGATGTACCTGTTCCTTTAGGCAGAGTAAACAATTGAACCCTGATATCATGAATCGAATGATAAGATCCAAATGGCACTAAACTTGAATCGAACTTTGCCGCTCCTTCAAGTAATCCGTAGATGACTTTGTTCACATAATAGTTATACGTGATGAATTCATATTGTTTCCTATAAAGAACAGAAATTATTTATCTCAGTGATAGACAACTCACGCATAGTCTTTGACTAGAGGCATCGCTATAGTACTACTGAGATTAGCTTCCACAATATAAACCACTTTATCACATTTACGTGCATGTTCTATGTAATCATCACGATTCGCTTTTGCACCTTTTGATAATCCTTGGTTCCAACTGAGCGGAGAGTCATCGAAACTGAAAAAGATTGACTTTCATCAAAATTCTAAATTTTGAAACTGACTAAAGTTCGATATCATTGGTTCCTGTTTTCGAATCACATGTTTTTATTTTGGGATCATTGAAATCAATTGCACGAGAAGTACTCATATCAAAATCATTTGACATACCGGTCTTTGCCTTAAATGCATTCAAATGGTATTAAAAAAAGAGAAACTAAAAAATAAACTCACCATCGCCAAAAGAATCACAGGACAAATGATGAAAATAAGAGGTAGAATTACTTCGAATGCTGTCCATAATTTTGATCTTCTTACTAACAATAAATCCTTTCGTAAAAGATGAAGCAGCTTCATGAAAACCATCTCGGTAGTTGTAAAAACTCATTATGATTTTAGCAGTCTCGCTTTTTTCTATGAGGTGAAAAAACGAGTTCAAGAGAAAAAATGAGTTCATGGCGTTGATTAAATATGTTCTACGAGTTAGAAAATTATTTTCTCTCGTTGACGGAGAATTATTTTTTCTTGTTTTACACCCAAATGAACGTGTTTCATAGGATGTCGTGAAATTTCTGGTCACTTAGAATGTGGATTTCGAGCGGGCCATTTTCAGCGTCTAATCAAAAGTTGTATCTTCACAAAAATTTACTGACTTGAAAAAAACCAGCCTAGGGATTGGATTTGTCTTTCAGACCTATAGATCTTCAATCGAAACATTTTCCTTCAAACAAAAATTAGACATAGGCATCTCCCAATTGATGCTTAGCTGACTTTTAGGTTTTTTTTTGGGATTGTTGGGCGGCTTTCGATCGGCTTTTTTTTCAAACGGAGATCAGCCTTGTGGATGCAGTAGATCGCCAGATAAGATCCTAATTGATTTTATATTGGTCTAGAAACCTAAATCAGAAATCTAGTCAGACTATTCCCAAGCAGGGTCAGATATTGGTCCTTGGTTGGCCTATCTCTTTTGCTGAATTTGGCAATAATCCAATCAGAAAATGCCCGTGATAAGCATAACATTTTTGGTGTCAGCTCGATTAGTCAGAACCCAAATATTCACAATCATTTGCAATAAAAATTTTTTAAATTCATGGTTTATTCAATTGAAAAATAAATTCTTAGATCATTTCTTTCTTTTCTCTTCATTTTCCTTCTCTTCAGTTGTAATCAATCGAATAAATGTATCTTCAAGTGAAGCCTGTGTAAGCATGTAATCTCTGACCTTCACTCGACTGGCAAGGGCGGCAACTTCCTGGTATTTCAACGACCATTTGTCCGATTTCCGTTTTGGAATCTGTAAATTTTAAGCTATCAAAAATAAGAATCAAGAAATCATACCTCCCAAACGAAAGTGGTTGTCAAACTGGATTCAGGAGTCTTCAGAACTGCACCAGGCATCAATTGTTGAACTTTTTGACAAACAGTAGTTCGATCATTCATATTATGAAGAATAAGTGTCATCATATAAGTATTTCCATATTGTGATTTCAATGTTTGACTTGTTCCCAATGCAATCATTTCTCCTTTTCTCAATATTCCAATACGATTACACAATGCTTCACATTCTTCCATTGAATGAGATGTTAATACAATTGAACATTTGCCTTGTTCTCTCATTTCATGAATTATATCCCAGATTTCACGACGAGCACGTGGATCAATTCCGGCTGTTGGTTCATCCAAAATAATACAATTCGCACGGGACATCAATGCAATTCCAACTGAGATTTTACGTTTTTGACCACCACTGAAATCAAGAGAATATTCTGAATTCTTAATTCATATCTAAGATTTCGATTACCTGCAATTCTTCACTAATTTATATCCATGTTCTTTCATTCCAACACATTCTAATACTGTTTCAACTACTTCTGATACATTCGGATATCCTTGTAGTCTTGCCATTATCTGAAATTCATTTTGAACTAATTTTTACATTTCAGATATATTTCTTACTCTCAACGTTTGTCTACAGGAGATTTGTTGTAACATTGCATCGAATTGTGGACAGTATCCAATGTGCTGAAAATGGAATGATTGATTTATCATAGAATAATATGGGTCCATAGGAAGTATCAAGGCCCTTTTTCAATATACCAGCTCATGACAAATCTGATTTTGAGGTCCCAAAACCCCACTTACAATAGTTTCTGTAATATTCTTCGCCTCGATAGTAACATTTCCCCCCGTAGGCATTGTCAATCCAGTAATAATATCAAAAGTTGTCGTTTTTCCTGCTCCATTTGCTCCAAGCATTCCAAAACATTCTTCATTTCCAACTGATACAGACAGTCCATTCACGGCTCGGAATTTCCCAAAATCTTTGATGAGACCCTAAAAATAATAAGAATAGTCATTCGCAAATATGTGATAGCTTACATCAACAACCAAAACTTTATCCTTCTTGTTAACTTTTGGAATCAATGCTTCTTCCTCTGCCACAGCAGCACACGGTTCAATTTCTTTCTGTAAAAATTCTTAAATTAATTTATTTTTCTTCAAAACCTACATATTGCTTTCTTGACTTTGGTTTCGACTTTCGATGAGTAGCTGAAAAGCATGCCCTTTTCGCAGATTTCATTGTTACGCAGCAGAGAAGAACAGTGAGAATGAAGGCGAAGGCGAGAAGGAATATGACATCGACCACTGAAAAATAATTTAGATTTTAGTTGAATTCTGGGAAATTGAGCTCACTTATTCCCTCGAACTCCCATACTTCCTTAATATTTCCCATTGCCATTGTCAATCCAGTCTGTGGATAGGCGATTCCAATTACTTTCAAAATTCCCATAAAGAATCCAGTACTCGGACTCAAGAATCGAATTCCCCACTGAACAAAACAATCCTTTGATTATGCATCATTTCTCTCTTACCTTGGCTTTAATCGATTGGTCTTGATCACTCATTAGAGAAATAAAAGCGATGAAGAACGAAAAATAGGAAATGATACAGAACATGTAGAGAAGAAATGATCCTTTTGTTGGTGAGTTGATGAGATTAGCAGTCAAATAGACGACAGGGGCAAGGTAGAATAAGAAACAATAGAAGAGGATGATGATTCTGAATTATTGATTATTATTCTGAACTGAGTACCATTCTTGCCGGCCCGTTTGTTTCCATTGAGATAGTTTTTAAAGTTTTTCAAACCCAGTTCAAAATTTGCTTTAAAATTTACCCGATTTTCTTAATGTCGAGTTTTCACTGAAGATGTCATTCAGGACCTGAGTTCATTAATACGCGCACAACGGACCGGACCGGACTGAGCAGAGCACTAAATTTTAAAATATTGTGCCCGGCTGGAATCATCATAATCGTTCTTATAACAATCACTTACTCATGTTCATGTCCAACGAGTACTCCAAAAGCAAACACAAATGCCATGACATAAAGCAATATAATTGTGAATAGAATGAAATCCCATAGGAATACAACTGCCCAATAGGTGATAGTTGAGAGACCAGTCAGATATTGTTGATGAGCAAATTTACAAATTCGTTCTTCAATTAAATAGACTATCGACTGAATGATAACACCAGCGAGAATGGTCGATAACAAAATCAATATGGATGCATAATCTCCAAAACTATCCTGTAGATCAACTTTTCAATCAAAAATAAAATAGTATTCCAACTCACATAAGACGCTTGTTCGGCATCTGCCATCCAATAGATATTCGAAGTGATATATGGTAGTTTATGCATTAAATCTGTTTTCAAATACATACAAGATGCCATTAGATTCATCAGAATTGCTTTCTTTCGATCATCATCTGAGTCTTTATCGAAATAGATTGTTGTATCCCCGGAACTGCTCACTTTGATTACGAATCCCAATTTTTGGAAACCCTTTAATAGCGCTTTTAATTTTAGTTTTGACTTACAATTTGAAAACAAATATTTTTGTCAAGATTAGCCCTAACTAGGGAATAAGCATCATACGGTTAGTGTAAAACTAAAAAAAAGACCAACCATATTATACTTCTCGACAACTTCTTCAACATCCAATGTATAATCAACTTCCATCACATTCAAATTAGGAAACGAATACAAGTAATCAAGTAGTCGAGTATCTGTACCATCTTCCACCTGAGCAGCAATAGTAGATTGTGGATATTCAGAAAGATCCAATGACTCTATACTCAACATTTTCTCTGCAATACATGTGTTATTTCATTCCTTAAATGGCAATCAAACTCGAAACTGGATCCTCTACCAATGGTCTGAACATGTCTGCAAAAATCCACAGAGTTGCAAGAGGAAGAATGATTTGAAGAAGGATTTGTGATGGATTACGGTAGAGATAATAGGCACGTTTCTCAAGAAGTGCTCTGACAGTTGATAATCCTCTGAAGAATCCTTTTTTGATTGGTTCTGTAAGTCGACATCTGATGATAGAAATAAAAGAAAAACCAACGTTTCTTGCAATAAATCAATCCGGTAAACTTCTTTTTTCTATCCAATTGTCTATTTTTTCCTGTCGTTTTATTGATCACTGCATCACATTCATCACCAATTTTAATAAAAACTTGTTCCAAAGAGCTCATTGATACTCCAATTGTGACTAAATCCAATTTCCTTGCTTGATTCTGAACTCCTGATCCGAGAACTTGAACATCTGGAGATGTATATTTATGTTCAAGAATTGCTTCTAATGCTTTGAAAAGTGTTGGAAGTTTGTTCTTTTCTTTTTCCGAAATTGTAATTTCCATCATTTGACCTCTCTCGTCTTTCTGAAAACCATTTCTCAGAATTGTCTATTTAATTAATGACTTACCACAGTGGCAGATGGACAGACAGCTTTACATACTTGAATAGCTGCTTCATAAGATTTCTTTGGATCAGAACTAGTTTTAAATACCAATGTCAATAACATTCCTCCTCCATATTTCTGTTTCAAATAATGAATTGATCCAGATGCAGCCATTTTTCCATGTGACATCACAAATACCCAATCACCCAATTTCTCAGCTTCATCCATATAATGAGTTGTCAAAAGGATTGTTCTATCTGTTTTTACTAATGCCAACATCTTTTGTACATCAATTCTTGCAGCTGGATCCATTCCAGCAGTTGGTTCATCCAAAAGAATCACTCGACTATTTCCAATCATTGCCATACAAACACACAGTTTTCGTTTCATTCCTCCCGATAAATTCTTCGCCAATGTGTCTTTTTTATCGGTGAGCTTGATTTGTTCCAGCAAACTTTCAGCCTCTTTCTGAAATTATTATTGCTAATTGGTTAATTCGTCGATAATAATAGGGGACACTCATGGTACCAATAACTAACTTGGGGAGAGCCGGAACTGAGTTTGGAAAGCCTGGGGGGAAAACCTAGGCCTTGGGTGTTGACCGGGAAACGGCGTATGGCCCATGCGAAGTGTAGATGTGAAATTCTAGCTTCTAGCATTAGTTAAGCTGCCTTTTCAGCTTCAATCACTTTATGTTCTCACTTACCTTAAATCCAGATCGACTTCCTCCCTTCAATGCATTGACTAATCGAAGATGTTCCATAACAGTTAATTTATCATACAAAGGATTATACTGGGAACAATAACCAATCAATTTTCTTGCTTCCGATCGATTTGAATTTGCATCAATTCCTCCAATTATAACTTTTCCTTTAGTTGGTTTATGCATTCCAGTTATCATTCCAAATGTTGTACTCTTTCCACATCCATTATGTCCCAAAAGGATTGATACTTGTCCTCGAATTGCTCTTAATGATAATCCATTCACTGCTTTTTCTCCATTTCCATATACTTTTACAAGTCCATTCAATTCAATATCAGCTGCTGCTTTTCCTCTTCCATCTAATTTCTCTTGTACATTCAGAATTGTCGATTTTCCTCCTCCATCTTGAGTTTTGAACATCGACGATTTCCCTTTCCGGTTTCCAAAAACTCCCCAAACTTTTCTCAGTATCATATCTTTGAGAAAAGAAAGAAGTTGATCCATGAAAATGGCGGCGATCATCATCCAAATTGTATTGAAAAGCATTAAACCAAGAAATACAGCTGCTGGTTGAGCATTGATAATTTTGGTTTGAAAGAGAGAAATGAATGAGACACCTGAATAATTAAATCATTTTTTATTACTACTCTAGACTTCTTACTATCTTTATCTGAGGCCATAGTGACAGCTGTCAGAAAATTTTTGAATGCAGATGTTGGAAGCAGTGATAACACCCATATCATGGTTGGACTTGGAGAGTTAATAATAAATGTTAATAAAACGGTTGTAATCCAAACCAAAGCTAATCCTTCCACGATTCGTTTTGGAGATGGGAATATTGCTGAGAAGAAAACAGCAAATGCAATTGAATTTAAGGTGTAACAGAATATTCCAACAACGATGAATATAGAGAATCCCGAGATGCAGGCAACCCAAATAAGAGAAGTTAAGGTGATGAGAATAGATGTTTTGATGACTCCAAATAGGAAATGTTCAATGTAGAATAACCAAATCGGAAGGCCAATTGTACTTAGATACGGCTGAAAGTCAATTTTTAGAACCATATTTGGAATAGTCTGGGTTGAACCGGATACAAACAGTTAGGACTCTCACCTTAACAGACTCTTTCTCGACAGTCACTGTTCTTGTCACACTAATTACCGGCATTAGCAAACAAATACCAAAAAATAATGGAAAAAACAGAAAAACCAATACTCCAATCGGATTAGATTCTCCTTTTGGAAGGGAATATAATCCAACGTCGAACTGTTTAAGCACTTCATCTCGCGCAGATCTCGGTGGTTCTTGGTTAAGTCGATAATCGAATGCAAGTTGTCGGTATTGTTGAAAAATTCCGTAGAAGACTTTGTTCATGTAGTAGTTGTAGCCAAGGAAATCATATTGTTTTCTGGATAAGAAACATTGTACTTTTTGTGGAAAATTATGTTCCACTCACGAGTGTTTTTTGAATAGAGGCATCACAATAGTACTACTCAAATTCGCTTCCATTATATAAATCGCTTTTCCGCATTCACGAGCATTTTCTATAAATTCTTCCCTTCTCTCTTTTCCTTCTGTTGCAATTCCTTTTTCAGCTGCATTCCATGTGAATGGAGAATCGGCAAGACTGAAAGCAGAGGTCTAATTCATACGATAAACTTCTTGGAGGTTAATTAAAATTTTTGAACATAGTGAAATCAGGTTTGAGGAAGTGAACTCAAACCTCCAAACTAAATGCTTACTAATTGGAAATGATAGCTTCCTCATCACCACAAGTCTTGATCGTCAAATCAGTGAAATTCATTCTCTGTGCTGGAACTTTTGCCAATGTGAAATCAGTCTTTCCTTTTGTCATCTGAATTTTTATTTGTTCTTTTTTTTTGTTCCAAAACGAATTGTGAACTTACGGAAACAATAAGAATCGGTGGAGTTGCAATCAATATAAGAGGTAACATTACTTCAAATAGCGTCCATATTTTGGATCTCCATACAAGCAGTGCATCCTTTCGTAAAAGATGAAGCAGTTTGAAGAGTACCATTTCAAATTTTAGTAAAACTAGTTATGAATTAGGAAACGCCTCTTTTTTTGTGAGGTGAATAAAAAATGAGTTCGAACAAAAAAAAAGAGTTCATGGCGTTGATTTCGAAATAAATGAGTTCTACGAGTTGACCACTTTTTCATTTCATTTTTGTTTTTAAGGAGTTTAAAATACTATAGTTCAAGTTGATAAATTGTTAGACTGTTCATGGAATGAAGACAATTATGAAACGTAGAAAAACTGATAAACTCCTGATGTTTGGCTTCGACGGCTTATATCTCTGTTCCCTAAAATGATATCAAAAAGATGTCAACTAAAGAAATGTAACCCTTATTAGAATCAATATTTTATCTGTTAACAATTTTTGAAATTATCACTGCGAGCGGAGATGTAAATGCTCAAAGTTAGTGAGAAGAGATACTACCAGAGGGTTACGGTAGGTATTGGGATAATTACCGTAAATACTGTAATAGAATCACATGTGCTTCTATTTTTCAAAGGTCCTCTCAGGTTGTGCTTCTATTGAAGGTGTGCTTCTACTAGAGGGTGTGCTTATATTTTTCAACTGTGATTTTTGAAAAATGGCATTTCGAAATTTTATGGAAAAAGTTTTAAAAACTTGTGAGGGTCAGGATTACAGTGATAGAGAATAATTTTACGGGTTCAGCCGAAAAACGTTAGCGATAATCAAGGTATTTTCTGCTCCCTAAGACGCAACACCTCACACCCTGAGTGTGCTTCTATTAAAGGTGTGCTTCTATTACAGTATTTACGGTATCTTAATTCGATCAAACTTGATTAGTAAATTGAAAATTAATTTTATTAAACAAACAAGTAATCAAAAGGTTTTAAGATTCACTATTATCCTCTTCTTCTTCTTCTGGTACATCCTTCAAAACACTGCCATCTGTAGTACTTTCCTTTTTGGGGATTTCCATTCTGGTGACTTCCTTCTTATTTCTTCTTCCATTATTGATTTTCTCTTCAGTTGTAATTAATCGAATGAAGATATCTTCAAGAGAAGCTTGAGTGAGCATATAGTCTTTGGCATTGACTGTCGAGGCTAGGACGGCAACTTCCTGGTATTTCAACGACCATTTGTCTGCTTTTGTTTTTGGAATCTGAAAATTGAAGCTATCAAAATAAGGGTCAAGGAATCATACCTCCCAAACGAAAGTGGTCGTCAAACTGGATTCAGGAGTCTTCAGAACTGCACCAGGCATCAATTGTTCCACTTTTTGAGAAACAGTAGTTCGATCATTCATATTATGAAGAATAAGTGTCATCATATAAGTATTTCCATATTGTGATTTCAATGTTTGACTTGTTCCCAATGCAATCATTTCTCCTTTTCTCAATATTCCAATACGATTACACAATGCTTCACATTCTTCCATTGAATGAGATGTTAATACAATTGAACATTTGCCTTGTTCTCTCATTTCATGAATTATATCCCAGATTTCACGACGAGCACGTGGATCAATTCCGGCTGTTGGTTCATCCAAAATAATACAATTCGCACGGGACATCAATGCAATTCCAACTGAGATTTTACGTTTTTGACCACCACTGAAATCAAGAGAATATTCTGAATTCTTAATTCATATCTAAGATTTCGATTACCTGCAATTCTTCACTAATTTATATCCATGTTCTTTCATTCCAACACATTCTAATACTGTTTCAACTACTTCTGATACATTCGGATATCCTTGCAGTCTTGCCATTATCTGAATTTCATTTAAGTGAAATATATATTTTCCTGGGTCTATTTCTCACTCTTAATGTCTGTCTACAAGAAATCTGTGGTAGCATTGCATCGAATTGTGGACAATATCCAATGTGCTGAAAAAAAGTAAATTCCGGTCCCAAGTGCGAAAATCTGGAGTTAGGTTTTACGATTTTCAGGTTGAGGAGGATAATGCTACTGAAATCATCTACGATAACTCTAAGCTAGCTCACTCATTACAGTATTCTTGATATCTTCTCCGTTGATATACACATTTCCCCCAGTAGGCATTGTCAATCCAGTAATAATATCAAAAGTTGTCGTTTTTCCTGCTCCATTTGCTCCAAGCATTCCAAAACATTCTTCATTTCCAACTGATACAGACAGTCCATTCACGGCTCGGAATTTCCCAAAATCTTTGATGAGACCCTGAATTTATATTGATACAGAGTATAAAAATCCTTCAATTACTCACATCAATTATCAAAACCTTATCATCCTTGTCCATTTTCGAAACCATCTCTTCTTCCTCTTCTACAGCTTCACATAGTTCAATATCGCTCTGTAAACATTATTTTCTTGAATTTGAATTTCCAATGCACATACATATTCATGTCGATCCTTCTGTTCAGACTCTTTTTGAGTAATTGAGAAGAAAATTGATCGAAGTGATTTCGATGTTAAACAAAAGAGAATTAAAGTGAGAATTAGAGAATTGATGAGGATGAAGAAGACATCGATCCCTGGAAAATAGATTAATCCAGGAATTATATGAATCAACAATTACATATTCCTTCTGGTTCCTCTAAAGTTTTCTTATCCGTTAAAAAAATCGTGATACCAGTATATGGGTTAGCAAGTCCAATTAGTTTCAAAAAGGGAATGAAAAATGCAGTTATTGGACCAAGGAACCGAAGAACCCACTTGAAAATTAGAATTAGAAGTGATTATATTCATCTTCACTTACTTTTACTACCATATTGTAACCCCAAGCAGAAATAACTGCAACAAAGAAAAGCAGAGAAACAAAAGTTAGCATGTAGAGGATGAGTGAGCCTTTTGTTGGAGATTTTACGAGAATAGCAGTCAGATAGACGACAGGGGCGAGATGGAATAAGAAACAATAGAGAACGACCACAACTCTGAAAATAAGAAAATTAATCTAAACTGAACTTCATTACTCACTCGAGTTCATATTCTACAAATGCTCCGAAATAACGGACAAATGACATATAATAAACTATAATAATTGTGAAAAGAATGAAATCCCATAGGAATACAACTGCCCAATAGGTGATAGTTGAGAGACCAGTCAGATATTGTTGATGGGCAAATTTACAAATTCGTTCTTCAATTAAATAAACGATCGATTGAATGATAACACCAGCGAGAATGATCGTAAGCATAGCCAAAACTATTACCGTTGCATTAAGACTTGCCTGGAAATATTTTTTCAAAAAAGATAAAAATCAGAATGAAAGGTATCACTTGAAAATTTTAAACAATGTGAACATAGTAGTCTGTTTCAAAGTTGTTTGAAATAGCAGGTGAGTAGCGATGGGACGGTAAAAGACGAAATTAGTTTCTATTTGTTGACTTACCATATTAACCTGATCTATTTCCAAACTCGCCAACCAATAGACATTTGATGAAATTCGTGGTAATTCTGGAATTAAATCCGTCATCAGATACATACAAGAAGCGAGTAGATTCATCAGAATTCCAGTTTTGCTTTCCTTTTCCCAATGAAAGGTATCATAATAAATATTCGTTTTTCCTTCTTTGCTCACTTGAATTACAAATTCCAGTTTTCGGAAACCCTTTAAAATGAACAATTAAATGAAATTGTAATAATGATAATAATACCATTGAATACTTTTCAACGACTTCTTGAATATCTAATTTGTAGTCTACTTCCATCACATTCAAATTAGGAAAAGAATACAGGTAATCAAGTAGTCGAGTATCTGTATCATCTTCCACCTGAGCAGCAACAATAGATTTCGGAAGCGAAGAGATATTCAATGACTCAATAACAAGATCCTTGTCTGGAAAGCAATCAATTCAGTTGATTTTCTCTAATAGAAATAATCTTACTGAAGAGAATGGCCACACGAGCTGGAGAAAAAGCTCTCGCGAATGCCCAGAGAATAGCAAGAGGAAGAATGACTTGAAGGAGTATTTGAATCATGTTACGGTAGAGATAATAGGCTCGTTTCTCGAGAAGTGCTCTGACAGTTGCCCATGTTTTTGAGAGTCCCCTACGCACTGGTTCTGAAACAAGAGATTACTGCATAGAGGATTAATAGAGAGACCCTCCCGATGAGCTACTTAACTTCACTGCTGTAGTTATAGCTATCAAAATTTTGTTAACTGAGAAGTTGTTTGTTATGTATTTTCACACATTTCTTCAGTTGACAAACTTTTTGATATTTTCAAAGACAGATGAGATATTCCATTTTAAAGTCAAATGTCGTTAGAGTGTTTACTGTACTTTATTTAACTAACCGTTCTTGCACTCAATCAATCCTTCGAACCTCTTTCTTCTTTCCGTTTTAACATCAGTTCCTCTTGATTTACATATCACTGCATCACATTCATCACCAATTTTAATAAAAACTTGTTCCAAAGAACTCATTGATACTCCAATTGTAACTAA